>JAZBRI010000008.1:7495000-8745000 GCA_036874045.1 Cymodocea nodosa
CTGACTACCAATTTGTTATGTTACTATTCTTTCTGATTCTGTAACAGATTGGGATGGAGTCACGGGAAATTCAGTTTCAACCCTAATTTCTATTCTTTCTTCTTGTACAGGCTGCAGATTAATTTCAGCTTGATTTTCTTCTTGTCTTTGCTCCTCCTCAAAATCGGATAGCAGGTTTATAAAAATTGGCTCTACAGGCCCTATTGATATTGATATCTCAGATTTAATCTCTTCTTGATAATCAGGCACTATCTCTTTTCCTTTCCTTTTTCTGATTAATTATGCCTGTTCTTCCTCTTCTTCTTCTAAGATTAAATCTACAAAAGTAAACTCTGCAAGCCTTCAAGCCACAGGTACTGGCTCTTCCTGTTTAACTTTTTCTATAATTATTGGTCTCGAAAGACCAGCCTCATCTCCTTTTACAGTAGGTTTGGTAGTAGCTTCTTGATGTTATTCCATTTTGATTTTATATTGGGCTTTCAACTTTTCTACAGCCCTCTTTTTGTAAATTGCATCAAACACTAGGTGTGCTTTAGCCACTATCAAATCTTCTGATTCTCCTTGGTTTTTCCCAACTTGAACTAGTGCTTGAAATTCCTTTAACTCTTCTTCAATCGAAGGCCCCATCATTTCTGCTCGTGCCAACGGCTTAAATGGTGGAACTGAAGGTCCTGGCTGTTGTTCCTTAGGAATAGGTCTTTCACCAGTCGGCTCATCTTGTTCTTCAGTTGCCTCTTGTTGTTCCTGCCGCCATATTTCCCAACTTCCACGACCAGCAATACGCCTTTTGAACCATAATCTGGTATTGCACTGGATTAGCTCTAGGGCTACTTCATTGTTCGGCCTGATTTTTCTTTCTTTACTAACTGCAATTTCTGTTGCTACTCTGATTCGTGTCTCCATTATCTGAGGTATTTGTATACCACAATCTACTAATATTCTTCTTACTCTAAAAAGTTCAGATTCTACCTTTTGTAACTCTTTTTCTCTCGTCATATTTCTGATCTTCTACCGCGTGTGCCATTCTTCTGATTCCCTTAGAAAATCTGATGTATCAATAGTCTCTTCCCAAAATTCAAGTGTCAACTTCCTCATCGTGGAGTTACTCAATAGCACGGAATCGATCTGATTTCTACTGTTCTAGATTCTAAATGATTTGCCCGATAATGCCCCTAAAACTCTAGGCTTAAAATAAATAAGCCCTAAGTTTAGGCGGGTAATCAGGTCATTTCCCGAACCAACTATTACTATCTCATCTGCGGTCTCAACTATAGTACTCCATTGAGTTACAGTTAACTCAACGGAATAAGCTCATTGACTAACTCAAGACTCAACGGAGTAAGCTCGTTGAGTTAGGCGTAACTCAATGGACTCCCCGTACAAACAGATATAATAATAAAAATACTACAGATAATAGTTTTTCTTTCTTTTCTTTTTTACCGGTTTAACCGATACTATGTTTCGGTCAGACCTAATTTTTTTCCAATTGAATCGATACTATGTTTCGGTAAAACCAACATTTTTTCTAAAAATTAATATACATATTTTTTATGTTCCGGTCATACCGATGGATCCGGTTGGTTGAACCGCAACGATTTTTATATTTTAAATATATATATATATTTATATTTTAATGTGTTTTTTTTTTTTATATAAACATAAAAACTGATTTCTTACTAAGTAAAGCTCGAGTAGTCCTCTACTCTAACTTCTTCTATAATTTCAAAGGAGCTTTTTGGTGTTTTCAGAATAGGTCTAAGTCTTTGTCCATTTACTTTAAATATATTCTGATTTTTAGGATTTTCAATTTCAATAGCTCCATAAGGATAAATATTTCAAACTATGTAAGGTCATGCCCATCTAGATCTTAATTTTCCTAAATGGCTATGGAGTCTAGCCATATAAAGATATACTTCTTGTCCTATTTCAAATTTTTTAGAATAATTTTCCTATCATGACAAAATTTTATTTTCTCTTTTTCTCTTATAGTCTTCGAATAAGCTTCATTTCTAAATTCTTCTAATTCAATTGGTTGCATTTTTCTATTTTCAGCAGCTTGATTTAAATTAGTGTTCAGTGTTTTTAATGCCCAATAAGCTTTATGTTCTATTTCAGCTAGTAAATGACAACTTTTTCCATATACTAGCCTAAAAGGTGACATACCTAAGCTTGTCTTATAAGCAGTTCTATAAGCCCAAAGTGCATCTATCAATCTATTAGCCCAATCTGTTCTAGTAGGATTTACTACTTTTTCTAAGATTAACTTAATTTGTTTGTTAGCACTTTCTACTTGTCCACCTTTTTGCGAATGATATGATGTTGCAATTATGTGGTTTACTCCATATTTCTTCATTAAGGCTTCAAAACTTCTATTACAGAAATGAGTTCCTCTATCACTGATAATAGCTTTAGGTATTCCAAATCTAGCAAATATATTTGTTCTTATAAATTGTATTACCACTTTGTTGTCATTAGTTTTTGTAGGAATAGCTTCTATCCATTTAGATACATAATCTACCCCCAACAATATGTAATTAAATTGATTAGACATAGGAAATGGACCCATAAAATCTATTCCCCACACATCAAAGATTTCAACCTCAACAATAGGATTAAGAGCATCATATTCCTCTTTAATATTCTTCCTATTTGTTGACATCTTAAACAACTTAAGCAATATTTATGAGCATCTTTGAATAGTGTTGGCCAATAAAACCCACATTGCAGAATTTTTGCAGCAGTTTTCCCTGAACCAAAATGCCCTCCACAAGCTTGATCATGACAGAAAGACAATATGTTTGGATATTCAGTTTCTAGAACACACCTCCTTAAAACCAGATCAGGACATTTCTTAAATAAGTAAGGGTCTTTCCAATAGTAATATTTTACTCTCAAGAAAAACAATTTGTTATCCTATCTATTTCAATCCTTAGGTCTTAAACTAGTTACTAAGTAATTAACTATGTCTGCATACCAAGGCATTGTGTTGATGTTCATTAATTGTTCATCAAGAAAATTATCCTTAATTTCAATATTTGATTTTTCTATTTGTAATCTTGATAAATGATCTACTACTACATTCTCACAACCTTTTTTATCTTTAATTTCTAGATCAAATTCTTGTAATAATAATATCCATCGGATCAATCTAGGCTTAATCTCTTTTTTCTTTATTAGATGTTTTAAAGTTGAATGATCCATGTATACTATCACTTTAGCTCCAATCAGATATGATCTAAACTTTTCTAAGGCAAACACAACAACTAATAGTTCTTTTTCAGTAGTTGTGTAATTAACTTGAGCATCATTTAAGGTTTTGCTTGCATAATGAATCACTCTAGGAGATTTTTCTATCTTTTGTCCCAACACTGCTCCTATAGCAAAATCAGATGCATCGCACATTAATTCAAATGGATGGTTCTAATCAGGTGCTTGAATTATAGGAGTTGAAATTAAGTTAGTCTTAAGCCTGAAAAATGCTTCCTTGCAATTTTTATCAAAGTTAAATGGGACATCTTTTAATAGATTAGTTAAAGGTCTAACTATTTTGCTAAAGTCTTTAATAAATCTTCTGTAAAAACCAGCATGCCCTAGAAATGATCTAATATCTTTTACTAATTTAGGTTCTGGTAGATTAGAAATTACTTCTAGTTTAGCTTTATCTACTTCCAACCCTTTCTTAGAAACAACATGCCCAAAGACTATTCCTTGTTTAACCATGAAGTGACATTTTTCCTAATTTAAAACCAGATTTTTTTCCACACAACGTTTTAATATTTGGTCTAAATTCCTTAAACAAACTTCATATGAGTTTCCATATATTGTAAAATCATCCATAAATATTTCTAAGAAATCTTCAATCATTCCAGTAAATATGCCCTGCATACACCTTTGAAAGGTAGTTAGTGCATTGCATAATCCGAATGGCATTCTCTTAAAAGCATAAATTCCATTAGGACAGGTGAAAGTTGTTTTCTCTTGATCCTCTAATGCTACTGGAATTTGATTATAACCTGAATACCTGTCTAGGAAACAAAAATATTCTTGCCCTGCTAATCTTTCCAGCATTTGATCTATAAAAGGTAAGGGAAAATGATCTTTCCTAGTCACAGTATTCAGCTTTCTATAGTCTATACATACTCTCCAGCCTGATTGAATTCTAGTAGGTATCAAGTCTTGACTTTCATTCCTAATAACTGTTAATCCTGATTTCTTGGGAACTACATGGATTGGACTAACCCACGAGTTATTAGAAATCAGATAAATTATGTCATTATCTAACCATTTCACTATTTCCTTCCTGACTACTTTTTTATGATTTGGATTTTATCTCCTCTCAGGAATTCTAAGAGGTTTAGCATTCACTTCTAAATATATGTAGTGCTAGCATAAAGTTGAACTTAACCCTTTTATATTAGTCATAGTCCATCCTATTGCTTCTTTATAACTTTTTACTACATCTTTTAATTTAACTATTTGATCCTCTTTTAAATCTGAAACAATAATGATTGGATAGGTTCGTTTATCTTCAAGAATTATATAGGTTAATTCAGGAGGTAAAGGTTTTAATTCTAAATGTTGCCCATCAGAAGCTAGAGCTCCTAATTGAACATCATCATTTTCTAAATCAATTTCTTCCTGATCTCCTTCTATATTTATGCTTTCACTTTCCTCTAAAGTTTCAGAATTGATTTGCCTATTTAATTCTTCTTGAATCACATCTTCTAACATATCTCCTTCATTCTTTAAAAAGTCTATGGTATGTAAGGACATTTCTAATTCCTCAAACCTTTCTGGTTTGAAAATATTTAATTGAGTATCCTCATTACCATATGCTAACTTCATTACTCCACTTTTACAATTTATAACAGCTCCTGATGTTACTAAAAATGGCCTTCTCAAAATTAAAGATGTATCACCATTTTTATGCTTAATTTGTTGGGAATCCAAAATTACAATATCAATAGGATATATAAAATTTTTGATTTTAATTAAAACATCCTCTATTTTTCCTCTAAGGTATCTTATACTTCTATCGGCTAATTGAATAACCGTACTAGTAGGAGTTAAGCCTTCTAATCCTAAGGATGCAAATATATCACTTGACATAACATTTATACCTGCACCTAACTCTATTAAGGTTCTTTCTAGAATGTTATTTCCTATGGTGCATGATATAACAGGGATTCCAAGATCAGATAACTTTTTAGGAATTTGTGACAGAAATAGGGAACTACTTTGCTCAACTAAAAAAACCTTTCTAAGAACTTTTCGCTCTCTTTTCCTAGTATACCAATCCTTCAGAAATTTAGCACAATATGGCATTTTCTGCAATAGATCTAACAAAGGAATGTTAACTTGTACTTTTTCAAAAATTTCTCTGATTTTTTCTTGTTTTTCAAGTATTGTTTGTTGTAATCTTTCAGGATTGGGTGCTAAGGATTGTGATTTAAAAGATTCTTTTTCTTTTAGTTGATTTGTTTGATCATTTTTAGCTTCATTAGCAGATTCAGATTGTTCTTTAGTGATTTCTAGATTTTCAACTATTACATTTTCATTATCATTTTGATTTTTACTCTTATCCACCTTCATATCATTTTCATTTTGAGTTCTTGGTGGTATATCAATTCTAGATCTTAATGTTACACAAACATCTTCCAGATTTTCGTTACTCTCATGATGCTTTTGTATATCATTTTCATGTTTATGATCTTCAATTGTTTTTAGTTTTAAAGTGCATTCTTTAAATTCTCTTGCATTAATATTTTTTGTTTGCTGTATATTTTGCAAATTATGCAGGTTTATAACATTATAATTTTCATTGTCCTGTTGCATAACTTGTATTTTCATTGTATATTCATCCAATGCTTTTAATTTTCTTTCCAGATCATCTAGTCTCATTGCATTCAATTTTTGATCAATTTTCATTATGGTTTTTTCAGTTTCGTAAATTATATCCTTTTTAGGTTCTGAATATGCTTCCTTATAGTTTAATTGGTTGACTTCTTGTTGCTGACACATAAAGTATTCTAGTTTGTCCAGATTTTACTCTATACTACACTCTAGTCTGTCATACCTATCCCAAACTTCCGTGTCTCTCAACATATTACACACTCTATACTGACTATCAGTTGGGTAAACTATAGAATTCTCATACTCGGCTCTATTATATTAAGGATAATTCATTTGTTGTTCATGGGATCTAACTATCTGTAAACGTCTCAATTTCAAACAGTTAGAAATGTCATGTCCTTCAGAATTGCAGAATTCACATATGCTAATTACAGGTTTCAGAAATCTTTGAGCATAAGCATATGCCATATTCTCAATTACAGAAGAAAACACACTACACTCTGGCTATTAAAACAAAACAGCTCTAACAGTTGCTTATATTAATTCAATTCCCCAGCAACGGCGCCATAAAACTTGTTTGTGTTTTCCCAGCACGACACCAGAATATTTGATTAGATCTCCAATAATGTACCAGAAAAACTGGATTTGTTACTTCTATTTTTACTTAGTTAATTTATCTTTATGCCTATTCTTTTAGAAGCAAACAAACAACCATTAATACAATTTAGATATTAATTCTAATTTGTACTTTAACTACAAGTGCACAGTGTCTATTGTATCAGTGTGCAAGTACAGGTCGATCCCACAAGGAATTGCTTAAAAGTTTAGAACTGTTCGTTTGTTAACAATCAAATTTATATATTCAATAAGCTCTTCGTTGAATTACGGTTAACTCAATGGATAAAGTTCGTTGAGTTATAGCTAACTCAACGAACTAACCTCGTGGACTTAAGTTAACTCCACGAGCCTGTCTTTTATTTTTAAATACTGCTATTTACAAAGGAATTCAGCCAATCATTGGGTGATTCCATAGATTGTAAATAACATCAATTAAGCTCTTTAATGTTAGTAAACACTGGATTTATCATTAAGTATACTAACATTCAGATAATTCAAACAGTAACCATTAAAATCTTTAAGTTTTTTGAACGAACCAATTTCAGTAAACTGCAAAACTAAAACAAACATAAAACAATCACAGCACTGACAAAGATAGCATTAATCACGATACAACACAAACAATACAACACTCAAATACAACATACAATAGCAGATAAGTTGTTTTTGGTACTTTTGGTTTAATATGAACATGGAAATGGGCGAAAGGTGAAATGTAAAGTAATCTCAATCAACAGTAAATACTTCCATCACTACATACTACGCGATTACACAACTGAAAATTAAACCACTTATAATCCTGTCTCCTCTCCCTATAGAATTGCGAGTCCAGAATTGTAAGATAATCTCCTCTTCAGCATACAGGCATCAACCCGAAGTCAATGCTAGAAGCTTTACGATCTCCTGAAATATGTGTCGATGCTTGGTGAAAATGGCTTCCCTTCTCGCGACGCGATCACTCCTCACAGTGGTTGTCAAGCACTATGTTTGGCTCGAAATCGACCCGACATCTAGAAAGTATTCTCACAGACCTCCGATGGTTGGTGATTATGGGGGTGATGGTGGTGGTAACGATGGTTGGTGTGGTACTTTGGAGAATTGCCGATACTACCTGTAGAAAGCTCAATGCTCCTCCTCTATACACACTAGTTGTCCATCGATCACACACGCACTTCTTTTTCTTCTTTTCATTTATATTTCTTCAATAGTAACTACTTCTACTTGAATGGTCGGTTCGATTTCCTTCATTCATATCTGTTGAGTATTTTTGTTTTGATGATGTGTGCTGAATGAAAATAATCATATTTCCTCAATTACTTTTGCTTGTGAAAAGAAATTAAAATCATCAATTAATACAGAAAAAGCTTACTGATATAAATACTTGTCTATATTAGATCTGAAGTTAATATCTAGTCGTTTCATTGCATTAATTTCTCATTTAGCTAAACGTTAATTTAACGTGTGTTTTTATTGAAAAGCATGATATGTTTTAATGTTATATCTTCTGTATCATGAACAGTGCACGTTTAGACAACTCGTTAAGTTAGAGTTTTGTTTATATAGAGGTCACGTGAGAACTCGTTAAGTTAGAGGCTTAAAGCTTAAAATAGGTCACGTGATAACTCGTTAAGTTAATGAGTAAAAGAAGAGACAAACACATTAAGTTAGTGTTATACACGTGGTGAAATTATAAGTTACGAATGTTGTATTGTATCACGTGAGGTGCACATGTTTAACTCGTTAAGTTAACATAACTAAACGCGTTGAGTTGCTATATTGAACACTAAGGCAACGCGTTAAGTTAGCATCATAAACTTAAGTTGTTATTTTTGCACGTGGTAAAATTCTTATTATAAAAATATTTGTTTATTACTGGTTCGTTGAGTTATCATAAAACAACGGAAATGGTTCATTGAGTTATCATAACACAACGGAGATGGTTCGTTGAGATAGCATAACACCACGGACTTAGTTCGTTGAGTTAGCTATAGTACTTGTCACGTGAAATGGCACATGAGGAACTCGTTAAGTTAGAAACGTTAAGTTATATATATACTTGTGCTACTCGTTTAGTTAACATTAAAGTAACGACTTCTTATTACACTGATGAAAAACTTTTGGATGAGAAAGTTTATTTTGCAGGAAATTTTTCAAAGATCCAAGACTAATGATTAAAGAAAATTCGAAATATAAACATAGGTTAGAACGTGTGTGTTTCGATGAAGGAAATAGAAAAGACGTGGAGAAGTGGAAAACCAGTAGTGGTTAAACGTGAAGGATATGCATGAAATGAAGATACAGTATAAAAGGCATAGAATTCTCGTTGATCAATTTATCCTTGCACACAAAACAAAAAATCATTTCAAGGATCAAACCATCCCTGCACCCCAAAAGAAAAATCCTTTTTAGGGATTAAAAACACCTCTTCAGGAAAAATCTCTCAAGTGGAAGAAAGTTCAGTGAAGCATAAAAAGGTAAGATTTTCGTCACTAAAGATTTGAAGTATCAGAAGAAAGCAAATTCGGTGAAGCATGAAAAGACAAGATATTTGTCACTGAAGAATTGCTGAAGAAGAAAAAGAAGAAGAAATATCTCAAACAGGGAGAAAAGTTTTAAATTCCGTAAATTAGTTTTCTCTGTTTGTAGTTATGAAATTGTTTAGATGATACATGGTATCGAAATATAATTACATCTACAATTTCTGAGGAGAATTGAATTGTATATTGTAATTGAAACCTTGAATAAAAATGATTTTATGAAAATAATGTCTCGACTTATTTTTGAGTTTTAAAGTTTCAATTATATTTCAGAAAATATTAAAAATACACAATTCACCCCCCTCTTGTGTAGCCATACGATCCTACAAGTGGTATCAGAGCATTGTTAATAATCTTTGATATAAAATCGATACCAACTTATTTAATATCATTGCTTATTCTACCTTCCTTGTTTTTAAACAGAAATTAATATCTTAGCATACGTTTAACTTTCTTGATTTAATGCTCAAATTGTTTTAAAGTTTTTAGACTGTCTAAAATCAAATAGGTTGAAAAATCTAAGGTAAAATGGCTACTGGAAATGGTAATTTTTCTTTATATGAAGGCCAAAATCTTAATCGTCCTCCTTTATTTGATGAAATACATTTTGAATATTAGAAATATAGGATGACTGTTTTTCTTCAAAGTATAGATCATAAATTGTGGTTCATGATTTCTACACCATATACTCTGTTAACTACTCATAATACTTGGACAATTACTGAAAAAGAAAATGAAACTCTGAATGCTAAGGGCTTAAATATTTTATTTTGTGCATTGTGTTATGAACAGTTCAGTAAAGTGTCGGCATATAAATCTGCTTATGAGTTGTGGCATGCATTAGAAGTTTCACATGAAGGTACTTCTCAAGTTAAAGAGACAAAAATAAACATGTTGATTCATAAGTATGAACTCTTTAAGATGCATGAAGACAAAAATATTTCTGAGATGTTTTCCAGATTTCTTGATATCATAAACTCTTTAAAATGTTTAGGAAAGAATTTTGAACAAAAGGATTTGGTGAGGAAAATTCTCAGATCCCTAAGTTCTAAATGGTCTCAGAAAGTAACATCAATTGAGGAATCAGGAGATTTAAATGTTTATACTATGAATGAACTTATAGGAAATTTAACAACTTATGAAGTTCAATTAAATGAATCACTGAGTCACAACAAACTAAAAATGAAGAAAGAAATAGCCTTCAAAATTAATTCAGATTCTGATATATCTAATGATTCTGACAAGGATTTGATTTTGCTGACTAGGAAATTCAAGAAAGCAAGGAAAGCTAGGAAACAGCAAAGGAACAAAAATGATAAACCCTCAACGTCAAAATCATTGAATGACAAGAATTCTTCATCTAGAAAGTATGTATGTTACAACTGTAAGAAACCTGGACATCTTTCTCCAGATTGTCGTATGAGGAAAAATGAAAAGCAAAGTAGGACAAATCAGAAGAAGACGGCTCAGAAAACTCAGAAAAAGTTTTACAAGAAAAAGGCTTTGAAGGTCACTTGGGATGACACGTCTGAAGAGTCGGAATCTGAGAAATCAGCATCAAAATCTTCACATTCAGAAGGAGAACAAGAGTTAGAAGACGTTGCTCATGTGTGCTTCATGGCAGATGAGTCTGAGGTAATATCTGATCCTGAAAGTCATTCAGATTTCAACTTTGATGAATTATTATGTGCTTATCATACATTATTACAAAAACTTAAAGTATGTAAACTGGAAAATAAGAATATTAGAAAATCTTCATCCATTATGGAAGAAGAAAATTGTTTCCTGTCTACTACTTTAGAAAAGTTTAAATGTGATAATGAAAATCATGCTAGAGATTTGCAAAAATTTAGATTTAATGAATGTATCTTGCATGAACAAATACAGAATATAAATGCTGAAAAATTAAAGATAGAATCTGAAAATGAAATGTTGAGAAACAATATAAATGAACTTGAATTAGAGATAGAAAAATTAAAACTAAGAGAGCAAGATTTAAATTCTACCTTTGAGAAATGGAATTTAAGTCAAACTAAGTTAGACAAACTAACTAGTACCCCTGTGGTGTCTTATAAATTTGGCTTAGGATTTGATTATCCTAAATATCCTGAATCTCAAGCCAATAAAGGATTTATTAGTTGCAGTTCAAGTAAATCTAAGACTAAAATTCCTTTTATTATGAAACAAGGTAATAAATATGTAGAAGTAGGTACTTCAAGGGATGAATCATGTAGTAATAATATAAATCAATGTAATTTGTCAAATTGTACTTCTAACATGACTATAAATGTTTCTAAAAATCTTGTTTCTTGTTTTGGAAATTCAGTTTCTAATGTTTCTAAAATTTCAGACAATTGTAGTAAACTGAAAATTCAGAAACCTGAGCATGTAATTCAATACACTAGTATTAGACCAATTACTCATTCTACATGTGAGAAAACTAAAAATTCTTGTGCAGAAAAAGATTTTGTATGTACGGAAAATGTTAATACAAGTACAAAATCTTGGTATGAACTTACTGAAATGTATAAGCATGACCAAAATAAATTAACATCTGATTAAAATATGTTTGGTCTTGATTATACTACTTCTGAAAACAAAAAGAATGATTGCAAAAGCAATAATGCTATATGTGAGTATGAAGCTAATGATAAATCAATAGTACTTACAACTAATAAGAATATAAATAATAATGTTAAACTATTTGTAAACAAAAAGAAGAAATATGCGTTTAATGAACTTGGTCCTCAACAACATTGGGTACCAAGAAAATGTTTTTCTTAATTTGTGTTGCAGGAGGAAACAACATCAAAATGGATGTAAAGAGTGCATTTCTAAATGGTTTAATTAATGAAGAAGTCTTTGTAAAACATTAGATTAAATTTAGGTATTTGTAGGCTATGTGATGTGTAAAATGCTTAAACTCCACATAAAAAGATAAATATTATTGATGATGTTGTTCACCTCATAGATATTATATACTTATTATAAATATCTAAAGTAATATCTAAACTGCTACTTAAGATACTATGTATTTATTGTAAAATCATAGTAGTATCTTATTGATTTTTAAGTAGTTTATCAATTTTAATAGTTTTCACGATTTTAATTGGATGTGTAAATGAAAAACATTAAATACTTCTAACATTCTGAAATTTTGATTAAATGTTTTCTTTGAATCAAGGAAAATGCATATGATCATGCATAAATTTGACTTAATTGATTAAACTTGTAGAATAAGTTATATGTAACTCATCTTAAACTATTAATCAAAAGTATAAGCTTATTGAAACTGATTCATATTCTTAGTACAATCATAGAAGTAAAAAATTTTATGAGATTTGTGTTTTATTGCATCTGTATTAAATGGAATACATATATAATGTGCTTAAAATGAAAAGTGTTTACAAAGTAAAAATCTTTGAGAGTTTATTGATCAGTTTGATCACGAGCCTTTTGTACTTGAGTAGATAGGTATGTAAGGATTGTTGTCCTGAAAAAGGATTCTTTAAATCTGGCAACCTAAGGTCCTGATAAGATCTGGGATTGTTGACTGAAAGCTCATTACACGGGTACATTAAAAAGCTCTTGTATGATTCAAGCTTTTCAAACTAACTTTTTAAGAAAATTATCAATATTTACTGTTTTGAAAAGAAAAAGTTGTTTCATTAATTACAGATATCTTTGAATCGCATATGGTTTATACCAATATGACTACTGATTTATTGAATCAACATTAGTACTTTTGAAAACGTTTATTTGAGATACATTCTTTTATTCTCCTTGAATTAATCGAATTGAGTTCAAAGTTGTGTTTTGATTCATATACAGTAGGAATTGATTCTGGAAATCATTTTTTGATGATGTTAGGATAACGGAAGTCTCTGAAAAGAAAATGTAAAAGTATAGTTATACTTAACATCTATTGTCACTACAAGTATATTTTGTATTTTGATTGAATATATTTGAAGTATATTTGTAGGGGGAGCATTAACAATGTCAAAAACAGATTAATATAATTTAAAATATAAATTTTAGTTAATCTGAATAAATGTCCTCTTAAAATCTTGATGAAATAATTTAAAAAGACAAATAAACTATTTTAGATTCAAAGGACAAAATGTTCAAATAGTTTACTATGTTCTCAAGATAATGTTAAGTTTTAGCATGTGTGTTGTTTTCGGAACGTTTTAGTTGAAAGCATCCGAAAATTGTTTAAGTGTACTAACTAGACATTATGTTAGATAAGGTAACGTGTAAAACTACCTCTAGACAGCGTTTTACTCGTTAGGTTAGTTAACTCAACGAGTTATACTTGAATATTACGGGTACTTTGATTGAATAAGCTTTATTCAATATTTATTTTATTTCTAAACCCAACTTCTCTTCACATTGAGTTATACACCTAAAAACCCTATTTAAACACTTATAACATGGGGACTTAGGTTATTTGTAAACTTTGTCAAGAAAATCTTTCCCGCTTGTTGCTGTTACAACCTGCGACGATGGTCTCCAAGTTCTACAAAGGTCGTGGCAGAGGAAAAGGCAAAAGCAGAAGAGATGCAAAAGGAAAAGAAATAGAGAATGATGAAGTTCCACGTACTTGGTTCAAGAAAATATTTCGAGTGGACAAAAGGTTAGCAGAACTTTATAGAGATTACTTCTTTTCTCAGGGAATATTAGATGAAGTTAGACAAGAACTTCAACATACTGATGCAAATATTACATACATGGGTATTCATAGTAAATTTGATAGAGAATACAGAATGAAATGTGCTGAGATTGCATTTTTGAAACAATATGCAAAATATTTGGAAAAATGTGTAGGTTCATCAAATAGAACTCCTCAAACTCCTATAAATGGTACAAGACTACATGCATTTGAGGAAGAGCATGAATCAGCTATCCCTACTCCTTTATATTCAAAACAAGTAGAATCAGATATTGCTGTCGACAAAACAAAAGTTGACAATCTTCGAAAGGCCGTTGCAATAGAAAGTGCCTTAGAAGAATTAAAGCAGAAAACTTTTATGGAGCAATTTGAAAAGAAAACAGCAATACTTGAAAAGGAGAAACAAAAATGTTATAAAAGAAGGAAAGTCAGAAAAATTATGTCTAAGGAAACAAAGTCTATTGAAAAAGGAAAATCAAATGAAAATTTATTTCCAAAGGACAATGTATGTCTAGACATTGTACCTTATTGTGCATTTGATAAACTCATCAGTTCCGAACACACTGAAGCTGATGAAGATAATGAGACTTTATTTTCCCTTGCTAGAAAACTTGAGAAGAAATCCAAGTCAAAATGAGCTCAAGTTTTTCTATTAGTACAAGTCCTGATGATGTTGAAATTGACAAATCAGAGCATCAGGCACTTGACATTGAACAAGTTATTGCAAATATAATTGACAATGTTGAAGCAGTAACTAGTTCAAAGGCTGAATTGTCTAGAGTAGCAGATATTGAAATTGTTAAGACTCCAGAAGAGCTAAAAGTTAACCAGCCTTCTACGGAATCTATAGAAGCAGAGTCTGAGAATTCACAGCATGAATCAATGGAATTATCTGTTGAACAAAATGAACAATTACAGACAGATACACCGACTGTAGAATTTGTGGAAAAACTGTACTCTGAACATTCTATAGAGACTGAACAGATGAATGTTGAGCATATTGACAATGTTCCTAACACTGTTGAAGCTGAAGAATCAAGCTTACCTGAGTAGCTTCAAGATAATATTTTGGAAGAGGAACAACATGACATTCATTTTGAAGAAGAGGTTCCTGAAAATAAATTAAACTCTGAATCACGGCTTCAGGTATCACCTTCTTTGTATACAATATTAAAAATTCAAGGTAATGCAATTCATTTTAGATCTGAAGAAGCATTGCAGATATACAATAATCTGATTACATGTCAGATTCTGCATGCTCGTCCAATAAAATTTAGAAATTTGATGGAAATAAGAGATCTGTTTGAGTTTCAATGCCTCATTAAATTCTTGCCAGTAGGAACGAAATGGAAGCAATACACAGAGCTTATTGCAGCTTTTTATAGCAATCTGGTCAAGAGTGGAAATTTTCTGAAAACTCAAATAAATGAACAGGAGTTTATGTTGTCTCCTAAGTTAATTTTTGAAGTTTTAGGATTAAAGAATGAAGGTGTTGTTGTTACCAACAGATTTGACATAATAAGACAACTGGAATGGAACATTCAGTCTTTATCAAAAATTCCAGATGTATATTCTGAAATGAGATTAATGGAAAATCTGAATGCAGAGGCAAGGTTTATTGCAAATATATTGCATGCAAATTTTTTTCAGAGAGTTGGACACAATATGGAAGTCAGCAGAAGTTGTTTATATGCAACTTATAGCTTGCTGAATAGAATTCAAATCAATTGGTTTGATGTTTTCACTTCTCAACTATAGCATATGACTTCAAAGTTATTTTATGGTGATGCTGTATGTAGACTCATTGCAAGCCAATTGAATTTATCCGACTAGCCCTCTGAAACTAAAGGCATGAGAGCATTTAGTGTCAAAGATTTGCAAAAATTCTAGGCCATGCATAAACCTCAACGACAACAACAACAACAACCTGATACAGACCATATACAACAATAACGGCAAAGTTATTCAGTTCAAGCAGAACAGCAAACCTAGCTACCTCCTGACTTAGATGCAGTGCTTAACGACATCAGAAATGATATTAGGCATCTAGGAGATAAAATATGTAATGCTATAAGTGATATACTTAGGAGGGGTCAATAACTGTTTTTGTTTGTTTCTGAATACAAAATGTAATGTTTGTATTACTTATTCGATTCATTGAACAATACATTTTTCTGTAAATGAGTTCAATTATTATTCTTGTTTACAGAAATCGTTGTTGTAATTCTCTTATATACATATATATATTCTCTGTAATTATCTTTTTGATTAATGACAAAAAGGGGGAGAAATATTATAAAAAGATGATTATGATCTTAATTGCATATATATATTATAAAAGGAGATGCTATTTAAATGGTTATTGTAATCTGATAGATGATAATTAGAAAACTGATACTTATATAATTATTGGCATCTGAGAGTTTTATTTTTGAGAGGTAAAATTTACACAAATAATAGAAATAAGCTTAAGTGAACTTAAGTCAACAAAAAAGTTTGTTGAATTAAAAGTTAACCCAATGAAGTTGCTTTGTTGAGTTAAACATATTTCATAATTGATTTAATATGGTTTTGTCATCATCAAAAAGGGTGAGATTGTTGAGTATTTTTGTTTTGATGATGTGTGCTGAATGAAAATAATCATATTTCCTCAATTACTATTGCTTGTGAAAAGAAATTAAAATCATCATATAATACAGAAAAAGCTTACTGATATAAATACTTGTCTGTATTGGATCTAAAGTTAATATCTAGTCATTTCGTTGCATTAATTTCTCATTTAGCTAAACGTTAAGTTAACGTGTGTTTTTATTGAAAAGCATGATATGTTTTAATGTTATATCTTCTATATCATGAACAGTGCACGCTTAGACAACTCGTTAAGTTAGAGTTTTGTTTGTATAGAGGTCACGTGAGAACTCGTTAAGTTAGAGGCTTAAAGGCTAAAATAGGTCACGTGATAACTCGTTAAGTTAGTGAGTAAAAGAAGAGACGAACTCGTTAAGTTAGTGTTATACACGTGGTGAAATTATAAATTAAGAATGTTGTATTGTATCACGTGAGGTGCACATGTTTAACTCGTTAAGTTAACATAACTAAACGCGTTGAGTTGCTATATTGAACACTAAGGCAATGCGTTAGGTTAGCATTATAAACTTAAGTTGTTATTTTTGCACGTGGTAAAATTCTTATTATAAAAACATTTGTTTATTACTAGTTCGTTGAGTTATCATAACACAATGGAAATGGTTCGTTGAGTTATCATAACACAATGGAGATGGTTCGTTGAGATAGCATAACACCACGGACTTAGTTCGTTGAGTTAGCTACAGTACTTGTCACGTGAAATGGCACATGAGGAACTCGTTAAGTTAGAAACATTAAGTTATATATATACTTGTGTTACTCGTTTAGTTAACATTAAAGTAACGACTTCTTATTACACTGATGAAAAACTTTTGGACGAGAAAGTTTATTTTGCAGGAAATTTTTTAGAGATCCAAGACTAATGATTAAAGAAAATTTAAAATATAAACGTGGGTTAGAACGTGTGTGTTTCGATGAAGGAAAAAGAAAAGACATAGAGAAGTGGAAAACTGGTAGTGGTTAAACGTGAAGGATATGCATGAAATGAATATACAGTATAAAAGGCATAGAATTCTTGTTGATCAATTTATCCTTGCACACAAAACAAAAAATCATTTCAAGGATCAAACCATCCCTGCACACCAAAAGAAAAATCTTTTTCAAGGATCAAAAACACCTCTTCGGGAAAAATCTCTCAAGTGGAAGAAAGTTCAGTGAAGTATAAAAAGGTAAGATTTTCGTCACTAAAGATTTGAAGTATCAGAAGAAAGCAAATTCAGTGAAGCATGAAAAGACAAGATATTCGTCATTGAAGAATTGCTAAAGAAGAAAAAGAAGAAGAAGAAAGATCTCAAATAGGGAAAAAAGTTTTAAATTCCGTAAATTAGTTTTCTCTGTTTGTAGTTATGAAATTGTTTAGATGATACATGGTATCGAAATATAATTGCATCTACAATTTTTGAGGAGAATTGAATTGTATATTGTAATTGAAACCTTGAATAAAAATGATTTTATGAAAACAATGTCTCGACTTGTTTTTGAGTTTTAAAGTTTCAATTATATTTCAGAAAATATTAAAAATACACAATTCACCCTCCTCTTGTGTAGCCATACGATCCTACAATATCAATGGCGATGATTTCTTCTCCCTACGTAATACATGCAATCGTGGTTTTTCTTCCAACTGTCATATTTCTGCAACTACTACAGTGGTATATTAGAAAATAAATAGTCCGTGGAGTTACAGATAACTCAACAGACTTTCTTCGTTGATTTAACTATAAAACACGTGTATAAATTTAACTATCCGATGCTCAGGTGCATTTCAGATACTTAAGAATTTCACAACCTGCAACTTACCAATAGTTCAGAAATGTACTAAATTGACATTAATTCCCCAAAATTAAGCAGATTCTTTAATTAAAACATATAACAGTGCAATTATAACATAATGGCTTAATTCTCATATGATAAGCTAAATATTATGCAATTAGCCATCATTTAACCATTAATAATTTGTACTTTTTCATTCTAAACAAGCCTACTTAGTAACTTCCAATTAAATGATGCTATTCACAAAGGACTTTGACCATCCATTGGGTGGTTCCACAGAATGTAGATAGCATCAATTAAGCTTTTGATATTAGTTTATACAATGTTTATCATTAATCAACACTAACATTCAAATACTTCGAACAGTAACCATTAAGATTTTAGGTATTTTGTGTGAATCTCTTTTAGTAATCAATAAAACTATTTTCTATCTTCTAAATCAACTAAACATAAAACATTCATAATACTAATAATAATATTAATCACAATACAAAACAAACAATACAACACATAAATACTAACTACAAACACAAATAATTAGTTTTTAGTATTTTTGTTTTGATATGTTCCTGAATATGAATGAAAGGTGAAATGTAAAAGTTCTATATCGACAGTAAGAACTTCCGTCACTACATGTAATATGATTACACCACTGAAAACTTAATCACTTACAATCATGCCTCCTCTTCCTATAGAATCGTGAATTGAGACTTAGAAGTTGATCTCCTATTCAATATATTGACATCAACCTAAAACCAAGGCTAGAAGCTTTACAATTTCCTAAGATATGAGTTAGTGCTTTATGAAAATGACTTTCCTTCCTACAACGTGATCACTCCTCACAGTGGTTGTCAGTCACTATGTTTGGCTCGAAATCGATTTGGCATTCGAAAAGTATCCTCACAGACCTCTAATAGTTGGTGATTGTGGTAGTGTTGTGGAGCTTCAGGGAACTTTCAACACTACAGTTAGCGTCTGGTTCTCCACCACCTTCTTCGTCTTTCTCCTCTTCTTTTATATTTCTTTTAGTAGTAACTACTTCTGCTTAAGTGATCGGTTGGATTTCCTTCATTCATATCAACAATGGTGATTTCTTCTTCATTCCACAAGTTAAATCTTGCGTGATACGTGTAGTCATGGTTTTCCTTCGAATTTCTTATTTCTACAACTGTTAACAGTGGCATATTAGAAAATAGCTAGTCTATGGAGTTAGTGTAACTCAACAAACTTACTCCGTTGACTTAACTATTAACTCAATAGACTTACCTCATTGAGTAAAGCTTAACTCAACAAACTTAATATAATAATATAAAACATGTGTAATAAATAATTTAAAATAACTTTCTGAAGGTAAAAGATTTTTTGGATACTTACAACTATAAGTATCCGAAACTTATATGCATTTCGGATAATTAGCACTTAACCTTTCGAAAGATAACTTAAGTCATGTTTTCAAGGTACAACACGTGTCTCACTATTTTTTTATAGTAAAAGAGTATTTCAGATACTTGCAAATATAATTATCCGATGTTTAGATGCATTTTAGATAGTTAGCATCTAACTTACTAAAAAACCACTTAAGCCATGTTTTAAGGTCGTAACACGTGTTTCACTATTTTTTTACACCTTTAAACCTATAAAAGGGTATTTCGGATACTTTGAAAACATAACTATCTGATGCTTAGACACATTTCGGATAGTTACCATCTAACTTATTGAAAAATCACTTAAATCATGTATTAAGGTAACATGTGTCCTTAAAACAATAATAAAATACTCTTTAAGCATTTAAAACAAAATTGTCCGGTACATAAAATATAGCTCTCCAAAACAATAGGCATTTCAGATACTCACCAATAATTCAAAAATATACTTAATTAATGTTAATTCCCTGAAATTATGTAGATTCTTTCATTAAGGCATATAATTGTGCAATTGTAACATAATGGCTTAATTCTCATACAATAAGCTAAATATTATGCAATTAATCATTATTTAACTGTTAATATTATGTACTTTTTCATTCTAAACATCTTCCGACCAATTATGAAACTATCTGATTTGCTATAACTCAATGATTTCCTTTAGAGTTCTTCTAAATTAGTATTCAACTGACTTGTTTGACCTTTGTTTGGCTTTTGACACTTCATCTGTACTTATGAAATACATCTTAAGTCCTCGCATAGATTATTAGCATTATAAAAACACAAGGGTTCTAATAGATTCAACCTATACTTACACACTTCTACAACAGACATTGTGTACTTGCAATAAATTAAACAAATTAATTTAATTAATTTAAATCTTGTTTGGGAATTGCTTTGTATCTTGAGCAAAACCTAATCCAAGCAATATACATGAAATAAAGACATATCTTAGAAAATTATAATTTAATCAGAGGCAATCATATATTTTCTCAACAAAAGATCTAATTTTGACATTAATTATGCATTCCTCAATTCATGAGAAAAATCACATTTAATAATTTTTCATAATTAACTCCTCATAATCATACTAAAGCAATTATTTTATAAAACACTCATCTCATAATTAACTCTCCCAAAGCTATTTCTATTTCATCTTTTAATTATTCAACTCATATTGTTAATAAAAATCTCAATTTATGCACTTATTATAGTTATCTCATAAAGATTTCAATTAATATGAAAACCAACTAAGTTCAACTAATTAACTATAATTGAGTTGAATTTATCAAGAAAATATCTATTAAAATATACACATTTTCATACCAAACATTAATTGTTGATTTGTGGATGCCCCCCATTGGAGGATTGGGGGAGCCCTTTTATAAGCTACAAGTAGGGATGCAAACCAACAAGCAAGTGACGTGAATAGTTGTCCACATTGATGGTGAGTGGAAACTAAGGAGCCACACTCATCTACAACAAGTGGTGTTAGCATAAAGCAATGCATTGAATGCGCTAATTGGGCAAGCTACATTTATGGAAGAGATCTTAGAAGCAAAAGTGTCATCATCCCAAAAGTTGAAGCATTATAGGGTCATTGAAATCCACAAGTTGAACTACAAATATTGATTTGATTGCTTTTTGTGCGACAGTCGAAGAGTCGTAGGTGGAGGATGGATGTGCTATAGCATTAGGAGACAAAGCAACAATGGCAAGTGCATGCATCAATGACTATAGCAAGCATGACAATGAGGTGTAGTGGTAGAGGGGTGAGCCATTGCTAGAGACAAAGGTGAGATCAACCCCAACCATCCAATCAAGCAAACCTAAATTGTTAAAGATGGATCTATTCTCAACAGTTGGGTAGGGGCATGAGGGTGAATCTCAACCATTTGTTTCAACAAGGAGATGCTAATTGTGCTACACATGTTGTATTCTAGTTAGTCTATGGTGTTGACATGGAGGAGAGAGGAAGTGGGGTACTACATGTCACTCTCACATTAGTCCTTCTGATGATGGTATTTTGACTAACCAATCAAGGGCTACCACATGTCAAGTCTACTAACATGGCATGCCACATGTCATGCTAATGTGGTAGAGAGAGAAAATGGCCAAGAATTGGAATTTTCAAGGCTTGTTTTGAGCATCTTCTTGATTACTCCAATGTAATCCATTTTTCTAAAATATCATCTAGTAGAGAGAAATTAAACCTAGAAAGCCATAAAACACCTTAAAGAGTCCAATGATCCCAAAAATATACTAGTTTGCATGCACTTGCTTGAACATCAAAATGCAGGCAATGTTTAACACATGGTGGGTGCCAATCTATGCCTCTAGATGGGTAAATGCTACGTTGTAGGCTAGTGATGCCGTTGTTGGTTAACAATTGATTGTTGACTTTGAGTAAGGTGACTATCACTTTTGATTACCTCGATTGGGGTGAATAAAATTGAGGGTAGAAGCAATATTGATAATAGGGTTAATACTTGAGATTGACATGTTTCATACGTTGAGATAGCAATCAAGTAGGCATTTGACAGCTCAATTGAGGTGAACCCTAGATATCTAGGGGCTTGGTGCGATCTATGAGTCCAACCCAACTTGCATCAAAAGGGGTGTGCAAAAGTAGGGCGTTTATAGTATCATTAGAGTTTTTCTAGATTACTTCTCCAATAAATTAGGTGACAATTTATTTCTTTGAGACATGAAAATCACAAGTATCGAGTTAGGATGTCAATCGATTTGTTTTGTTGGCGACAATGTCGCAATAAAAGTAAAGAGTGTTGGAGAAAAAAGAGGAAGAACATGAGAGAGAAAAAAAAAGTAGAAGTTGGGGGTGAACTTGGGACAGAGGAGAAGGGAGAGGTAAAGATGAACAAATGAAAAATAAAAAAGAAACTTTGAAATACATGTGAAAATAAATTAGTTACATGACATATTCCAAATACTTTTTTCTCAAATGTAATTAACGCAAGCCATAAGAGTAGTTATCAACATAGTTTTGCTTAAAAATCTAAGTCATATTTTCAAAAGCAATTGATTTCCTTCATCTTCTAACATTTTAATCGTAAAGGATATTTCAATTTTTACATTTTCTCAAAAAATGTTTTTTTCCCTATTATTTACGGTTGCATGGGGATCTACAAAATGCCATGCAAGGAATCTTAACTATCACTGGTTTATTAATTAAAGGGTGGTTGTGTCGATGAAGCTGATGGAAAATAAAATCATATATTCTCTCTTTGGCACATGATAGCATTTGTGTATATGAATATGAAAATGGAAGAAAAACATTTTCCTTTCAACTTCTAATTATTTGGAAAAATTAAACACCCTATCCAACTTTGAACTTAGTTTCCATTTGGTTAGTTGAGAGATGTTCTAAAAAATTTAATTTATAATAATCGGATTTTAAAGTTTGTAATCCTAAAAGTCAAATATTGTAATCTAATAAAGGAATGCAATTCAATTCAATCACAATACATATATGTGAATTATGGGTAACCAAATATGCCCATGATGTAAAAAACCTTCAAGTACTGCATTAATATTAACAACTACCGTAAGTATTGACTTAATTTGTACAAGCAAAATACATAGTGAATATTCTGCATGAATAATTTTTACATAATTTTTTTCGTGCTTTCCCTTCTATCCTCCTATTTTTCTTCAAGTTTCCATTCTCTCACTCCTATTCATCTCTGTCATGTTCTCCGTTCTAGCCTCTACTTACTTTCTATTTTTTCGATATAGGTAATGTTTTTGCATCAATTCGAATCTATAACCTACAATAGCTCAACAATCATGTAAGATAAAGGAAGATCAATTGAACTATCTTCTGTTACGACAGCATTTCTCAGTCATATTCATGTTTTCTTTTTCATTTCTAATTTTCGATGACTATATGTATGAGATAGATGGATAAATAAATTTAGTCAATGAATATATCATTTTTCAATGATTATACGCAAAAGTTGAATGGGCCTCTCTTAATATATAATATAGAAATAGATTGCATCCACTTGTAATATCTACTTTTGTATAAAATAGTAATGAATGAGATAAAAGATAAATAGTTAGTGATCATTATAATACAATTGTATATCTATTAATTTGCAATGTATAATCATTATTAATTAAAGAAGCATCCTTAATTGCATCCACTTGTGTACATGGAACAAAACCCAAAAAATTGAAACGCGCAACAATTGGTTTGACTTCAAGCCTCATCCCCAAAGGTAGAACAGAACCCAGGGTTGCAGATGCTTCGTGTGGGTGGCATTAGGGTTTTCATGATAGTGGAGTGTTGGAGAAGGTAAGGGCCAGAATTAGATAAACCTAACTTGCTCTTTTCGGTTCGATTTCTCCCCACCCATGGTCACACCCAATCCCATCGGCCGTACACGCCAACAAAGAGAAAACGGCTTGCGGCTCACACCACTCCACGTCAATCCCAGTGGCGCATGTTCTACATGCATGCATGTCCTAGCTCAGAGGCCTTCGATCAGCAAAGCATTGCCCACAATTATATATTGTCTATTCTCATCCCCCCAACAAATGTTATATATGTGCGTGTGTGTGTGACACATATCTCATTGGGGTGGGCCACACTCCACTGATATTTCTGGCGTGCAAGATTCTGGTTCTTAGGAGGAAAAAATGCCATCAAAAACTAATGGAGACATAACAATGTGAGAAGGTCGAGGATAATCAAGCAGAAAGCTGTGTGTGTATATACATGTGTGTTTACATATATGTAGATATAGATATATGGGTCAGGCACAGTAAGAGGGTAGAGTAACCTCCTGCTTGCTGGCGAAGCTTTGTTGGGGTCCATCGGCATGAGGAAGACACTGGTAGCTACTTTGCCTTGGATTTCAAGTAATCTCAAACATTCACATTCATCCGTCCATCTCTCTCGCTTTGCCTCTCTGCAGATCTGTGTGAGAAAAGAACCATCATTTCAGAAGACCACGGTACTCCATACGTACCCATGTGAATTCTTATCATCCTTTCCTCCTCAGTACTAATTTCCTTCAACTTTAATTCCTTTGCTGCTGCCGTCATTGTTATTAAAACCCAGAGTTTACAGGAGACATTCTCTTCCACAACCAGAGAAGGGGAAAAAAAGGGGGGAGGCTCATGTAAACAGTATAGTATCCTTTTTAGGATAATCTGAGACAAACCCACATGAGAAGATCCTGCTATATGTGTATTTCTTGGGTTTATTATTGTTGTTACTATTGGCGTCCGGGAATATGTGGCCTATTCTGTAGAATTAAAACCTTAATTTGGATATAAATATAAATATTTATTTATTTATTTATACCCCTGCTTTCTTTCTTGTGTTAATTAATTTTCTGTTTCTTCAGTCTTTCCTCCCTCTTCTAGTCTTCTTCTCTCATGTGTTTTTTTTTTTCTGTTTTGCTTGCTTTTGAATGTGTGACCCCGTTCCGTAACAGCTGTGCCGTTTCTTTGCTTTTGCTTTAATTAAAAAAAATTACATCTGTCTTGCTTTCCTTTACGTCAAAAAATAACAAAAATATGTTTTGTAGTACCGGAGCTGTCGACGGTATGAGAGAACGTAATTCCTCATTTGAAATAAAATCTAGCTGATAAAAATACCAAAGAGATTCTTTTTCGGTGATGATTTTTCTACAAATGTATGGAATACACTTGTTTTTATACGTCATGCATGTTAAAAATAATTAAAAATTCTAAATAAAAAAATTGATTCTACAACTTTTCTAAAAAAATGCTAATTAAAATAATGGTCAGTTGTTTATTTACAGGTTCTACCCTCTCCTCTCCTCCTATGCGGGTATGATTGTTAGGGACTTTTCCTTTTTCTTCTCTCATGGTCTTCTTCAGTTAAAGTGGAAGGAGAGCACTGGTCTGGTGTTTTACTTCTTTCTTGGTTTCCATTGCAAAAGAGGTTTTGTATCTGAGCCCCCACAGACAGATTGTTCCTTTTTGCCAGTACCATTTTCCTACACCTTCTTATTCCCTTCCTACCTTACCTCTCCACCTTCTTCTCTCCCTTCTTCCATGCACCTGTTCCTTGATTCCTAGCTACAAAGAAAGGTATTATAACATATCCTCCTCCTCCCCCTCCTCTATCTTCTCCGTTTATTCCTCTGTGATCTGCAAAGATTCATGCATAATTCCCTTCAATTCTAGCCCTACCCAATCTCCGCACACGCACAAAAAAAATCTTCAATTCAGGAAATTGATGAATGGCTGGTATAGGATTCCAAGCAAATTCCTTATTCCCTTGAGAGTTGAGTGATGAAGGCCGAAAGCCAACCATGAACAGAAGTCATCAGAATATAATTGGCTCCGTGAGCAGCTCAGACCTGATCGACGCCAAGCTCGAAGAACACCAGATGTGTGGGCCGAAACGTTGCCCAAGCTGCGGCCACACGCTTGAGGGAAGACCGGTAAGCTTGCCACCCACCGGATTAGGGTTTCGCTCAAAGAGATCCTAAGCTTCTTCTTCTGTAACCATGGGTTGCAATTTAATTAACCTCGTGAAAGTTTCAGGACTGGGTTGGACTACCAGCGGGAGTCAAGTTTGATCCCACAGACCAAGAACTGATAGAACACCTGGAAGCTAAGGTTCGGTTCGAAGAGTCCAAGTCCCATCCACTGATCGATGAATTCATACCTACCATCGAAGGAGAAGACGGTATCTGCTACACCCACCCTGAGAAATTACCAGGTAGGAAAACCCATACCCCAAACCATACACTTTCCCCTTGGGTTCCAACTTAATTAATTAGGACCTCATCCTTCAAAAACAGTAAACTTTGTTGCAGGTTTTAATGCATGTCACTAGCTAGTTTCTTCCTAGATCTTCTCCCTTTTCTCTCTAACCTGTGATTTATTTCAACCATATAAAGTGGTACTAAAGCACGGAATTTGTGGAGTTCTAAGATGTTATTTCTTAACAAAAGCGGTTGTTCTTGGTCATTCTTTTTTCAGATCTTGCATAGAAGAAGGTTTTAATCGACATATATGCCAGTAAATTAACATGCACCAGCCATCTCTGGCTCTCTCTCTCTCTCATCTTGTCTTTCTTTGCTGGTAATCTAAAGACTGGATTGTGCTAGCTTCTTCCATATAATTTCCGAAGGTGGTGTGGTTGCGGCTGACAGTAACCCAACACCTTTCAGACCCTCCTCGTTCAAACCCCCCAGAAAACCCCGGTCCCTTCATCTACTCAAGTATATATGTATCTGTTGCACTTTATCTTTCCGTGCAGGTGTGACAAGAGACGGCCTGAGCAAACACTTCTTCCACCGGCCGTCCAAAGCCTACACCACCGGAAACCGGAAAAGAAGAAAGATCCAGACCGACTGCGACCTTCAAGGTGGAGAAACCAGATGGCACAAGACCGGTAAAACCAGGCCTGTCATGGTAAATGGAAGACAAAAGGGGTGCAAGAAGATCCTGGTACTGTACACTAACTTTGGCAAGCACAGGTATACATGTACTCCTACACTTCGAAAATTACCAACATGATCAAATAACTAATTCTATATACATACACACACAAACGCACATATATGTACAGAGAGAGAGGGACATTTGCATACATACTTCAAACAGTACCATTGAAGAAGATGATGGATTCAAATTGGGAATATCATATCATCTCTCACAGTAGAGTAAAAGGATAATTAATTTAGCTTTAGCGAGTGGTATATGGTACCCATGAAAGAATCCGTCAAAGTTGGTGTACAAGATGATTTCTTTCCATGGATCATGTTGCTCTCAGAACAACAGTGGGTTTGTTCTCACATGTGCAGCAGCATGATTCCTTTGTTCCGTGCCATTGACAGGAAGCCAGAGAAGACAAACTGGGTGATGCACCAGTACCATTTAGGAGAGCTGGAGGAGGAGAAGGAGGGGGAGTTGGTGGTGTCGAAGATATTCTACCAGACGCAGCCGAGGCAGTGCAACTGGTCGGACAGGGCTGCGGCGGCGTTGGCAGCCGTGGCCGCCGGCAGCGGTGGAGAGCAAAGCTTGGAGCACAGAAGGGACAGCGGGAGCGGCAGCAGCTCCTCCAAGGAGGTGGCCAACATGAGAGAGGAGTTGTCTTCCGTCCCGGGCATGTCGGCGGCGGCGGCCGGATACGGGGGGATGGATCACATTGCTCAACACATGAAGCCCGACAACTTCAGCTTTGCTCCCTTTCGGAAGAGCTTCGATGAGGTCAGTTTGCCCGATCCTTCACCTTCTGCTACAAATAAATTAAAGGTAGTTATTTTAATTGTACATTATTTTCTTCTAAAGTCTACGAGGAATTTTTTTTAAAAAAAAAAGTATTGCATGTGTTCATATCTCATATATTAAAAATCCTATTTATATCTAAAAAAGGAGGTTATGTATGTTTATTTTACTTAAAATAAATATAATTCCTGGTATGATTTGATAAGCTAAGGTCTATATTGAATTATATAAGCATTAAAAGAAAAGAATTTGAACAGCCTTTGCAAAAATTATTTTAAATAAAATGTATCCAAAGGTTTAAGGAAATTAATAAAACATATATTGTGTATAACCATTAACAACTTCAATTTTAGTAAATATACCAAAACATCATTCACATACTTTACTTCAGACCGTCACATATGTCTACGGCAACATCAATCAATCCCTTAACCGTATTATTATTCTACGTGATAAATCATTTGCATCTTCGTTCCATTCATTTCCTTCCTCCACCGTGGAATAATGTAATTTTATCTTTTTCACTGTTTCACATGCAAGGAGGATTTTTGACTTTTCTCTTTCATCCTTTACTTTTCCGACACACATATATATATAAAAAGAGATGCATCATATATACATACATGTATATATATGTGATATATATATGTACATAAGTGTATGTATGCAAATTGTTTAAGGTAAGAATTATAATGTCCCTAAAATACATTACACATTATTTTAACATGAAAAAATACCAAGGCCAGGGAACTAAAAAAAAGGTTCATGAATACGTACATGACATGAAAAATAAACTAGCAAACTCAACTCTAAATTATCACCAACCTTCCCTTCCCCCAAACATCATGTTCAACAACGGATGGGAAAGTATGGAACATTGAATTTAGACTTATATATTTGACTTTATTTACTTAGAATTAGGTGAGACTAATTTTAAACAAAATTAAACATTCATAATATAGAAGAAAAAAGGTTGGGCCTCTCGTTAGGCACTTACCATCGTAAATTGCTTTCCTCCACCTCTCATTCCTCGCCACTTTAGCACATGTCCTCCGGCAAAAGACATGGCACGGAAAACAAGCCGAAGCCAAAACCCAAAACACAACGGGATCGTCATGCCCATGAAGGAGACGACCTGACCACATGCAAAAGCGAATGAAGGAATGGAGCTATCATTGCGTCTCTTCCGTCTTGCAGGTGGACGTGGGAGAGGGAAGGTCGAAGGCGAAGGAGGGCCGCGACCACACGTGCGACGACTCAGCCCCCGCCGCCGCCGCTCACCGGAGCGTTATATCGACGGCAGCCTACCACGTCAACAGACCAAGCCACCCCATCTCCGCTATCCTCCCTCCTGCCGCGGCCCTGCCACAGACCGCCGCCGTGGTCAATGTCGATGAGCACTACCAGAGATTGCTGCTCCAGCAGGTCAAGTGATAATTAAGCACCGTATACCCACGTTAAATACGCTGTTTGGGAACGTGTTCGATTCCTGTCCTTGTCAATGTAAATATATTTTGATGTGGTTGTAAGGTGTTTCATTTTGATCGTAACAGCAGCAGCAACAGGAGGAACACCACCGACATCAACATCATCAGAAGTTGGTCGGAAGGCCTGCGTCTGGGCTGGAAGAGCTTATCATGGGTTGCACTTCATCTGGTGTAAGAGGTGTAAGTGCCAATCTCTCTTTTCCTCATTTTTAGGAGCAGAAATGTCCTTTTCGAAAGAAACGAATTCATGCAGTGAACTCTACGTGACAGTAATTATAGTTCTGAAATATAAAATTTTCTTTTCCAACATTCTTAATATAGCAGAAGAATAACAATCATCTGGTTAGTCAAATGATCAATCATCTAGTTGATCTTTCAATTTTATTTTATTTTTGTTTCCTTGGTGGGTTTTTGGTCGTGGTTCCAACTCCCATCTAACATGAGACATGACATCTATTAGAACAAGTTAGCTGATGTGGAAATATGGCTGGGCAAGAGGGAAATGGGTGTGGAGCATGTAACTTTGGAGAGGAAGAAGACAAGAACAACACAACGATGGCCCCATGTGTATCTAGAAAAGGATAAAGAACCGCCGTAGAAACTGAATCTCCCAGGATATAGAAAGTTTTCCTTGGACTATTACAAAAAAAAAAAACTAGAAGTTTATTAATTCTCCCTTTTTGCCTTGGCAGCAACGATAGAAAAGGAACTAATACGTGACAAAGATCAAGATTTAGAAAACCTTGTTTTCATTTCTAGACAAGATTAAAAAAAAAAAAGAGTGAGAGAGCTGCTTTCATGTGCAATCATTTCATGTACATTTACATATGTATTACTTAAAGCATAGGTTTCCTTGTCATCACTTTCTTTTTCAAACATGTTTTTTTTTTTGAAAAAACGTGTGTACGCATATTGGTCTCCATGTGAATAGTTGGTTCATTTTACTTTCTTCAGCGAGGTTCTTTTTTAGACCTCAACTTTACAAATTAAAGATCTTTCCTTGGGAATATATCCATGCAGGGAACATCTATTTCAAATCCTCAAGAGACAGAATGGTTAAAGTACCAGTACTGGACAGACCCCGGGAACCCAGATCATCATGGGTAAGAGCAAGCAGAGGAAGGAAACACAAAAACCTGGAATGGACATCATCATAGTTTCTAGGACTACCTGCAGGTTGTTTTGCAGAACTAATTTTAAAGGATAGAAGCCAACAGCTGAAATGGGAAAAAAAAGAAAAGAAAAAAGAAAACACCACCCTTCTTGGGCTTGTTAGTTACCCCGCCCCCCACAACACACACACACACACACACACACCCCACTATTCTTGTGTTTACGAGAAGCGAAAAGAAGATAAGTAACAACTGATCTAACTCTGCAATGATTCCAGTTGAAAGGAAGAAAAGGGGCAAAAGCACTGGCGGTAAAGAAAAGAATTGGAGAAAAAGAAAAGAAAAGCAAATGAAATCTGCTTGTTTTGCTGACAATGGAAGCTTGGGGAGACTACATGCCTGGAGCTTCCAAAACCAGGTCTTGCATCAAAGTCATCAAAACCATGATAGCCATATCATCACAACCTTCACTTTTATGGTGCATGGTCATTACTTGTTTTTTCTTAGTGCTGTTGCTGCTGTTGTAATATCTGCAATTCTTTAATGAGAATTATTTTTCCTATTTCTCATGTTCTCTAAGTTTAATAAAACAACAGCTCAAAGTGAGTGAAGTAAAAAAGAAGAAAGATCTCTAGAGAGAATCTTGTGACATGGCTATATATTCTTTGATCATGAAAGTCGCTTTTTTTATTGTTCATGTAGATTATTTCTTTCTTTCTTCTTGCTAATCATGATTATGTACCATATGCCATCTTTCTCAAAGTCTATATAGACCTAATGCTGTTTGATATTAAATTATATTTGTATGGGAAAGATGTTAATATGCAAATTTCAATATATCTAAATTATCAGATGAGGTCAGATCTCATCTTGATATTTTGAAGCGCTACATCACTAAACCTGAATTTAAAAAAAATATGAAATTGACACTAACGTGCATAAAGCAAATTTGTAAATCCTTTCCCTTTCTTGAATCCATCCCTCCACTCTCTAAGGTAATTCCCAAATCCTTAGCTGTCATCCTCCCCAGTCCCGTCGTACACCAGAAGATGAAGTTATCGTCCCTTACACAAGATGCTCGTCGATGACGGATGTCCTGCTGGCCTGCCGCTGCCCTCCTTCCCCAGCCGTCCCCTTCATTACACGTCCGCTGATGATGATGATGACGTACGTCTTACCCACACCCCTTCGACACGGATTGATGCCCTGTTGTTGTCGCTCCCCCTATTCCCTCGTGGATGGACGTAGGAGGACAGATGGATGCCCGTCGCCGAATCCCCCCACGCGCTGGGATGGATGCAGCAGCCTCGCCACCAACATGCCCCTTCCCTTATTGAGATGGTTGCCGCCACGACCATCTGTCCTCCGCCCTCCTCCTCGAAAGGCGAGACACCGCTAACAGAGGTGAAGTTTTTAAACTAAAATTATAATTCTTTGAAATTGTACTATTGACATTTTAATAAAAATTGTTTATTTTGATAATACAGCAAACCAAATTAAAACACCCAAAAAAGATACAAAGTTTAACCTTCACTGAATATAAGGACCACAAATTGATGAAGAAAAGGAATTCAAATTATAACACAAACACAAAAAGATAGAGAACACTGCAAAAAGGAAGACAAAAATAACAAGAGGATTAGTAGATTAATTATTACATTTTTCCTCAAGTTCTTCTTAGTGGTGACATTAAAATAAAACTTGTGATATTAAATTTATTTTAAAATTTATTAATCAATGAAGGATTTCCATTTATAAACATTAGACAGCTTCATTTGATATTAACAGTATACAACCCCCGGCCTCATTCAAGTTGGACATTGTGAAATATATGTCAAAACCAATTTTTATTTTGAATTAAATATTTATATTTCAATTTGATATCCAAGCAAATAATTAATTCTTTACTAGATTGATGCGTCAGTGCATCCACTTAAAGAAGGATATTTGTAGGACCTAAAATACCTACATAAGTGTGGATATCGGAATAGTTTCATGTTGAAAAAAGGACATGCAAATGATGTCCATATATTCAACAATTTAAGATGGTCAAAATAATAGAGTTATCTTAGAAAAAAATCATTGTTCCCAAAATAAAGATTTTATGATCTTGTTTTATTCTTGTTCCATAAGAAAATATAATAGTGATGAAAAACAAAAAAGGTCCAAAAAATTGAGGAAAAATATATAGACACTTCTAAATATGCTTCCTAAACTAATACTGCAACTTTTGTATTCTTTCCAACTCAAATGCTCGTGTGGAAAGGGTAAATATTCTACAATTTTTATTGTTCTGTGAGATCCAATTTCTTTTGTGAACTCAACAACATGGAATGTGTAGAATTCAGAGAATTATAACCAATCATTTAAAATAGGGCATCTTGCAGTAGAAGATAAACAAGAATATTCCAATACGATCAGATTACCTATTTCTATTTCTAGTCCAAGTGTCGTAAATTCTCGTGAAACATTCAGGAATAGCGTTCCTTAAACTTTTCTAAAGGACCTCCTTGACTTTAACCGGCTACCGACGATAATCATTTTAATTGAGTTCTTTATAAATGACTATTCGTATTCCTGCAGTTACATATTCAAATTTAAATCTTAATAACTACATATTCTTATTAAATAAAAAAGTATTTCGTTGGGTTTCCAAACAATTTATGCATGTGTGTTTATACGCATATTTAAAATGAGTTATCTAATTCTCTCTCTATATATATTTATGCAGTAGAGTTATGATGTGTGTGTGTACATATAAATTAAACTAAACCATCTAAAGATATTAAACGAAGTCAAATCAATCGACAAAATTATATATATATAAACATATTATAATGAAAGATAGGAGGTTTCCTCCTTTGTTTTGATATAATTTCAAGAAATGTTGTACATTTTATTGTAATATTATTAAAACACAAAAAAATTTATAAAATGCAAAAACAACTAAATAATGTAATCCAACACCACCACCCGGACTCTCTCTCTCTCTCTCTTTCCAATTCTTCTCTTTAAAATTTCCCTCTCTCTAATTTCTCTCCATTTTCCCCCCTCTCCTTCCCTTTAATTTTTTCTTTCCTTCCAACATTTATCTATGATACCACTACTAACATATCCATCACCTTGTCAATAACTTCATCAGATTACTACTATTTCACCATATTTATCACTTCAATAATAATTTTTATACAGAATTAATTTTAAATTTAATACATTAAAAAATAACCCATTCAACGCACAAGATCATTGCTTGTAAATATAGATGTAGGGGGTGGGGAAAATTTTCTAGTTGTGATATTAGGTAATTTTTCTAGTATCACTTTTGTTTTCTTTATAAACACATGAAAAGATGAAAGTAATTGTATAAATCTTATTTTAGATGCCTATAAATATATGATAAAATTTTTACTTAAATTAAATAAGTTTTGTTACTTGACATAAAAGGTCTTAAAATTTATAACTTTTGTTTAATTTCAATAATTGATTTTTAAATAAAAAATGATCATGAATGTTAATTGGATTAAGTTTAAACTTTCAAACACACTAGATTATAATATATATTAAATAATTTTATAAACGAAGTTCTACTAGAAAAATTTCCTGATGGCACTACTAAGACACTGCAAGAAAAAATAAAATTGTAGGAGGAAACCTCCTATCTTTCATAATATTATATTGGTGTTTATAAAAATATATATATATATATATATGAAGATAACCTTAGTTCTGATGATGGGTCACGCATGCTATCTTTTTACCATTATTCCTTGATTCTCCATCCATTATATCAGAACTCACGTTCCTTCTGTTTCTGCTACGAAGGAAAGCTAACACCTTTATCTCTTTTTATTCCATTCTTCTACGAGAGAAAATACTTCTCTCTCTCTCTCTCTCTCTCTCTCTCTCTCTACTTTGGACGTTCATGGAGAGTGGAGTCCTGTGGAACCTTCTTTGTTGTTTCAAAGGGGGAATATATAAAGAAGGTGAAGAAGCACTTTCTTAAAATATCCTCACACGACTCTTAATCAGGTCATATCTGTGTGCTGTATTATTCCTATGTATTCCCTTGGGTATATACATCGAATATTTGAACCTCGGGTTATTTTCCTTCCATATGGACATGAAAACCCACCAGTACCAGACATCATATGTCAGGTACCACCCATCAAAACCTAACAACAACAACCATCTCATCGTACACAGTTGGATTTGGGTTTTTTTCTGTGATTTAATTTGAACATAAGAATTCGAAGACCAACAAAGCTGTTGTGTGCCCATGTCCATAAAAATTGGAATTATCATGGGTTTCTAAGCAGATCAAATTGAACTGTTGAAGAAGATGGTGAGTTTAGGCAATTAGTAGTTCAAGTTCTCACCAACCTCTGAGAAATAAAAATCGGCAGAAGCTGAACCAAAATGATATAGTTGGGAAGAGTCAATTACAAGCAACCCCCATCGATCCACATCCGACATGGAGATGACTTGTTCTACTCGGCTTCTAGATCTGCACACGTGAAGTTGAAATTTGACTTTAAGGTGGAGCCCATTGCTCATCAAAATCCAAACTTGCCATCTACATAATTCTCTGTATCTGTCACCATCCGAAGTATATAAGCAAAATGCACACAATATACTTCAGGCAAGTAATATATTCATTTACGTATTTTTTTTTTTCCTTTTTACATTTTGCCATATCTCTTTATCTATTTTTTGTTATGCATGTTCTTTTTGTCTTTTATATCCTTAATCTTAAATAGCCGTTTATTAAATTACATAAGTACCCGTGAAATTTTTGAATCATATATCCTTTAGTTTATCTCTTCTATTACTTCCTTTAGTAGTATTATAGATGTGTTTAATTTTTATACATACATAAATACATATTGGTGGGTTATTCACGAAGATCATTGCAAAAGTATTCACGAATATTCATTACAACTATATGTGTCACGTCCTTAAAAATGAAAAATGACAATCGCTACAATATAGAAAGGGAAAATCACATTTTAAAAATAAAAGGAACATGAAAAATCTTCTCTCCCAATATTGCAAGGTTAGACACCTATAATAGGTTTAACAATCCTAATAACAATCACACACTACAGTAAATTCAAGCTTTAGTGACAGAGAAATTGGAGGAAAACGTAACGGATTTTTGAATCTATCAATTTTGTGGTAGAGATTCATCATTATAAGTGGGTTATAGTGATGAATGAGATAATTGGTTACTTTCTCTACGACGATTTGTCATTATAATACATATATAGTGATGAAGGACATGCATGTCACCATATCAATACGTATTCATTATAGTGACAGATATTACGAACTGTCAGTATAACAATGAAAAATCTATCACTATAGGTAGAATATTGGGATAGATAATGTGATATATTATTAAGTCTTTCACCAAAGGTTAAAATGCACGTAAAACCCTAATTACTGTACGTGTGCAAGGGTGACCCTTTCCCTCCATTTCATAGCCTAAAATTCCAACCCTTTCTATTAGTAACACCAAACAAATGTTCGGCTAGACCAAACATTTGTTTGGTAACATAATCAAATGTTTAGATTTATCAAATAAATGTTACTTTAAACTCCTAAAACATATAAAAAGCGTGACTTCTGCATGCTCAACTTTTTCACTCATCAATATTCTGACACACCATTCGCATGCATCGTTTGTCCGATAGCATTGGGAATCTCCTCTGTTGATCAAAATCTTCTACCCATGTCCTTCCTGTGTGCGTGGTCTTTGTCATCTGCCTAACAACCTTTTCATTTGTGAGCATCCACCATCTACATTAAAGGTCTATCGAGTTGTATGCCAAGAAGTCTGACAACAAGTGCATCCTTAACCTAATCCTGTGTTTTGTCATAAGTTTTCATCTCCATGTGTTTTGCTCTCATCATCTATATGTTGCTATTGTGTGGGAAATGTTAATTTAGTCATTTGATGTTATTTCTTCTTTTTAACATCTTACTCATAAGGGAATGTTGAGTTGATCTTTACAAAGGGAGATTTAATTCAAGGAAGTTAGTAGGGAGGAAGCTGCTATAAGTAGAAGGTTTACACTTTATTAATGTGATGGGTGATGCTCTTTACACTTTATTAATGTGATGGGTGATGTTCTTATGGCTCTATGATTTTAAAAATCAATGATGTTCAGTAATTGTCACAGAAGCAAATTAAGATATAATTTTCTTTCCTTCTTTTCCTTACTATTTTTTCCCCATTAAAAGTTGAAAGATGAAATTTTTTAGTTTGTATCAGATAACAATATATAGGATATGTTAGTTAGTGATAGATACATTACTAATTAATGTAGATGATCGATGATAAATTACAAATTACTAGAATTAATAAAACATATTTATGTGTGTGTATGTGTAGAGTATTGAAAAGCTACATAATAAGGGGGTGAATTATGTTTTTTAACAATTTTAATTATAATTGAAACTTTAAAATTAAAATAATCTGAAATACTATTTTTTTCAATATTTTATATCCAAGGATTTAATTACAATAAATAATTTAATTTTCGTGAGAAATTTTAGATGCAATGATATAATGTTTCATTTAATCAATTTCATAATTACAAATAGAGAAAACTAAATTGTAGAATTAAAAATATTTCTCATTATTTGATATATTCCTTTTCTTCTTCTTCTTCTTCTATAAATCTTTAGTGATAAATATTGTAGGATCGTCGTATCACAAGAGTGGAGTGAATTGTGTCTTTAGCAATTTAAAATTACTAGTAGATAAAATAAGAGCATAAAACACTTGCAAATGAAATTCTAATATTTATTGACTTAAAAAAAGAATTTACAATTACATTTTAGCATAATTCCCTACTTGTTGGTTCTGATACAATAATGTCTGAGATACAATTCAAAGAGAAAATAAAATCTTTATTCTAAACTAGCTTGAATTGTATAAAACCTGATCTTTATGCACGTAGCTCCTTTTCCTTCCTTTTGCTCAGCTTTTGTATCTCTTCTTCTCTAGTTATTGAATTTCCTAGACTTCTTGCGTTGCAGCTCCTTTTCTGAAATTGCTTGGAATTCGAACTTCTTCTGATGTTGGAGAATTTTTCTAGATTAGAATATTCTGAGTTGAATATTCTAACTTGGGATTGGAATGAGATTGAATATTGTAATATCGTTGTATCACAAGAGGGAGGATGAATTGTGTCTTTAGTAATTTAAAATTAATAGTGGATAAAATAAGAGCACAAAACACTTACAAATGAATTTCTTAATCTTTATTGACTTAAAGAAAGAATTTATAATTAGTTTTTAACATAATTCTTTACTTGTCAGTTTTGATACAATAAAGTTCGAGATACAATTCAAAGAGAAAATAAAATCCTTATGCTAAACTAATTTGAATTGTATAAAATCTGATCTTTATGCACGTAGCTCCTTTTCCTTCATTTTACTCAGCTTTTGTATCTCTTCTTTTCTAGTTGTCAAATTTCCTAGACTTCTTGCATTGTAGCTCCTTTTCTAAAATTGCTTGGAATTCGAACTTCTTCTGATGTTGGAGAATTTTTCGAGATTTGAATATTCTTGTTAGGACCTAATGGCTTCACTAGAGGAGGGGGTGAATGGTGAACTAAGTGTATTTTAAACTTTTTCTGATTTAATTAACCAATTTGAATAATCAGTTTGCACAAGTACTAAACATATATATAAAATATGCACAGCAAAAATATAAATAAGAAGCACAAGGGAATTTTAGGTGGTTCACCAACTCGGCTAGTCCACCACCAAGGATCACTTGGGCTTCACTATGTGTCTCAACACTTACAAACACTTGCTTTAAGGTCAAAGCAAGAACTAGCCATTCACTTGAGCTTTCTAGTCGTAGCTCTAACCAACCACATAGAAGTTTTCAGGTATAAACTTTAGTAAACCAACCTCTTGAGTTTTCAGGTTAAAACTTAAACCAACAACTTGAGTGAAGCTTTAAGGTTGAAGCCATGAACCAAATGATCCTTCTTGGATTAGACTTTCAACACTTGGAGAGCTTTAAAAATCATCTTGTAAATCTAGCATTCAATCAATTCTTTATTGTAATTAATCTGAATTGAGTTTTCTTCTATAACAGTAATGAATCTGCGATGTATACTATATCTCTATATATGATTGCATATGTAATCTCACTTCTTAGCTCTATCAAATATTGAATTATCTATTTGTATATATACTTGAAAGTCCAACGATCATATTTTCTCTTCAATGGATTTATTCTATTGTACTTATTGATTTTGCAGGTCCAAAATTGGTAAGTTACCGTTTAGGAAGGTGTTTCAAGATAACCTTCTGATTTCCTTAGACTTTTAGATAGTTAGCTATGTAACTTTTTGAAGGATGATCGTAATGTTAGGGCAAGTAGTATAGGTGTGGAGTATGCCACAAGAAGTCCAGGTTCAATCGGAAGCTTGTTAATAGTAAGTATCCGACAAATTGATATTTTCGGTAGGTTATCAGACTTAAGTATCCGAAAATAAAGTTTCAATCAGAGGCTTTGAGCTAACTATCCGAAAGTCAGAAGATTTCAGAGGGTTATTGACTGTAACCATCCGGAATGACTTAAAAGACACTTAAGTGGACATTCAGACAGTTATGAAGCTAAGTATCCGAAAGTCAGACACTTAAGTGGATGTTTAGATAGTTAAGAAGCCAAGTATCTAAAAAGCAGTGACTTAAGTGGATCTTCGAATAGTTAGGTAGTAACTATTTGAAAATCATAAGCTTTTGGAAGGTTATAGCTACAACCTTCCGAAATGACTGAAGAGACACTTAAGTGAGCTTTCGAATAGTTAAGACAGTAACTATCCGAAAGACATGTAGTTTTCAGAGAGTTAACAACAGAACCTTTCAAAAGGACAAAGAGAGAGAAGTAAGTGGGTTTTCGGATAGTTAAGTCTGTAACTATTCAAAATACCGAATCTCTCCGGACAGTTAGCCTACTACAGTACAACCCATTACAATAAATGAAGAAAGAAGAATTTCTTCGAATAGTTAAGTTTGTAACTATTCAAAAATGTTGTAGATTTTGAAAAGTTAGGAAGATAAGGCTCTGAAATTGAGAGTCCCTTCTCCGAAGCATTATTTCTCTACTATAATGGCTTGAATGTAATTAAAGGTTTATTAACCCTAAGTTGGGTAGTATATAAACCTTTATGATGTTGTAAAACATTATGGTTGATTGTGTCGAAGCTCATAGAAGAACCCTCAACTCTTCGTAGACGTAGGCAGTTGCTGAACCACGTAAATCCTGTGTCTTCATTGTGTTATTTCTTCCTCTTACTCTTCACTTCCAGTTTCGGTGAGTGTTTCTGAATCGTGCCATAGAAAGTTGACTGAACGATCTGTTTTAACTATAACACATAACTCATCGAAAATCCACTTAAGTCCTTTTGTCTCGTGAGATTTAAGTCATACACGTAGAGTGTCTTAAGTTCGGATGGTTATAACTGTTAACTTACCGAAACTCTTCAACTTTTGAATAGTTAGCTATAGTAACTCTCTATTTTTCCTTTTAAGCTTCTGACTACTGTTTTCTTATTTTGGCACATGCATAAAAGGATGACTTAAATTTCAACTAGTTCATTCTATAACCTTCTGATAATAATCTATTTTTCGGATAGTTAGCTTTCCTAACTTTTCAAAAAGTCTTCTAAGCTTCTGATTAGTGTTCTCTGAATTTTACATGTGTGTATTTAAATAACTTAAGTTTCGAATAGTTAAATCTGCAACCTTATGAAACTTCTTGTTTTTTAGATAGTTAGCTTTCCTAACTTACCGAAAAAATCCTTTAAGCTTCTGTTTGCTAATTTAATTTCTACACGTTCATAATTGAATGATTTAACTATTTGGATAGTTAGCTTTTCTAACTTTCTAATATCAGAATATTTCTAGATAGTTAACTTCTTAACCTTTTGATCATTTTGAATAGTAATCCTCCTAACTTTTCGAATGACTTCTAATTTCGGATAGTTAGCTTTCTAACTCTCTAAAAGAATTCCTACTACTTTAAACTACCTTTTGGATACTTAACTGAGAACTGATCGAACTTCCTAGCTTTTTCTTTCAATTGTGAATGAATTGCTTAATGTGATATCTACTAGATTTCTTGTGTAGCAATCGTTTGGTTTATTTGACTACAATTTGCTTCGACTTTTCCATCCATAACTGTTCATCCTACAACCTATGAAATACAAACACTTCTCACATGGATGTTTGCATTATCAAAATATAGAGGTCCTTTCAATCTCCCCCTTTTTGATAATGACAAAATCCTTTACATTAAATTACATGTATTTCACTTCCTAGATTGTTTTTATACAAGGAATCACATAGAGCATAAATAAAATAAAGATTTACAATGTAAACAATATAATAGAGTTAATTTCTCCCCCTGTCTGTGTGTTGGGAATTTTAATACTATAATTTTCATATTCTTCTCCCTCTTTTTGTCATTAGATAAAAGGAGTCTCAAAATTTTCTTTTTCTGAAATAACTACCATATTTCTCCTCTTTTTGTTGAATCAATTGCATCAATATCTTTGAATACTGATTTTGAATTTGCATCAAATGTCAACTGTCTATGTGCTGATATCAATTGTTGAGATATTTTCATAATTGCAATCTATTTTCTTCTTTCTCTTTGATGTTGTACTATTTTTCTTCTTTCTTATTCGAGCACAACATCAATTGAAGTATCAATTTCCTCAATCCTTGTCTGATACTAGTTGTTGATATATCAATTTTTGAGATGTCAGTAATTGCTCTCTTGGTTTGTGGTATTTCTTCCTTTGTCTCGTTTATTTACTGCATTATCTATAAAAATTGAAAACAATGAAATGTCAATTGTTAATGTAGCAATTTATGAGTATGTAGTTAATATTTGTAGTTGCTACCACATGCTCTCCCCCTATTTGTATGGAGGTTTTCTGATTTGAATAATAAGCTATAGGCTCTCCCCCTATATGAGTGCCCTTTTTATAAACTTTCTTTTTGAACCAAAGCAACATTCTGAGTTTCCTTTGTATAGTAGGTTCTCTCCCTACTTATATACTTTTCCTTGCAGATAGATTTGTTGCACCTATTTTGTAAAATGTCATTTATGATACCAACTGAACTAAGTACTAATTGTTAATAAAAAAACATCATAAATGATTCTCAATCATTTAGCTTCTGATTCCCAATCGTTTATCTTCTCTTAACTCTTTATTTCAAGAGGTTGTTTCAATCTTGCAGAAGATGATTTGAAGACTGTAATCTAGCTACTACAGATTTTACTTTTCCTTTTCTAACAAATTTGATTTCCTTGCTTTTGTATTCATTCATCCTGGCTCGTGCAAATCTTATTTCCTTTAAAGAACATGATTCAATCATTAATGCTACTTTTGATATCAATTGTTAATTTCAGAACATCATAACTGATCCTTTACTATTTAGCTTCTGATTTCTCTTCAAGAGATTCCTCTTTTTTTTTATAATACTTGTTTCTAACTATTGTAGATTTTGCTGTCCTTGAATATCATGATTTTAGGCACATTTGCCACACAATCCATATGTAGCATTTAATACCAATTCATGGTGCCTTTAGTGATACCAAAACTTGTTGTCATAACTGATTTGAAGCTAAAGATCAACTGCTTCCCCTAAATAATATAATTCTGCAATTCAAACAGAAATAGATTTTGGTACCCATACTTTCTTGGGTCCATAAGTGTTAGTTCTGAAAACATTTAACTTATTGCCTTTTGGCAGCCACATTGATTTAAATTTTCTTTTGATGGCAAACACTGTAGTACCATCTCTATAAGATTGGATAACACCACCATAGTAGGGTATTTCCTATGGAGTAGTATATCCTAGGTCAAATCTATTTAAACTATGTCTTTGTGAACCAATGATTTTATTTAATCCATTTTGTCCATTGGTAAGCTTATGCACAATATTTTTCAGATTAGTAATTTCATTTTTCAGATATTCATTTTTATTTATCAATTCATCATTCTTGCAGTTTCTATTTTCAACATGTAGTTTTTCAAGTTTAGTACATGCCTCTTCTAAACATGTTGTTAAATGCTTAATATCCTTTTTATAATTTTTGCATTTAACATATAAACTATCAATAGTAGATAAAAGAATATTTACATCTAAATTGTCATTGTCTACATCAGAATCACTTTGAGATGAAGGGGAACATACCTCTTGTGTTGTATAGCACACATTTACTGGTATCTCTTCATCTGAACTAGATGAACTACTAGAGGAACACTGTCATCCCAAGTAGCCTTCAATGCCATTTTCTTTTTGTAATTCTTCTTCTTCTTCTTCATTTCTTTTTCTTCTTCTAGTTACAATGGACAATCAGGTTGTATATGTCCCTACTTCTTGCATTTAAAGCACACTGGAATAGTTCTCTTTGATGTGCTGACTTTGTTCTTTTTCTTCATCCATTTTCTAAATTTTCTAGCCAATAGCACAACTTCATCTTCATCTGAACTTTGAAGTTCTTGAGTTGATGGGAAGACCAACTCTTTCTTCGTTTCTATTTTCTTTTTAGCACTTCCTTCCTCATCTTTCCATTCCTTCATTTGAACTTCATGAGCTAGTAGATTACTCATCAGATCCTCTATTGAGTATTTGTTGAGGTCTTTGGAATCTTGTATTGATGTGGACTTTTGCTTCCATTCCATAGTTAAACTTCTAAGGATTTTCTGCACCTATTCATGGATAGAAAATTTCTTTCCCAAGCCTCTTAAGCTATTAATAATCTCAGTAAATCTAGAAAACTTATCATTAATTGTTTCATCATTAAGCATTTTAAATAATTCAAACTTTCTAAGTAAAATGCTGATTTTTGTGTCTTTTACTTGGCTGGTTTCTTCAAAAGTTATTTGAAGAGTGTTCCAAGCCTTGTGAGCAGATTTACAAGCTGAAACTTTATTATATTATTCAACAGATAAGGCATAGTAAATAATGTTTAACCCTCAAGCATCCATTTGGATGATTCTTTCAACCTCCTTGGTCCAATCATCCTCATGATTGGATGGAACAGGTGTTCCTAGAACTACCATTTTCTAGAGACTTACATCTGAGCTCCTAAGGAAACATTCCATCCTATTTTTCCAGTAATTATAGTTAACACCATCAAACAGGGGACGACAATGGATATTCTAACCCTCTCTGTGAAAAGATGTCATGATCTTAGATGGTTAAATCTATAAAAAGAGATAAACCTACTCTTATACCAATTGTTAGGACCTAATGACTTCACTAAAGGGGGGTGAATGGTGAACTAAGTGTATTTTAAACTTTTTTTGACTTAATTAACCAATTTGAATAATCAGTTTGCATAAGTACTAAATAGATATATAAAACATGCACAACGAAAATATAAATAAGAAGTACAAGGGAATTTTAGGTGGTTCACCAATTGGGCTAGTCCACTCCCAAGGATCACTTAGGCTTCACTAAATGTCTCAATACTTACAAACACTTGCTTTAAAGTCAAAGCAATAATCAACCATTCACTTGAGCTTTCTGGTCATAGCTCTAACCAACCACATAGAAGTTTTCAAGTATAAACTTCAGTAAACCAACCTCTTGAGTTTTCAGGTCAAAACTCAAATCAACAACTTGAGTGAAGCTTTAAGGTTGAAGCCACGAACCAAATGATCCTTCTTGGATCAGACTTTCAACACTTGGAGAGTTTTAAGAATCTTCTTGTAAATCTAGCATTCAATCAATTCTTTGTTGTAGTTAATTTGAATTGAGCTTTCTTTTGTAATAGTAATTAATCTACAATGTATATTGTATCTTTGTATGTAATTGTATATGTAATCTCACTTCTTAGCTCTATCAAATATTGAATGATCTGTTTGTATATATACTTGAAAGTCCAACGGTCATATTTTCTCCTCAATGGATTTATTCTGCTGTACTTACTGATTTTGCAGGTCCAAAAATGGTAAGTTACCGTTTAGGAAGGTGTTTCAAGATAACTGTTTGGGTTGTTAAGTTAAATCATAAACTTGGTTAATTTATTTTTATGCTTATATAAATAATTACTTTTAGAAGTAAACAAACAACCTTTCACACAAATTAGATATTAATTCCAATTTGTGTTTTAACTGCAAGTGCTCAGTGTATATTGTATTTGTGTGCAAGTATAGGTCGATCCCACAAAGATTGAGTAAGAATTGTGTACTATTTTGATTTTTATATTGGAGTTTATATGTGTTCAGTTAAGCAATCCGTTGAGTTATAGTTAACTGTAATGTAACGCTTTTATGTGTTGTTAAATTAACGGCAAAAACACAAATTTTACATTTATAACCGCAAGTGCACGGTGCCCATTGTAATAAGCATGTGCAAGTACGGGTCGAATCCACAAGGAGTTTGTCTTAAATACTTTTATTAAAATGATTATCTGATTAAATATCCACATTAAACTAATTCATAAGTAAACTCTAATTACTTAATATTAATATACAAAATTCGTAGCACAATTAAGGTTTATAAGATTACCCTAAAATCCAATTAGTTATGATAAGATATTTAAGAAATCAATGAGTATTAATCTGGAAATCACAGAATTTATGCTCGACTTTTAACTCCAATAACTTCCAACTTGAACGTTTAAAAATTCAGAATAAATAACGGTTGGAAAGATCCTCAGAATATCTTTCAAATGGCTGTGATTTTGTGGATTAACACAAATTAAAACGCTAGCAATATCTTATTTAAGAAAGGGGTGCAGACGGTTATGGAAACTTTCCAAAAACGCACCTTCGGTGCAAAAATCAAATCTCCGTTAAATCTTCATGAAATACTACGAAATAAGCACGCCTTGAAAGTAGATTTGTTACACTAACAAGGAAAATTTATAGAACTGAATTCCACAAAATACACGACGCAAGCACAGCACAGGCGTCGAGCTCAAAATTAGCACTCGACAGAGACTCAAAACCGCTGATACCTTCACAAAATAAAATCGAAAATCTTCAGAAAACATTCTAAAAAATTCTAAAACTTTGTAAACTTATTCTACATTCATTATACTTACAAAACGAAACAAAAAACGGAATTTATAGATGACGAACACGTAGATACAATTCGAAGAAAAACTACTAACAATCTGGCCATCTAAGAACGTAAAACTACCTTCACAATTCACATCATCACATTCATTCACACTAAACATATAATATGAACTCAATCCTGATATCAATTAACATCAAAACAGTATGTGATCTTTAATATAGAACATTTGAAACAAAGATTTATGCATAGAATTTCGTTCTTCCACATACTCAAACTATACTCATACATATAAAATTGTAAAACATGAAAACTAGTATGAGGATCTCTCCTTTCCATCATACCTTTTAATCCTCCACATTTCTACAAGCAATGACTCCCCAAAGTCCTTGAAATCGATGCTCCACAGGGTTGTCACCACCTGTAGCACGTCCAAGTGAAACTTCTAAGGTTGCCTTGAAGAAGAGTGGTGCACGTACTCAAGATCTTGCCTCCAAGACCTATAACTTTGGCTTCCACATCTAAGAATGGTGCTTCCGATGACTCAACCCTGAAGATCCTAACCTTTTGCTCCACTCAAAATCAGTCACACAAGCCTCCCAATCCACCAAGATGAACCCCCAAGGAGATCCTAACGTATGGCTGTCTGAATTGAAGAGAAGGTGTCTTCTAGGAGGAGTGGAAGATGCCAAAGCTCAGCATTCTTAAAGGGAGCTTGTTCAAGATCAAGGGGAAGATGGGACTTTTCGGATGGAGATGCTGGAATGGATGGAATCGTCGGCTGCAATGTGTTGGAAGAGGAGGAGATAGCCTAGAATTGAGTAGTCAAACACTTTAAATACTCTAGGCTTTTGTTGCTTGGGCTCCAATAAGTTACATCCAATGGCCCACGTTTTTTCCTCTTTAATCCACCTTGATTTCATGATTTATTGACCTATAAAACTCAAAACCAAGTTGGATGCACATATACATTGAATATAAATCATATGATGCAAATATAGTATACATGCATGCATGAGTTGCCATATATGGAAAGTTGCCAAATTAGGAAGGTTTTGGTCTACAACTTTTTTCACATGTACATACATGAATTATTTAAAGTTCTTTAGTTTAACATCATACTTAAGTGATTTGGCAATCATACAATGTATATAAAGTCATACATTGAAGAATTATAAGAATTATGTCTAATACAAGGGCTATTGACTAGGTGTTTAATTGATAAAGGATAAATTTGTACATTATCAACTATTTAATCCCTAATTCATGCATATGTCTAAAAATATGATTTTCATGTAATCCTTTATAAGAACATATATAATGATGACTTATAATCCTTAACATGCATGAATTAACATATATAAAATGCACAAATTGATACTTTACATTAACACAACAGACTTAGTTCATGGAGTTATGGCTAACTCAATGGACTGACCTCATGGACTTAAGTTAACTCCACGAGCCTATCTTTCCAGTTATATATTGCTATTTACAAAGGAATTCGGCCAACCATTGGGTGGTTCCACAGAATGTAAATAATATCAATTAAGCTATTTAATGTTAGTTAATATTAGATTCATCATTAAGCAACAGTAACATTCAGATATTTCAAACAGTAACCATTAAAATCTTTAAGTATCTGGAACGAATCAATTTCAGTAAACAATAAAACTATTTTCTATTTTCTGAATCAAACAAACATAAAACATTCATAATACTGACAATGATAACATTAATCACGATACAAAACAAATAATACAACACTAATACTAAATGTAAACACAGATAATTTGTTGTTTTGGTATTTTTGTTTTGATATGTTCCTGAAGATGAATGAAAGGTGAAATGTAAAAATCTCTATTGACAGTAAAAACTTCCATCACTACATGCGACACGATTACACCACTGAAAACTTAATCACTTACAATCTTGCCTCATCTCCCTATAGAGTTGCAAATCCAAAATTGTAAGATGATCTCCTCTTCAGCATACTGGCATCAACCCGAAACCAAGGCTAGAAGCTTTACGATCTCCTGAGATATGAGTCGGTGCTTGGTGAAAATGACTTCCCTTCCCGCGACGCAATCACTCTTCATAGTGGTTGTCAGTCACCGTGTTTGGCTCGGAATCGACCTGACATTAGGAAAGTATCCTCACAGACCTCCGATGGTTAGTGATTTTGGTGGTGGTGTGGAGCTTTAGGGAACTTCTGACACTTCCTGCAATTAGCGCGGTTCTCCACCTCTACACACACACTTTCTTCGTCTTTCTCCTCTTCTTTTATATTTCTTTTAGTAGTAACTACTTTTGCTTAATTGATCAGTTGGATTTCTTCATTCATATCAACAATGGTGATTTCTTCTTCATTCCACGAGTGAATTCCTACGTGATACATGTAATCATGATTTTCCTTCGAATTTCCTATTTTTACAACTATTACAGTGGCATATTAGAAATTAAATGATCCGTGAAGTTACAGATAACTCAACGGACTTACTTCGTTGATTTAACTATAAAACACGTGTAATAAAGAAATAACTTATAAACTTATAACACTAACACAATGCGTTATCTTAATATATATTCAACTAACTCAATGCATATAGTTATGCTAACTTAACGAGTTATACATGTGTAGCTCACGTGACATAATAAAGCATTCAAATTTAACCCATGCATAATCTTAACTTAATGAGTTCAGATATACAACTTACAGTTTTTACTCACTAACTCAACGAGTTGGTACTGTGTACTTGAATATTTTTTTAGTATTTAAAGCATAACTATCTGGTACTTTAAATATAACTCTCTAAAATAATAGAAAATTCGGATACTTACAAACCTTAACTATCCGATGCTCAGATGCATTTCAAATATTTAGCAGATAACTTACTAACAGTTCAGAAATATACTTAATTAACATTAATTCCTTGAAATTATGCAGATTCCTTCATTAAAGTATATAATAGTGCAATTATAACATAATTGCTTAATTCTCATATGATAAGCTAAATATTATGCAATTAATCATCATTTAACCATTAATATTATGCACTTTTTCATTCTAAACACTTCCCCCATACTTAAATTTTGTTAGTCCCTTAGCAAACTAAGATTTAACTAGTTGGTCTTTCTAAAGTAGCTAGAATTAATTCTTCATTTTGTTCTTCTTCAGAATACATAAATTAGATTACTATATAGATATTCTGTATTTTTTTTAGTAATCTATTTTAACATTGTTTTCTCCTCTTCAACCTGCAAATATATTTAAAACATATGTAAATTACATACAAAATATATTAGCATCATATAGGTGTTAATTATATTATCATCTTTTCTTCTTTACAAACATCTATTATCTTGTATTTTCCAATATGACTTCCAGAATAAATTTCAATTACATACGAATCAAAACACAATCCAATTCAATATAATTAAAACAAGTAGAATAATGAATTGTATCTCAAATAAACAACTTCAAAAGTCTATTCTAGATTCATACTTCAATAATCTTAGATAACAGAAAATATACTTGATTCAAAAAATTTCGGTATTTCACAAAACACTTTTATCTTTGCAGAACAGTATATGCATATTTGTACTTTAAAAGTTAATTTGGTAAGCTTGAATCATACAAGAGCTTTCTAGTATACCCATGTATCAAGCTTTCAGTCAACAATCCTAGATCTGATCAGGATCTTAGGTTGCTAGATTTAAAGAGTCCTTTTTCAAGTCAACAATCCTTACATATCTATCTGCTCAAGTACAAAAGGCTCATGATCAAACAAGTCAATAAACTCTTGTTTAGAATGAAAAAGTGCATATTATTAACGGTTAAATGATGGTTAATTGCATAATATTTAGCTTATCATATGAGAATTAAGCCATTATGTTATAATTGCACTGTTATAAGCTTTAATTAAAGAATCTGCTTAATTTGGGGGAATTAATGTTAATTTAGTACATTTCTAAACTATCGATAAGTTGCAGGCTGTGAAATCCTTAAGTATCCGAATTCTCTGATATTTCAGATAGTTATGTTTAACATACCGAACATGTATCGAAAAATTATGTTTAAATTGCCGAACAGTTATGTTTTAAAAGAATACTTTATTATTTCCTGAAGTACACATGTCAAAACCATAATGCATGTCTTAAGTGAACTTTCGATGAGTTATCTATAACTATCCAAAATTGCAGCTAGGCATCGGATAGTTATATGTGTAACTCTTCGTAATCTCCTTTTATTTATAAAATAGCTGTGGACACGTGTCATGTTCTGGGAAAGTGACTTATGTGGATTTTCGGTGAGTTATCTGTAACTATCCGAAATGCATCTAAGCATTGGATAGTTAAACCTGTTACTCTCCGAAATGTTTTTTTTAATTATTAAACTGCTGATGACATGTGTCGAGATCTGGTAGATTTACTTAAGTTATATATCGGTGAGTTATCTGTAAGTATCCGAAATGCATCTAGGCATCGGATAATTAAGTTTGTAAGTATCCAAAAATGCACCTGAGCATCGGATAGTTAAATTTATACATGTGTTTTATAGTTAAATCAACGAGGTAAGTCCGTTGAGCTATCTATAACTCCACGGACCATTTACTTTCTAATATGCCACTATAGCAGTTGTAGAAACAGGACAGTTGGAAGGAAAAACCACGATCGTACGTATCACGCAGGAATTCACTCGTCGAAGGGAGAAGAAATCATCGTCATTGATATGAATGAAGGAAATTCAACCAACCATTCAAGTAGAAGTAGTTACCACTAAAGAAATATAAAAGAAAAGATGAAAAAGAAGTAAGGGTGTGCGATCGATGGGTATGGCTAGTGTGTATAGAGGAGGAGCACCGAGCTTTCTGTAGACAGTGTCGGTAATTCTCTGAAGTACCACACCAACCATTATCACCACCACATTATCACCAACCATCGGAGGTCTGTGAGGATATTTTTCTGATGTTGGGTCGATTCCAAGCCAAACATAGTGCCTGACAACCACTATGAGGAGTGATCACACCGCGGGAAGGGAAGCCATTTTCACCAAGCGTCGACTCATATTTCAAGAGATCGTAAAGCTTCTAGCCTTAGTTTTGGGTTGATGCCTGTATGCTAAAGAGGAGATCATCTTCCAATTCTAAACTCGCGATTCTATAGGGAGAGGAGACAAAATTGTAAGTGGTTTAATTTTTAGTAGTGTAATTGCGTCGCATGTAGTGATGGAAGTATTTACTGTCGATTGAGATTACTTTACATTTCACCTTTCACCCATTTCCATGTTCATATTAGAACAAAAATACCAAAAACAACTTATTTGTGTTTGTATTTTGTATTTGAGTGTTGTATTGTTTGTGTTGTATCGTGATTAATGTTATCTTTGTCAATGTTGTTATTGTTTTATGTTTGTTTTAGTTTAACAGTTTACTGAAATTAGTTTGTTCAAAAGACTTAAAGATTTTAATGGCTACTATTTGACTTATCTGAATGTTAGTATTACTTAATGATAAATCCAACGTTTACTAACATTAAAGAGCTTAATTGATGTTAATTGCAATTTGTGGAACCGCCCAATGGTTGGCCAAATTCCTTTGTAAATAGCAGTATTAAATAGGAAATGTAGGCTCGTGGAGTTAACGTAAGTCCACGAGGTTAGTCTATTAAGCTAGCCATAACTCAATGAACTTTGTCCGTTGAGTTAACTGTAATTCAACGGAGAGCTTATTGAATATATAAATTTGATTGTTAAAAATGGAACAGTTCTCAATTCTTAAGCAATTCCTTGTGGGATCGACCTGTACTTGCACACTAATACAATAGACACTGTAAAATACAAATTGGAATTAATATCTAACTTGTATTAAAGGTTGTTTGTTTACTTCTATATAAAAAAAACAATAGGCATAAGGATAAATTAACTAAGTAAAAACAGAAGTTAACAAATCCAAGTTTTTATGGTGCCGTTGCCGGGGAATTGAATTAATATAAGCAACCAAGTTTTATGGCACCATTGCTGGGGAATTGAATTAATATAAGCAACTGTTAGAGCTGTTTCATTTTAATAGCCATAGTGTTGTGTGTTTTCTTCTATGATTGAGAATATGGCATATGCTTATGCTCAAAGATTTCTCAAACTTGTAGTTAGCATATGTGAATTTTGCAATTCTGAAGATCACGACATTTCTAACTATTTGAAATTGAGACGTTTGTAGATGGTTAGATCCCATGAACAACAAATGAATTATCCTCAATATAATAGAGCCGAGTATGAGAATCCTATAGTTTACTTAACAGATGGTCAGTATAGAATGTGTAATATGTTGAGAGACATTGAAGTTTGGGATAGGTATGACAGAATGGAGCGTAGTATAGAGCAAAACCTGGACAAACTAGAATACTTTATGTGTTAGCAACAAGAAATCAACGAATTAAACTATAAGGAAGCATATTCAGAACCTAAAATAGATATAATTTATGAAACTGAAAAAACCATAATGAAAATTGATCAAAAATTGAATGCAATGAGATTAGATGATCTGGAAAAAAAACTAAAAGCATTAGACGAATATACAATGAAAATACAAGTTATGCTACAGGACAATGAAAATTATAATGTTATAGATCTTCATAATTTGCAAAATATACAACAAACAGAAAATATTAATGCAATAGAATTTAAAGAATGCACTTTAAAACTAAAAATAATTGAAGATCATAATCACGAAAATGATATACAAAAACATCATGAGAGTAACGAAAATCTGGAAGATGTATGTGTAACATTAAGATCTAGATCTGATATACCACCAATGACTCAAAATGAAAATAATATGAAGGTGGATAAGAGTAAAAATCAAAATGATAATGAAAATGTAATAGCTGAAAATCTAGAAATTACTGAAGAACAATCTGAATCTGCTAATGAAGTTAAAAATGATCAAACAAATCAACTGAAAGAAAAAGAATCTTTTAAATCACAATCTTTAGCACCCTATCCTGAAAGATTACAACAAACAATACTTGAAAAATAAGAAAAAATCAGAGAAATTTTTGAAAAAGTACAAGTTAACATTCCTTTGTTAGAAAATGCCACCTTGTGCTAAATTTCTGAAGGATTGGTGTACTAAGAAAAGAGAGCGAAAAGTTCTTAGAAATGTCTTTTTAGCTGAGCAAAGTAGTTTCTTATTTCTACCACATATTCCTAAAAAGTTATCTGATCCTGGAATCCTTGTTATATCATGCACCATAGGAAATACCATTCTAGAAAGAACCTTAATAGACTTGCAGGTATAAATGTTATGCCAAGTGATATATTTGCATCCTTAGGATTAGAAGGCTTAACTCCTACTAGTACGGTTATTCAATTAGCTGATAGAAGCATAAGATACCCTAGAGGAAAAATAGAGGATGTCTTAATTAAAATCAAAAACTTTATATATCCTATTGATATTGTAATTTTGGATTCCCAACAAATTAAGCATAAAAATAGTGATACATTTTTAATTTTGGGAATGCCATTTTTAGCAACATCAGGGGTTGTTATAAATTGTAAAACTGGAGAAATGAAGTTAGCATATGGTAATGAGGATACTCAATTAAATATTTTCAAACCAAAAAGGTTTGAGGAATTAGAAATGTCCTTACATACCATAGACTTTTTAGAAGATGAAGGAGATATGTTAAATGATGTGATTCTAGAAGAATTAAATAGGAAAATCAATTCTGAAACTTTAGAGGAAAGTGAAAGCATAAATATAGAAGGAAATCTGGAAGAAATTAATTTAGAAAATGATGATGTTCAATTAGGAGCTATTGCTTCTGATGGGCAACATTTAGAATTAAAACCTTTATCTCCTGAATTAACCTATATATTTCTGGAAGAGAAACGAACCTGTCCAATCATTATTGCTTCAGATTTAAAAGAGGATCAAATAGCTAAATTAATAGATGTAGTGAAAAGTTATAAAGAAGCAATAGGATGGACTGACTAATATAAAAGGGTTAAGTTCAACTTTATGCTGTCACCACATATATTTAGAAGAGAATGCTAAACCTGTTAGAATTCTTGAGAGGAGATTAAATCCAAACCTTAAAGAAGTAGTCAGGAAGGAAATAGTGAAATGGTTAGATAATGACATAATTTATCTAATTTCTGATAGCTCGTGGGTTAGTCCAATCCATGTAGTTCCCAAGAAATCAGGATTAACAATTATTAGGAATGAAAGTCAAGACTTGATACCTACAAGAATTCAATCAGGCTAGAGAGTATGTATAGACTATAGAAAACTGAATGCTGTGACTAGGAAAGATCATTTTCCCTTACCTTTTATACATCAAATGCTGGAAAGATTAGCTAGGCAAGAATATTTTTGTTTCCTAGACAGGTATTCAGGTTATAATCAAATTCCAGTAGCATTAGAGGATCAAGAGAAAACAACTTTCACCTGTCCTAATGGAACTTATGCTTTTAAGAGAATGCCATTCAGATTATGCAATGCACCAGCTACCTTTCAAAGGTGTATGTAAGGCATATATATTGGAATGACTGAAGATTTTTTAGAAATATTTATGGATGATTTTGCTGTATATGGCAACTCATATGAAGTCTGTTTAAAAAATTTAGACTTAATATTAAAACACTGTGTGGAAAAAAATTTGGTTTTGAATTGGGAAAAATGTCACTTCATGGTTAAATAAGGAATAGTCTTGAGGCATGTTGTTTCTAAGAAAGTGTTGGAAGTATATAAAGCTAAAATAGAAGCAATTTAGAATCTACCAGAACCTAAATCAATAAAAGATATTAGATCATTTCTAGGACATGCTGGTTTTTATAAAAGATTTATTAAAAACTTTAGCAAAATAGGTAGACCTTTAACTAATCTATTAAAAGATGTCCCATTCAACTTTGATAAAAATTACAAGGAAGCATTTTTTAGACTTAAAACTAGCTTAATTTCAACTCGTATAATTCAAGCACCTGATTGGAGCCATCCATTTGAATTAATGTGCAATGCATCTGATTTTGCTATAGGAGCAGTGTTGGGACAGAAGATAGAAAAATCTCCTAGAGTGATTTATTATGCAAGCAAAACCTTAAATGATGCTCAAGTTAATTACACAACTACTGAAAAGGAACTATTACCTGTTGTGTTTGCCTTAGAAAAGTTTAGATTATATCTGATTGGAGCTAAAGTAATAGTATACATGGATCATTCAACTTTAAAACATCTAATAGCAAAAAAAGAGACTAAGCCTAGATTGATTCAATGGATATTATTATTACAAGAATTTGATCTAGAAATTAAAGATAAAAAAGGTTGTGAGAATGTAGTAGCAGATCGTTTATCAAGATTACAAATAGAAAAATCAAATATTGAAATTAAGGATAATTTTCCTGATGAACAATTAATGACCATCAACACAATGCCTTGGTATGCAGACATAGTTAATTACTTAATTACTGGTTTAACACCTAAGGATTGGAATAGACAGGATAAGAAATTGTTTTTCTCAAGAGTAAAATATTACTATTGGGAAGACCCATACTTATTTAAGAAATGTCCTAATCTGGTTTTAAGGAGGTGTGTTCCAGAAACTGAATATCCGAGCATATTGTCTTTCTGTCATGACCAAGCTTGTGGACGGCATTTTGGTTCAGGGAAAACTGCTGCAAAAATTCTGCAATGTGGATTTTATTGGCCAACACTATTCAAAGATGCTCATAAATATTGCTTAAATTGTTTAAGATGTCAACAAATAGAAAGAATATCAAAGAGGAATATGATGCCTCTTAATCCTATTGTTGAGGTTGAAATCTTTGCTGTTTGGGGAATAGATTTTATGGGTCCATTTCCTATGTCTAATCAATTTAATTACATATTGTTGGAGGTGGATTATGTATCTAAATGGATAGAAGCTATTCCTACAAAAACTAATGACAACAAAGTGGTAATACAATTTATAAGAACCAATATATTTGCTAGATTTGGAATACCTAAAGCTATTATCAGTGATAGAGGAACTCATTTCTGTAATAGAAGTTTTGAAGCCTTAATGAAGAAATATGGAGTAAACCACTAAATTGCAACATCATATCATCCGTAAACAAGTGGACAAGTAGAAAGTGCAAACAAACAAATTAAGTTAATCTTAGAAAATTAGTAAATCCTACTAGAACAGATTGAGCTAATAGATTGATAGATGCACTTTGGGCTTATAGAACTGCTTATAAAACAAGCTTAGGTATGTCACCTTTTAGGCTAGTATATGGAAAAAGTTGTCATTTACTAGTTGAAATAGAACATAAAGCTTGTTTGGTATTAAAAACTTTGAACACTAATTTAAATCAAGTTGCAGAAAATAGAAAAATGCAACTAATTGAATTAGAAGAATTTAGAAATGAAGCTTATTCGAAGACTATAAGAGAAAGAAAAAATGAAATTTTGGCATGATAGAAAATTATTCCAAAAAGCTTTGAAATAGGACAAGAAGTATATCTTTATATGGCTAGACTCCATAACCATCTAGGAAAATTAAGATCTAGATGGGCAGAACCTTACATAGTTCGAAATATTTATCCTTATGGAGCTATTGAAATTGAAAATCCTAAAAATCAGAATATATTTAAAGTAAATGGACAAAGACTTAGACCTATTCTGAAAACACCAAAAAGCTCCTTTGGAATTATAGAAGAAGTTAGAGTAGAGGACTACTCGATCTTTACTTAGTAAGAAATCAATTTTTATTTTATGATTGTAAAAAAAAAAAAAAAATTTAAAAAAATTATAAAATATAAAAATCGTTGCGGTTCAACTGACGATCCATCGGTATGACCGGAACATAAAAATATCTATATTAATTTTTAGAAAAAAAAATGTTGGTTTTACTGAAACATAGTATTGGTTCAACCAGAAAAAAATTGGTTTGACCGAAACATAGTATCAGTTAAACTAGTAATATATATATATTATTTTAAATATTTTTTATTATATTATATATGTTTGTACGGGAAGTTCGTTGAGTTATGCTTAACTTAACGAGCTTACTCCGTTGAGTCTTGAGTTAGTCAACGAGCTTATTCCGTTGAGTTAACTGTAACTCAACGGAGTACTGTAGCTAAGACCGCGAATGAGAGAGCAATAGTTGTTTCCAGAAATGACCCGATTACCCGCCTAAACTTAGGGCTTATTTAAACTAAAACCTAGGGTTTTGGGGGCATTATCTGGCAAACCATTTGGAATTTAGAACAGTAGAAATCAGAGCGATTCGTGTTGTTGTGTAACTCCACGATGAGGAAGATGACACCTGAGTTCTAGGAAGATGTAGTTGACACAACACAGTTTCTAAAGGAATTAGAGGAATGACACAAGTGGCAAAAGATTCAGAATACAACAAGAGAAAAAGAGTTATAGAAGGTAGAATCTGAACTTTTTAGATTAAGAAGAATATTAGTAGATTGTGGTATACAAATACCTCAGATAATGGAGACATGAATTAGAGTACCAACAGAAATTGCAGTTAGTAAAGAAAGAAAAATCAGACCAAACAATGAAGTAGCCCTAGAGCTAATCCAACGCAAGGCCAGATTATGGTTCAAAAGGCGCATTGCTAGTAGTGGAAGTTGGGAAATATGGCGCCAGCAACTAGTAGGAGAACGGGAGGAACCAACTGCTGAAAGACCTGTTCCTGAGGAACAGCAGTCAGGACCTCTAGTTTAGCCAATAGAGCCATTGCCACGAGTAGCATTTGCTTGGCCGAGAACTAATGAAGAAGAGAAAGAGTTTACTAGCTTGGTCAAAACAGCAAGAGACCAAGGTGATGACGAAGGAATAGCTATAGCTAAGGCACATATTTTATATGATGCTATTAAAAGAAGAAGGGTCGAAGAAAAGTTGAGGGCACAGTACAAAATTAAGGTTGAACAACGTCAGACAGCAACTAAATCAAGTGCTGCAAAAGAAGCTGGTCCTTCAAGACCAGCAATTATTGGAAAAATTAAACAGGAAGAGTCAGTACCTGTGATTCAAAGGCGTGCAAAGCCTTTATTTTTAGATTTAATCTCAGATGAAGAAGAGGAAGAATAGACACAATTAATCACAAGAAGGAAAGGGAAAGAGATAGTGCTTGATTATCAAATCGTAGTTCAATTAACCATGAATATTTGACTATGGAAGAAACTACTGGAATTCCACTCAATACATTAGAAGGAATAAATTATATTATGGGGATAGATGAAGAATTAATCATATATAGGACGGGATCAAGGTATGCAAGTCTATTACTTGATATTTTGATAAGAAATCCTATAACAAGAGAAGAATGGTATATAGGAAGACCTAATAGATATGAAGTACCAATTGTAAATTGTGGGTCAGCTTTAATATTTTCTAATAAAAATTCTACAATTCCTGAAAAATTATATTATTGGAGACCTATAGGAAATTGGGGTGAATATTTACGCTTAAGTGTGTATAATTTTCTGAATAGATCTTGGAGTGAAAATATTATGATATATCTAGGACAGAAATCATTAATTAACAACATGTATGTCATACTTGATGGATATGTATATCTAGTCACAGATATATCAATAGTATTTGGATCTGATTTATACATAGTGAGCATAGATAGTTATGATGATTTTATAGAAATATTACCTATACCGAGTGAAATAGCTAAACCACCATCTGCAGAATTTTATAAAATTCAAATAGGAATGTGGTATAATGAATATGATGATCCTACTTTATGTCTGATAAGATGGTGGGATGAATTGATAAAATTTCAAATATGGATTATGAAAGACATAAATGAATGGAATTGGGAAGAGGAGTATATTGAAATAGATGTAGAAATAGAAACTACTACATTACCCTGGAACCGAAAAGGATCCCTTTCTGCATTTCATATCATTAATGGTAATACACTTGTATTTGGAATTTATAATATATTACACGTTTACAAATTAAGAAGGAACAAGAATTGCATGAAAACAGAATTAATAGCAAGAAGAATTATGCCTAAAAAGTTTGCTTGGACTGATATGTTTATTCCATTTGTTTCTACTTTTCAATCATGTTTTTAAGCTGTGATTATATTTGTTTAATGTTGTGTGTATTCTGCATTTATTTTAAAAAGAAAAAAAGAAAAAATGTATTTTTCATTTTTATTTTATAAAGAAAAAAAAAAACAAAATATCAATCCAATTTGTTGGTATCTGTTCTGGGAAACCAATTGGCTTGCTTGTGAGCCACCAAAGGCATAGGAGCCTAGGTTCCACACAAGAGACTAATTTATCAATATCTGTTAAATGTTATTTTGTTATATATTTTGCTTTTATCTGTGAATGAAAAGTTTTTCAGAATAAAAAATCAGAATATGCAGAAGGAGATACAAACGAAACAAGGTATGTAACTGATTACTTATCTTGAATTTAAATTTAAACTCATTTGTTGAGTTAGGTGCTAAATCAACAAAACTGTATTCATGCTTGCTACAATTACTGTATTTATTGTCAAATCTTTTACAGAGGACAATGCAAAATATAGGTATGGGGGGGAGGTAATTAAAGTAACAGCCATGTAAGTTTGTTAACTAAAGGAATTAAAATGGTACTGCAAAGTTTTGTGGAAAGTGAAATTTTTATGAACTTGCTGTAGCTATCCAATAATTGAGACTATAAATTTTTTTATAAACTGTAACTACTTGAATGTTATATTTAGAAGGCTATATAAGATGCTATAGAATTTACTATTTATGCTAATCTAGATATAGTATCTTATGTTTTTTCCGAATTTCATGAGTTTAACAGTTTCACGATTTTAAAATGAAATCAAAATGTTTAATGAAAAAAAAAAAAATTATTTGAAGTCTTGAAGGAGCTGAAATGTGAATTCTATATTAAATGAAACACATATGATTAAAGATACATTTAATTTACCTGAATAAACTTGTAGAATGATTTATGTGTAGATCTTATTAAACTATAGAAAAGGTATGAGCTTATTGTTAGGGATTCATATTTTCAATAAATAATAGAAGCAGGACTATATGAGATTGATGTTTTATTGCATCTGTATTAATGAAATACATACATATACAATATGTGATTAATGTTTTATTTTATTTTTTTGTATTTTGAAAGAAAAAAGAAAGAAAAAGAAAAAAAAAAAGAGAAAAAGAAAAAAGAAAAAAAAAAAAAACTTTGAGAGTTTATTGACTTGTTTGATCACAAGACTTTTGTACTTGAGCAGATAGGTATGCAATGATTGTTGACTTGAAAAAGGACTCTTGAAATCTGGTAACCTAAGATCTTGATCAGATCTGGGATTGTTGACTGAAAGCTCATTACATGGGTACATTAGAAAGCTCCTATATGATTCAAGCTTGTCAAATTAACTTTTAAAGAATAAAAAAAAAAAAAATTACATATATTGTTCTGAAAAGATACAAGTGTTTTGTGAAATACAGATATCTTATGAATCGAGTATATTTTCTGTTATCTAGAATTGCTGAAATATGAATCTAGAATAGACTTTTGAAGTTGTTTAATGGAGATACAATTCTTTATTCTACTTGTCTTAATCATATTTAATTGGATTGTACTTTGATTCGTATGTTGTTGAAATTTCTTCTAGAAATCTTATTGGAAAATTCAGGATGACAGATGATGAAAAGAAGAACAAATGATAATATAATTAATACCTATATGATGATAATATATTTTGTATGTAATTTGCATATATTTTAAGTATATTTGCAGGTTGATTGCTGAAACATACAGAATATCTATATAATAGTTCTTATGTTGAACAGAAGAAAAAAGAGAGGGGAAGAATTAATTCTAGCACTTTTAGAATGACCAATTAATTAGATCTTAGTTTGCTAAGAGACTCGCAAAATTTAGGTATGGGGGAAGTGTTTAGAATGAAAAAGTGCATATTATTAATGGTTAAATGATGGTTAATTGCATAATATTTAGCTTATCATATGAGAATTAAGCCATTATGTTATAATTGCACTGTTATAAGCTTTAATTAAAGAATCTGCTTAATTTGGGGGAATTAATGTTAATTTAGTACATTTCTGAACTGTCGGTAAGTTGCAGGCTGTGAAATCCTTAAGTATCTGAATTTTTTGATATTTCAGATAGTTATGTTCAACATACCAAACATGTATTGGAAAGTTATGTTTAAATTGTCGAACAGTTATGTTTTAAAAGAATACTTTATTATTTCCTGAAGTACACGTGTCGAAACCATAATGCATGTCTTAAGTGAACTTTTGGTGAGTTATCTATAACTATCCGAAATTGCAGCTGGGCATCAGATAGTTATATGTGTAACTCTCCATAATCTCCTTTTATTTATAAAATAGCTGTGGACACGTGTCATGTTCTAGGAAAGTGACTTAAGTGGATTTTCGGTGAGTTATCTGTAACTATCCGAAATGCATTTGAGCATCGGATAGTTAAACCTATAACTCTTCGAAATGTTTCTTTTATTATTAAACTGCTGATGACACATGTCGAGATCTGGTAGATTTACTTAAGTAATATATCAGTGAGTTATCTGTAAGTATCCGAAATGCATCTGGGCATCGGATAGTTAAGTTTGTAAGTATCTGAAAGTGCACCTAAGCATCGGATAGTTAAATTTATGCATGTGTTTTATAGTTAAATCAACGAGGTAAGTCCGTTGAGTTATCTGTAACTTCACGGACCATTTATTTTCTAATATGCCACTGTAGCGGTTGCAGAAACAGGACAGTTGGAAGGAAAAACCATGATTGCACGTATCACGCAGGAATTCACTCGTCGAAGGGAGAAGAAATCATCGTCATTGATATGAATGAAGGAAATTCACTCGACCATTCAAGCAGAAGTAGTTACCACTGAAGAAATATAAAAGAAAAGAAGAAAAAGAAGTAAGGACGTGTGATCGATGGGTATGGCTAGTGTGTGTAGAGGAGAAGCACCGAGCTTTCTACAGATAGTGTCAGTAATTCTCTGAAGTACCACACCAACCATTATCACCACCACATTATCACCAACCATCGGAGGTCTGTGAGGATACTTTCCTGATGTCGGGTCGATTTCGAGCCAAACACAGTGCCTGACAACCACTGTGAGGAGGGATCGACCTGTACTTGCACACTAATACAATAGACACTATGCACTTGTAGTTAAAATATAAATTGGAATTAATATCTAACTTGTATTAAAGGTTGTTTGTTTACTTCTATATAAAAAAAAGATAGGCATAAGGATAAATTAACTAAGTAAAAACAGAAGTTAACAAATCCAAGTTTTTCTGGTGCGTTGTTGGAGATCCAAACAAGTTTTCTGGTGTCGTGCTAGCCAAGCGAACAACTCTCAAAGTTTTTCTCTTTTTTTCCTCTTTTTTCTTTTCTTTTCCACATAGTATATATACATATTTCATTAATACAGATGCAATAAAACACAAATCTCATATAGTCCTACTTCTACTATTTACTGAAAATATGAATCCATATCAATAAGCTCATACTTTTTTTGTAGTTTAATAAGATTTACACATAAATCATTTTACAAGTTTAATCAATCAAATTAAATGTATCCTTGGTCATATGTATTTCATTTAATCCAAAAATCAACATTTCAACTCTTTCAGGATTTCAGATAATTTATTGAATTTCAGATATGCATTCTGATTTCTCTTTAAAATCGTGAAACTATTAAACTCATAAAATTCAGCAAAAACATAAGATACTATATCTAGATTTGTATTAATAGTAAAATTTTGTAGCATCTTATATAAGATTATAAATATAACATTCAAGTAGTTACAGTGCTTAAAAATTTGATAGTCTCAATTATCGGATAGTTACAGCAAATTCATAAAATAATTTCAATTTCCATAGAACCTTGTAGCACCATTCTAATTCTTCTAATCAACAAAATTACTTGGCTTCTAATCTAATTACCTCCCCCCATACCTATATTTTGCATTGTCCTCAATGTAAAAGATTTTACAATAAATATAGTAAATGTTAGCAGGCATGAATATTGTTTCGTTGACTTAGCACCTAACTCAATGAACTTAATTCGTTGAGTTAATGAATAACTCCACGAACTGAGTTTAAATGTAAATTCAGGATAAGTAATCAATTACATACCTTGTTCTTTTGTATCTCCTTCCATATCTTCCAACTTTTGATTATGAAAAACTTTTCATTCACACATAAAAGTAGAATATATAACAAAATAACAACTTAACAACAAAATATAAATTGTTAATTCAGTGTCTTGTGTGGAACCCAAGCTCCTATGCCTTTGGTGGCTCACAAGCAAGCTAGTTGGTTTCCCAGAATAGATACCAACAAACTGAATTGATATTTTATTTTTTTCTTTTATTTTTCTTATAAAATAACACTAAAACTAAAATTTTTCTTCCTTTTTTTTAAAAAAATAAATGCAAATTACACACAACATTAAAAGCACAAAATCATAGTTTTTGAACATGATTGAAAAGTAGTAACAAATGGAATAAATGTGTCAGTCCATGCAAACTTTTTAGGCATAATTCTTCTTGCTATTAAATCTATTTTAATGCAGTCCATTTTTCTTTTTAAATTATAAACTTGCAGTATGTTATCTATACTAAATATAAGTGTATTTCCATTAATGAATTGAAATGTAGAAATGGATCCTCTTTTGTTCCAAGATAACGTAGCTGTTTCTATTTCTATATCTATTTCAATATATTCCTCTTCCCACTTCCATTCATTTAGGTCTTTTGTAATCCATATTTGAAATTTCATCAATTCATCCCACCATTTTATCAGACATAAAGTAGGATCATCATATTTATTATACCACATTCCTAATTGAATTTTATCATATTCTACAGACGGTGGTTTACCTATATCACTTGATATAGGTAATATTTCTATAAAGTCATTATCATAACTATCTATGCTTACTATCTATAAATCAGATCTAAATGTAATTGATATATCTGTGACTAAATATATATATCCATCAAGTATGACATGTATGTTGTTAATTAATGCTTTCTGTCCTAGATATATCATACTATTTTCAGTCCAAGATCTACTTAGAAAATTATACACACTTAAACATAAATCCTCATCCCAATTTCCCGTTGGTCTCTAGTAATACAATTTTTTAGGAATGGTCAAATTTTTATCAAAAAATGTTAAAGCTGACCCATAATTTTCAGTTGGTACTTTAAATCTATTAGGCCTTCCTATATTCTATTCTTCTCTAGTGAAAGGATTTCAAATCAAAATATCGGGTAACAGAATTGCATACCTTAGTTTGGTTCGGTAAATAATTACCTTCATCTATCTCTATAATATGATCTATTGCTTCTAATGTATTGGGTGGAATTCCAGTAGTTTCTTCCATATTCAGATATTCATAGCTGATTGAACTACGATTAAATGACTTCCATAAAAATCCATCTCTAGTATTAGTTATTTTTGCAGCTTGTAGTCCATGAAAATATTTTTCTCTAACACAGTCTTTAATTTCTTTTGATACACAACACAATCTGCACAGATCTTTAGCTGATAAGTTACTTAGTACTTCCCTTAGTGCATCTAGTGGTAATTTCATCAATTCCATATGTTGTGATTCTGTATAACATAAACAAAAATTTAATAGAGATAAAATTAACATAGCTACTTACTTACCCTCGTGGAGTTAGGTCATAACTCAATGGACTAAGTTCGTTGAGTTAAGTAATAACTCTACGATATTACTAACTATAATTAAACTTACATTTTTTTTTCTTTTTATATTTTTTTCTATTTACTATATTATACATAGTTGCTTTAGTTATACTGCTTCATTCAACTTCCCTCCCATAGGAGGTATCAATTTCATTAATAGTTCTATTGACAAGGTTAGGTACTACTTGCATTGGCAATCTTCTAGTAGGTTTAACTTCTATTGATTCCTTCTGTCTAGGGGGTATATTTCTATTCATATTTTGATTTTGAATGGCAGCATTTCCAAATACAAGATCTAGACGATTATTTAATTGTTGAATTATCTTTTCTAACTTCTTTATTCTAGATCCTTGTTCAATTAATGCTTCATAAGTTATATTTTTGTCATTTATATTTTGTCCTCCATGGAAATTGTTATTTCTCCAAGATAGATTCAAGTGATTTCTCCAATTAGGGTTATAAGAATTTTCAAAGTTATCTTTCTAGTTTCTAGCATAAATAATATCTAAGTCATTAACGTTTGCATTCTTTTCTACTAGTTTTTGATTTAATGATAACTCTTCTATTTTCTTTGTTAACTCAGTTAATTTAACTTCAAGCATAGTGCTTGAATCTCTTTCATGCATTCCCCTTGGCAATATTCTTTTATCTGTAATAGCTTCAGTCGAGTTTTCCCATTATGTAGTTCTTTTGCAATGTTTTCTAAGTATGCCCATGCTTATTCACTACATAGTTTTAAAAATCCATTCTGACAAGTAGATTCTTATAAAGATTTCGTTGAAACATCTATGCCTTCATAAATTATACCTATTAGTTGTGTTTACTCATTGCATAATGTGGACATTGAGTTAGTAAATCTTTCAAAATATTTCCAGAATGATTCTCCCTATTTTTGGCTACACATTAATATTTCCTTTTTCTTTTTAATTGTTTGATGTGTTGGATAATATTTTTCTAGAAAAACAGAGCAAAATTCAGTCCATGCAGAAATTGAATCAGGCGATAGAGTATATAACCATCTCTTAGCTGTGTCTTTTAAAGCAAAAGGGATATATCTAAGTTTAATAGCATCAATACTCATGTTCGACATTTTCATCATTTGACAAACTTCGTTAAATTCTCTAAGGAAATAATAGGCATCTTCTTTTTCTAATCAATGAAAGTGTGGCAATTGACTAATATAATTAGATTTCAATTCAAACCTATCTCCCTCAAAGTTTGGCAATCGAATACATGAAGGTTCATCAACTAATTCAGGATACAGAATTTCTCCTAATAGTTTTCTACTAGAGTAGTCATATCTTCGTTCTCTTTTAAAGAAAGGTTAGTTACACCCGTAAGGATTTCGTTAAAGTCCAATTTAGAAAATATTTCAATACACCTTTGTGTTGAATAATCCTGTGTAGGTGTTCTTACTAATCATTTAGTGCTAGGAGAACAAATTCATGTGCTCATAAACTGTTAACATAAAGTAAAATAGCAGAAGATTAATTACATACTATTTAGAATGAAAAAGTGCATAATATTAATGGTTAAATGATGGTTAATTGCATAATATTTAGCTTATCATATGAGAATTAAGTCATTATGGTATAATTGCACAGTTATATGCTTTAATGAAAGAATTTGCATAATTCTAGGGAATTAATGTTAATTTAGTACATTTCTGAATTGTCGTTAAATTGCAGGCTGTGAAGTTCTTAAGTATCCGAAATGCATCTGAGCATTAGATAGTTAAGTTCTTAAGTATCCGAAATATTTGAACTTGTTAAGATAGAATTATGCACGTGTTGAATTTAAATGCTTTAGTATATCACGTGAGATGCACATGTTTAACTCGTTAAGTTAGCATAACTATACGCGTTGAGTTACATGAATACACACTAAGGTAACGCATTATGTTAGCGGCTTATTTCTTTATTGCACGTGTTTTATAGTTAAATCAACGAAGCAAGTCCGTTGAGTTATTTGTAACTCCACAGACCATTTATTTTCTAATATGTCACTATAGCGGTTGTAGAAACAGGACAGTTGGAAGAAATAAACTACAATCACACGTATCACGTAGGAATTCACTCATCGAAGGGAGAAGAAATCATCGTCGTTGATATGAATGAAGGAAATCCAATTGACCATTCAAGCAGAAGCAGTTACCATTGAAGAAATATAAAAGAAAAGAAGAAAAAGAAGTAAAGGGTGGTGGTTGATGGGTGCGGCCAATGTATGTAGAGGAGGATCACCGAGCTTTTTGCAGGCAGCGTTGGCAATTCTTTAAAGTACCACACCAACCATCATCACCACCACCATAATCACCAACCATCAGAGGTCTGTGAGGATACTTTACTGATGTCGGGTCGATTCCGAGATAAACATAGTGCTTGACAACCATTGTGAGGAGTGATCGCGTCGCGGGAAGGGAAGCCATTTTCACCAAACGCTGACTCATATCTCAAGAGATCGTAAAGCTTCTAGCCTTGGCTTCGAGTTGATGCCTGTATGCTGAAGAGGAGATCATTTTGCAATTCTGGACTCACGATTCTATAGGGAGAGGAGACAGAATTGTAAGTGGTTTAATTTTCAGTAGTGTAATTGTGTCGCATGTAGTGACAGAAGTATTTACTATCGACTGAGATTACTTTACACTTCACCTTTCGCCCATTTCTATGCTCATATCAAAACAAAAATACCAAAAACAACTTATCTGTGTTTATATTTTGTATTTGAGTGTTGTATTGTTTGTTTTATATCGTGATTAATGTTATCTTTGTCAGTGTTGTGATTGTTTTATGTTTGTTTCAGTTTTACAGTTTACTGAAATTGGTTCGTTCAAAAGACTTAAAGATTTTAATGGTTATTGTTTGAATTATCTGAATGTTAGTATTGCCTAATGATAAATCCAGTGTTTACTAACATTAAAGAGCTTAATTGATGTTATTTACAATCTGTGGAACCGCCGAATGGTTGGCCGAATTCCTCTGTAAATAGCAGTGTTAAATAGGAAAGGCAGGCTCGTGGAGTTAACTTAAGTCCACGAGGTTAGTCCGTTGAGTTATTCATAACTCAATGAACTTAAGTTCGTTGAGTTAACTGTAACTCAACGGAGAGCTTATTGAATATATAAATTTGATTGTTAAAAACAGAACAGTTCGCAATTCTTAAGCAATTCCTTGTGGGATCGACCTATACTTGCACACTAATACAATAGACACTATGCACTTGCAGTTAAAATACAAATTGGAATTAATATCTAATTTGTGTGAAAGGTTGTTTGTTTACTTCTAAAAAGGAATAGGCATAAAGATAAATTAACTAAGTAAAAACAGAAGTTAACAAATCCAAGTTTTTCTGGCGCGTTGCTAGGTAACCAAACAAGTTTTCTAGTGCCGTTGCCGGGAATCCAAACACATACTAGTTTGAAGCTTTGTTTTTAGTAAATAGTTGTTGACAGATAAAGTTGAATCAACTGCTTCTCCTTCCAATTCCCCAACAAATTTTCTTTTCTTTCAAAAGTGCTAGTAACTCGTAAATAACATTCTGTTCTATATTTATAATGCACGTCCATAAAACAAATGAATCTCATTGCAAGAACATGTCTTGTAACGTGTAGTATGGTTCCTATTTTTATGAGTATGTGTTTTACTTCTAATTTCAAATTTTAGTAACCACTGAACTCACAAAGTTTCGTTCATGGCTGAAAGAATAACCGTTCAGCTTAATCCACGAACTAACCTCGTTGAGTTACAGTTCACTCAACGAGCTAGCTTCGTCACTAATTCGCTAACTCCACGGGTTAACTTCGTTGAGTTATAGATAACTCAACGGAGTGACCTCATATTTTATTATTAACCTCGTGGACTTAAGGTTAATTCAACGGACTTACTTCATTGAGTTAACACTTAGCAAATTTCTAAAACTTACTCCTCGTATTAACTTCTATATATATATATATTTTTTCTTTCTCTACATTTTGTCAACTTAATTGAAGTTAAATATATGTCATTAATGTAGTGTTTTAATGTAACTCATTTAAATCTAAACATTATATGCATATTTAACTTATAGTTCATTTCCGGTTATGCAGAATTTACAATTTACTTTTCAGCATGCAGATATATTCAGGCATTAACTAATTATCATGCATTTAACCATGTTATTCATAAAATTTGTAAATCTTTTAAACAGTCTTGCACATCTTTAAATAGTTATATAATATTCAATACAGCTCTCAATTATATCATTCATTTTCAAACATGAATTCAAAAATATCTTCAATTCAAACATTCATTAATATGAATAGTTACATTTACATTCAGTTAGATATTTTTCAATACAAATATAAGTAGACGAACAATACATTTAATCTTTCTTTCTAAGTTCATCTACTTCCTTCTAGAGCTTTTCTAATTGTTGCTCTAATTGATTTATACGCTCTACAGCTCCTGTAATATCTCTAGAAGGTCCAGATATGTCAACAGCTGCAACATTGTAATTTCTGTATTCCTTCACTGAAGTGGTTCTTGGTTTTATCCTTTTGGATCTCCATTTCATGAAGTCAATACTATCCACCATCAATAGTGGAATTAGATCTCCATAAAATAATTTCTTCTTTACTGCTCTTAGTTTGGAGATAAATACCTTGTACCAATTAACTTGAATTCTGTTTACAACTACATATGTGGCCCACTTAACAAATTGACTAAGTTCAATATCATAGCCTTGTCGTTGGTAAACATTTTTAATCAAAATGTTAGCTACCATGTGTGCTTTACCATTTAAGTGGTTCAATCTATTTAATAATGGCACACCAGGATAGATAGCTAAATAGTCCTTTATTACTTGTTCTATCCACTTGACCGCAGTTGTGCTTTCTAGAATTTCTATTCCTTCATTTTTCAGTTCGAAAATATTATGAAGAAGCTCTAGTGTTATCTATACATCAACTTGCTCTACGTTAGAAATTAATCCACTTTCTCCTTCTCTCAAATTGGCATAGAAACAGGGCACTAGATTTTCGTATACTACATGCCCTCTCTGCTAAGAAATAAATTGCAGTAGACCCTAGAACTCAAATAAGTCCTTAATTTCTTGCATACCGTCCCAATTTATGGCCTATTGTAAGTAATATGATACCCCTTTGTCTCTTGATATTTATGATAAGCTTCCTGACTCCAAAAGTATACTTCATTTACAATGTTAGCTTCAGTCGGGTCAGGAATTTGCATTTGTTGCTCTAGAGGGGTTTGTTCTTAAATTTCTTCTTCCTCATGCTGGACTTTAATTGGCTGGAAATACTCAGTAGATTCTTGCATTTTTGCTTTTGCTTCTGTCTATGGTGGAGAGCCGGTAGAACTCTCCACTCTTCTCTCTTGAATCCTCTCTAAAATTTGTTGAAGAGTCTCTACCTCTTTAGTGGAATCTGTCGAGTCATTCCTTTCTTGTTCAATATATACTTGTTCAGCTTCTTGTTCAGTTTCTATTCTTTCTTCTTCCTATTGACTACCAATCTGCATTGTCACTGCTCTTTTTGATTCTATGGTAGATTCAGATGGAGTCACGGGCAAATAAGCTTTTGCCCTAATCTCAGTTTCTTCTCTTTGTATAGGCTGCAGACTAATTTCAGCCTGTTTTTCCTCTTCTCTTTGCTCTTGCTGCTGCTGCTCCTGCTCCTCCTTAGATTCAGATAGCAGGTCTACAAAAATCAGCTCTACATGCCCTACTGATATTATAGTCTCAGATTTAATCTCTTCTTGAGGTTCAGATACTATCTCTTTTCCTTTCCTTTTTCTAATTAGCTGTGCCTAGTCTTCCTCTTCCTCCTTTAAGACTAAATCTACAAAATTGGGCTCTATAGGCCCTCGAGCCACAGGTACTAGCTCTACTTGTTTCACTTTTTCTATAATTACTAGTCTCGAAGGACCAACTTCCATTTCTTTTGTATCACTTGATCTAGCTGCTTCCTAATGTTGTTCTACTTTAATTGTATACTAGGCCTTCAATTTTTCTACAGCCCCTTTCTTGTAGAGTGCATCATATAGCAAATGCGATTTTGCCACAGCCATATCTTCAGAATTTCCTTGGCTCTTGGCAACTTTAACTAGCTCTGCAAATTCCTTCCATTCCTTTGGCGTCGACAGCCCCAAAAATGTTGCTCTTTCTATCGACCTTGGCAATGGAATGGATGATCCTAACTACTGTTCCTTAGTAACTGGTATTTCAACAATCGGCTCTACAACTGCAAGTTCTTCAGCTACCTACCTTTGTTGCTCCCAGATTGCCCACTGGGCATGTCCACCAATATGTCATACGAACCATAATCTGGACATGCGTCGGATTAGTTCTAGGGCAACTTCATTTTTGGCCTGATTCTTCTTTCTCTGTTTACTACAACTTCCGTTGCTACCTTAATCCTTGTCTCTACAATCTGAGGTATAATAATGTTTAAATCTACAAAGGCTTTCCTCTAGTAGAAGATGTTGGATTCTACCTTTTGTAGTTCTTTCTCCCGTGTTGTGTTCCTGATCTTTTGTCTCGTGTGCCATTCTTTTAACTTTTTGAAAAATCTTGTGGTGTCTATTTCCTCCCAGAATTCTGGTGTCATCTTGTCTTCATGGTGTGACGAAATAGAATGGAATTGCTTTGATATCTACTATTCTAAGTTCTAAATGATTTTGTGGATAATACCTCCAAAGCTTAAGTTTTAATATAAATAAACCTTAAGTTTTGGCTAGTAATCGGGTCATTTTCTCGTGCAAACTCTCGCTCTCTCACTCACTTCTCCGTAGAGTTACAGTTAACTCCACAGACTAAGTCCGTGGACTTAACTACAGTACTCTATTGAGTTATAGTTAACTCAACAGGGTAAGTTCGTTAACTTATCCTAGACTCAACGGAGTAAGTTCGTTGAGTTAAGCGTAATTCAACGGACTTTCCGTAAAGTTATAACTAATAAAAATACTTATAATAATAGTTTTTACTTTGGTCAAGATCGAAGAATTTTCGGTCTAACCGACTCTTAATTTTTCAACATTTTAAAATTTCGATCAAACCATTATATTCCTTGGTTGAATCGAAATTAAATATATATATATTTTTAATACTATTAGATAATTTCTTACTAAGTAAAGCTCGAGTAGTCCTCTACTTTTACTTCTTCTATAATTCTAAAGGAACTTTTTGGTATTTTCAAAATAGGTCTAAGTCTTTGTCCATTTACATTAAATATATTCTGATTTTTAGGATTTTCAATTTCAATAGCTCTCTATAGGAATAAATATTTCGAATTATGTTAGGTCCTACCCACCTAGATCTTAATTTTCCTAGATGGTTATGGAGTCTAGTCATGTAAAGATATACTTCTTATCCTATTTCAAAGGTTTTTGGAATAATTTTCTTGTCATGCTAGAACATCATTTTCTCTTTTTCTCTTACAGTTTTCAAATAAGCTTCATTCCTAAATTCTTTTAATTCAATCAATTGCATTTTCCTATTTTCAGCAGCTTGATTAAAATTAGTGTTTAGAGTTTTTATGCCTAATAAGTTTTATGTTCAATTTCATCTAGTAAATGACAACATTTTCCATATACTAGCCTAAAAGGTGACATACCTAAGCTTGTCTTATAAGCAATTCTATAAGTCCGAAGTGCATCTATTAATCTATTAGCCCAATCTTTTCTAGTAGGATTTACTACTTTTTCTAAGATTAACTTAATTTGTTTGTTTGCACTTTCTACTTGTCCACTTGTTTGCGGATGATATGATGTTGCAATTTTGTGATTGACTCCATATTTCTTCATTAAGGCTTCAAAACTTCAATTAGAGAAATGAGTTCCTCTATCACTGATAATAGCTTTAGGTCTTCCAAATCTAGCAATTATATTAGTTCTTATGAAATGTATTACCACTTTGTTGTCATTAGTTTTTATAGGAATAACTTCTATCCATTTAGATACATAATCCACCCCCAACAATATATAATTAAATTGATTAGACATAGGAAATGGACCCATAAAATTTATTCCCCACATATCAAAGATTTCAACCTCAACAATAGGATTAAGAGACATCATATTCCTCTTTGATGTTCTTCCTATTTGTTGACATCTTAAACAACTTAAGTAGTATTTATGAGCATATTTGAATAGTGTTGGCCAATAAAATCCACATTACAGAATTTTGGCAGTAGTTTTCCTTGAACCAAAATGCTCTCCACATGCTTGGTCATGGTAGAAAGACAATAAGCTCTGATATTCAGTTTCTAGAACACACCTCCTTAAAACTAAATCAGGACATTTCTTAAATAAGTATGGGTCTTCCCAATAGTAATATTTTACTCTTGAAAAGAACAATTTCTTATCCTATCTATTCTAATCCTTAGATGTTAAACCAATAACTAAGTAATTAACTATGTCTACATACCAAGACATTGTGTTCATGGTCATTAACTGTTCAACAAGAAAATTATCCTTAATTTCAATATTTGATTTTTTTATTTGTAATCTTGATAAATGATTTGCTGCTACATTCTCACAACCTTTTTTATCTTTAATTCTAGATCAAATTCTTGTAATAATAATATCCATCAGATCAATCTAGGTTTAGTCACTTTCTTTGCTATTAGGTGTTTTAAAGTTGAATGATCCGTGTATACTATCACTTTAGCTCCAATCAGATATGATCTAAACTTTTCTAAGGCAAACACAACAGGTAACAATTCTTTTTCAGTAGTTGTATAATTAACTTGAGCATCATTTAATGTTTTGCTTGCATAATGAACCACTCTAGGAGATTTTTCTATCTTCTGTCCCAGCACTGCTCCTATAGCAAAATCAGATGCATCGCACATTAATTCAAATGGATGGCTCCAATCAAGTGCTTGTATTATAAGAGTTGAAATTAAGCTAGTCTTAAGCTTGAAAAATGCTTCTTTGCAATTTTTATCAAAGTTGAATGGGACATCTCTTAATAGATTAGTTAAAGGTCTAGCTATTTTGCTAAAATCTTTAATAAATCTTCTATAAAATCCAGCATGTCCTAAAAATGATCTAATATCTTTTACTGATTTAGGTTTTGGTAGATTAGAAATTACTTCTATTTTAGCTTTATCTACTTCCAACCCTTTCTTTGAAACAACATGTCCTAAGACTATTCCTTGTTTAACCATGAAGTGATATTTTTCCCAATTTAGAACCAAACTTTTTCCACATAGTGTTTTAATACTTGGTGTAAATTGTTTAAACACGCTTCATATGAAGTTCCATATATAGTAAAATCATCCATAAATATTTCTAAATTTTTTTTAGTCATTCTAGTGAATATGCCCTACATACACCTTTGAAAGGTAGCCAGTGCATTAAATAATCTGAATGGCATTCTCTTAAAAGCATAAGTTCCATTAGGACATGTGAAAGTTGTTTTCTCTTGATCCTCTAATGCTACTAGAACTTGGTTATATCCTGAATACCCATCTAGGAAACAAAAATATTCTTGCCCTACTAATTTCTCTAGTATTTGATCTATAAAAGGTAAGGGAAAATGATCTTTCCTAGTCACAGCATTCAGCTTTCTATAGTCTATACACACTCTCCAGCCTGACTGAATTCTAGTGGGTATCAAGTCCTGACTTTCATTCCTAATAACTGTTAATCTTGATTTCTTAGGAACTGCATGGATTGGACTAACCCATGAGCTACCAGAAATTGGATAAATTATGTCATTATCTAACCATTTCACTATTTCCTTCTTGACTACTTCTTTAAGGTTTGGATTTAATCTCCTCTCAGGAATTCTAACTGGTTTAGTATTTTGTTCTAAATATATGTGGTGACAGCAAAAAGTTGCACTTAACCTTTTTATATTAGTCATAGTCCATCCTATTGCCTCTTTATAAGTTTTTACTTCATCTTTTAATTTAGCAATTTCATCCTCTTTTAAATCTGAAGCAATAATGATTGAACATGTTCGTTTTTCTTCTAGAAATATATAGGTTAATTCAAGAGGTAAATGTTTTAAATCTAAATGTTGACCATCAGAAGCTAGAGCTCTTAATTGAACATTTTCATTTTCAATATAAATCTCTTCTTGATCTCCTTCTACATTTATGCTTTCACTTTCTTCTAAATTTTCAGAATTTAGTTGCCTATTTAATTCTTCTTGAATCACATCATTTAGCATATCTCCTTCATCCTCTAAAAAGTCTATAGTATGTAAGGACATTTCAAACTCCTCAAACTTTTCTAGTTTGAAAATTTTTAATTGAGTATCCTCATTACCATATGCTAACTTCATTGCTCCAGTTTTACAATTTATAACAGCCCCTGATGTTGTTAAGAATGGCCTTCCCCAAATTAAAGATGTGTCATGATTTTTATGTTTAATTTGTTGGGAATCCAAAATCACAATATCAATAGGATATATGAAGTTTTTGATTTTAATTAAGACATCCTCTATTTTTCCTCTAGGTATCTTATACTTCTATCATCTAATTGAATAATCTAGTAGGGATTAAGTATTCTAATCCTAAGGATGCAAATATATCACTCGGCATAACATTTATACCTACACCTAAGTCTATTAAGGTTCTTTCTAGAATGGTACTTCCTATGGTGCATGATATAAGAGGGATTCTTGGATCAGATAACTTTTTAGGAATTTGTGGCAGAAATAGGGAACTACTTTGCTTAGCTAAAGAGACTTTTCTCAAAACTTTTCACTCTCTTTTCTTAGTACACCAATCCTTAAAAAATTTAGCATAAGGTGGCATTTTCTGCAATAAGTCTAACAAAGGAATGTTAACTTGTACTTTTTTGAAAAATTTCTCTAATTTTTTCTTATTTTTTAGGAAATGTTTGTTGTAATCTTTCAAGATAGGGTGATAATGATAGTGATTTAAAAGTGTCTTTTTATTTCATTTCATTTGGTTGATCATTTTTAGTCTCATTTTCAAATTCAGATTTTTCTTCATTGATTTCTATGTTTTCAGATATTACATTTTCATTATCATTTTGATTTTTGTTCTTATCCACCTTCATGTTATTTTCTTTTTGAATTCTTGGTGGTATATCAGTTTCAGATCTTAATGTTATACATACATCTTTCAGATTTTCATTACTTTCATGATGTTCTTGTATTTCATTTTCATGATTATAATCTTCAACTGTTTTTAGTTTTAAATTGCATTCTTTAAATTCTATTGCATTGGTATTTTCTTTTGTTTGTATATCTTGCAATTATGCAAATCTGTAACATTAAAATTTTCATTTGTGTTTTCCTATTTCATAGCTTGTAATCTCATTGTAAATTCGTCCAATGCTTTTAGTTTTCTTTCAAGATCATCTAATCTCATTGCCTTAAATTTTTGATCAATTTTCATTATGGTTTTTTCAGTTTTGTATATGATATCAATTTTAGGTTCTGAATATTCTTCTTTATAGTTTAATTGGTTGACTTCTTGTCGCTGACACATGGATTGTTCCAGTTTGTCCATATTTTGCTCTAAGCTATGCTTTAGTCTGTCATACCTATCCCAAACTTCCTTGTCTCTCAACATATTACACATTCTAAATTGACCATTAGTTGGGTAAACTATAGGATTCTCATAGTCAGCTCTATTATATTGAATATAATTCATTTGTTGTTCATGTGATCTAACCATCTGCAACCATCTCAGTTTCAAATAATCAGAGATGTCATGACATTCTAAATTGCAGAATTCACATATGCTGACTACAGGTATTAGAAATCTTTGAGCATAAGCATATACCATATTCTCAATTATAGAATAAAACACACAATACTCTTCTGCTATTAAAACAAAATAGCACTCACAGTTGCTTAGCTTCTCAATCCTCGGCAATGGCGCCAAAAAACTTGTTTGGGTTTTTAGTTAAATCATAAACTTGGTTTATTTGTTTTTATGCTTATATAAATAATTACTTTTAGAAGTAAACAAACAACCTTTCACACAAATTAGATATTAATTCCAATTTGTGTTTTAACTGCAAGTGCACAGTGTATATTGTATTTGTGTGCAAGTACAGGCCGATCCTATAGAGATTGAGTAAGAATTGTGTACTGTTCCAATTTTTATATTGCAATTTATATGTGTTCAGTTAAGCACTCCGTTGAGTTACAGTTAACACAACAGACTTAGTTCGTGGAGTTATGGCTAACTCAACGGACTAACCTCGTGGACTTAAGTTAACTCCATGAGCTTATCTTTCCAGTTATATATTGCTTTTTACAGAGGAATACGACCAACCATTGGGCGGTTCCATAGAATGTAAATAATATCAATTAAGCTCTTTAATGTTAGTTAATATTTAATTTTTATCAAAAATACCAAAAGCAACTTATCTGCTATTGTATGTTGTATTTGAGTGTTGTATCGTGATTAATGTTATCTTTGTTAGTGCTGTGATTGTTTTATGTTTGTTTTAGTTTTACAATTTATTAAAATTGGTTCGTTCAAAAGACTTAAAGATTTTAATGGTTACTGTTTGAATTATCTGAATGTTAGTATTGCTTAAAGAAAAATCCAGTGTTTACTAACATTAAAGAGCTTAATTGATATTATTTACAATCTGTGGAATCGCCCAATGGTTGGCCGAATTCCTTTGTAAATAGCAGTATTTAAAAAGAAAAGGCAAGCTCGTGGAGTTAACTTAAGTCCACGAGGTTAGTCCGTTGAGTTAGTTATAACTCAACGAACTTTATCCATTGAGTTAACTGTAATTCAACGGAAAGCTTATTGAATATATAAATTTGATTGTTAACAAATAGACAGTTCTAAACTCTTAAGCAATTCCCTGTGGGATCGACCTGTACTTGCACACAGATACAATAGACACTATGCACTTGCAGTTAAAGTACAAATTGGAATTAATATCTAAATTGTATTAAAGGTTGTTTGTTTACTTCTAAAAGAAAAAGAATAGGCATAAAGATAAATTAACTAAGTAAAAACAGAAGTAATCAGATATTCTGGTATGTTATTGGAGATCTAATCAGATATTCTGGTGTCATGCTGGCAAAAGGCAAACAAGTTTTATGGCGCCATTGCTGGGGAATTGAAATGAATTGAATTGACTAGAATTGAATTGAATTAATATAAGCAATTGTTAAAGCTGTTTCGTTTTAATATTCAGAGTGTTGTGTGTTTTCTTCTGTAATTGAGAATATGGCATATGCTTATGCTCAAAGATTTCTGAAACCTGTAATTAGCATATGTGAATTCTGCAATTCTGAAGGACATGACATTTCTAACTGTTTGAAATTGAGACATTTACAGATAGTTAGATCCCATGAACAACAAATGAATTATCCTCAGCATAATAGAGCCGAGTATGAGAATCCTATAGTTTACCCAACTAATGGTTAGTATAAAATGTGTAATATGTTGAGAGACACTGAAGTTTGGGATAGGTATGACAGACTGGAGCGTAGTATAGAGCAAAACCTAGACAAACTAGAATATTTTATGTGTTAGCAACAAGAAGTCAACCAATTAAACTATAAGGAAGCATATTCAAAACCTAAAATGGATATAATTTACGAAATTGAAAAAACCATAATGAAAATTGATCAAAAATTGAATGCAATGAGATTAGATGATCTGGAAAGAAAATTAAAAGCATTAGACGAATATACATTGAAAATACAAGTTATGCAACAGGACAATGAAAATTATAATGTTATAAACCTACATAATTTGCAAAATATACAGCAAACAGAAAATATTAATGCAAGAGAATTTAAAGAATGCACTTTAAAACTAAAAACAATTGAAGATCATAAACATGAAAATGATATACAAAAACATCATGAGAGTAACAAAAATCTAGAAGATGTATGTGCAACATTAAGATCTGGAACTGATATACCACCAAGAACTCAAAATGAAAATGATATGAAGGAGGATAAAAGTAAAAATCAAAATGATAATGAAAATGTAATATCTTAAAATCTAGAAATCACTGAAGAACAATCTGAATATGCTAATGAAGCTAAAAATGATCAAACAAATCAACTGAAAGAAAAAGAATCTTTTAAATCACAATCCTTAGCACCTTATCCTAAAAGATTACAACAAACAATACCTGAAAAACAAGAAAAAATCAGAGAAATTTTGGAAAAAGTACAAGTTAACATTCCTTTGTTAGATCTATTGCAGAAAATACCACCTTGTGCTAAATTTCTGAAGGATTGGTGTACTAGGAAAAGAGAGCAAAAAGTTCTTAGAAATGTCTTTTTAGTTGAGCAAAGTAGTTCCCTATTTCTGCCACAAATTCCTAAAAAGTTATCTGATCTTGGAATCCCTGTTATATCATGCACCATAGGAAATACCATTCTAGAAAGAACATTAATAGACTTAGGTGCAGGTATAAATGTTATGCCAAGTGATATATTTGCATCCTTAGGATTAGAAGGCTTAACTCCTAGTAGTACGGTTATTCAATTAGCTAATAGAAGTATAAGATACCCTAGAGGAAAAATAGAGGATGTCTTAATTAAAATCAAAAATTTTATATACCTTATTGACATTGTAATATTGGATTCCCAACAAATTAAGCATAGAAATAGTGATACATCTTTAATTTTGGGAAGGCCATTTTTAGCAACATCAGGAGCTATTATAAATTGTAAAACTGGAGTAATGAAGTTAGCATATGGTAATGAGGATACTCAATTAAATATTTTTCAACCAGAAAGGTTTGAGGAATTAGAAATGTCCTTACATACCATAGATTTTTTAGAGGATGAAGGAGATATGTTAGAAGATGTGATTCAAGAAGAATTAAATAGGCAAATCAATTCTGAAACTTTAGAGGAAAGTGAAAGCATAAATATAGAAGGAGATCAGGAAGAAATTAATTTAGAAAATGATGATGTTCAATTAGGAGCTCTTGCTTCTGATGGGCAACATTTAGAATTAAAACATTTATCTCCTGAATTAACCTATATATTTCTGGAAGAGAAACGAACCTGCCCAATCATTATTGCTTCAGATTTAAAAGAGGATCAAATAGCTAAATTAAAAGATGTAGTAAAAAGTTATAAAGAAGTAATAGGATGGACTATGATTGATATAAAAGGGTTAAGTTCAACTTTATGCTGTCACCACATATATTTAGAAGAAAATGCTAAACCTGTTAGAATCCTTGAGAGGAGATTAAATCAAAATCTTAAAGAAGTAGTCAGGAAGGAAATAGTGAAATGGTTAGATAATGACATAATTTATCTGATTTCTAATAGCTCGTGGGTTAGCCCAATCCATGTAGTTCCCAAGAAATCAGGATTAACAGTTATTAGGAATGAAAGTCAAGACTTGATACCTACTAGAATTCAATCAGGCTAGAGAGTATGTATAGATTATAGAAAGTTGAATGTTGTGACTAGGAAAGATCATTTTCCCTTACGTTTTATAGATCAAATGCTGGAAAGATTAGTAGGGCAAGAATATTTTTGTTTCCTAGACGGGTATTCAGGTTATAATCAAATTTCAGTAACATTAGAGGATCAAGAGAAAACAACTTTCACCTGTTCTAATGGAACTTATGCTTTTAAGAGAATGCCATTCAGTTTATGCAATGCACTAGCTACCTTTCAATGGTGTATGCAAGGCATATTTATTGGAATGACTGAAGATTTTTTAGAAATATTTATAGATGATTTTACTGTATATGGCAACTCATATGAAGTTTGTTTAAGTAATTTAGACCAAATATTAAAACACTATGTGGAAAAAAATCTGGTTTTAAATTGGGAAAAATGTCACTTCATGGTTAAACAAGGAATAGTCTTAGGGCATGTTGTTTCTAAGAAAGGGTTGGAAGTAGATAAAGCTAAAATAGAAGTAATTTCTAATCTACCAGAACCTAAATCAGTAAAAGATATTCGATCATTTCTAGGACATTCTGGTTTTTATAGAAGATTTATTAAAGACTTTAGCAAATTAGCTAGACCTTTAACTAATCTATTAAAAGATGTTCCATTTAACTTTGATAAAAATTGCAAGGAAGCATTTTTCAGACTTAAGACTAGCTTAATTTCAACTCCTATAATTCAAGCACTTGATTGGAACTATCTATTTGAATTAATGTGCGATGCATCTGATTTTGCTGTAGGAGCAATGTTGGGACAGAAGATAGAAAAATCTCCTAGAGTGATTTATTATGCAAGTAAAACCTTAAATGATGCTCAAGTTAATTACACAACTACTGAAAAAGAACTATTAGCTGTTGTGTTTGCCTTAGAAAAGTTTAGATCATATCTGATTGGAGCTAAAGTGATAGTATACACGGATCAATTAGTTTTAAAACATCTAATAAAGAAAAAAGAGACTAAACCTAGATTGATTCGATGGATATTATTATTACAAGAATTTGATCTAGAAATTAAAGATAAAAAAGTTTGTGAGAATGTAGTAGCAGATCATTTATCAAGATTACAAATAGAGAAATCAAATATTGAAATTAAGGATAATTTTCCTAATGAACAATTAATGACCATCAACACAATGCCTTGGTATGCAGACATAGTTAATTACTTAGTAACTGGTTTAAGACCTAAGGATTGGAATAGACAAGATAAGAAATTATTTTTCTCGAGAGTAAAATATTATTATTGGGAAGACCCATACTTATTTAAGAAATGTCTTGATATGGTTTTAAGGTGTGTTCTAGAAACTGAATATCCAAGCATATTGTCTTTCTATCATGATCAAGCTTGTGGAGGGCATTTTGGTTCAGGGAAAACAAGTGCAAAAATTCTACAATGTGGGTTTTATTTGCCAACACTATTCAAAGATGCTCATAAATATTGCTTAAGTTGTTTAAGATGTCAACTAATAGGAACAATATCAAAGATGAATATGATGCCTCTTAATCCTATTGTTGATGTTGAAATCTTTGATGTGTGGGGAATAGATTTTATGGGTCCATTTCCTTTGTCTAATCAATTTAATTACATATTGTTGGGGGTGGATTATGTATCTAAATGGATAGAAGCTATTCCTATGAAAACTAATGACAACAAAGTGGTAATACAATTTATAAGAACTAATATATTTGCCCGATTTGGAATACCTAAAGCTATTATCAGTGATAGAGGAACTCATTTCTGTAATAGAAGTTTCGAAGCCTTAATGAAGAAATATGAAGTAAACCACAAAATTACAACATCATATCATCCGCAAACAAGTGGACAAGAAGAAAGTGATAACAAACAAATTAAGTTAATCCTAGAAAAAGTAGTAAATCCTACTAGAACAGATTGGGCTAATAGATTGATAGATGCACTTTGGGCTTATAGAATTGCTTATAAGACAAGCTTAGGTATGTCACCTTTTAGGCTAGTATATGGAAAAAGTTGTCATTTACCTACTGAAATAGAACATAAAGCTTATTGGGCATTAAAAACTCTGAATACTAATTTAAATCAAGCTTCTAAAAATAGAAAAATGCAACTAATTGAATTAAAAGAATTTAGAATTGAAGCTTATTCGAAGACTGTAAGAGAAAAAGAGAAAATGAAATTCTGGCATGATAGGAAAATTATTCCAAAAAGCTTTGAAATAGAACAAGAAGTATATCTTTACATGGCTGGACTCCATAACCATCTAGGAAAATTAAGATCTAGATGGGCAGGACCTTACATAGTTCAAAATATTTATCCTTATGGAGCTATTGAAATTGAAAATCCTAAAAATCAGAATATATTTAAAGTAAATGGACAAAGACTTAGACCTATTCTGAAAACACCAAAAAACTCCTTTGAAATTATAGAAGAAGTCAGAGTAGAGGACTACTCGAGCTTTACATAGTAAGAAATCAGTTTTTATGTTTATATATATATATATATATAAAATTTATAAAATATAAAAATCGTTGCGGTTCAACCGACTAGATCCATCGGTATGATCGGAACATAAAAAATATGTATATTAATTTTCAGAAAAAAATGTTGGTTTTACCGAAACATAGTATTGGTTCAATTAGAAAAAAATTAGGTCTGACCGAAACATAGTAGCGGTTAAATCGGTAAAAAAAAAAACAGAAAAACTATTATCTGTAGTATTTTTATTATTATATCTGTTTGTACGGGGAGTCCGTTGAGTTACGCTTAACTCAACGAGCTTACTCCATTGTGTCTTGAGTTAGTCAACGAGCTTATTCTGTTGAGTTAACTGTAAGTCAACGGAGTACTGTAGCTAAGACCGCGGATAAGATAGTAATAGTTGGTTCGGAAAATGACCCGATTACCCGCCTAAACTTAGGGCTTATTTAAACTAAAACCTAGGGTTTTGGGGGCATTTTCTAGTAAATCATTTAGAATCTAGAACAATAGAAATAAGAGCGATATCGTGCTATTGTGTAACTCCACAATGAGGAAGATGATGCTTGAATTCTGAGAAGATGCAGTGGACACTGCACAGTTTCTGAGGGAATCTGAAGAATGGCACATGTAGCAAAAGATCCGGAATACAACAAGAGAGAAAGAGCTACAAAAGGTAGAATCAGAACTCTTTAACTTGAGGAAAGTTTTAGTTGAGTTAGAAATACAAATACCACAGATAATGGAGACACGAATTAGAGTGGCAACTGAAATTGCAGTTAACAAAGAAAGAAAAATCCAGCCAAATAATGAAGTAGCCCTAGAGCTAATTCAACGTAAAGTCAGATTGTGGTTGAAGAAACGCATTGCAGGTTGAGGAAGTTGGGCAATATGGGAGCAGCAACGAGCAAGAGAACAGGAAGAATCGACTACTGAAAGACCTATTCCTGAGGAATAGCAGTCAGGACCTCCAGTTCAGCCAACAGAACCATTGCCACAAGTAGCATTTGCTTAGCCAAGAACTGAAGAAGAAGAGAAAGAATTTACTAGCTTGGTCAAAACAGCAAGAAACCAATGTGACACTGAAGAAATAGCTACGGCTAATGCACATATTTTATATGATGCCATTAAGAAAAAAAGGGTTGAAGAAAAGATGAGGGTCCAATACAAAATAAAAGTTGAACAACATCAGGCAGCAACTAAATCAAGTGTTGTAGGAGAGGCTGGTCCTTTGAGACTAGCAATTATAGAGAAAATTAAACAGGAAGAGCCAGTACCTGTGGCTCGAAGGCTTGCAGAGCCTACTTGTGTAGATTTAATTTTAGAAGAAGAAGAGGAAGAACAAGCACAATTAATCAGAAAAAAGAAAGGAAAAGAAAAAATGCCTGAAATTGAGGAAATTAAATCTGAAGTACCAATTTTCACTAGGCCTATGGAGCAAATTTTTGTAAACTTGCTATCTGATTCTGAGGAGTAGGAGGAGTTGTAGTAGGAGGAGCAAAGACAAGAAGAAAATCAGGCTGAAATTAGTTTGCAGCCTATACAAGAAGAAACAGAAATTAGGGCAGAAACTGAATTGCTCGAGACTCCATCCCAATCCGTTACAGAATTAGAAAGAACAGTAACAGAACAGATTGGTAGTCAGGAGGAAGAAGAAAGAGTAGAAAATAAAGAGGCTGAAAGAAGCCATTTGGACAAAAATAACTTCACAGATTCCATTGAAGAGCAAGAAACTCTTCAGTAATTTATGGAAAGAATTCAAGACAGAGTGGAGAGTTCTGTCGGCTCACCACCATAGACAGAAACAGAAACAGAAATTCAGGAATCTATAGAGAATGTTCAAATGCAGCCTATAGAAGAGGAATATCAAGAACAAACCCCTCTAGAACAGCAAAGTTACATTCCTGACCCGACTGAAACAACAGTTCTGAATGAAGTACATTTTTGGAGTCAGAAAGCTTATATCAAATACCAAGAGATTAGGGGTTATGATATCATTTATAGTAGACCAGTAAATTGGGATGGAATGCAAGAAATCAAAGATTTATTTGAGTTCCAAGGTCTACTGAAGTTCATTTCTCAAGAAAGAGGGCATGTAGTATATGAGAATTTAGTGCCTTATTTCTATGCAAATTTAAGAGAAGGAGAAGGAGGATTAATTTCCAACGTGGAGGAAGCTGATGTACAGATAACACCAGAGCTTCTCCACAAAATTTTTGGATTGAAGAATGACAGACTAAAAATTTTGGAAGACACAACTGCCGTTGAATGGACTGAACAAGAAATCAAGGACAGTTTGGCTATCAATCCTGGTGTGCCTCTATTAAACAGATTGAAGCATTTAAATGGTAAAGCACACATTGTAGTTAACATTCTAATTAAAAATGTCTATCAACGATAGGGCCATGACATAGAATTAAGTCAATTTGTCAAATGGGCCACATATGCAGTTGTAAACAGGATTCAAATAAATTGGTCTGCAATTTTTATCTCCAAGCTGAAAGTAGTAAAGAAAAAATTCTTTTATGGAGATTTGATTCCACTACTAATGGTGGATTGTATTGATTTCACGAAATGGGCATAAAAAAGAATCAGATCAAGAACCATTTCAGTGAAAGAATACAGAAATTTTGTAGCTGTAGAGCTAGCTGTACATTCTAGAGGAATTACAGGAGCTGTAGAGAGAATTAATCAATTAGAACTTCAATTAGAAAAACTCTAGAAGGAAGTAGATGAACTTAGGAATAGAGATTAAATTGTATTGTTCGTTTACTTGTATAAAATTGTATGAAAAATTGTATGATGTATTTGTACTGTAAATTGATTCATATTAATGAATATAAATTTTTCAGATGCAATTTTCATACATGTTTTGGATGTGAAAATGAATGGAATGTATTGAATGTTATATATATTTTGTGGAAGATTATGAATGAATGTTTAATAGATTTACAATTTGCTGAATGACAAGATAAATGCTTAAAATTTCTACATGTTGCAAGGTAAAATGTAAATTCTGCATAACATAAAATGACCTACAAGTTAAATCTTTATATAATGTTCAGATTTAAATGAATTTTGATTAGAATGATGCATTAATGACATAGATTTAACTTTATTTCAGTTAGCAGAATGAAAAAGAAAAAAAAACAGAGAGGAATTTACGAGAGTAAAACTTAGAGATTGCCAAGTGTTAACTCAACGAAGTAAGTTCGTTGAGTTAACTGTAACTCCACAACGTCAGTAATATAATATAAGGTCACTTCGTTGAGTTATCTGTAACTCAACGAAGTTAGTCCGTGGAGTTAGCAACAGTAACCGACTATGTTCCGTTGAGTTATCTATAACTCAATGAGGTTAGTTCGTGGATTAAGCAGAACAGTTATTCTTTTAACCACGAACGAAACTTCGTCGGCTTAGCGGTTACTAAAATTTGAAATTAATAGTGGTACACATACCCATAAAAACAGGAACCACGATGCACGTTGCAAGACACGTTCTTGCAACGAGATTTATTCACTTTATGGATGTACATTATATATATAAATCAGAATGTTATTTACGAGTTACCAGCACTTTTAAAAGAAAGGAGAATGCGTTGGAGGAATTGGAAGGCGAAGTAGCTGATTCGACTTCATCCGACAACAAATATTTATTGAATGGAAAGCTTAAACTGGTATGTAATTAATCTTCTACTATTTATTTATGAGCACATGAACTCGTTCTCTAAGCACTAAATGATTAGTAAGAACACCTACCTAGGAATTTTCATCGTAGAGGAGCACTGAAAAATTTTCTGAACTGAACTTTAATGAAATTCTTTGGGGTGTAGCTAACCTTTCTTTAAAAGAGAACGTAGAGATGGCTGTTTCAGTAGAAAAACCATTAGGAGAAATTTTGTATCCAGAATTAGTTGATGAACCTTCATGTATTCGATTGCCAAACTTTGAGGGAGATAGGTTTGAACTGAAATCTAATTATATTAGTCAATTGCCACATTTTCATGGATTAGAAAGAGAGGATGCCTATTATATCCTTAGAGAATTTAATGAAGTTTGTCAAATGATGAAAATGCCGAACATGAGTTTAGATGCTATTAAACATATATATATCCCTTTTCCTTTAAAAGACACAACTAAGAGATGGTTATATACTCTATCGCCTAATTCAATTTTTACATGGATTGAATTTTGCTCTATTTTTCTGGAAAAATATTATCCAACACATCAAACGATTAAAAAGAAGAAAGAAATCTTAATGTGTAGCCAAAAATAGGGTGAATCATTTTAGAAATATTTTGAAAGATTTAAAGATTTACTGAGTCAATGTCCACATCATGCAATGAGTAAAGCACAATTAATAGGTATAATTTATGAAGGCATAGATGTTTGAACGAAATCTTTATTAGAATCTACTTGTCAAAATGGATTTTTAAAGTTATGTAGTGAAGAAGTATGGGCATACTTAGAAAACTTTGTAAAAAGAACTACACAATGGGAAAACTCGGCTGAAGCTATTGCAAATAAAAAAATATTGCCAAGAGGAATGCATGAAATAGATTCAAGTACTATGCTTGAGGTGAAATTAACTGAATTAACCAAGAAAATAAAAGAGTTATCATTAAATCAAAAGCTAGCAGAAAAGAATGCAAACATAAATGATTTAGATATTATTTATGTTAGAAACCAGAGAGATAACTTGGGAAATTCTTATAATCCTAATTGGAGAAATCACTCGAATTTATCTTGGAGAAACAATAATTTCCAGGGAGGAGAAAATGTAAATGAGAAGAATATAAGTTATGAAGCATTACTGGAACAAGGATCTAGAATAGAGAAATTAGAAAAGATAATCCAACAATTAAACAATCATCTAGATTTTGTATTTGGATGTGCTACAATTCAAAATCAGAATAGAAATATACCACTTAGACAGAAGTAACCAATGGAAGTTAGACCCACTGGAGGATTGCCAATACAAGCAGTACCTAATCCTATCAATAGAACGGTTAATGAAATTGATACCTCTTCTAGGAGGATAGCTGAATGAAGCAGCATATCTGAAGCAACTATTTGTATATATATATGTTTTTATTTATAGTTAATAGTATCGTAGAGTCAGTCCTTAACTCAACGAACTTAGTCCGTTGAGTTATGCCTTAACTCCACGAGGGTGTGCAGTAGTTATGTTAATTTTTTGTCCCTGTTAAATTTTTGTTTGTGTTGTACAAAATCAACAAATGGAATTGATGCAATTACTGTTGGATGCACTAAGGGAAGTACTGAGTAACTTGTCAGCTAAAGATCTGTGTAGGCTGTGTTGTGTATCAAAGGAAATTAAAAACTGTATTGAAGAAAAATATTTTCAGGGACTACAAGCTGCAAAAATGACTAAGATTAGAGATGGATTCATATGGAGGTCATTTAATCATAGTTCAATTAATCCTGAATATCTTGCTATGGAAGAAACTACTTGAATTCCACCCAATACATTAGAAGGAATAAATCATATTATGGGGATAGATGAAGGATTAATCATATACAGGACGAGACCAAGGTATGCAAGTTTATTATTACCTGATATTTTGATAAGAAATCCTATAACAGGAGAAGAATGGAATATAGGAAGACCTAATAGATTTGAAGTACCAACTGTAAATTGTGGATCAACTTTAATATTTTCTGATAAAAATTCTGCAATTCTTGAAAAATTATATTATTGGAGACCTACAGGAAATTGGGGTGAAGATTTACGCTTAAGTGTGTATAATTTTCTGAATAGATCTTGGAATGAAAATATTATGATATATCTAGGACAGAAATAATTAATTAACTAAACACATGTCATACTTAATGGATATATATATCTAGTCATAGAGATATCAATAGCATTTGGATCTGATTTATACATAGTGAGCATAGACAGTTATGATGAATATATAGAAATTTTACCTATATCGAGTGATATAGCTAAACCACCATTTGTAGAATTTAATAAAATTCAAATAGGAATGTGGTATAATGAAGAAGATGATCCTACTTTATGTCTGATAAGATGGTGGGATGAATTGATGAAATTTCAAATATGGATTATGGAAGACATTAATGGATGGAAGTGGGAAGAGGAGTATATTGAAATAGATGTAGAAATAGAAACTGCTACATTACCTTGGAACCAAAAAGGATCCCTTTCTGCATTTCATATAATTAATGGTAATACACTTGTATTTGGAATTTATAATATATTACACGTTTACAAATTAAGAAGGAACAAGAATTGCATGAAAACAGAATTAATAGCAAGAAGAACTATGCCTAAAAAGTTTGCTTGGACTGATACATTTATTCCATTAGTTCCTACTTTTCAATCATGTTCTTAAGCTGTGATTTTGTATGTTTAATGTTGTGTGTGTTAGGACCTTAAGCCTTATCAGAGGGGGGGTGAATGGTAAAAATTCATTTCTTAACCTTTTAGAGGTAGTTTAATGTAAAGTGATAGCAAGCATACAATAAAGGAAATCACACATAGATTTTTAGGTGGTTCACCGCTAACGGCTACTCCACCCCCAAGGGATACTTGGGCTTCACTAAACTCTTGCAAACTTACAATCACTTGCTTTAAGGTTTAAGCAAGAACCAACTAACCATCCACTTGAGCTTCCTTGTCGAAGCTTCAATCAATCCTTTCTTTGAAGTTTTAATCTGTGTACTTTAGTAAACACTATCTTGTGAACAATAGAGTTGAATGCGTGATGAACTTCTGAAATTTGGTCTGTAAGTGTTGAAGATGATTTGATCTCTAAAGCTTTTTTTCTGTTGAGCTTGGTGTAAGTATATGTATGAGCAAAGCGCTACTTAAATCCGTTGTTTGTATCTTGTATATATACCTAACATGTGTAGCGATCATATTTTCTTCCAACGGATGTATTCTACTGTACTTGATTAGACTCCAGTCCTAAATACGATAAGTTACCGTTCAGAAAGTTATTTCAAGATGTCTTATCGATTTTCCTAACCTTTCGGATAGTTAGCTGTGTAACTCTCCGAAGAATATCTATAACTCACTGAAAGATCACTTAAACCTTTCTGCCATGTAGGATTCCAGAATATATACTACAAGCTGTCATTCAATCGGATACTTATAACTGTAACTTACCGAACAGTTATTTAACTGTCGAATAGTTGGCTACAGTAACTCTACGTTAACTTTTTGATTGCTTCAATTCAGTATGTGCATAAAAGATTGACTTAAGTTTCGGATGGTTATCCCTGTAACTCACCGAAACGCTTCAAGATTTCGGATAGTTATCTTTCTAACTCTCCGAAAACTTATTTGAGCTTCTCTCTGAAATTCTGCATGTGGGAAATTTAATGACTTAAGTTTCGGATGGTTATCCCTGCAACTCACTGAAACGCTTCAAGATTTCAGATAGTTATCTTTCTAACTCTCCAAAAATATATTTGAGCTTCTTTTTGGAATTTTGCACATGGAAAATTCAATGACTTAAGTTTTGGATAGTTAAACTATAACTTACCGAAACTCTCTTTGAGATTTCGGATAGTTATCTAACTCTTTGATTTTTCCTTTAAGCTTTTGACTACCGACTTCTCTATTCTGCACGTGCGTAATAGGATGAGTTAAGATCCAGAAATTTATACCTGTAACTTATCGAAAAACTTGAATAGTTATCTAACTCTCTGAAAAGAAAACTCAGATAGTTATCTAACTCTCTGACAAGTCCTTTAAGCTTTCGTTCTGTATTTCTGCACGTGATTTATTAAATGACTTAACTTTCGAATAGTTATACCTGTAACTCTCTGAAAAGTCCTTTTAGCTTTCGGATAGTTAACTCCTTAACTATCTGATCATTCAATCCTCCTTATCTTGAGAAATATAATTCTTAACTGTCCGATTTTCTGTAGCAGCATATTTTGAGATTTACTGCAACCTGTTTGCTGCTTCGATTTGTCTGTCTTCTGATCTTTTTGCTGTACAGACTAATCCTGATAAATACAATTCAAAACCTTACATTGATTTTTGCATTATCAAAATCTAGAGGTCCTTTCAATCTCCCCCTTTTTGATAATGGCAAAAACCTTACAATGTATTACATGTATTTCTCTCCCTATATATCTATACAAAAAAGCACACGAGGAATACAAAATAATGTAAATTTAAAGATTCCCCTGATTTTCTGAAATCACTCCCCCTGAATTTCTCCCCCTACTTTACTATAGCTTTGCTTACCAAAATATGATATTTCTCCCCCTTTTTTGCCAATTGTCAAAAGAAGTGAGAAGACAGATACTGAGTTGGTGGAGCAATTATAGCTAAGTATCAAAATGTCTAAGTTGCTGCAAAACAGAGATGTTAGTAGAACAAGCTCCTAGTTGTGAGCTTGGAGAGTAGATATGAAATTATAAATCATATAAAGAACAAATCCCTAGATTTCGTCTAATATGATTAAATGCAGCTTCAGATAATGGTTTGGTGAAGATATTTGCAAGTTGTTCTTTAGTAGAGACATATTCTAAGGAAATATGACCTTTTTTAACATGGTCTCTTAAAAAGTGGTGCCTAATCTCGATATGTTTTGCTCTAGAGTGTAGGACTGTATTCTTGGAGAGATTAATGGCATTGCCGCTATCACAGTAAATGATGGTATTCTGAAAATTGAGCTTATAATTTGCTAGAGTTTGTTGCATCCATAAGATCTATGCACAACATAGGCCTGCTGCCATATATTCAACTTCAGTGGTGGATAGAGCTATAGTGTTTTGTTTCTTGCTAAACCAAGAAACAAGTGAATGACCAAGCAACTAACATGTCCCACTGGTGCTTTTTCGATCTGATTTGCGTCCTACATAATCTACATCACTATATCCTGCTAAAGTCAATTGATTCTGTGAAGAATAAAATAAGCCAAACTCTTTGGTACCCTATAGATATTTAAATATTTGTTTAACTGATTTTAAATGTGATGCTTTTGGAGAGGCTTGATATCTTGCACAAGTACAAACACTAAACATTATATCTAGTCTACTAGCTGTTAGATACAGAAGTGATCCAATCATACCTCTGTATTTCTTTTGATCTACTGGAATGCTAGAAATGTCCTTATCAAGTTTTTCATTTGAGTTCATAGGAGTACCTACTGCTTTGGATTTATCCATACCAAATTTTAAGAGAATCTCTTTGCAAAATTTTTCTTGATTCAGGAAAATACCATGCTGAAGTTGATGAATCTGTAATCCTAGAAAGAATTTTAATTCTCCCATAAGACTCATCTCAAATTCATTCTTCATTAAGATTTGAAAATCATGACATGGTTTCTCATGTGTGGCACCAAAAATGATATCATCCACGTAGATTTGAATAATCAACATGTGAGAACTTTCAGATTTGATGAATAAGGTGTTGTCTACAGTTCCTATGCTAAACTGATTCTCAAGAAGGAAACTCTTCAATTTATCATACCATGCACGTGGTGCTTGCTTCAAACCATAGAGAGCTTTATTCAGTTTGTATACATGGTTTGGATTTTCTTCATCTTCAAAACCTAGTGGCTGTTCTACATATACTTCTTCTTGCAAAATGCCATTAAGAAATGCACTTTTAACATCCATCTGATAAAGCTTGATTTTCATACTGCTTGCAAAGGCAAGTAACATTCTAATTGCTTCAAGTCTTGCAACAGGTGCAAAAGTTTCTTCATAGTTAATTCCTTCTTGTTGGTTGTATCCTTGAGCAACAAGTCTAGCTTTATTTCTAATAATACTACCATTATTGTCAAGTTTGTTCTTAAACACCCATTTAGTATCAATAATTGATTTTTCGATGAGCCTTTCAATCAAGTTCCAGACTTCATTTTTCTTGAACTGATTTAGTTCCTCTTGCATGGCCAAGATCGAGTATTCATCATTGCAGGCATCTTCAACTGTTGAAGGTTCAAGTTCAGACACAAAAGCACAATAATTACAAATATTTTGAATTTTGCTTCTTGTTTTAACACCTTGATTTATATTCCCAATAATTTACCCAATGGGATGTTCAAACTTTGTCTTCTATGCTTTTTCTGTCTCAGTAGATGTAGGCAGTGTTGAACTATCCTTTTTCTGAGGAATTTTCTGATTTATTACTTCACTTTCACTTTCACTGTCTATTGTTAGCCTCTTCAATTTTCCTACCATGTCTTCATCAAAGAATACGTTTATTGACTCTTCTACTCTTCTTTCATGTTCAAAATAGACCTTGTAGGCCTTGCTTCTTGAAGAGTATCCAACAAGTAGAGCAGGATCAGATTTTGCATCAAATTTGTCCTTTTGATCCCTTGTATTAAACACAAAGCATCTTGATCCAAAGACTTTAAAGTATCCAACATTTGGTGTTTTACCATACCATAATACAAAATGTCTTATGTAAGATAGGCCTAAGATGAGTTCTATTTATTGAATAACATGCAGTATTTACAGCTTCAACCCATAAGAACTTTGGTAGATCAGATGCATTAAGAATTGTTCTTGCCATTTCTTGTACTGATCTATTTTTCCTTTCTACAACTCCATTTTGTGCAAGAGTTCTTGGACATGAAAATTCATGAAGTATGCCAAAGGAATTACATAATTTTTCAAATTCAGAATTTTCAAATTCACCACCATGATCACTTCTGATCTTCTTCATAGTTGATTCTTTCTCATTTTGAATTGTAATGCAGAGATGCTTGAATTCATAGCAAGCTTCATTCTTGTGTGCCAAGAAAATAACCCAAGTGAATCTTGTGTAATCATCAACTACCACTAAGGTATATTTTCTTCCTCCTAAACTAGCTATTTGTGTAGGACCAAACAAGTCCAAATGCAGTAGATCTAATGGCTGACTTGTGGCAATGTCTTCAATACTCTTGTGTGCTGATTTCTTTTGTTTTCCAATTGTACAGTCACTACACAATTTATCTCTCTTGAATTTGAGCTTAGGCACACCTCTAACAAGATCATGTTTGGTCAATTTTCTTATAAGTCTCATGTTTGCATGATTTAATCTCTTATGCCATAACCATTCATCTTCATTAGAAGCAACTAAACATGCATCACTAGATATAATATCACATGGAAATTCCAAAGTATAAATTGAGTTATTTCTATATCCAGTAAATTTGATTTCATGTGTATCCTGTTGTAATATAAAACAGTTTTCTGTAGTAAAAAGTATATTGTAACCTTTGTCACATAATTGACCTACACTTAGCAGATTCTATTTTAAACCATTTACATGTAAGACATTTTCTATTTTTCCATTTTCAGATGCAACATTCCCTATGTCAGTAATTCTACATTTTTCATTGTTACCAAACTTAACAAATCCTAAATTTATTGATTTAACAGATTCTAGAAGTCTTTTCTTACCTGTCATATGCTTTGAGCAACCACTGTCAATGATCCACTTGGACGTTTGAGCTTTCTTGTCCATGTAGTCCTGCAAGTCATGTTGAAATTAAGACTTTTGGTACCCATATCTTCTTGGGTCAATCATTGTTAATCCTCTGTATACTAAACCTGTTGCCTTTTGGTAGCCATATAGACGTAGATCTCTTCTTAATGACAAACACAGTTGTGCCATCTTTATAAGATCTAATTTTTCCACCACAGTTGTGCCATCTTTAATCACATACTATATATGTACGTATTTCATTAATATAGATGTAGTAAAACACCAATCTCATATAGTCCTACTTCTATCATTTACTAAAAATATGAATCCATAATAGTGAACTCATACTTTTTTTGTAGTTTAATAAGATCTACACATAAATCATTCTACAAGTTCAATCAATCAAATTAAATGTATCTTTAATCATATGTGTTTCATTCAATCTAGGATTCACATCTCAACTCCTTCAGGACTTTAGATAATTTACTGATTTTTCATTAAGTATTCTGATTTCATTTTAAAATCGTGAAACTATTAAACTCATGAAATTCAGAAAAAATATAAGATACTATATCTAGATTTGCATAAATAGCAAATTCTATAGCATCATATATAGCCTTCTAAATATAACATTCAAGCAGTTACATATTATAAATTTTATAGTCTCAATTATCGGATAGTTACAGCAAGTTCATAAAAATTTTCAATTTCCACAAAACTTTGCAGTACCATTTTAGTTTTTTTTAATTAACAAACTTACATGGCTGTTACTTTAATTACCTCCCCCCCATACCTACATTTTGCATTGTCCTCAATGTAAAAGATTTGGTAGTAAATATAGTAATTGTAGCGGGCATGAATACAGTTTTGTTGATTTAAAATTCAAGATAAGTAATCAGTTACATACCTTGTTTTGTTTGTATCTCCTTCTGCATATTCCGATTTTTTGATTCTGAAAAACTTTTCATTCACAGATAAAAGCAAAAAATATATAACAAAATAACATTTAACAGATATTGATAATTCAGTCTCTTGTGTGGAACCCAGGCTCCTATGCCTTTGCCTTTAACAGATATTTGATAAAGCCAGTTGGTTTCCCAGAACAAATACCAACATTGGATTGATATTTTTTTTTTCTTTTATAAAATAAAATGAAAACTATATTTTTTCTAAAAATAAACGTAGAATACACATTGAAAGGACCTCTAGATTTTGATAATGCAAAAATCAATGTAAGGTTTTGAATTGTATTTATCAAGATTAGTCTGTACAGCAAAAAGATCAGAAGACATATATTTGTTTTGTGTGTATTTTGATTGAAAAAAAAAAAAAAAAAAAGGAAAAAGAGAAAAATTTGAGAGTTTATTGACTTGTTTGATCACGAGCCTTTTGTACTTGAGCAGATAGGTATGTAAGGATTGTTACCTTGAAGAAAAAAAAGGACTCTTGAAATCTGGCAACCTAAGATCTTGATTAGATCTAAGATTGTTGACTGAAAGCTCGATACATGGGTATATTAGAAAGCTCCTGTATGATTCAAGCTTGTCAAATTAACTTTTAAAGTATAAAAAAAAAAGGAAAAAAAGAAAAGAAAAAGAAAAAAAAAAAAATACTGTTCTGAAAAGATACAAGTGTTTTGTGAAATACAGATATCTTATGAATCGAGTATATTTTCTGTTATCTAGAATTGCTGAAATATGAATTTGGAATTGACTTTTGAAGTTGTTTTAATGGAGATACAATTCTTTATTCTACTTGTCTTAATCATATTGAATTGGATTGTACTTTGATTCGTATGTTGTTGAAATTTCTTCTAGAAATCTTATTGGAAAATTCAAGATGACAAATGATGAAAAGAAGAACAAACGATAATATAATTAACACTTATGTGATGATGATATACTTTGTATGTATTTTGCATATATTCTAAGTATATTTGCAGGTTGATTACTGAAACATACAGAATATATATTTTTATGCTGAATAGAAGAAAAAGAAGAAGAAGAGGAATTAATTCTAGCACTTTTAGAAAGACCAATTAATTAGATCTTAGTTTGCTAAGGGACTAGCAAAATTTAGGTATGAGGGAAGTGTTTAGAATGAAAAGGTGCATATTATTAACGGTTAAATGATGGTTAATTGCATAATATTTAGCTTATCATATGAGAATTAAGCCATTATGTTATAATTGCACTGCTATATGCTTTAATTAAAGAATCTACTTAATTTTGGGGAATTAATGTCAATTTAGTACATTTCTAAACTGTCGGTAAGTTGAAGGCTGTGAAATTCTTAAGTATCCGAATTTTCTGATATTTCGGATAGTTATGTTTAACTTACCGAATATATTTTGGACAGTTATGTTTAACAGACCGAACATGTTGGATAGTTATGTTTATATTGTCGAACAGTTATGCTTTAAAAGAATATTTTATTATTTCCAGAAGTACATGTGTCGAAACCATGACACATGACTTAAGTGAACTTTCGGTGAGTTATATCTAACTATCCGAAATTATAGCTAGGCATCGGATAATTATATGTGTAACTCTCCGAAATCTCTTTTTATTTATAAAATAGCTGTGGACACATGTCATGTTCTGGTAAAGTGACTTAAGTGGATATTCGGTGAGTTAGCTGTAACTATCCGAAATGCATCTGAGCATCGGATAGTTAGACCTGTAACTCTCCAAAATGTGTATTTTATTATTAAACTACTACTGACGTGTGTTAAGATTTGGTAGATTTACTTAAGTTATATATCGGTGAGTTATTTGTAACTATCTGAAATGCATCTAAGCATCAGATAGTTAAGTTTGTAAGTATCTAAAATGCACCTGAGCATCGGATAATTAAATTTATGCATGTGTTTTATAGTTAAATCAGCGAGGTAAGTCCATTGAGTTATCTGCAACTTTACGAACTATTTATTTTATAATATGCCACTGTAGTGGTTGCAGAAACAGGACAGTTGGAAGAAAAACCACGATTGCATGTATTGTGTAGGGAGAAGAAATCATCGCCGTTGATATGAATGAAGGAAATCCAATCAACCATTCAAGCAGAAGTAGTTACTACTGAAGAAATATAAAAGAAAAGAAGAAAAAGAAGAAAAGGGTGTATAGAGGAGGAGCACCGAGCTTTCTACAGGCAATATCGGCAATTCTCCAAAGTACCATACCAACCATCGTTATCACCACCATCACCACCACAATCACCAACCATCGGAGGTCTGTGAGAATACTTTCTAGATGTCGGCTCAATTCCGAGCCAAACATGGTGCCTGACAACCACTGTGAGGAGTGATCATGTCGCGGGAAGGGAAGCCATTTTCACCAAGCGTTGACTCATATTTCAGGAGATCGTAAAGCTTCTAGCCTTGACTTTGGGTTGATGCCTGTATGCTGAAGAGGAGATTATTTTACAATTCTGGACTCGCAATTCTATAGGGAGAGGAGACAGGATTGTAAGTCGTTTAATTTTCAGTGGTGTAATCGCGTGGTATGTAGTGACAGAAGTGTTTACTGTCGATTGAGATTACTTTACATTTCACCTTTCACCCATTTCCATGTTCATATTAAACCAAAAATACCAAAAACAACTTATCTCCTATTGTATGTTGTATTTGAGTGTTGTATTGTTTGTGTTGTATCGTGATTAATGTTATCTTTGTCAGTGTTGTGATTGTTTTATATTTATTTTAGTTTTACAGTTTACTAAAATTGGTTCGTTCAAACAAATAAAAGATTTTAATGGTTACTATTTGAATTATCTGAATGTTTGTATTGCTTAATGATAAATCCAGTGTTTACTAACATTAAAGAGCTTAATTGATGTTATTTACAATCTATGGAACTGCCCAATGGTTGGCTGAATTCCTTTGTAAATGGCAGTATTTAAAAAGAAAAGGCAAGCTCGTAGAGATAACTTAAGTCTACAAGGTTGAAACAGAAGTAACAAATCCAAGTTTTTCTTGTACGTTATTAGAGATCTAATCAGATATTCTAGTGTCGTGCTGGCAAAAAGCAAACACCGCCCATTACAATAAATGAAGAAAGAAGAATTTCTTTAGATAGTTAAGTTTGTAACTATCTGTAAATGTTGTAGATTTCGGAAAGTTAGGAAGATAAGGCTTCGAAATTGAGAGTCCCTTCTCCGAATCATTATTTCTCTATTGTAATGGCTTGAATGTAATTAAAGGTTTATTAACCCTAAGTTAGGTAGTATATAAACCTTTATGATGTTGTAAAACATTGCGGTTGATTGTGCCAAAGTTCATAGTAGAACCCTCAACTCTCCGTGGACATAAGCAGTTGCCGAACCACGTAAATCTTTGTCTTCAGTGTTATTTCTTCCTCTTACTCTTCACTTTTCAGTTTCGGTGAGTTAAGAAGTGAGTGTTTCAGAATCGTGCCATAGAAAGTTGACTGAACGATTTGTTTTAATCGTAACAGGTCTAACTTCTATTGATTCTTTCTATCTAGGGGGTATATTTTTATTCATATTTTGATTTTGAATGGTAGCATTTCCAAATACATGATGTAGACGATTGTTGAATTGTTGAATTATCTTTTCTAACTTCTCTATTCTAGATCCTTGTTCAATTGATGCTTCATAACTTATGTTTTTGTCATTTATATGTTCTCCTCCTTGGAAATTATTATTTCTTCAAGATAGGTTTGGGTGATTTCTCCAATTAGGATTATAAGACTTTTCGAAGTTATCTTTCTGATTTCTAGCATAAATAATATCTAAATCATTAATGTTTGCATTCTTTTCTGCTAGCTTTTGATTTAATGATAACTCTTCAATTTTCTTTATTAACTCAGTTGTAGGATTGTTTGTATTACAAGAGGGGGGGTGAATTGTGTCTTTAGTAATTAAATACTAGCGGATAAAACAAGAGCACAAACCACTTGTAAATGAAATTCTATTCTTTATTTAAAAACAGAATTTACAATATCTTTCAGCTCAATTCCCTTCTTGACGGTTTTGATATAGAAATGTTCGATATACAATTCGAATATAACAATAAAGCTCTTATTGAAAACTAATTTCGAATTGTATAAAACTTGATCTTTCTTTGTCTTTGCTCAGCTTCTGTATCTCTTCTTCTCTAGTTGTCAAATTTCCAAACTTCTTACGTTTGCAACTCCTTTTCTGAAATTGCTTGGCATTTCGAACTTCTTCTGATGTTGGAGAACTTTTCAGAATATGAATATTCAAACTTAACTTTTCAGTTAGAGATCCGGATTGAATATTTAGACTTGGTTTTCGAGATTGGGATCCTCTGTCTATAATGTAGCTTGTACTCTCTATTAGTAGTCGAATTCTGTTGTCTTTCACGTTCAACATGTTCATCCACTTAATCCATAATCCACATACTAATTTTCTCTTTAATCCAAATTACTTTCTATTTGAATTTCCACTTTCTCCACTAACATTTTGAATTTTCACGATCTCCACTTTGTAGATTCACCGAAGCTTTATCTTCCTGGAATCTTGTAGAATATCTTCTAAGTCTTCGATTTAGTCGAACACTTATCCTTTAAGTCCAATAAAAACTCGAACACTTATCCTTTAACTCTTCAAGTTTTTGCACCTGCAACACACGTGACTAAATAAAGAAACTTATCTGTTTGTTAGTCCTTTTATAAAACTCAAATAGTTATCTATCTATGTGTATAAAAACTCGAACAGTTATCTAAGTATTCGATTTTTCATTACCGAACGCACATGGAAAACACATGACAACTTAAAACATTAAAAACACACGTGCAGATAACTTAACTATATGAGTTTTTAACATAAAGTATTCGACAAAAACAAAACGTTAACTATCTGAAAGTTTAACTATTGCAAATCTAACTCTTCGAAAATCTTTAATTTATCTGACATAAAAATGAAACTTTCCGATAATCTATTAACTATTATACTTAGAGAATATTATGTAGACTTATTTAAAACCGTTAATAAAGCATTTATCATCAAAATTAAATACCTAACAATCTCCCCCTTTTTGATGATGTCAAAACATAATAAGTCACAAAATTTATATCTCCCCCTTTTTGGCATTATAAAAAAGTAAACAAACTATTTTCTTCCCCTTTAGGAAGTTAAGCAAGTTAAATGTAAGGAAGGAAATCTTACTAAGTATATATTAATCAAAACGATAGTTTCAAACATAAACTGTGAAAAATAATCACGTAACACTAAAATCAGTAAACAGTTGACATAATAGTTTTGGTTACAAATTACAAAAAATAAATCATGTAATACATAATTTGTATAATCACAATCCTCTTTGTCTTCGAAAAATATCAATCAGAGTATCTGAAATTTTCTTTGCAATTTCTGTACTAACTCTGTTTATCTGATCAAGTAATGTTTAATCTAAATTTTGAGAAACTTGTGACGATTGCTGTGAAAATTCAGTATGTGTGTCTGTATCTATACCTATATGTATTTTTGTATGTATACTTTGTTGTATATCTGTATGTATATTGTTTAGAATGAAAAATTGCATATTACTAACGATTAAATGATGGTTAATTGCATAATATTTAGCTTATCATATGAGAATTAAGCCATTATATCATAATTGCACTGTTATATGCTTTAATTAAAGAATCTACTTAATTTCGGGGAATTAATGTTAATTTAGTACATTTTTGAACTGTCGGTAAGTTACAAGTTGTGAAATCCTTAAGTATCCGAATTTTCTGATTTTTCAGACAGTTATATTTAACATACTAAACATGTATCAGATAGTTATGTTTAAATTGTCAAACAGTTATGCTTTAAAAGAATACTTTATTATTTCCTGAAGTACACGTGTCGAAACCATAATGTATGACTTAAGTGAACTTTCGGTGAGTTATCTCTAACTATCCGAAATTGTAGCTCGGCATTGGATAGTTATATGTGTAACTCTCCGAAATCTTCTTTTATTTATAAAATAGCTATGGACATGTGTCATGTTCTGGGAAAGTGACTTAAGTAGATTTTCGGTGAGTTATCTATAACTATCCGAAATGCATCTGAGCATCAGATAGTTAGACTTGTAACTCTCTGAAATGTTTCTTTTATTATTAAATTGCTGATGACACTTGTCGAGATCTGGTAGATTTACTTAAGTTATATATCAGTGAGTTATCTGTAACTATCTGAAATGCATCTAGGCATCGGATAGTTAAGTTTGTAAGTATCCGAAATGCACCTAAGCATCGGATAGTTAAATTTATGCATGTGTTTTATAGTTAAATCAACGAAGCAAGTCCGTTGAGTTATTTGTAACTCCATGAACTATTTATTTTCTAATATGCCACTGTAGCGGTTGCAGAAACAGGACAGTTGGAAGGAAAAACCACGATTGCATGTATCGCGTAGGGAGAAGAAATCATCGTCATTGATATGAATGAAGGAAATCCAACCGACCATTCAAGTAGAAGCAGTTACCACTAAAGAAATATAAAAGAAAAAAAGAGGAAAAGAAGAAGGTGTGATTGATGGGTATGGCCAATGTGTATAGAGGAGGAGCACCGAGCTTTCTACAAGCAATATCGGCAATTCTCCAAAGTACCATACCAACCATCGTTATCACCACCATCACCACCACAATCACCAACCATCGGAGGTCTGTGAGAATACTTTCTAGATGTCGGCTCAATTCCAAGCCAAACACGGTGCCTGACAACCACTATGAGGAGTGATCGTGTCGCGGGAAGGGAAGTCATTTTCACCAAGCGCTGACTCATATTTCAGGAGATCATAAAGCTTCTAGCCATGACTTCAGGTTGATGCCTGTATGCTGAAGAGGAGATTATCTTGCAATTCTGGACTTGCGATTCTATAGGGAGAGGAGACAGGGTTGTAAGTGGTTTAATTTTCAGTGGTGCAATCGCGTGGTATGTAGTGACAGAAGTATTTACTGTCGATTGAGATTACTTTACATTTCACCTTTCGCCCATTTCCATGTTCATATTAAACCAAAAATACCAAAAACAACTTATCTGTGTTTATATTTTGTATTTGAGTGTTGTATTGTTTATGTTGTATCGTGATTAATGTTATCTTTGTTAGTGTTGTGATTATTTTATGTTTGTTTTAGTTTTACAGTTTATTGAAATTGGTTCATTCAAAAGACTAAAAGATTTTAATGGTTACTATTTGAATTATCTGAATGTTAGTATTGCCCAATGACAAATCCAGTATTTATTAACATTAAAGAGCTTAATTGATGTTATTTACAATATGTGGAACCGCCCAATGGTTGGCCGAATTCCTTTGTAAATAGCAGTATTAAATAGGAAATGCAGGCTTGTGTAGTTAAGTTAAGTCCACGAGGTTAGTCCGTTGAGTTAGCCATAACTCAACGAACTTTGTCTATTGAGTTAACTGTAATTCAATGGAGAGGTTATTGAATATATAAATTTGATTGTTAAAAACGAAACAGTTCTCAATTCTTAAGCAATTCCCTATGGGATCGACTTATACTTGCACCCTAATACAATAGACGTTGTGCACTTGCAGTTAAAATATAAATTGGAATTAATATTTAATTTGTGTGAAAGGTTGTTTGTTTACTTCTAAAAAAAAAGGAATAGGCATAAAGATAAATTAACTAAGTAAAAATAGAAGTTAACAAATCCAAGTTTTTCTGATGCGTTGTTGGAGATCCAAACAAGTTTTCTAGTGTCGTGCTAACCAAGTGAACAAGTTTTATGGCGCTGTTGCTGGGGAATTAATATAAGCAACTATTAGAGCTATTTTGTTTTAATAGCTAGAGTGTTGTGTGTTTTCTTCTGTAATTGAGAATATGGCATATGCTTATGCTCAAAGATTTCTGAAACCTGTAATTAGCATATGTGAATTCTGCAATTTTGAAGGTCACGACATTTCTGACTGTTTGAAATTAAGACGTTTGCAGATGGCTAGATCCCATGAACAACAAATGAATTATCCGAAATATAATAGAGCCAAGCATGAGAATCCTATAGTTTACCCAACTAATGGTTAGTATAGAATGTGTAATATGTGTCAGTACAGACTCGAGCGTAGTATAGAGCAAAACCTAGACAAACTAGAATATTTTATGTGTCAACAACAAGAAGTCAACCAATTAAACTATAAGGAAGCATATTCAGAACCTAAAATAGATATAATTTATGAAACTGAAAAAACCATATTGAAAATTGATCAAAAATTGAATGTAATGAGATTAGATGATGTGGAAAGAAAATTAAAAGCATTAGACAAATATACAATGAAAATACAAGTTATGCAACAGGACAATGAAAATTATAATGTTATAGATCTGCATAATTTGCAAAATATATAGCAAACAGAAAATACTAATGCTAGAGAATTTAAAGAATGCACTTCAAAACTAAAAACAATTGAAGATCATAATCACGAAAATAATATACAAAAACATCATGAGAGTAAAGAAAGTTTAGAAGATGTTTGTGTAACATTAAGATCTAGAACACACATACCACCAAGAACTCAAAATGAAAATGATATGAAGGTGGATAAGAGTAAAAATCAAAATGATAATGAAAATGTAATATTTGAAAATCTAGAAATCACTAAAGAACAATCTGAATCTGCTAATGAAGCTGAAAATGATCAAACAAATCAACGGAAAGAAAAAGAATCTTTTAAATCACAATCCTTAGCACCCTATCCTGAAAGATTACAACAAATAATACCTGAAAAACAAGAAAAAATTAGAGAAATTTTTGAAAAAGTACAAGTTAACATTCCTTTGTTAGATCTATTGCAGAAAATGACACCTTGTGCTAAATTTTTGAAGTATTGGTGTACTAAGAAAAGAGAGCGAAATGTTCTTAGAAAGGTCTTTTTAGCTGAGCAAAGTAGTTCCCTATTTCTGCCACAAATTCCTAAAAAGTTATTTGATCCTAGAATCCTTGTTATATCATGCACCATAGGCAATACCATTCTAGAAAGAACCTTAATAGACTTAGGTGCAAGTATAAATATTATGCCGAGTGATATATTTGCATCCTTAGGATTAGAAGGCTTAACTCCTACTAGTACGGTTATTCAATTAGCTGATAGAAGTATAAGATACCCTAGAGGAAAAATAGAGGATGTATTAATTAAAATCAAAAATTTTATATATTCTATTGATAATGTAATTTTGGATTCCCAACAAATTAAGCATAAAAATAGTAATACATCTTTAATTTTGGGAAGGCCATTTTTAGCAACATCAGGGACTGTTATAAATTGTAAAACAAGAGAAATGAAGTTAGCATATGGTAATGAGGATACTCACTTAAATACTTTCAAACCAGAAAGGTTTGAGGAATTAGAAATGTCCTTACATACTATAGAATTTTTAGAGGATGAAGGAGATATGTTAGATGATGTGATTCTAGAAGAATTAAATAGGCAAATCAATTCTAAAACTTTAGAGGAAAGTGAAAGCATAAATATAGAAGGAGATCTGGAAGAAATTAATTTAGAAAATGATGATGTTCAATTAGGAGCTCTAGCTTCTGATGGGCAATATTTAGAATTAAAGCCTTTACCTCCTGAATTAACCTATATATTTCTGGAAGAGAAATGAACCTGTCCAATCATTATTGCTTCAGATTTAAAAGAGGATCAAATAGCTAAATTAAAAGATGTAGTGAAAATTTATAAAGAAGCAACAGGATGGACTATGATTGATATAAAAGGGTTAAGTTCAACTTTATGCTATCACCACATATATTTAGAAGAAAATGCTAAACCTGTTAGAATTTTTGAGAGGAGATTAAATCGAAATCTTTAAGAAGTAGTCAGGAAGGAAATAGTGAAATGGTTAGATAAAGACATAATTTATCCGATTTCTGATAGCTCGTGGGTTAACCCAATCCATGTAGTTCCCAAGAAATCAGGATTAACAGTTATTAGGAATGAAAGTCAAGACTTGATACCTACTAGAATTCAATCAGGCTGGAGAGTATGTATAGACAATAGAAAGCTGAATGCTGTGACTAAGGAAGATCATTTTTTCTTACCTTTTATAGATCAAATGTTGGAAAGATTAGCAGAGCAAGAATATTTTTGTTTCCTAGACAGATATTCAGGTTATAATCAAATTCGAGTAGCATTAGAGGATCAAGAGAAAACAACTTTCACCTGTCCTAATGAAACTTATGCTTTTAAGAGAATGCCATTCGGATTATGCAATGCCCCAGCTACCTTTCAAAGGTGTATGCAAGGCATATTTACTAGAATGACTGAAGATTTTTTAGAAATATTTATGGATGATTTTACTATTTATGGCAACTCATATGAAGTTTGTTTAAGCAATTTAGACCAAATATTACAATGCTGTGTGGAAAAAAATCTGGTTTTAAATTGGGAAAAATGTCACTTCATGGTTAAACAAGGAATAGTCTTAGGGCATGTTGTTTCTAAGAAAGGGTTCGAAGTAGATAAAGCTAAAATAGAAGTAATTTCCAATCTACCAGAACCTAAATCAGTAAAAGATATTAGATCATTTCTAGGACATGCTGGCTTTTATAGAAGATTTATTAAAGACTTTAGCAAAATAGCTAGACCTTTAACTAATCTATTAAAAGATGTCCCATTCAACTTTGATAAAAATTGCAAGGAAGCATTTTTCAGACTTAAAACTATCTTAATTTCAACTCCTATAATTCAAGCACCTGATTGGAGCCATCCATTTGAATTAGTGTGCGATGCATCTGATTTTGCTGTAGGAGCAGTGTTCGGACAGAAGATAGAAAAATCTCCTAGAGTGATTCATTATGCAAGCAAAACCTTAAATGATGCTCAAGTTAATTACACAACTACTAAAAAAGAACTATTAGCTGTTGTGTTTGCCTTAGAAAAGTTTAGATCATATCTGATTAGAGCTAAAGTAATAGTATACATGGATCATGCAACTTTAAAACACCTAAAAAAAAAACTAAGCCTAGATTGATCTGATGGATATTATTATTACAAGAATTTGATCTAGAAATTAAAGATAAAAAAGGATGTGAGAATGTAGTAACAGATCATTTATCAAGATTACAAATAGAAAAACCAAATATTGAAATTAAAGATAATTTTCCTGATGAACAATTAATGACCATCAACACAATGCCTTGGTATGCAGACATAGTTAATTACTTAGTTACTGATTTAACACCTAAGGAGTGGAATAGACAGGATAAGAAATTATTTTTCTCAAGAGTAAAATATTACTTTTGGGAAGACCCATACTTATTTAAGAAATGTCCTGATCTGGTTTTAAGGAGGTGTGTTCCAGAAACTGAATATCCAAGCATATTGTCTTTCTGTCATAACCAAGTTTGTGGAGGGCATTTTGGTTCAGGGAAAACTACTGCAAAAATTCTATAATATGGGTTTTATTGGCCAACACTATTCAAAGATGCTCATAAATATTGCTTAAGTTGTTTAAGATGTCAACAAATAGGAACAATATCAAAGAGGAATATGATGCCTCTTAATCCTATTGTTGATGTTGGAATCTTTGATGTGTGAGGAATAGATTTTATGGGTCAATTTCCTATGTCTAATCAATTTAATTACATATTGTTGGGGGTGGATTATGTATCTAAATGGATAGAAGCTATTCCTACAAAAACTAATGACAACAAAGTGGTAATACATATTATAAGAACCAATATATTTGCTAGATTTGGAATACCTAAAGCTATTATCAATGATAGAAGAACTCATTTCTGTAATAGAAGTTTTGAAGCCTTAATGAAGAAATATGGAGTAAACCACAAAATTGCAACATCATATCATCGGCAAACAAGTGGACAAGTAGAAAGTGCTAACAAAGAAATTAAGTTAATCTTAGAAAAAGTAGTAAATCTTATTAGAACAGATTAGGCTAATAGATTGATAGATGCACTTTGGACTTATAGAACTGCTTATAAGACAAGTTTAAGTATGTCACCTTTTAGGCTAGTATATGAAAAAAGTTGTCATTTACCTGTTGAAATAGAACATAAAGCTTATTGGGTATTAAAAACTCTGAATACTAATTTAAATCAAGCTTCTGAAAATAGAAAAATGCAACTAATTGGATTAGAAGAATTTAGAAATGAAGCTTATTTGAAGACTGTAAGAGAAAAAGAGAAAATGAAATTCTAGCATGATAGGAAAATTATTCCAAAAAGCTTTGAAATATGACAAGAAGTATATCTTTACATGGCTAGACTCCATAACCATCTAGGAAAATTAAGATCTAGATGGGCAGGACCTTACATAGTTCGAAATATTTATTCCTATGAAGCTATTGAGATTGAAAATCCTAACAATCAGATTACATTTAAAGTAAATGGACAAAGACTTAGACCTATTCTGAAAATACCAAAAACCTCCTTTGGAATTATAGAAGAAGTCAGAGTAGAAGACTACTCGAGCTTTACTTAGTAAGAAATCAATTTTTATTCTATAAAAAAAAAAAATTATAAAATATAAAAATCGTTGTGGTTCAACCGACTAGATCCATTGGTGTGATCAGAACATAAAAATATCTATATTAATTTTTAGTAAAAAAATTTTGGTTTGACCGAAACATACTATCGGTTCAATCGAAAAAAAATTAGGTCTAACTGAAACATAGTATCAGTTAAACCGGTAAAAATAGAAAAATTATTATCTTAAGTATTTTTTTATTTTATTATATCTGTCTGTACGGGAAGTCCGTTGAGTTACGCTTAACTCAACGAGCTTACTTCGTTGAGTCTTGAGTTAGTCAACGAGCTTATTCCGTTGAGTTAACTGTAACTTAACGGAGTACTATAGCTAAGACCACGAATGAGAGAGCAATAGTTGGTTCGGGAAATGACTTGATTACCTACCAAAACTTACAGCTTATTTAAACTCAAACATAGGGTTTTGGGGGGCATTATCCAGCAAACCATTTAGAATTTAGAATAGTAAAGATCAAAGTGATTCTATGTTGTTGTGTAACTCCACGATGAGGAAGATGACACCCGAGTTTTGGGAAGATGCAGTGGACACAACACAGTTTCTAAAAGAGTTAGAGGAATGGCACACGTGGTAGAAGATCAAGAACACGACAAGAGAAAAATAGCTCCTAAAGGTAGAATCGAAACTCTTCTACTTAAGGAAATTTTTGGTTGATTTGGGTTTACAAATACCCCAAAAAGTGGAAACAAGAATCAAAGTAGCAACAGATATTGCTTTAAGCAAAGAAAGAAAAATTAGGCCAAACAATGAAGTAGCCCTAGAACTAATCCAGCGAAAAGCCAGATTATGGTTTAAAAAGCGCATTGCTGGTCGTGCAAGGGGTGTAATAAGGCGGCAGCAACAAGTAGAAGAAGAACAAGAGGAGTCGGCTATTGAAAGACCTGTTCTTGAGGAACAGCAGCCAGGACCTTTAGTTCCACCATTTAAGCCGTTGACACGAGCAGAAATGTTAGGGCCTTCGACTGAAGAAGAATTAAAAGAATTTCAAGGACTGGTTCAAGTTGGAAAAAACCAAGGAGAACTAGAAGATTTAGTAGTAGTCAAAGCACATCTGGTGTTTAATGCACTACGCAAGAGGAGGGCTGCAGAAAAATTGCAAGCCCAATATAAAATTAAAGTGGAACAGCATTAAGAAGCTACTACCAGAACTGCTGTCAAATTTGCTGCAAAAGAAACTGAAGCTGGTCCCTCGAGACCAGCAAATATTGAAAGAATTAAACAGGAAGAGCTAGTACCTGTGGTTCAAAGGCATGTAGAGCCTTTGTTTTTAGATTTAATCTCAGAAGAAGAAGAGGAAGACTAGGCATAATTAATCACACGAAGGAAAGGAAAAGAGATAGTGCCTGAATGTCGAAAAGAGATTAAATCTGAAGCACTAATATCAAAAGGGCCTATAGAGCCAATTTTTATAAACCTGCTATCCGATTCTAAAGAGGAGCAAGAGCAGCACTAGCAAGAGCAAAGGGAAGAAGAAAAGTAGGCTAAAATTAGTCTACAACCTGTACAAGAAGAAGAAACAGAAATTAGGGTAGAAACTGAATTGCCCGTGACTCCATCCCAATCTGCCACAGAATCAGGAAGAATAGTGACAATGCAGATTAGTAGTCAGGAGGAAGAAGAAAGAACAGAAAATGAAGAAGAAGCTGAACAAATCCATTTGGACAAAAATGACTTTACAGATTCCACTAAAGAGCAAGAAACTCTTCAGCAATTTATGGAAAGAATTCAAGACAGAGTGGAGAGTTCTGCCAGCTCACCACCACAAACAAAAGTAGAAGCAAAAATTCAGGAATCTGTAGAACATGTTCAAGTGCAGCCTATGATAGAGGAAGATCAAGAACAAACCCCTCTAGAACAACAAAGTCAAATTCCTAGCCCGACTGAAGCAACAATTTTAAATGAAGTACATTTTTGGAGTTAGGAAGCTTATACTAAATACCAAGAAATTAGGGGTTATGATATCATTTACAGTAGACCAGTAAATTGGGACAGAATGTAAGAAATCAAATATTTATTTGAATTCCAAGGTCTACTGAATTATATTTCTCAAAAAAAGAGGGCATGCAGTATATGAGAATCTAGTGCCTTGTTTTTATGCAAATTTAAGAGAAGGAGAAGAAGGATTAATTTCCAACGTGGAGGAAGCTGATGTACAGATAACACTAGAGCTTCTCCATAACATTTTTGGGTTAAAGAATGAAGGACAGGAAATTTTGGAAAGTATAACTGCTGTTGAATGGACAGAACAGGAAATCAAGGATAGTTTGGCTATAAATCCTGGTGTGCCTCTATTAAATAGACTGAAGCATTTAAATGACAAAGCACACATGATAGCTAACATTTTAATTAAGAATGTCTACCAACGACAGGGCCATGACATAGAACTAAGTCAGTTTGTCAAATGGGCCACATAGGTAGTTGTAAATAGAATTCAAATAAATTGGTCTATAGTTTTTATCTCCAAGCTGAGAACAGTGAAGAAGAAATTATTTTATGGAGATTTGATTCTATTGCTGATGGTGGATTGTATCAATTTCACTAAATGGGCATCAAAAAGGATCAAATCAAGAACCATTTCAATGAAAGAGTATAGAAATTTTGTAGCTTCAGAGATTGCTGCACCTTTTGGAGGTATTACAAGAGCTATAGAGAGGATTTATCAATTAGAGCAACAATTAGAAAAACTCCAAAAGGAAGTAAATGAACTTAGGAATAGAGACTAAATTGTATTGTTCGTCTACTTATATCTAAATTGTATGAAAAATATCTAAATTGATTGTAATGTAAATTGATTCATATGAATGAATATAAATTTTCAGATATACTTTTCATGTGTGTTTTGAATGTGAAACGAATGGAATATATTGAATGTTATATAATTTGTGGAACATTATGAATGAATGTTTAACAGATTTACAATTTGTTGAATGACAGGATAGATGTTTGAAAATTTCTGCATGTTGCAAGGTAAAATGTAAATTCTACATGACATAAAATGACATGCAAGTTAAATATTTATATATTGTTTAGATTTAAACGAATTTTGATTAGAATGGTGCGTTAATGACATAGATTTAACTTTATTTTAGTTAGCAGAATGCAGAAAAAAAAGAGAACATAGAAGTTAATACGAGGAGTAAACTTAGAGGTTGCCAAGTGTTAACTCAACGAAGTAAGTTCATTGAGTTAAACGTAACTCCACGAGGTCAGTAATATAATATAAGGTCACTCCGTTGAGTTATCTGTAACTCAACGAAGTTAGTTTGTGGAGTTAGCAACAGTAACCGACATTTGTCCATTGAGTTATCTGTAACTCAACGAGGTTAGTTCATGGATTAAGCAGAACGGTTATTCTTTTAACCATGAACGAAACTTCATCGGTTTAGTGGTTACCAAAATTTGAAATTAATAGTGGTACACATATCCATAAAAATAGGAACCACGATGCATGTTGCAAGACATGTTCTTATAATGAGATTTATTCACTTTATGGATGTGCATTATATATATAAAATAGAATGTTATTTACGAGTTACCAGCACTTTTAAAAGAAAGGAGAAAAGCATTGGAGGAGTTGGAAGGAGAAGTAGCTGATTCGACTTCATCCATCAACAAATATTTACTGAATGGAAAGCTTCAGACTGGTATGTAATTAATCTTCTGCTATTTATTTATGAGCACATGGACTCATTCTCTAAGCACTAATCAATTAGTAAGAACACCTACCCAAGGATATTCAACACAGAGGCACATTAAAACATTTTCTGAATTGGACTTTAACGAAATCCTTTGGGGTGTAGCTATCCTTTCTTTAAAAGAGAACGTAGAGATGGCTGCTCCAGTAGAAAAACCATTAGTAGATGAACCTTCATGTATTCAATTGCCAAACTTTGAGGGAGACAGGTTTGAATAGAAATCTAATTATATTAGTCAATTTGCCACATTTTTATGGATTAGAAGGAGATGATGCCTATTATTTCCTTAGAGAATTTAACGAAGTTTGTCAAATGATGAAAATGCCGAACATGAGTATAGATGCTATTAAACTTAGATATATCCCTTTTGCTTTAAAAGGCATAGGTAAGAGATGGTTATATACTCTATCGCCTGATTCAATTTCTGCATGGACTAAATTTTGCTCTGTTTTTTTGGAAAAATATTATCCAACACATCAAATGATTAAAAAGAAAAAGGAAATAGTAATGTATAGCCAAAAACAGGGTGAATCATTCTGGAAATATTTTGAAAGATTTAAAGATTTACTAACTCATTGTCTACATCATGCAATGAGTAAAGCGCAATTAATAAGTATAATTTATGAAGGCATAGATGTTTCAACGAAATCTTTATTAGAATCTACTTGTCAAAATGGATTTCTGAAACTATGTAGTGAAGAAGCATGGGCATATTTAGAAAACTTTGCAAAAAGAACTACACAGTGGGAAAACTCGATTGAAGCTATTGCAGATAAAAGAATATTGCCAAGAGGAATGCATGAAATAGATTCAAGTACTATGCTTGAGGTGAAATTAACTAAATTAACAAAGAAAATAGAAGAGTTATCATTAAATCAAAAGCTAGCAGAAAAGAATGCAAACATAAATGATCTAGATATTATTTATGCTAGAAATCAGAAAGATAACTTTGGAAATTCTTATAATCCTAATTGGAGAAATCACCCGAATTTATCTTGTAGAAACAACAATTTCCAGGGAGGAGAAAATTTAAATGAGAAGAATATAAGTTATGAAGCATTACTTGAACAAGGATCTAGAATAGAGAAATTAGAAAAGATAATTCAACAATTAAACAATCGTCTAGATTTTGTATTTGGAAATACCGCAAATCAAAATATAAATAGAAATATACCCCTTAGATAGAAGGAATCAATGGAAGTTAGACCTACTGGAGGATTGCCAATGCAAGAAATACCTAACCTTGTCAATAGAATTGTTAATGAAATTGATACCTCTTTTGGGAGGATAGCTGAATAAAGCAGTATAAATAAAGTAACTATATATATAGATACATATAAGTTTATAGTTAATAGTATCGTAGAGTTAGTCCTTAACTCAACGAACTTAGTCTGTTGAGTTATGCCTTAACTCCACGAGGGTATGCAATAGTTATGTTAAATTTTTGTCTCTAGTAAATTTTTGTTTGTGTTATACCGAATCAACAAATGGAATTGATGCAATTATCATTGGATGCACTAAGGGAAGTACTGAGTAACTTGTCAGCTAAAGATCTGTGTAGGCTATGTTGTGTATCAAAGGAAATTAAAGACTATATTAGAGAAAAATATTTTCAGGGACTACAAGCTGCAAAAATGACTAAGATTAGAGATGGATTCATATGGAAGTCATTTAATCGTAGTTCAATTACTCATGAATATCTGAATATGGAAGAAACTACTGGAGTTCCACCCAATACATTAGAAGGAATAGATCATATTATGGGGATGGATGAAGGATTAATCATATACAGAACTAGACCAAGGTATGCAAGTCTATTACCTGATATTTTGATAAGAAATCCTATAACTAGAGAAGAATGGAATATAGGAAAACCTAATAGATATGAAGTACCAACTGTAAATTGTGGGTCAGCTTTAATATTTTCTGATAAAAATTCTACCATTCCTGAAAAATTATATTATTGGAGACCTATAGGAAATTGGGATGAAGATTTATGCTTAAGTGTGTATAATTTTCTGAATAGATCTTGGACTGAAAATACTATGATATATCTAGGATAGAAATCATTAATTAACAGCATGCATGTCATACTTGATGGATATATATATCTAGTCACAGATATATCAGTTGCATTTAGATTTGATTTATACATAGTAAGCATAGATAGTTATGATGATGATTTTATAGAAATATTACCTATACCGAGTGAAATAGCTAAACCACCATTTGCAGAATTTGATAAAATTCAAATAGGGATGTGGTATAATGAATATGATGATCCTACATTATGTTTGATAAGATGGTGGGATGAATTGATGAAATTTCAAATATGGATTATGAAAGACATAAATGAATGGAAGTGGGAAGAGGAATATATTGAAATAGATGTAGAAATAGAAACTACTACATTATCCTGAAACCAAAAAGGATCCCTTTATGCATTTCATTTCATTAATGGTAATACACTTGTATTTAGCATTGATAATATACTACAAGTTTACAAATTAAGAAGGAACATGAACTGTATTAAAATAGAATTAATAACAAGAAGAATTATGCCTAAAAAGTTTGCTTGGACTGACACGTTTATTCCATTTGTTTCTACTTTTCAATCATGTTCTTAAGCTATGATTTTGTGCTTTTAATGTTGTGTGTTTTCTGCATTTACTTTTAGAAAAATTTTAGTTTTAATTTTATTTTATAAAAGAAAACCAAAACAAAATATCAATCCAGTTTGTTTGTATATGTTTTGGGAAACTAACTGGCTTGCTTGTGAGCCACCAAAGGCATAGGAGCCTGGGTTCCACACAAGACAATGATTTATAAATATTTGTTAAATGTTATTTTGTTATATATTCTGCTTTTATCTATGAATGAAAAGTTTTTTAGAATAAAAAATCGAAATATGCAGAAGGAGATACAAATGAAACAAGGTATGTAACTGATTACTTATCCTGAATTTAAATTTAAACTCATTTGTTGAGTTAGGTGCTAAATCAACGAAACTGTATTCATACCTGCTACAATTACTGTATTTATTGTCAAATCTTTTACATTGAGGACAATGCAAAATGTAGGTATGGGGGGGAGGTAATTAAAGTAACAACCATGTAAGTTTGTTAATTAAAGGAATTAAAATGGTACTGAAAAGTTTTGTGAAAATTGAAAATTTTTATGAACTTGCTATGGCTATCCAATAATTGAGATTGTAAAATTTTTATAAATTGTAACTACTTGAATGTTATATTTAGAAGGCTATATAAGATGCTATAGAATTTACTATTTAAGCAAATCTAGATATAGTATCTTATGTTTTTTCTGAATTTCATGAGTTTAATAGTTTCACGATTTTAAAATGAAATCAGAATGCTTAATAAAAAAATTATCTAAAGTCGTGAAGGAGCTGAAATATGAATTCTAGATTAAATGAAATAGAAAAAAGTATGAGCTTATTGTTATGGATTCATATTATCAGTAAATGATAGAAGTAGGACTATATGAGATTGGTGTTTTATTACATCTGTATCAATGAAATACGTACATATACAGTATGTGATTAATGTTGATTATTTTGAAAAAAAGAAAAGAAAGAGAGAAAGAAAGAAAAAAAAAATAGAAAAGGAGAAGAAAAAAAAAAAAAACTTTAAGAGTTTATTGACTTGTTTGATCACGAGCCTTTTGTACTTGAGCAGATAGGTATGTAAGGATTGTTGACCTGAAAAAGGACTCTTGAAATCTGGCAACCTAAGATCTTGATCAGATCTGGGATTGTTGACTGAAAGCTCGTTACATGGGTACATTAGAAAGCTCTTGTATGATTCAAGCTTGTCAAATTAACTTTTAAAGTACACAAATACATATACTGTTCTGAAAAGATACAAGTGTTTTGTGAAATACAGATATCTTATGAATCGAGTATATTTTCTGTTATCTAGAATTGCTGAAATATGAATCTAGAATTGACTTTTGAAGTTGTTTAATTGAGATACAATTCTTTATTCTATTTGTCTTAATCATATTGAATTGGATTGTACTTTGATTCATATGTTGTTGAAATTTCTTCTAGAAATCTTATTGGAAAATTTAGGATGACAGATAATGAAAAGAAGAACAAACGATAATATAATTAACACCTATGTGATGATGATATACTTTGTATGTAATTTGCATATATTCTAAGTATATTTGTAGGTTGAAGAGGAGAAAACAATGTTAAAATAGATTACTAAAACATACAGTATATCTATAGAATAATACAAGTTCTTATGCTGAACATAAAAAAAGGGGAGAATTAATTCTAGCAATTTTAGAAAGACCTATTAATGAGATCTTAGTTTGCTAAGGGACTAGTAAAATTTAGGTATGCGGGAAGTGTTTAGAATGAAAAAATGCATATTATTAACAGTTAAATGATGGTTAATTGCATAATATTTAGCTTATCATATGAGAATTAAGCCATTATATCATAATTACACTGTTATATGCTTTAATTAAAGAATCTACTTAATTTTAGGGAATTAATGTTAATTTAGTACATTTGTGAACTGTCGGTAAGTTGCAGGTTGTGAAATCCTTAAGTATCTAAATTTTTTGATATTTCGGACAGTTATGTTTAACATACCGAACATGTATTGGATAGTTATGTTTAAATTGCCGAACAGTTATGTTTTAAAAGAATACTTTATTATTTCCTGAAGTACACGTGTCGAAACCATAATGCATGACTTAAGTGAACTTTCGATGAGTTATCTCTAACTATCCGAAATTGCTGCTGGGCATTAGATAATTATATGCGTAACTCTCCAAAATCTCCTTTTATTTATAAAATAGCTGTGGACACATGTCATGATCTGGGAAAGTGACTTAAGTAGATTTTCGATGAGTTATCTGTAACTATCCGAAATGCATCTGAGCATCGAATAGTTAGACCTATAACTCTCCAAAATGTTTCTTTTATTATTAAACTGCTGATGACACGTGTTGAGATCTGGTAGATTTACTTAAGTTATATATCGGTGAGTTATCTGTAACTATCCGAAATGCATCTAGGCATCGGATAGTTAAGTTTGTAAGTATCCAAAATGCACCTGAGCATCGGATAGTTAAATTTATGCATGTGATTTATAGTTAAATCAACGAAGCAAGTCCGTTGAGTTATCTGTAACTCCACGGACTATTTATTTTCCCAAGTCTTGTTCTTATGGAGAGATTGGAGTTCCTCCTCCATAGCAGACATCCAAAGACCAGCTTCTGAATCTTTCATTGCAGTTTCATATGTAGGTGGATCAACAGAATCCTCCACCTCAACTGCTACTTGTAAGGCAAAAGCAACCAAACTGTCGTAGCCATATCTAATAGGAGGTCCAACGTCTCTTCTAGGACGATCTTTGCCAATGGTTCTTGGTGGTGGTTGCTCCACCTCTTCCTCCTCAACTTTATTTTCCTAAGTTTCAGATGAGATTTCTCTAATTTTAACTTGATCAGGGATAGGCGGCTGCTGTGCATCATCTATCTTCATTTGTTCAGGAAGGGTGTGCTCAATTTCTAGTGTTTCACCTGCTAGTTTCTTTGTTGCCTGCAAAAGAGAATTCTCATCAAAAGTAACATCACGGCTATATATTACTTTGTGAGACTCAATATCATATATCTTGTATCCCTTTACACCAACACCATAGCCCACAAATATGCCTTTCTTGGCACATGGTTCCAGCTTGCCATTGTTCACATGATAGTAAGCTGGACACCTGAAAATTCTGAGCTTTGAATAACTAGCAGATATTTTTAACCATACCTCAAGAGGTATCTTCCCATCTAAGACACTAGAAGGGGACCTGGTCACTAGATAGGAAGCTGTATTAATAGCCTCTGCCCAAAACTTCTTGTTCAAACCTACATGAGATAGCATACAACGTGCCTTTTCTAGGAGTGTTCTGTTCAATCTTTCAGCCACTCCATTTTGTTGAGGGGTATACCTGACAGTGTTATGCCATGTAATGCCTTCATCTTTACAAAAGTTATCAAATTCTTGAGAACAAAAATCAAGACAATTATTAGTTCTAAGATATTTTACCTTTTTGTCTGTTTGGTTTTCTACCTACTTCTTCCAATGCTTGAAGCAAGAAAAAACTTCACTTTTGTGTGTCAAAAAGAAAACCCAGTTCATCCTTGAATGACAGTTAATGATAGAAAGAAAATATCTGGAACCTACAATAGAAGGCTGACGTGAAGTCCCCCAACAATCAGCATGAATATAATCAAGAACTCCCTTGGAGCTATGCTGACTACGTGCAAATGACACTCTTTTCTGTTTGCCAAAGACACAATGCTTGCACATGTCAATACAAGCAACCTTGTGCGCATCAAACTTGCCCAGACTACTCAGTTTCTGCATTCGTTTCTACCCCAAATGACCCATCCTTGAGTGCCACATGACAGAAAAATCTTGCTGACCAGATATAGCTGATGTAGTTGCGCCAACAATTGGAGTGTCCTACAAAATGTATAAGGGACCAGATTTGGTTCCCTTCATAACAACTAATGAGCCTTTTAGTATGCTGATCTTCCCCTCACCACCTGTATATCTATAACCCTTAGCATCAAGGGCCATCAATGAGATCAAACTTTTTCCAAGCTTTGGGACGTGCCAAACGTCCTCCAGAATTCTAACTGTGCCATCATGTAGTTTAAATTTTATAGTGCCCACACCAACTCTAGAACACACATCATCATTGGCCAAAGTCACTTGACCACCCTCCACCTACTCGTAGGTGTCAAAATACTCCCTAGTAGGAGTCATATGATGTGAAGCTCTTGAGTCCATAATCCACTGATCATCAGAATAGGCATTGCAACAAACTGTTAGAAAAGTCATCACCTGACGTAGAACTGGTTTCTGCCACAGCAGCCTTTCCTTTGTTCATAAGCTTGGGACAATGTCATTTCCAGTGTCCTTTCTCCTTACAGTAATGGCAAGTATCCCTAGAGTACTTGTCTTCCCTAGAGTACTTGTCTTTCGACTTGCTTCTGCTTCTATTCTTCCCTCCACCTTGTCTCTGGCTTCTATTCTTCCCTCCACCTTGTCTCTGGCTTCTTCCTCTGCTCTCTTGCTGCTGAGCTGAGAGGCCAACACCACTTGCCTCGTTTCTACCATGCACCATGTGCTTGAGCTCCCTGGAATGAAGGTTGGACCTCACTTCTACCAGTGTAATTGTATCTCTTCCAACTACACAAGACTGAACAAAGTTTTCATAACTCAATGGGAGTGAACAAAGCAAGATAAGAGCTGCATCTTCATCTTCTATGATCATCCAATATTCTTGAGTTCCATCAGAATAGCATTTAGCTGATCTAAATGCTGCTTAAGAGGTACACCTTCTATCATCTTTAAAGAGAACAGTCTCTGCTTTAACAACAATTTGTTTGTTAAAGACTTAGTCATATACAATGACTCAAGTTTCTGCCAAAGACCTAACGAGGTAGATTCATCGGCAACTTCTATTATAACTTCATCAGACAAACACAACAAGATGGTGGAGTGAGCTTTCTCCTCCTGCAATTCAAACTCTGGTGAATTTTTGTTCAGAGTAGTTTCCTTATTTAAAGGAGCCCAAATACCTTGTTGCTTTAGAAGCGCTTTCATCTTAATTTTCCATAAGCTGAAGCTATTCTTACCATCAAACTTTTCTATCTTCAACCTTGAAGTATTCATGTTTTCAAAACAACAAACAACCAGCAATACACACGAGATACAATGTGATTTCAACAAACACAATTCTGCGGCAAGGTACACAATAGCAAGCAATATCTCAACAACAATATGCTGCTGAAACTACTGATTTCAACGAAATGCAATCAGCCACAAGCCAAGCACACAACTTATCACAAAACAGTAGCAAATACTCGCACAAACCAAGCACAAAACCACAATCACAAAATGCCCAAAATCCGACAATCAAAGAGTCACTCGTCTAGAAAACTACTGTGCCCTAGCTAGATGCCTCCTGCTGTATCTCTCTGAATACAAAACTTCTGACCACGAAATTTTAAAGGAAGGAAGTTCAGGAAGCTTACTACTCGTCCTCAAAATTTGAGACACAACGGAACATAGACGAGGAAGGCGCATGACTTGACGTCGGAGTGTGCAGATTGACGCCGGCGACGACGGTAGTGTGCAGACTAGTGCCGGCGACGACGGCAGTGTGCAGACTGGCGCCGACGACGACGGCAGTTACGGCAATGGGGGATATCCTTGCGGAAATGGCTTGAACCTTGATCAATCTCTTCGAAATTTTAAAGGAAGGAATTTCAGGAATCTTACTACACGTCCTCAAAATTTGAGATGCAACGGAGCACGGAAGAGGAAGGTGCACGACTTGGCGTTAGAGTGCGCAAACTGGCGTCGGCGACGACGACAGTTACAACAATGGAGAGATCCCTTGCGGAAATGGCTTGAACCTTGATGAAACTCTTCAAAACTTCAGATGCAAACCCAGAGATTCCAACCTGGCTCTGATACCAGTTGTTGTGCAGAAAGATCAAACAAACGTGGAGCATCTAGGGGTGGCGTGGAGAAGAGATCAACGTGTAAGAGAGGATTGCGAGTGGAGAATTCGAAGAACAACAAATTTACGTGGTTCCCCAACATGGGTACGTCCACGGGTGATCAATCTATCGTGCTTCCTTGTTGTATGATTGCTGGTACAAAGAAGAGGGAGAACAAAATCAAGGGATGATTTGGCATGGCATCCCTTGGATGTGGATGACTCCTTACATATATAGGGGCAACGGTTGGTGAAACTCAAAAGACAAGTTTCCCCTGTACAAATTATCAAAGGAATACAACCATATACAATGACATATACATATACTTGATGGAAGACACACGCATCATAGTAACACATTGCGTTAATGTTATAAGCTTATAAGTTATTTCTTTATTACACGTGTTTTATAGTTGAATCAATGAAGTAAGTCCGTTGAGTTAGCTGTAACTCCACGAACCATTTATTTTCTAATATGCCACTGTAGCAGTTGTAGAAACAGGAAATTTGAAGGAAAACCACGATTGCATATATCACGTAGGAATTCACTCATGGAATGAAGAAGAAATCACCATCGTTGATATGAATGAAGGAAATCCAAGCGATCATCTAAGCAAAAGCAGTTACTACAGAAACAAATATAAAAGAAGAGGAGAAAGATGAAGAAAGTGTGTGTGTAGAGTGGAGAACCGCACTAACTACAGGAAGCATCAGAAGTTCCCTGATGTTTCACACCACCACCAAAATCACCCACCATCAGAGTTCTGTGATGATACTTTCCGATTGTTAGGTGGATTCTGAGCCAAACACGGTGATTGACAACCATTGTGAGGAGTGATTGCGTTGCGGGAAGGGAAGCCATTTTCTCCAAGCCCCAACTCATATCTCAAGAGATCGTAAAGCTTCTAGCCTTGGTTTCGGGTTGATGCTAGTATGCTGAAGAGAAGGTCATCTTACAATTCTTGATTTCACGATTCTATAGGGAGAGGAGGCAAGATTGTAAATGATTAAGTTTTCAATAGTGTAATCGCGTCGCATGTAGAGATGGAAGTTTTTACTATCGATAGAGATTTTTACATTTCACTTTTTGTTCATCTTCAGGAACAAAAATACTAAAAACAACAAATTATCTATGTTTACATTTAGTATTAAAGTGTTGTATTATTTGTTTTGTTTCGTGATTAATGTTATCATTGTCAGTATTGTCAATGTTTTATGTTTGTTTGATTTAGAAAATAGAAAATAGTTTTATTGTTTACTGAAATTGATTCATTCTAGATACTTAAAGATTTTAATGGTTACTGTTTGAAATATCTAAATGTTAGTGTTGCTTAATGATAAATCTAATATTAACTAACATTAAGGAGCTTAATTGATGTTATTTACATTTTGTGGAACCACCCAATGGTTGGTTGAATTCCTCTGTAAATAGTAGTATTTAATTGGAAAGGTAGGCTCGTGGAGTTAACTTAAGTCCACGAGGCTAGTCCGTTGAGTTAACCATAACACCATGAACTAGCTCCGTTGTGTTAATTATAACGCAACTGAGTGCTTAACTGAATACATATAAACTCTAATATAAAAATCAAAACAGTATACAATTCTTACTCAATCTTTGTGGGATCGACCTATACTTGCACACAAATACAATATACACTATGCACTTGTAGTTAAAAATACAAATTGGATTTAATATTTAATTTGTGTGAAAGGTTGTTTGTTTACTTCTAAAAGAAATTATTTATATAAGCATAAAAACAAATTAAACAAGTTTATGATTTAATTTTTCACAACAATAAAAGTTTTCTAGCACCGTTGCTATTGAGAAGCTTAGCAATTGTGAGTGCTGTTTTGTTTTAATATCAGAAGGAGTGTTGTGTGTTTTATTTTATAATTGAGAATATGACATATGCTTATGCTCAAAGATTTCTGAAACTTGTAGTTAGCATATGTGAATTCTACAATTTGGAAGGTCATGACATTTTTGATTGTTTGAAACTGACGATTGCAGATGGTTAGATCACATGAATAACAAATGAATTATATTTAATATAATAGAGCTGAGTATGAGAATCTTATAGTTTACCCAACTAATGGTCAGTTTAGAACGTGTAATATGTTGAGAGACAATGAAGTTTGGAATAGGTATGACAGACTTGAGTGTAGTTTAGAGCAAAACATGGACAAACTAGAATAATATATGTGTTCAGCAACAAGAAGTCAACCAATTAAATTAAAGGGAAGAATATTCAGAACCTAAAATTGATATCATATACGAAACTGAAAAAATCATAATGAAAATTGGTCAAAAATTGAATGTAATGAGACTAAATGATCTAAAAAGAAAGCTAAAAGTACTTGATGAATTTACAATGAAATTACAAGTTATGCAACACGAAAACACAAATGAAAATTTTAATGTTATAGATTTGCATAATTTGTAAGACATACAGACAAAAGAAAATATCAATGCAATATAATTTAAAGAATGTAAGTTAAAAGTTAAAACAATTGAAGATCAAAAGTATGAAAATGAAAACAAGAACATCATGAAAGTAATGAAAATCTAGAAGATGTATGTATAACATTAAGATCTGGAACTAATAGACCACCAAGAATTCAAAAAAAAAATAATATGAAGGTGGATAAGAACCAAATTCAAAATGATAATGAAAATGTAATATCCGAAAACTTAGAAATCAATGAAGAAAAAATTGAATTTTAAAATGAGACTAAAAATGATCAACTAAATGAAATGAAAGACAAAGAATCTTGTAAATCACAATCATTAGCACCCTATCCTGAAAGATTACAACAAACCTTTCCTGAAAAATAAGAAAAAATTAGAGAAATTTTTGAAAAAGTACAAGTTAACATTCCTTTGTTAGACTTATTGTAGAAAATGCCACCTTGTGCTAAATTTCTTAAGGAGTGGTGTACTAAGAAAAGAGAGTGAAAAGTTTTAAGGAAAGTCTTTTTAGCTGAGCAAAGTAGTTCCCTATTTCTACCACAAATTCCTAAAAAGTTATCTAATCCTAGAATCCCTGTTATATCATACACCATAGGAAATACCATTCTAGAAAGAACCTTAATAGACTTAGGTGCTGGTATAAATGTTATGTTGAGTGATATATTTGCATCATTAGGATTAGAAGGCTTAATCCCTACTAGGACTGTTATTCAATTAGCTGATAGAAGTATAAGATACCCTAGAGGTAAAATAGAGGATGCCTTAATTAAAATAAAAAACTTCATATATCCTATTGATATTGTGATTTTGGATTCCCAACAAATTAAGTATCAAAATCATGACACATCTTTAATTTTGGGAAGGCCATTCTTAGCAACATTAGGTGCTATTATAAATTGTAAAACTGGAGTAATGAAGTTAGCATATGGTAATGAGGATACTCAATTAAACATTTTCAAACTAGAAAAGTTTGAGGAGTTAGAAATGTCCTTACATATTATAGACTTTTTAGAGGATGAAGGAGATATGCTAGATGATGTGATTCAAGAAGAATTAAATAGGCAACTAAATTCTAAAACTTTAGAAGTAAGTGAAAGCATAAGTGTAGAAGGAGATCAAGAAGAGATTTATGTAGAAGATGAAAATGTTCAATTAGAAGCTCTAGCTTCAGATGGTCAACATTTAGATTTAAAACCTTTACCTCCTGAATTAACCTATATATTTCTAGAAGAAAAATGAACATGTCTAATCATTATTGCTTCAGATTTAAAAGAGGATCAAATTTCTAAATTAAAAGTAGTAAAAACTTATAAAGAGGCTATAGGGTGGACTATGACTGATATAAAAGGGTTAAGTGTAACTTTATGCTGTCACCACATATATTTAGAAGAGAATGCTAAACCAGTTAGAATTCCTAAGAGGAGATTAAAACCAAACCTTAAAGAAGTAGTTAGGAAGGAAATAGTGAAATGGTTAGATAATGACATAATTTATCCGATTTCTGATAGCTCATGGGTTAGTCCAATTCATGTAGTTCCTAAGAAATTAGGATTAACAGTTATTAGGAATGAAAGTCAAGACTTGATACCTACTAGGATTCAATTAGGCCGGAGAGTGTGTATAGACTATAGAAAGCTAAATACTGTGACTAGGAAAAATCATTTTCCATTACCTTTTATAGATCAAATGCTAGAGAAATTAGTAGGGCAAGAATATTTTTGTTTCCTAGATGGGTGTTCAAGATATAACCAAGTTCCAATAGCATTAAAGGATCAAGAGAAAACAACTTTCACTTGTCTTAATTGAACTTATGCTTTTAAGAGAATGCCATTCAAATTATGTAATGCACCAGCCACCTTTCAAAGGTGTATGTAGGGCATATTCACTAGAATGACTGAAGATTGTTTACAAATATTTGTGGATGATTTTACTGTATATGGAACTTCATATGAAGTGTGTTTAAACAATTTAGACCAAGTATTAAAATGCTGTGTAGAAAAAAGTCTAATTCTAAATTGGGAAAAATGTCACTTCAAGGTTAAACAAGGAATAGTCTTGGGACATGTTGTTTCAAAAAAAGGGTTGGAAGTAGATAAAGCTAAAATAAAAGTAATTTCTAATCTACCAGAACCTCAATTAGTAAAAGATATTAGATCATTTCTAGGACATGTAGGATTTTATAGAAGATTTATTAAAGTTTTAGCAAAATAGCTAGACCTTTAACTAATCAATTAAAAGATGTCCCATTTAACTTTGATAAAAATTGCAAAGAAGCATTTTTCAAGCTTAAGACTAGCTTAATTTCAACTCCTATAATACAAGAACTTGATTGGAGTCATCCATTTGAATTAATGTGTGATGCATTTGATTTTATTGTAGGAGCAGTGTTGGGACAAAAGATAAAAAAATTTCCTAGAGTGATTTATTATGCAAGCAAAACATTAAATGATGCTTAGGTTAATTATGCAGCTACTGAAAAAGAGCTGTTAGCTGTTGTGTTTTCCTTAGAAAAGTTTAGATCATATTTGATTGGAGCTAAAGTGATAGTATACACGGATCATTCAGCTTTAAAACATCTAATAAAGAAAAAAGAGACTAAACCTAGATTGATCTGATGGATATTATTATTACAAGAATTTGATCTAGAAATTAAATATAAAAAAGGTTGTGAGAATGTAGTAGTAGATCATTTATCAAGATTACAAATAGAAAAATCAAATATTGAAATTAAGGATAATTTTCCTGATGAACAATTAATGACCAATTAGATTTAGATGTTACCATACCTCAAATTGTGGAAACGAGGATTAAAGTAGCAATAGAAGTTGGTGTGAATAGAAAAAGAAAAATTAGGCCAAACAATGAAGTTGCCCTAGAATTGATCCAACGCAAGGCTAGATTATGGTTCATAAGAGAAACTGCTGGTTGTGCAAGGGGTGAAATTACGCACAACAACAGAGGAAAGCAATTAAAGAGCCTGTAGCTCCAAAGTTGGTTGCTAAAAAACTAGTTACTAAGGAATAGCAGCCAGGACCATTCATTCCACTACCAAGGCCGATAGAAAGAGTAACATTTTGGGGCCATCGACGTTAGAGGAATGGAGAGAATTTGTAGAGCTAGTTAAAGTTGCCAAGAGCCAAGGAAATTCTAAGCATATGGTTGTGGCAAAAACGCATTTACTATATGATGCACTCTGCAAGAAAAGGGTTGTAGATAAGTTAAAGGCCTAGTATAAAATTAAAGTAGAGCAGCATTAGGAAGTAGCTAGATCAATGATTGCAAGAGAAACAGAAGCTGATCCTTCAAGACTAGTAATTATAGAAAAAGTAAAATAGGAAGAGCTAGTACCTGTGGCTTGAGGGCTTGCAAAGCTTATTTTTGTAGATTTAATCTCAAAGGAGGAAGAGGAAGACCAAACACAACTATTTAAAAGAAGGAAAGGAAAAGAGATAGTACTTGAAGCTCCTGTAGAGATTAAACCTGAGCTTAGAATATCAGAAGGGTCTGTAGAGCCCATTTTTATAGACCTGCTATCCAAATCTGAGGAGGAGGAGCAACAACAGTAGCAAGAGCAAAGAGAAGAAGAAAAATAGGCTGAAATTAGTCTACAGACTGTACAAATAGAAGAAATTGAAATTAGGGTAGAAGCTGATTTGGCCGTGACTCCATCCCAATCTTCCATAGAATTAGAAGGAACAGTGACATTGCAGATTGGTAGTTAGGAGGAAGAAGAAAGAGAAGAAACTAAACAAGAAGCTGAACAAAAGCATATGGAACAAGAAGGAAATATCTCGATAGATTCCACTAAAGAGGGAGAGACTCTTAAGAAAATTTTTGAGAGGATTCAAGAAAGAAGAGTGGAGAGTTCTGCTGACTCTCCACCATAGATAGAAAGAAGAGCTGAAATGCAAGAATTTTTGGATCATTTCCAACAAATTCAAGTTTAGCATATTGAAGAAGAAATTCAAGAACAAACCCCTCTAGAGCAACAAATTCAAATTCCTAACCCGACTGAAGCAACAGTTCTGAATGAAGTACACATTTGGAGTTAGGAAGCATACAATAAATATCAAGAGATTAGGGGTTATGATATTTTATACAGTAGACTAGTAAACTAGGATGGTATGCAGGAAATTAAAGAATTATTTGAGTTCTAGGGTCTACTACAATTTATTTCTCAACAAAAAGGGCATGCAGTATATGAAAATCTAGTACCCTGCTTTTATGCAAACTTGAGAGAGGAAGAAGGAAAGTTAATTTCTAATGTAGAGCAAGCTGATGTACAGATAACACCAGAGCTTCTCCACAACATTTTTGAATTGAAATATGAAGGGATAGAAATTCTAGAGAACACAACTGTAGTCGAGTGGATAGAACAGGAAATAAAGGATTGTTTAGCTATCAATCCTAGTGTGCCATTATTAAATAGATTGAATCACTTAAATGGTAAAGCACACATGGTAGCTAACATTTTGATTAAAATGTCTACCAATGACAAGACCATGATATTGAACTAAGTCAGTTTATTAAATGGGCCACATAGGCAATTGTGAACAAGATTCAAGTTTATTGGTCTGCAGTTTTTGTCTCTAAGTTGAGAGTAGCAAAGAAGAAATTATTTTATAGAGATCTGATTCCACTACTGATGGTGGACAACATTGACTTCACGAAATAGACATCCAAAAGGATAAGATCTAGAGCCATTTCAGTGAAGGAATATAGAAATTACAATGCTGCAGTTGCTGAGGTATATGAACCTTCTAGAGACATTATAGGAGTTGTTGAACGGATAAATCAATTAGAACAACAACTAGAAAAGCTCTAGAAGGAAGTAGATGAACTTAGGAAAAAGGACTAAATGTATTGTTCATCTACTTATATTTGTATTGAAAAATATCTTACTATATGTAAATGTAAACTATTCATATAAATGTATGTTTGAACTTCAGATGTTTTTGAATTCGTGTTTGAGAATGAATGATATAATTGAGAACTATATTGAATATTATACAACTGTTTAAAGATGTGCAAGACTGTTTAAAAGATTTACAAATTTTATGAATGACATGGTTAAATGCATGATAATTGGTTAATGTCTGAATATATTTACATGCTGAGAAGTAAAATGTAAATTCTACATAACAAGAAGTGAATTGTAAGTTAAATATGCATATAATGTTCAGATTTAAATGAGTTCAATTAGAACATTGCATTAATGACATGTATTTAACTTTAATTAAGTTGACAAAATGTAGAAATTTTTTTTAATTTTTATAGAAGTTAATATGAGGAGTAAGTTTTAGAAATTTGCTAAGTGTTAACTCAATGAAGTAAGTCTGTTAAGTTAACATTAACTCCACGAGGTCAATAATAACATAGAAGGTCACTCCGTTGAGTTATCTGTAACTCAACGAGGTTAGTTTGTGAAGTTAGCAAATTAGCAATGAAGCTAGTCCGTTGAGTTAGCTGTAACTCAACGAGATTAGTTTGTTGAGTTAGAAACAGTAACCGAAGCCAGTCCATTGAGTTAACTATAACTCAACGAGGTTAGTTCGTGGATTAAGTTGAATAGTTATTCTTTTAGCCATGAACGAAACTTCGTGGGTTTAGCGGTTACTAAAATTTGAAATTAGAAGTGGAACATGTATCCATAAAAGTAGGAACCATACTGCACGTTACAAGACACGTTCTTGCAATGAAATTTATTTGCCATCTGGACATGTGTTTAGAATGAAAAATTGCATATTATTAACAGTTAAATGATGGTTAATTGCATAATATTTAGCTTATCATATGAGAATTAAGCCATTATGTCATAATTGCACTGTTATATGCTTTAATTAAAGAATCTGCTTAATTTCAATGAATTAATGTTAATTTAGTACATTTCTTAACTGTCGGTAAGTTGCAGGTTGTGAAATTCTTAAGTATCCGAAATTTTTGATATTTCGGATAGTTATGTTTAACATACCGAACATGTATCGGATAATTATGTTTAAATTGCCGAATAGTTATGTTTTAAAAGAATAGTTTATTATTTCTTGAAGTACATGTGTCGAAATCATAATGCATGACTTAAGTAAATTTTCAGTGAGTTAGCTGTAACTATCCGAAATGCATCTGAGCATCAGAAAGTTAGACCTATAACTCTCCGAAATGTTTCTTTTATTATTAAACTACTGATGACACGTGTCGAGATCTGGTAGATTTACTTAAGTTATATATCAGTGAGTTATCTGTAAGTATTTGAAATGCATCTGGGCATCGGATAATTAAGTTTATAAGTATCTGAAATGCACCTGAGCATTGGATAGTTAAATTTATGCATGTGTTTTATAGTTAAATCAATGAGGTAAGTCCGTTGAGTTATCTATAACTCCATGGACAATTTATTTTCTAATATGCCACTATAGCAGTTGCTGAAATAGGACAGTTGGAAGGAAAAACAACGATTGCGCATATCATGCAGGAATTCACTCGTCGAAGGGAGAAGAAAGCATCGTCGTTGATATGAATGAAGGAAATTCGACTAACCATTCAAGCAGAAGCAGTTACCACTGAAGAAATATAAAAGAAAAGAAGAGAAAGAAGTAAATGGTGTATGATCGATGGGTATGGCCAGTGTGTACAGAGGAGGAGCACCGAGCTTTCTGCAGACAATGTCGACAATTCTCTGAAGTACCACACCAACCATTGTCACCACCACCACATCAACACCACCACATTATCACCACATTATCACCAACCATCGGAGGTCTGTGAGGATACTTCCCTGATGTCGGGTCGATTCCGAGCCAAACACAGTGCCTGACAACCACTCTGAGGAGTGATCGCGTCACAGGAAGGGAAGCCATTTTCACCAAGCGCCGACTCATATTTTAGGAGATCATAAAGCTTCTAGCCTTGGTTTCAGGTTGATGCCTGTATACTGAAGAGGAGATCATCTTGCAATTCTGGACTCGCGATTCTATAGGGAGAGGAGACAGAGTTATAAGTGGTTTAATTTTCAGTGGTGTAATCGCGTCGCATGTAGTGACGGAAGTATTTACTGTCGATTGAGATTACTTTACATTTCATCTTTCGCCCATTTCCATGTTCATATTAAAACAAAAATACCAAAAACAACTTATCTATGTTTGTATTTTGTATTTGAGTGTTGTATTATTTGTGTTGTATTGTGATTAATATTATCTTTGTCCGTGTTGTGACTGTTTTATGTTTGTTTTAGTTTTACAGTTTACTGAAATTAGTTCGTTCAAAAGACTTAAAGATTTTAATGGTTACTATTTGAATTATCTGAATGTTAGTATTACCTAATGATAAATCTAGTGTTTACTAACATTAAAGAGCTTAATTGATGTTATTTACAATCTGTGGAACTGCCCAATGGTTGGTCGAATTCCTTTGTAAATAGCAGTATTAAAAAGAAAATGCAGGCTCATGGAGTTAACTTAAGTCTACGAGGTTAGTCCGTTGAGTTAGCCATAACTAAACGAACTTTGTCCATTGAGTTAACTGTAATTCAACGGAGAGCTTAATGAATATATAAATTTGATTATTAAAAATGGAACAGTTCTCAATTCTTAAGCAATTCTCTATGGGATCGACCTGTACTTGCACACTAATACAATAGACACTGTGCACTTGCAGTTAAAATAGAAATTGGAATTAATATCTAACTTGTATTAAAGGTTGTTTATTTTCTTCTAAAAAAGAATAGGCATAAAGATAAATTAACTAAGGAAAAACAGAAGTTAACAAATCCAAGTTTTTCTAGTGCGTTGCTGGAGATCCAAAACAAGTTTTCTAATGTCGTGCTAGCCAAACACAAACAAGTTTTATGGCACCGTTGCCGGGGAATTGAATTAATATAAGCAATTGCTAGAGCTGTTTTGTTTTAATAGCCAGAGTGTTGTGTGTTTTCTTCTGTAATTGAGAATATGGCATATGCTTATGCTCAAAGATTTCTGAAACCTGTAGTTGGCATATGTGAATTCTACAATTCTGACGGACATAACATTTCTAACTGTTTGAAACTGAGACGTTTATAGATGGTTAGATCCCATGAACAACAAATGAATTATCCTTAGTATAATAGAGCCGAGTATGAGAATCCTATAGTTTACCCAACTGATGGTCAGTATAGAATGTGTAATATGTTGAGAGACACTAAAGTTTGGGATAGGTATGACAGACTAGAGTGTAGTATAGAGCAAAACTTGGACAAACTAGAATACTTTATGTGTTAGCAACAAGAAGTCAACCAAGTAAACTATAATGAAGCATATTCAGAACCTAAAAAGGATATAATTTACGAAACTGAAAAAACCATAATGAAAATTGATCAAAAATTGAATGCAATGAGATTAGATGATCTGGAAAGAAAATTAAAAGCATTGGATGAATATACAATGAAAATACAAGTTATGCAACAGGACAATGAAAATTATAATGTTATAGATTTGCATAATTGGCAAAATATACAACAAATAGAAAATACTAATGCTAGAGAATTTAAAGAATGCACTTTAAAACTAAAAACAATTGAAGATCATAATCACGAAAATGATATACAAAAACATCATGAGAGTAAGGAAAATCTGGAAGATGTATGTATAACATTAAGATTTGGAACTGATATACCACCAAGAACTCAAAATGAAAATAATATGAAGGTGGATAAGAGTAAAAATCAAAACGATAATGAAAATGTAATAGCTAAAAATCTAGAAATCAATGAAGAACAATCTGAATCTGCTAATGAAGCTAAAAAGGATCAAACAAATCAACCGAAAGAAAAAGAATCTTTTAAATCACAATCTTTAGCACCCTATCCTAAAAGATTACAACAAACAATACCTGAAAAACAAGAAAAAATCAAAGAAATTTTTGAAAAAGTACAAGTTAACATTCCTTTGTTAGATCTATTGTAGAAAGTGTCACCTTGTGCTAAATTTCTGAAGGATTGGTGTACTAAGAAAAGAGAGCGAAAAGTTCTTAGAAAGGTCTTTTTAGCATAGCAAAGTAGTCCCTAATTCTGCCACAAATTCCTAAAAAGTTATCTGATCTTGGAATCCTTTTTATATCATGCACCATAAGAAATACCATTCTAGAAAGAACCTTAATAAACTTAGGTGTAGGTATAAATCTTATGCTAAGTGATATATTTGCATCCTTAGGATTAGAAGGCTTAACTCCTACTAGTACGATTATTCAATTAGCTGATAGAAGTATAAGATACCCTAGAGGAAAAATAGAGGATGTCTTAATTAAAATCAAAAACTTTATATATCCTATTGATATTGTAATCTTGGATTCCCAACAAATTAAGCATAAAAATAGTGATACATCTTTAATTTTGGGAAGGCCATTTTTAGCAACATCAGGGGCTGTTATAAATTGTAAAACTGGAGTAATGAAGTTATCATATGGTAATGAGGATACTCAATTAAATATTTTCAAACTAGAAAGGTTTGAGGAGTTAGAAATGTCCTTACATACCATAACTTTTTAGAGGATGAAGGAGATATATTAGATGATGTGATTCAAGAAGAATTAAATAGGCAAATCAATTCTGAAACTTTAGAGGAAAGTGAAAGCATAAATATAGAAGGAGATCTAGAAGAAATTAATTTAGAAAATGATGATGTTCAATTAGGAGCTCTAGCTTCTAATGAGCAACATTTAGAATTAAAACCTTTACCTCCTGAATTAACCTATATATTTCTGGAAGAGAAACTAACCTGTCCAATCATTATTACTTCAGATTTAAAAGAGAATCAAATAGCTAAATTAATAGATGTAGTGAAAAGTTATAAAGAAGTAATAGGATGGACTATGACTGATATAAAAGGGTATGTATCAATTAGGAATCAGGATTAACAGTTATTAGGAATGAAAGTCAAGACTTGATACCTACTAGAATTCAATTAGGCTGGAGAGTATCTATAAACTATAGAAAGCTGAATGCTGTGACTAGGAAAGATCATTTTCCCTTACATTTTATAGATCAAATGTTGGAAAGATTAGCAGGGCAAGAATATTTTTGTTTCCTAGACGGGTATTCAGGTTATAATCAAATTCCAGTAGCATTAGAGGATCAAGAGAAAACAACTTTCACCTATCCTAATGGAACTTATGCTTTTAAGAGAATGCCATTTGGATTATGCAATGCACCAGCTACCTTTCAAAGGTGTATGCAAGGCATATTTACTAGAATGATTGAAGATTTTTTAGAAATATTTATGGATGATTTTACTGTATATGGCAACTCATATGAAGTTTGTTTAAGCAATTTAGACCAAATATTAAAATGCTGTGTGGAAAAAAATGTTGTTTTAAATTGGGAAAAATGTCACTTCATGGTTAAACAAGGAATAGTCTTAGGGCATGTTGTTTCTAAGAAAGGGTTGGAAGTAGATAAAGCTAAAATAGAAGTAATTTCTAACCTACCAGAACCTAAATCAATAAAAGATATTAGATCATTTCTAGGACATGCTAGTTTTTATAGAAGATTTATTAAAGACTTTACCAAAATAGCTAGACCTTTAACTAATCTATTAAAAGATGTTCCATCTAACTTTGATAAAAATTGCAAGGAAGCATTTTTCAGACTTAAAACTAGCTTAATTTCAACTCCTATAATTCAAGCACCTGATTGGAGCCATCCATTTGAATTAATGTGCGATGCATCTGATTTTGCTGTAGGAGCTGTGTTGGGACAGAAGATAGAAAAATCTCCTAGAGTAATTCATTATGCAAGCAAAACCTTAAATGATGCTCAAGTTAATTACACAACTACTAAAAAAGAATTATTAGCTGTTGTGTTTGCCTTAGAAAAGTTTAGATCATATTTGATTGGAGCTAAAGTAATGGTATACATGGATCATTCAGCTTTAAAACATCTAATAAAGAAAAAAGAGACTAAGCCTAGATTGATCCGATGGATATTATTATTACAAGAATTTGATCTAGAAATTAAAGATAAAAAAGGTTGTGAGAATGTAGTAGCAGATCATTTATCAAGATTACAAATAGAATAATCAAATATTGAAATTAAGGATAATTTTCCTGATGAACAATTAATGACCATCAACACAATGCCTTGGTATGCAAACATAGTTAATTACTTAGTTACTGGTTTAACACCTAAGGATTGGAATGGACAGGATAAGAAATTATTTTTCTCAAGAGTAAAATATTACTATTGGGAAGACCCATACTTATTTAAGAAATGTCCTGATATGGTTTTAAGGAGGTGTGTTCCAGAAAATGAATATCCGAGCATATTGTCTTTCTGTCATGACCAAGCTTGTGGAGGGCATTTTGGATCAGGGAAAACTATTGCAAAAATTCTACATTGTAGATTTTATTGGCCAACACTTTTCAAAGATGCTCATAAATATTGCTTAAGTTGTTTAAGATGTCAACAAATAGGAAGAATATCAAAGAGGAATATGATGCCTCTTAATCCTATTATTGAGGTTGAAATCTTTGATGTGTGGGGAATAGATTTTATGGGTCCATTTCCTTTGTCTAATCAATTTAATTACATATTGTTGGGGGTGGATTAATTATCTAAATGGATAGAAGCTATTCCTACAAAAAGTAATGACAACAAAGTGGTAATACAATTTATAAGAACCAATATATTTGTTAGATTTGGAATACCTAAAGCTATTATCAGTGATAGAGGAACTCATTTTTGTAATAGAAGTTTTGAAGCCTTAATAAAGAAATATGGAGTAAACCACAAACTTGCAACATCATATCATCTACAAACAAAGGGACAAGTTGAAAGTGCAAACAAACAAATTAAATTAATCTTAGAAAAAGTAGTAAATCCTACTAGAACAGATTGGGCTAATAGATTGATAGATGCACTTTGGGCTTATAGAACTGCTTATAAGACAAGCTTAGGTATGTCACCTTTTAGGCTAGTATATGGAAAAAGTTGTCATTTACCAACTGAAATAGAACATAAAGCTTATTGGGCATTAAAAACTTTGAACACTAATTTAAATCAAGTTGCAGAAAATAGAAAAATGCATCTAATTGAATTAGAGGAATTTAGAAATGAAGCTTATTCGCAGACTGTAAGAGAAAAAGAGAAAATGAAATTCTAGCATGATAGGAAAATTATTCCAAAAAACTTTGAAATAGGACAAGAAGTATATCTTTATATGGCTAGACTCCATAACCATCTAGGAAAATTAAGATCTAGATGGGCAGGACCTTACATAGTTCGAAATATTTATCCTTATGGAGCTATTGAAATTGAAAATCCTAAAAATCAGAATATATTTAAAGTAAATGGACAAAGACTTAGACCTATTCTGAAAACACCAAAAAGCTCCTTTGGAATTGTAGAAGTCAGAGTAGAGGACTACTCGAGTTTTACTTAGTAAGAAATCAGTTTTTATTTTATGATCGTAAAAATAAAAAAAATATATATAAAAATTGTTGCGATTCAATCGATTGGATCCATCGGTATGACTAGAACATAAAAAATATCTATATTAATTTTCAAAAAAAAAAAATGTTGGTTTTACCGAAACAGAGTATCGGCTAAATCGTGAAGAAATTAGGTCTGATCGAAACATAGTATCGGTTAAACCGGTAAAAATAGAGAAACTATTACCTTAAGTATTATTATTATTATATATATCTATTTGTATGGGGAGTCCGTTGAGTTATGCTTAACTCAACGAGCTTACTCTGTTGAGTCTTGAGTTAGTCAACGAGCTTATTCTGTTGAGTAAACTATAACTCAACGGAGTACTATAGCTAAGACCGCGGATGAGAGAGCAATAGTTGGTTTGGGAAATGACCCGATTACCTGCCTAAACTTAGGACTTATTTAACTAAAACCTAAGGTTTTAGGGGCTTTATCCGGTAAATCATTAGGAATTTAGAATAGTAGAAATCAGAGTGATTCGTGCTGCTGTGTAACTCCACGATGAGGAAGATGACACTTGAGTTCTGGGAAGATGCTGTTGACACATCAGAATTTCTGAAAGAGTCAGAGGAATGGCACACGTGGTAGAAGATTAGGAATACAACAAGAGAAAAAGAGCTACAAAAGGTGGAATTAGAACTTTTCAACTTCAGAAGAGATTTAGTAGATTTGGGTATACAAATACCTCAAATAATGGAAACAAGAATAAAGGTTGTAATGGAAATTGCAGTTAGTAAAGAAAGAAAAATAAGGCCAAACAATGAAGTTGCCCTAGAATTAATCCAACGTAAGTCCCAACTCTAGTTCAAAAGACGAATCTGTAGACGAGCTAAATGGGTGATTTGGTAGCAAGAAAGGAAAGAAAATGAAGAAGAGGCAACTAAAGGATAAGATGAGCCGACTGCTGAAAGACTTGTTCCTGAGGAACAGCAGTCAGGACCTCCAGTTCAGCCAACAGAGCCATTGTCATGAGTAGCATTTGCTTGGCCGAGAACGGATGAAAAAGAGAAAGAGTTTGCTAGCTTGGTCAAAACAGCAAGAGACCATAGTGATGAAGAAAGTATAGCTATAGCTAAGGCACATATTTTATATGATGGTATTAAAAGAAGAAAGGCAGAAGAAAAGTTGTGGGCCTAGTACAAAATTAAGGTTGAACAGCATCAGGCAGTAGCTAAATCAAGTACTGCAAGAGAAGCTGAAACTGGTCCTTCGAGACCAACAATTATTGGAAAAATTAAACAGGAAGAGCCAATACCTATGGCTCAAAGGCATGCAGAGTCTTTATTTTTAGATTTAATCTCAGATGAAGAAGAGGAAGAACAGGCACAATTAATCACACGAAGGAAAGGAAAAGAGTTAGTGCCTAAGTATCAAAAGGAGATTAAATCTGAGGTACCAATGTCAACAAGGCCTGAGGAACCAATTTTTATAAACTTGCTATCCGATTCTGAGGAGTAGGAACAGCAGAAGTAAGAGCAAAGAGAAGAAGAAAAACAAGCTAAAATTAATCTGCAACCTGTACAAGAAGAAGAAACAGAAATTAGGGCAGAAACTGAATTGCCCGTGACTCCATCCCAATCTGCCATAGAATCAGAAAGAACAGTTACAGAGCAGATTGGTAGTCAGGAGGAAGAAGAAAGAACATAAAATGAAGAAGAAGCTGAACGAAGCCATTTGGACAAAAATGACTTTGTAGATTCCATTGAAGAGCAAGAAATTCTTCAGCAATTTATGGAAAGAATTCAAGACAAAGTGGAGAGTTCTGCCGGCTCACCACCACAGACAGAAGCAGAAGAAAAAATTTAGGAATCTGCAGAACATGTTCAAGTGCAGCCTATGGTAGAGGAAGATCAAGAACAAACTCCTCTGGAACAACAAAGTCACATTCCTAACCCAACTGAAACAACAGTACTGAATGAAGTACATTTTTGGAGTTAGGAAGCTTATATTAAATACCAAGAGATTAGGGGTTATGATATTATATACAGTAGACCAGTAAATTGGGACGAAATGCAAGAAATCAAAGATTTATTTGAGTTCCAAGGTCTACTGAATTTTATTTCTCAAGAAAGAGGGCATGCAGTGTATGAGAATCTAGTACTCTATTTTTATGCAAATTTGAGAGAGGAAGAAGGAAAATTAATTTCCAACGTGGAGGAAGCTAATGTACAGATAACACCAGAGCTTCTCCACAACATTTTTGGATTAAAGATTGAAGGACAATAAATTTTGGAAAGTACAACTACCGTTGAATGGATAGAATAGGAAATCAAGGACAGTTTGGCTATCAATCCTGGTGTGCCTTTATTAAATAGACTGAAGCATTTAAATGGTGAAGCACACATGGTAGCTAACATTTTAATTAAGAATGTCTATCAACGACAATGACATGATATAGAATTGAGTCAATTTGTCAAATAGGATTCCAATAAATTGGTCTGCAGTTTTTACCTCCAAGATGGGAACAGTAAAGAAGAAATTGTTTTATTGAGATCTGATTCCACTACTGATGGTGGATTGTATTGATTTCACGAAATGGGCATCAAAAAGGATCAAATCAAGAAACATTTCAGTGAAAGAATACAGAAATTTTGTAGCTACAGAAATAGCTGTACCTTCTAGAGGAATTATAGGAGTTGTAGAGAGAATTAATCAATTAGAATTTCAATTAGAAAAACTCCAGAAGGAAGTAGATGAACTTAGGAATAGAGACTAAATTGTATTGTTCGTCTACTTGTATAGAATTGTATGAAAATTGTATGATGTACTTGTAATGTAAATTGATTCATATTAATGAATATAAATTTTTCAAATGTACTTTTCATACGTATTTTGAATGTGAAATGAATGGAAATTTATTGAATGTTATATAATTTGTGGAACATTATGAATGAATGTTTAACATATTTACAATTTGCTGAATGATAGGATAGATGCTTGAAAATTTCTACATGTTGCAAGGTAAAATGTAAATTCTGCATAACATAAATTGACCTGCAAGTTAAATATTTGTGTAATGTTCAAATTTAAACAAATTTTGATTAGAATAATGCATTAATGACATAGATTTAACTTTAATTCAGTTAGCAGAATGAAAAAGAAAAAAAAGCAGAGAGGTACTTACGAGGAGTAAACTTTGAAGTTGCTAAGTGTTAACTCAATGAGGTCAATAATATAATATAAGGTCACTCTGTTGAGTTATCTGTAACTCAACGAAGTTAGTCTGTGGAGTTAGCAACAGTAACCAACATTATTCTGTTGAGTTATCTGTAACTCAACGAGGTTAGTTCGTGAATTAAGCAGAATGGTTATTCCTTTAACCACGAATGAAACTTCGTCGGTTTAGCGGTTACCAAAATTTGAAATTAATAGTGGTACACGTACCCATAAAAACAGGAATCACGCTGTACGTTACAAGACACGTTCTTGCAACGAGATTTATTCACTTTATGGATATGCATTATATATAGAACAGAATGTTATTTACGAGTTACCAACACTTTTAAAAGTAATAAGGAAAGCATTGGGGGAACTAGAAGGCGAAACAGCTGATTCGACTTCATCCATCAACAAATATTTACTGAATGGAAAGCTTCAGACTGGTATGTAATTAATCTTCTACTATTTATTTATGAGTACATGGACTCGTTCTCTAAGCACTAAACGATTAGTAAGAACACCTACCTAGGAATTTTCAACGCAAAGGCATTCTGAAACATTTTCTGAATTGGACTTTAACGATAACGCAACCTAAGATCCTAATCAGATCTGGGATTGTTGACTGAAAGCTCGATACATGGGTACACTAGAAAGCTCTTGTATAATTCAAGCTTTTCAAATTAACTTTTAAAGTACAAATATGCATATACTATTTTGAAAAGATAAAAGTGTTTTGTGAAATATAGAAATCTTTTGAATCAAGTATATTTTCTGTTATCTAAGATTATTGAAGTATGAATCTAGATTAGACTTTTGAAGTTGTTTATTTGAGATACAATTCATTATTCTACTTGTTTTAATCATATTGAATTGGATTGTGTTTTGATTCGTATGTAGTTGAAATTTATTCTGGAAATCTTATTGAAAAATGATAATATAATTAACACCTATGTGATGCTAATATATTTTGTATGTAATTTACATATGTTTTAAATATATTTGCAGGTTGAAGAGGAGAAAACAATGTTAAAATAGATTACTGAAAAATACAAAATATCTATATAGTAATCTAATTTATGTATTCTAAAGATACAAAATGAAGAATTAATTCTAGCAACATTAGAAAGACCAACTAGTTAGATCTTAGTTTGCTAAGGGACTAGCAAAATTTAAGTATGGGGGAAGTGTTTAGAATGAAAAAATGCATAATATTAATGGTTAAATAATGGTTAATTGCAGAATATTTAGCTTATCATATGAGAATTAAACCATTATGTTATAATTGCAATGTTATATGCTTTAATGAAGGAATCTTCATAATTTCAAGGAATTAGTGTTAATTAAGTACATTTCTGAACTATCGGTAGGTTGTAGGTTTTTAATTCTTAATTATTTGAATTTTTTGTTATTTTGAAGAGTTACATTTTATGTACCGGACAATTATGTTTTAAACGCTAAAAGAATATTTAGGTACATAGTAACAACTCGTTGAGTTAGTGAGTAAAAACTATAAGTTGTATATCTGAACTCGTTAAGTTAGAATTATGCATGTGTTGAATTTAAATGCTTTATTATGTCACGTGAGTTGCACATGTATAACTCGTTAAGTTATCATAACTATATGCGTTGAGTTACTTGAATATACACTAAAGTAATATGTTGTGTTAGTATTATAAGCTTATAAGTTATTTCTTTATTGCATGTGTTTTATAGTTGAATCAACGAAGTAAGTCCGTTGAGTTAGTTGTAACTCCATTGACCATTTATTTTCTAATATGCCACTGTAACAGTTGTAGAAATAGGTAATTCAAAGGAAAACCATGATTGCATGTATCATGCAGGAATTCACTCGTGGAATGAAGAAGAAATCACCATCGTTGATATGAATGAAGAAAATCCAATCGATCATCTAAGCAAAAGCAGTTACTATAGAAAGAAATATAAAAGAATAGGAGAAAGATGAAGAAAGTGTGTGTGTAGAGTGGAGAACCGCGCTAACTGCAGGAAGCATTGGAAGTCCCTTGAAGCTCCACACCACCACCAAAATCACCAATCATCGGAGGTCTGTGAGGATGCTTTCTAGACATTGGGTCAATTCCGAGCCAAACATGGTGACTAACAACTACTATGAGGAGTGATCACGTTGTGGGAAGGGAAGTCATTTTGACCAAGCATCGACTCATATCTCAGGAGATCGTAAAGCTTCTAGCCTTGGTTTCGGGTTGATGCCAGTATACTAAAGAGGAGGTCATCTTACAATTCTTGATTCGTGATTCTATAGGGTGAGGAGGCAAGATTGTAAGTGATTAAGTTTTCAGTGGTGTAATCGCGTTGTATGTAGTGACAGAAGTTTTTACTATCGATAGAGATTTTTACATTTCACCTTTCAGTCATCTTCAAGAACATATCAAAATAAAAATACCAAAAACAACAAATTATCTATGTTTACATTTAGTATTAAAGTGTTGTATTGTTTATTTTGTATCGTGATTAATGTTATCATTGTCAGTATTATGAATGTTTTATGTTTATTTGATTCAAAAAATAGAAAATAATTTTATTGTTTACTGAAATTGATTCGTTCTAGATACTCAAAGATTTTAATGGTTACTGTTTGAAATATCTGAATGTTAGTGTCGCTTAATGATAAATCTAATATTAACTAACATTAAAGAGTTTAATTGATGTTATTTAGATTTTGTGGAACCGCCAAATGGTTGGCCAAATTCCTCTGTAAATAGTAGTATTTAACTGGAAAGGTAGGCTCGTGGAGTTAACTTAAGTCCACGAGGTTAGTCCGTTGAGTTAACCATAACTCCACGAACTAGGTCCATTGTATTAACTATAATGCAACAGAGTGCTTAACTGAACACATATAAACTTCAATATAAAAATCAAAATAGTACACAATTCTTACTCAATCTTTGTGGGATCGACCTATACTTGCATACAAATACAATATACACTATGCACTTGCAGCTAAAAATACAAATTAGATTTAATATCTAATTTGTGTGAAAGGTTGTTTGTTTACTTCTAAAAGTAATTATTTATATAAGCATAAAAACAAATTAAACAAGTTTATGATTTAACTTTTCATAACAATACAAGCAGCCATATCTTCATTTTCTTTTAAAGAAAGGTTAGCTACACCCCTAAGGATTTCATTAAAGTCCAATTCAAAAGATATTTCAGTACACCTCTGTGTTGAATAATCCTGTGTAGGTGTTCTTACTAATCGTTTAGTGCTAGGAGAATGAGTCAATGTGCTTATAAACTCTTAACATAAAGTAAAATAGCAAAAGATTAATTACATACCAGTCTGATGCTTTGTTTTCAATAAATAGTTGTTGACGGATGAAGTTGAATCAGCTGCTTCTCCTTCCAGTTCCCCAACAAATTTTCTTTTCTCAAGTATTGGTAACTAGTAAATAACATTCTATTCTATATTTATAATGCACGACCATAAGGCAAATGAATCTCGTTGCAAGAACATGTCTTGTAACGTGCAGTATGATTCTTATTTTTATGGACACATGCTCCACTTCTAATTTCAAATTTCAATAACCGCTAAACCCACGAAGTTTCGTTCATGGCCTAAAGAATAACTGTTCAACTTAATCCATGAACTAACCTCGTTGAGTTACAGATAACTCAACAGACTAGCCTCGGTTACTATTTCTAACTCAACAAACTAATCTTGTTGAGTTACAGCTAACTCAATGGATTAGCTTCGTTCCCATTTGCTAACCCCATAGACTAACTTTGTTGAGTTATAGATAAATCAACAGAGTGACCTTATATTTCATTATTAACCTCGTGGAGTTAAGGTTAACTCAACAGACTTACTTCGTTGAGTTAACACTTAGCAAATTTTTCTAAAACTTACTCCTCATATTAACTTCAATATTTTTTTCTCCTACATTTTATCAACTTAAATAAAGTTAAATACATTTCATTAATACAGTGTTCTAATTTAAACTCCTTTAAATTTGAACATTATAAGCATATTTAACTTATAGTTCATTTCTTGTTATGTAAAATTTACATTTTACTTTTTAGTATGCAGATATATTCAGACATTATCCACTCATCGTGCATTTAACCATGTCATTAATAAAATTTTAAAACTTGTAAAACAGTCCTACAAATCTTTAAACAGTTATATAATATTCATCTTCAATACAATTCTCAATTAAATCATTCATTCACAAACATTAATTCAACGACATCTTATTGTTCAAACATTCATTCAAATAAATAGTTTACATTTTCATACAATCAGATACTTTTCAGTACAAGTAGACGAACAATACATTTTAATATTTGTTCCTAAGTTCATCTACTTCCTTCTAGAGCTTTTCTAATTGTTGTTCTAACTGATTTATATGCTTAATAGCCCCTATAATGTCTCTAGAAGGTCCAACAATAGAAACAGCAGCTGCAGCATTATAATTTCTATATTCCTTCACTGAAATGGCTCTAGATCTTATCCTCTTGGATGTCTATTTCGTGAAGTCAATACTATCCACCATCAGTAGTGGAATCAGATCTCCATAGAATAATTTTTCTGTGCTACTCTCAACTTGGAGATAAAAATTGTAGACCAGTTTACTTTAATCTTGTTCACAATTGCATATGTGGCCCATTTAACAAATTGACTTAATTCAATATCATGGCCTTGTCATTGGTAGACATTTTTAATTAAAATGTTAGTTACCATGTGTGCTTTACCATTTAAGTACTTCAATCTGTTTAATAATAGCACACCAGGGTTGATAGCTAAATAGTCTTTTATTTTTTATTCTGTCCACACGACTGTAGTTGTGCTCTTTAGAATTTCTTTTCCTTCATTCCTTAATCCAAAGATATTGTGGAGAAGCTTTAGTTAAACATGTGCAACTCACGTGATACAATATAACATTTGTAACCTTTAATTTCACCACGTGTACAACACTAACTTAACGAGTTCATCTCTTCTTTTACTTACTAACTTAACGAGTTTTCACGTGACCTATTTTAACCTTTAAGCCTCTAACTTAACGAGTTCTCAGGTGACCTCTATACAAATAAAACTCTAACTTAACGAGTTGTCTAAACATGCACTATTCATGATATAGAAAATATAACTTTAAAACATATCATGCTTTTCAATAAAAACACACGTTAACTTAACGTTTAGTTAAATGAGAAATTAATGCAACAAAACGACTAGTTATTTAACTTAGTATAATTTCAGATCCAATACAGACAAGTATTTATATCAATGAACTTTTTCTGTATTAATTGATGTTCTTAATTTCCTTTCACAAGCAATAGTAATTGAGCAAATATGATTACTTTCATTCAGCACACATCATCAAAACAAAATACTCAACAATCTCCCCCTTTTTGATGATGACAAAATCATATTAAATCAATTATGAAATATATATATAACTCAACAAAGCACCTTCGTTGGGTTAATTTTTAATTCAACAAACAAGTTTGTTGACTTAAGTTCACTTAAGCTTATTTCTATTGTTTGTGTAGAATTCACCTCTCAGAAATAAAAGTTTCAGATGTCAATAATTACATAAGTATCTTTCAAATTTTAATAACCATATAATTATCTTTCAGATTACATTATCATTTGTCAGATTACAATAACCACTTAAATATCATCTCCCTTTATGATATATGCAATTAAAATCATAATCATCTTCTTCTTTTGAATTTATAATTATCTTCCCCTTTTTGTCATTAATCAAAAAGATGATTACACTGTATATAAATCGAGAGATATATTTACAGCTAAACTTTCTGTAAACATAAATAAGAATTGAACCATTTACAGAAAAATGTATTGTTCAAATAATCAAACAGTAGATACAAACCTTACATTTTGTATTCAGAAACAAGCAAACAGACAAATGACTTGACATTTATCTATTCCTCCTAAGGATATCACTAATAGCATTACATATTTTCTCCTAGATGCCTAATATCATTTCTGATTTTGTTAAGAACATCATCTAGGGAAAGAGGTAGCTGGGGTTGCTGTTCTACTCAAACTAAATAACTTGGCTGTATAGGTGATTGTATCTGTTCTGTACATTCTGGTTGTTGTTGTTGTTGATGATGAGGTTGAGGTTGATGCATGGCCTAGAATCTTTGCAAATCTTTTTACACTAAAAGCTCTCATGCCTTTAGTTTTACAGGGCCAATCAGATAAATTTAATTGGTTTGCAAGAAGTCTACATATAGCATCACCAAAAAATAACTTTGAACTCATATGCTGTAGTTGAGAAATGAAAACATCAAACCAATTGATTTGAATTCTGTTCAGGAGGCCATAAGTTGCATATAAACAACTTCTGCTGACTTCCATATTGTGTCCAACTCACTGAAATAAATTGGCATGCAGGATATTTGCATTAAACCTTACCTCTGCATTCAGATTTTCCATTAACCTCATTTCACTATATACATCTAGAATCTTTGATAGCAAGTGAATGTCCCATTCCAATTGTCTGATCATGTTAAATCTATTTGTAACAACAACACCTTCATTTTTTAATCCCAAACTTCAAAAATTAATTCAGGAGACAATGAGAACTCCTATTGATTTATTTGAGTTGTCAATATATTGTCATTCTTGACCAGATTACTGTAAAAAGCTACAATAAGCTCTTTATATTGCTTCCATTTTGTTCCAACCGGCAAGAATTGAATTAAGCCTTGAAACTCAAATAGATCTCTAATTTTGAACATATTTCTAAACTTTATTGGTCGAGCATGCAGAATCTGACAAGTAATCAAATTATTGTATTTCTACAATGCTTCCTCAGATCGAAAATAAATTGAATTGCCTTGAATTTGTAATACTCTATATAAAGAAGGTGATACCTAAAGCCTTAATTCAGAATTTAATTCATCTTCAGGAACCTCTTCTTCAAAATGAATGTCATGTTGTTCCTCTATGAAAATATTTTCTTGAAGCTGCATTGGTAGACCTGATTCTCCAACTTCAACATTGTAAGGAACATCTTCAATATGCTCAACATTCATCTGTTTAGTCTCTATAGAATGTTTAGAGTTCAATTGTTCCACAAATTCTATAGCCGATGTATTTATCTGTAAGTCTTCATTTTGTTCAACAGATATTCCCATTGGTACATGCTGTGAATTCTCAAACTCTGGTTCTATAGATTCTAAAATAGGCTGATTAACATTAAGCTCTTTTAGAGTCTTATCTTTTTCAATATCTGCTACTCTAGACAATCCAACCTCTGAACTAGTTACTGCCTCAACATTTTCAAGTACATCTGCAATAACTTGTATAATATCAGTTGCCTAATGCTCTGATTGTTCAATTTCCTTATCATCAGGGCTTGAACCAATAGAAAAACTTGAACTAATATTTGTCTTTGATTTCTTTTCAAGTTTTCTAGAAAGAGAGAATAAAGTCTCATCATCATCATTAGTTTCATTGTGTTCGGAACTAATGAGATTGTCAGATGCATTGTAAGGTACAATGTCTAGACATACATTGTCCTTTGGAAATAAATGCTCATTTGATTTTTCTTTTCCAGTAGACTTTGTTTCCTTAGACATAATTTTCCTAATATTTCTTCTTCTATAACAAGTCAGCTTCTCTTCTTCAAGTATTGCTATTTTCTTCTAAAATTGTTCCATAAAGGTTTTCTGGTTCAATTCTTCTAAGGCACTTTCTATTGCTATTGCCTTTCGAAGACCTTCAACTTTCTTTTGATCAACAACAATATTTATTTGTTTTTCCTTTGAAAATAAGGGCGTAGGTATTGCAGAGTCATGTTCTTCCTCAAATGGTTGTAGTTGTGTACCACTGATAGGGGTTTAAGAAATTCTATTTGAAATTGATAGGCGTTTAAGGAATTCTATTTGAAGAACCTACGCCTTTTTCCATATATTGTGCATACTGTTCCAAAAATGCGATTTCGGCACACTTCATTCTATATTCTCTGTCAAATTTACTTCTTATACCCATGTATTTTATACTTTCATCAATATTATGAAGTTCTAATCTAACTTCATTCAGTATTCCTTTAGGAAAGAAATATTCACTATATATTTTTGCTAAACTTTTGTCAACTTAAAGTATTTTCTTAAACCAAGCTCATGGAACTTCATCTTCATCTATATCTTTTCCTTTTCCATGCTTTCTTAAATTTCCTAATCAGTAAAATCAAATCCTCGTCAAAATCAGTAGATATTTCAGAATCTAAATTATTTTCAAAGGCTATTTCATTCTTCAGTTTTAATTTGTTATAACTCAGTGAATCATTTAATTGCACTTCATAAGCAGTTAAGTTTCCTATAAGTTCATTTATGGTATAAACATTTAAATCTAGTCATTCCTCAATTGATGTCACTTTTTGAGACCATTTAGAACTTAGGGATCTGAGAATTTTCCTCACCAAATCCTTCTGTTCAAAATTCTTTCCTAAACATTTTAAAGAGTTTATGATATCAAGGAATCTAGAAAACATCTCAAAAATACTTTCATCTTTATGCATCTTAAAGAGTTCATACTTATGAATTAACATATTTATCTTAGTCTCTTTAACTTGAGAAGTACCTTCATGTGAAACTTCTAATGCATGCCACACCTCATAAGCATATTTATATGCCGACACTTTACTGAACTGTTCATAACTGTTAGGTATTTAATTTTGATGATATATACTTTATTATCGCATTTAAATAAGTCTACATAATATTCTCTAAGTATAATAGTTAACAGATTATTGGAAAGTTTCATTTTGATGTCGGATAAATTAAAGATTTCTGAAGAGTTAGATTTGCAATAGTTAAACTTTTGGATAGTTAATGTTTCGTTTTTGTCGAATACTTTATGTTAAAAACTCATATAGTTAAGGTTATCTACACGTGTGTTTTTAATGTTTTAAGTTGTCACATTTTTTCCATGTGCGTTCGGTAATGTAAAATCAAATAGTTAGATAACTATTCGAGTTTTTATACGCATGGATAGATAACTGTTCGAGTTTTATAAAAGGACTAATGAATAGATAAGTTTCTTTGTTTAGTCACGTGTTTTGCAGGTGCAAAAACTCGAAGAGTTAAAAGATAAGTGTTCGAGTTTTTACAGGACTTAAAGGATAAATGTTCGACTAAATCGAAGACTTAGAAGATATTCTACAAGACTCCAGGAAGATAAAATTTCGGTGAATCTACGAAGTGGAGATCGTGAAAATTCAAAATGTTAGTGGAGAAAGTGGAAATTAAAATAGAAAGTAATTTTGATTAAAGAGAAAATTAGTACGTGGATTATGGATTATGGATTGTGGATCAAGTGGATGAATATGCTGAAGGTGAAAGACAACAAAGTTCGACTACTAATAGAGAGTACAAGCTACATTACAAAGGAGGATCCCAATCTTGAAAACCAAGTCTGAATATTCAATTCGGATCCCTAACTGAAAAGTTAAGTTTGAATATTCATATTCTAAAAAATTCTCTAACATCAGAAGAAGTTCGAAATTCTAAGCAATTTCAGAAAAAGAGTTGCAAATGTAAGAAGTCTAGAAATTCGACAACTAGAGAAGAAGAGATAAAGAAGCTAAGCAAAGACAAAAAAAAATCAGGTTTTATACAATTTGAAATTAGTTTTCAATAAGTGATTCATTGTTATATTCGAATTGTATATCAAACATTTCTGTATCAAAACCGTCAAGAAGGGAATTGAGTTTAAAAGATATTGTAAATTCTGTCTTGAAATAAAAGAATAGAATTTCATTTACGAGTGTTTTGTGCTCTTGTTTTATCCGCTAGTATTTAATTGCTAAAGACACAATTCACCCCCCTCTTGTGATACAGACGATCCTACAATTGGTATTAGAGCTACTACTTTTCACTTATTTACTATGATCTGCTACAACTAGTATCAGTGCACTTAAATTGTTTAAAGCATCCGAAAAGCCTTCAATTCTCTATTTAGGAATCGGTTTTTCCCGTCATTTACTTCGGATCATCTGTTTAAAATAGACAATTCTGAAATCTTAGTTATGATTGAAGGACAGACCACTAATCGTCCTCCTATGTTCTAAGGTAGCAATTATGGCTATTGGAAATATAGGATGAAAGTATTCTTTCAGTCAATTGATTTCAAACTATGACATATAATTAGCAATCCTATAGTGTTAGTTACGACTCCATATGATACTTGGACTTTTAATGAAAAGGAGCGAATGACACTGAATGCTAAAGGTTTAAACATCTTGTTTTGTGCTTTATCTCATGATCAATTTAATAAAGTTTCTGCATATCAAACTGCATATGAGATATGGCATGCTTTAGAAGTTGCCAACGAAGGTACTAATCAGGTCAAGAAATCTAAGATAAATATGCTAGTACATAAATATGAGCTTTTTAAAATGCACGAAAATGAATGTATCTCTGACATGTTTTCCCGATTTTTTGAGATTGTAAATTCATTAAAATCTTTAGGCAAGAAATTTGAGGAAAAAGACTTGGTAAGAAAGATCCTTAGATCTTTAACTAAAATTTGGGCTCAAAAGACAACATCTATTGAAGAATCCAAAGACTTAAAAACATATACTCTTAATGATCTCATAGGAAATCTAACAGCCTATGAAGTACAACATTTAGATCCAAAAGGGAAAAATCCTAGAAGGGATCTGGTTTTTGAGGCTAATAAAGTCTCAGAAGTCACTAGTGATTCTAACGATGATTTACTATTGTTGACCAGAAAATTTAGAAATCTGTTGAAGAAACATAAGAACTACAGGTCAGCAAAGACATTTGGAGATATAGAGAAGAAGTCATTCACAAAAGACAAAAGTATATGCTACAAGTGCAACAGGCCAAGTCACTTTCAAACTGATTGTCCTCTCAACAAAGATAAGAAGAATTCAAGGAGGAATTTCAGGAATAAGAAATTCAGAAAGAGAAGGGCGCTTAAAGAGACATGGGATGACTCTTCAGCTTCACAAAGTGAAGAAACAAAGGATTCAACATCAGACAATGAATCCTCATCAACATCAGATTCAGAAGAAAATCTGACAAATGTATGCTTTATGGCAAAATCTAGTGAGGTATCCTTTAAGCAAAATATTAATTTTGATAGTTTTGATGGATTACTTGTTGAATACAATAGACTGGCCAGAAAATATAAGAAAGTCAAAATAGAAAGAAAGGACACTAGGAAAATGCTAGATGAATTTGAAAATAAGATTGATTTTCTAAACTCTACGTTGAATAAATTTAAAGAAGAAAATCAAAGGCATGCTTAGGAAATTTTAAAGTTCACTACTATAGAAAGAAAATTGCATGCTGATTGTGAAAATTTAATTGCTGATAAGAAGAAAATGATCTGTGAAATTGAAAAACTGGAACTGACTATTACTGATTTAAATTTAGAAATTGATGTGTTAAAGATTAAAGTCTACGATCAAAAGGCTATATTAAGTAAATGGAATAATAGTCAAACTATAACAAATGAACTTAGTAGTAAAATATCAAATATAGAAAAACATGGTATTGGTTTACATGATGCATCTTCTGAAAATTATATATTACATGATGGTACTACTAAAAGTAATGTCTTTATTTCCAATACTAAGAATAGTAAGAGAAAAACTATTCTGTGTGTGATTAAAAAGGGAGAAAAATATGTGCAAGTTGATAAAATGCAGCATATAAATGATAGCACATGATGCAAGAATTTCAAAAGAAATCTTTAGAAGAATCAAGCTAAGATATTTGAGAATTTTAATATTGTTGATCAATTTTCTTCATATTTAAAGAATATCGAATATTGGAAATCAAGTAATGTTAGAAATGAAAATTTCAACACTAGTTTACATAGAGACAAATGTTTTGATAATTATAACACTAAGAGAAAGGAACGCAAGAATAATTATCAGAAAATAGATAAGTTGAAGTCTAAAAATATGGATTATTTTGATATGACTCTCTCTAAAATTCTTGGACACACACAAAAATGGGTTCTAAGAGATAAAATCTCTTTTTGACTGTTTTGTAGGTACACAAATCAAAATGGATAATGGACAGTGGAGCATCTAGCCACATGACTAGAGATATACGATTACTTATAGAAATAACAAAGACCAAGAATGGACAAGTTACCTTTGAAAATAAAAGCAAAACAAATATCCTTGGGTCTGGCAAGGTTTAAGTAACTGAGAAATGAAGATACTAGGTCTTATTAGTGGAAAACTTAGGTTTTAATTTATTGAGTGTTCCTATTTTAATGAAGATTTATAGAGTAATTTTTGAAAAAGATTCCTATAAAATTATGGACATGTCTACAAACGAAATTTTATTCACTACATACAAGAAATGATCTATTTGTATTCTAAATTTGCCTTCTGATATTATTAAAGACAATGCTTGCTTAATTGCAAAATCGGATGAAGTAATTTTATGGCATAGAAGGTTAGGACACTCAAACTTAAAATTATTACAAAAGTTGTCTAAAAAGAATCTAGTTAGAGGTTTACCTAGTATTAAGTACTCGAAAGAGTTTATGTGTGATGCATGTCAACTAGGTAAATTACATAAAACATCCTTTAAAAGCTTAAATGAAATAACAAGCAAAAGAGTATTAGAACTAGTGCATATGTATTTATTTGGACCTACTAGAACAACCAGTCTAGGAGGTAAACATTATGCTTTTGTACTAGTTGATGACTATTCTAGATTCACTTAGGTCTATTTTCTAGCTAATAAAACAAAAGTTTTTGAAATATTTAAAATATTCTGTAATAAAGTTCAGAATGAGCAAAATGTTAAAATTCAAAAACTTAGGAGTGATCATGGTACAAAATTTGATAATGATCAAATGGACACCTTTTGTGAAGAATTAGGCATAGATCATAAGTACTCATTTCCAAGAGCTCCTTCACAAAATGGGATAGTAGAATGTAAAAACAAATCACTTCAAGAAATGCCTAGAACCATGTTAAATGAGAATAAGTTACCCCTATTTCTCTAGGTAGAAGCAGTTCATACAGCATGCTATGTTATAAATAGAGTACATCTAAGACCAATTTTAGATAAAACTCCTTATGAGATATGGTATAACAGGGTTCCCAAAATATGTTATTTAAAACCCTTTGGCTGTAAGTATTTTATTCTAAACACTAAGGAACAAAGAGACATATTTAAAGCCAAATCGGATGAAGGTATTTTTGTTGGTTATTCCATTAGAAGTAAAGCATATAAAGTTTATAATAAATCAATAAAAACCATTGAAGAAACCCTGCATGTAAAATTTCATGAAAATTCTCATTTGGATCTAAGACATGCTGAAAACTTTGATTTAGAAATTCTCCTAGAAATAATACCAAATGATGTTGATAGAGAAATTGATAGATAATCTGACGAAATAAGAAATCTTAGTTTGAATGATGAAAATTTAGAAGAAAATAATGTCATACCTATAGAAAATGAGGAACAACATAGAAATTGGCGTTATGCTTCATCTCATCTTATTGATCAAATAATAGGCGATCCTAATCGAGGAGTTTGGACTCGATCATCAGTAGTCAACATCTGTGGTGCTTATTCATTTGTTTCTTTGCTAGAACCTAAGAAAATTGAAGATGCCTTAGAAGATGAATTTTGGTATTTAGCTATGCAAGATGAGCTAAATCAATTTATAAGAAATGAGGTATGGGATCTAGTTCTACCACCTGAAAATCAGTCCATAATAGGAACAAGGTGAGTATTTAGAAACAAAGTAGATCAAGATGGACATATAGTTAAAAATAAAGCTAGATTAGTTGCTCAAGGTTACAAGCAAGAGGAAGGAATTGACTATGATGAAGCATTTGCTCTTGTTGCTAGACTAGAATCAATACAAATTTTGTTAACTTATGCTTGTTATATGGATTTCAAATTATATCAAATGGATGTTAAGACTGCTTTTTTAAATGGATATATAAAAGAAGAAGTGTACGTAAAATAACCTCTAGGTTTTGAAGATTCAAAACATCTTGAGTATGTTTACAGGCTTAAGAAGGCACTATATGGCCTTAAACAAGCTCCTAGGTCTTGGTATGAAAGATTATCTAAATTTCTTATGGAAAAAGGGTATTCTATGGGAAAGGCAGATCACACTCTTTTTATCAAGAAGATCGAAAAAGATATATTAGTAGTTCAAATCTATGTAGATGACATCATATTTGGAGCAACAAATGATAAATTAGTTGAGTCCTTTTCGAAAGACATGAGTAATCAATTTGAAATGAGTATGATGGGTGAACTATCATTTTTCCTAGGCTTACAAATTAAGCAATTAGATCAAGGTACTTTTATTTCACAAGAAAAATATACTCAAGATTTGTTAAAGAGGTTTGGTTTAGACAACACTAAAACAAAGAATACACCAATGAATACTATCACCAAGTTGGATAAAGATGACTTTGGAAAAACTGTAGATGTAAAACAATATAGAAGTATGATTGGTTCATTACTCTATTTAACAACTAGCCGACCAGATATTATGTTTAGTGTGTGTACTTGTGCTAGATATCAATCTAATCCTAAGGAATCACACCTACTTGTTGTTAAACGAATTTTTAAATATCTATTAGGAACCATCAATTTCGGACTGTTTTACTTTAAACATAGTTCTTTAAACTTAGTAGCTTATAGTGATGCTGATTTCGTAAGATGTAAGTCTGAAAGAAAAAGCACCAGTGGCACTTGTCAATTGTTAGGTAATTCTTTAGTGTCATGGTTCAGCAAAAAGCAAAATTGTGTAGCATTATCTACAATTGAAGTTGAATATATAGCTGCTGCACTTTGCTGTGCTCAAATCCTATGGATCAGACAAACCTTAAAAGATTTTAATTTAGACTATGAGCCAACTAAGTTTTTCTGTGATAGTAGTTCTGTAATAAGTATATCTAAAAATCCTGTGTTACATTCATGAGCAAAACATATAGAAGTTCGACATTATTTTCTAAGGGATAATGTTATAAAAGAAAAAATAGTATTAAATTTTTTTCCTACCACAGAACAATTAGCAAATCTATTTACAAAACCCTTAGATGAAAATACTTTCTCAAAATTACGATTAGAACTTGGTATCTGTAGGTTATCTGATATTTAAATGGTCATGTTCATTGTATTATGGTTTATTATAAGGTAGTTTTAGAATTTAATGTCTTTATCATTAAAAAAAACAAAACAAAATATCTATTTTTGAATTACAGTTTTCTAGTAGTTAAGAATTTATGAAATTCTAATTTTTATTGAAGTCAATTTATTTAAGAAAAATTCAGAAAAGATTACTTAAGGAAAGTTAAATTGATTCAATATGAGTGTCAACTATATTTTTATTACTTATGTCTATGTTATTACAGAGATTTTAACAGGAAAATACATAGAAAGTATGTACTTTTTATTAAAGGACAGTTATTAACATTCTGTTAGAAAAATTAAGTCTTGCGGTTACCTCTAATTTAATTTACTGTCTTGTTTTATTTTTTGTTTATTTTTGTCTGTAATTACTTGAGTAATTAAGTCCGTTGGGGGATCTTAAACCCTAGTCACTTAAACCAATTGGTTTGGGATGTGTTGACTGAAAACTCATTTTGCAAGTAATTCATATTATATTTTTTTTTAAAAAAAATTATTATTACCTGTTCTCACTTGTCATTGAGTAACTGGTTATCTTTCCCCTAAGCAAGGGATTGTGATCACGTAAAAAGATGATATTGTGAGAGGTAATACATAATATATATATATGAATAAAAAAAAGAAAAAAAAGGAGGCAATGTACTCAAGTTTAATTTATCTTTCAAGGTGTTACAATAGTCCTACCATAATCTGTGCATATAATCCTTGTTATTTTTTGTTGTTATTATCTACTCTTTACACATAATGTACGATATTTATTGTCTTAAGTTTGTGTACTCATTATTGAATTCCTTTTAAGTTTCTGCAGGTATATCTTTATGAATTATCTTTTGTAAACTAAATAAGATAAAAGCTAGAAAGTCTAAATTGTTAACTCTACTCTTATTTCTGTATTTAATTCAAATTAAATTAAAAAAAAAAGAAAAAAGAGAGACTCAAATCTATTTAAGGCTTAGCTATTTAAGTAAGCTATTTGACCTTTTACAACCAAATCTACTTAGGGTTTGGCAACCCAGATTAAGTACGCCATAAATTCTTTACACTACATTTATATAGGAGGAGCAATTTCTCGTATAATAATTCATCTCTTATGAACTATTATATGTTTTCATGAAAGAATCTGCATAATTTCAGGAAATACACTTTAATTAAGTACATTTCTGAACTATCGATGACTTGCAGGTTTTTTTAATTCTTAAGTATCCAAATTTTCTATTGTTTTAGCAAGATATATTGCAAGTATCAGACATTTATGTTTTAAAATGTTCAATAGACTATTTTATTATTTCCTGAAGTACACGTGTCGAAACCATAATGCATGACTTAAGTGGATTTTCGGTAAGTTATATGTAACTCTCCGAAATGCGTCTGGGCATCGGAAAGTTAGATTTGTAACTGTCTGAAACATCTCTTTATTATAAAACTGCTTAAGTACACGTGTCGTGATCTAGAAGATTGACTTAAGTTATCTTTCGAAAGGTTATCTGTAACTCTCCGAAATGCACCTAAGCATCGAATAGTTAGGTTTATAAGTCTTCGAAACTTTCTGAATACCTTAAGTTCAAATTTTGCATGTGTTGAATTTCTCTATTTTATAATGTCTCAATTGAAACTTAAACAATTATGTTTAACTCTTCAACTTTTCACACCTATTCCTTCGAGAAACTCGAACAGTTATCATAAGTCTTCGAGTTTTCTCACTTTTCACTTAGCCTGAAGTTATTTTCTTTATATGAATAGTTACACTAAATATTCTATAATTGTTGGTTGTAAAACTTGTACAGTTATTGCAAGCACTCAAGTTATTTATCGGTAACGGATCTTATATTTATGATTTCAATGATTGAATCCGTTTATCCATTTATAAACTCGAAGAGTTATAAATGTTTTACTTACAACCTTTCATGTTTCTACCTTGGTAAAACCCTAACTTCACAATCTTTACTTCCACTAAGTTCTACAGCGCAAAGCGAAGATTAATCAACAATGTCAGGACGTGGAAGAGGACGGGGTAGAATGACAAAAGTGCATAAAAGAGAGCTAGAAGTTTAGAAAATGTAGAATGAAATCAACGACATCTATTCAAGGTACACTTTTTCAAATGAAATACTACATGAAATAAGAAAAGCTGTTCAAGATGAGAAAAATTTTTGTTAGAAGTTTATTTGAAATTATGCTGAAACATAGTTTAGACTAAAACAGACTGAACTTTCCACATTGCATTTATGGAAAAGAAACTTACAACCTAACCCTGCGGTTGTAAATTCTAGACATGTACTAGAGACATCGATACAGTCTATCACTTATTACGGAAAGAAATGGAGACCAATGATAGAAAATGCAAATAGGGAATTAGAAACATTATATTCCCAACATTATTTTCCCCCAGCTATTTTAGATGATATTAAATTGTATATAGATGAACAGAAAATTACCATTAGCAAAATGGGCCTTCGAAGTGAAGGACAAAGAGTTTATCAACTCAAAATGGCCGAGGTTGAGAGCTTAAAACTCTATATTCCATTATTACAACCTAGGCATCATGGTGAAGGACCAACAAGACCCCAGGTGCTTTTAACAGGAGAAATTAAGACAATTTTAGAACCTCCTGAACAACCTGAAACATTGCAGACATATAGTCGAAAAAAGAAAAAGACAATTGAATATTTCGAACTAACTGCAGCTGTACAAGGAATATTGCAGCAAAAAGGAGAATCAGTTAAAAATGGAAAACTATGTTCCATTGTAGAGGTTGGACAGACATTTTTGTTAGGAATCCCAGCAGATGTGACCAATATTGGATTACAAGCATATACTCTAAGGTATTGTGTCACATTAGTGCATAATGTATCTTTTAATACAATGGACAGTTTTTTACAAAATGCTGCAAGCACACATTCTTTTCATATAGAAAGAGAGAATGTAGGAAATTTTGATGATACATATACAGATGATATCCAATTTGATGATATTTTTGACAACATAGACACTGAGTTTATGAATTTTGAAGATATTTCATATGAAGAGGAATGTACAGATATTCTTCCTCTTACTATATCTCGAATAGAGACTTTTGAGTTTTGGTACAGTTGCTTAAACTACATTTTACATATATGGTTATGTCTATTACAATATATAGTATACTTGTTAATAAATGTATATAATCAACAACATACACAGTTACAAATAGAATATGATACTACCAATGTCTCACATATACAAATTTTAGAAATACAGGATGATTGTATTATACCGACAGATATAACACATTCTTTCATACAAAGACAGTTAAATAGATCACATATAGATATACATGTTGCTGATATATAGATTGCTATAGAGATTGTTGTTACTGAAATGTTTCCAGAAGAACAAACAGAAAAAATTCAGTAGATTATTGATATGACAATAACAGATATTTCAGACATTTAAACAAGTTTTGCTGGCAATTCCACTAGTTCTGAAAGATTTGAAAATATAGATGCTGCTGATAATATTGAAACAAGTCCTAGATCAGAATATCATGATAGAAAAATACCTAATCCTGAACATAGTTTAGATTAAAATACATTATTATGGTTCAAAAATAGTTCCTGTTATGACAAATTTCAGACATATAAAACTTTTACAGTTTTATATTCAAGACTAGTTAAGTTTGAAGTGATGGCACATGTTTGCGTTTTCCCAGCACTACACCAGAAAAACTTGGATTTGTTACTTCTGTTTTTACTTAGTTAATTTATCTTTATGCCTATTCTTTCTTTAAGAAGTAAATAAACAACCTTTAATACAATTTAGATATTAATTCCAATTTGTACTTTAACTGCAAGTGCATAGTGTCTATTGTATCAGTGTGCAAGTATAGGTCGATCCCATAGGGAATTGCTGAAAAGTTTAGAACTATCCATTTGTTAACAATCAAATTTATATATTCAATAAGCTCTCCGTTGAATTACAGTTAACTCAACGAATAAAGTTCGTTGAGTTATGGCTAACTCAACGGACTAACCTCATGGACTTAAGTTAACTCCACGAGCCTATCTTTTCTTTTTAATACTGCTATTTACAAAGGAATTCGGCCAACCATTGGGCGATTCCACAGATTGTAAATAACATCAATTAAGCTCTTTAATGTAAGTAAAAACTGGATTTATCATTAATCAATACTAACATTCAGACAATTCAAACAGTAACCATTAAAATCTTTAAGTCTTTTGAACGAACCAATTTCAGTAAACTGTAAAACTAAAACAAACATAAAACAATCACAACACTAACAAAGATAACATTAATCATGATACAACACAAACAATACAACATTCAAATACAACATACAAACATAGATAAATTGTTTTTGGTATTTTTGTTTTAATATGAACATGGAAATGGGCGAAAGGTGAAATGTAAAGTAATCTCACTTGACAGTAAATACTTCCGACACTACTTGCGACGCGATTACAGCATTGAAAATTAAACCACTTACAATTCTGTCTCCTCTCCCTATAGAATCGCGAGTCCAGAATTGCAAGATAATCTTCTCTTTAGCATACAGGCATCAACCCGAAACCAAGGCTAAAAGCTTTATGATCTCTTGAGATATGAGTCGGCGCTTGGTGAAAATGGCTTCCCTTCCCGCAACGCGATCACTCCTCACAATGGTTGTCAGGCACTATGTTTGGCTCGGAGTCGACCCGACATCAAGAAAGTATTCTCACAAACCTCCGCTGGTTGGTGATTATGGTGGATATGGTGGTGGTAACGATGGTTGGTATGATACTTCGGAGAATTGCCGATATTGTCTACAAAAAGCTCGGTGCTCCTCCTCTATATACACTGGCCGTCCATCGATCACACCTACTTCTTTTTCTTCTTTTCTTTTATATTTCTTCAGTAGTAACTACTTCTGCTTGAATGATCGGTTGGATTTTCTTCATTCATATCAACGACGATGATTTTTTCTCCCTGCGCAATACATGCAATCATGGTTTTTCTTCCAATTGTCTTGTTTCTACAATTGCTACAGTGGCATATTAGAAAATAAATAGTCCGTGGAGTTACAGATAACTCAACAGACTTTCTTCATTGATTTAATTATAAAAACACGTGCATAAATTTAACTATCCGATGCTCAGGTGCATTTCAGATACTTATAAACTTAACTATTTGATGCTCAGATGCATTTCAGATAGTTACAACTAACTCATTGATATATAACTTAAGTAAATCTACCGATTCTCGACACGTGTCAACAACAGTTTAATAATAAAATACCCATTTGGGAGAGTTACAGGTCTAACTATCCGATGCTTAGATGCATTTCGGATAGTTACAGCTAACTCACCAAAAATCCACTTAAGTCACTTTACCAGAACATGACACGTGTCCACAGCTATTTTATAAATAAAAAGAGATTTCAGAGGGTTACACATATAACTATTCGATGCCCAGCTGCAATTTTGGATAGTTATAGATAACTCATCGAAAGTTCACTTAAGTCCTGCATTATGGTTTTGACATGTGTACTTCTAGAAATAATAAAATATTCTTTCAAAACATAACTGTTCGGCAATATAAACATAACTATTTGACATGTTCGGTCTGTTAAACATAATTGTCCTAAATATCAGAAAATTCGAGTACTTAAGAATTTCACAACCTGTAATTTACCGACAGTTCAGAAATGTACTAAATTGATATTAATTCCCCAAAATTAAACAGATTCTTCAATTAAAGCATATAACAGTGTAATTATAACATAATGGCTTAATTCTCATATGATAAGCTAAATATTATGCAATTAACCATCATTTAACCATTAATAATATGCACTTTTTCATTCTAAACACTTCCCCCATACCTAAATTTTGCTAGTCCCTTAGCAAACCAAGATCTAATTAATTGGTCTTTTAAAAAGTGCTAGAATTAATTCCTCCTCTTCTTCTTTTTCTTTTGTTCAGCATAAAAATATATATTCTGTATATTTCAGTAATCAACTTGCTAATATACTTAGAATATATGTCAATTACATACAAAATATATCATCATCACATAAGTGTTAATTATATTATCGTTTTTTCTTCTTTTCATCATTTGCCATCCTGAATTTCTCAATAAGATTTCTAGAAGAAATTTCAACAACATACGAATCAAAGTACAATCCAATTCAATATGATTAAGACAAGTAAAATAAAGAATTGTATCTCCATTAAAACAACTTCAAAAGTCAATTCTAGATTCATATTACAGCAATTCTAGATAATAGAGAATATACTCGATTTATAAGATATCTGTATTTCACAAAACACTTATATCTTTTCAAAACAGTATATGTTTTTTTTTTTTTTTTTTACTTTAAAAGTTAATTTGACAAGCTTGAATCATACAGGAGCTTTCTAATGTACCCATGTAACGAGCTTTCAGTCAACAATCCCAGATCTGATCAGGATCTTAGGTTGCCAGATTTCAAGAGTCCTTTTTCAGGTCAACAATCCTTACATACCTATCTACTCAAGTACAAAAGGCTTGTGATTAAACAAGTCAATAAACTCTCAATTTTTTCTCTTTTTTTCCCTCTTTTTTTTTTTCAATCAAAATACACACAAAACAAAGCATTAATCACATACTGTATATGTACGTATTTCATTAATACAGATGGAGTAAAAATACCAATCTCATATAGTCCTATTTCTATCGTTTACTGAAAATATGAATCCATAACAATAAGCTCATACTTTTTCTGTAGTTTAATAAGATCTACACATAAATCATTCTACAAGTTCAATCAGTCAAATTAAATGTATCTTTAATCATATGTGTTTCATTTAATCTAGAATTCACATCTCAGCTCCTTCAGGACTTCAGATAATTTACTGATTTTTCATTAAGCATTTTGATTTCATTTTAAAATCATGAAACTGTTAAATTCATGAAATTCAGAAAAATCATAAGATACTATATCTAGATTTGCATAAATAATAAATTCTATAGCATCATATATAGCCTTCTAAATATAACATTCAAGCAGTTACAATTTATAAATTTTACAGTCTCAATTATCGGATAGTTACAGCAACTTCATAAAAATTTTTAATTTCCACAACTTTGCAGTACCATTTTAATTTCTTTAATTAACAAACTTACATGGCTGTTACTTTAATTACCTCCCCCACATACCTACATTTTGCATTGTCCTCAATGTAAAAGATTTGACAATAAGTACAGTAATTGTAGCAGGCATGAATATAGTTTTGTTTGATTTAAAATTCAGGGTAAGTAATTGGTTACATACCTTGTTCCATTTGTATCTCCTTCTTCATATTCTGATTTTTGATTCTGAAAACTTTTCATTCACAGATAAAAGCAAAATATAAGACGAAATAACACTTAATAGATATTAATAAATCAGTGTCTTGTGTCGAACCCAGGCTCCTATGCCTATGGTGGCTCACAAGCAAGCCAGTTGGTTTCCCAGAATAGATACCAACAAACTGGATTGATATTTTGTTTTTTTTTTTTTTTATACTTAAACGTAGAATACATACAACATTAAACACACAAAATTACAGCTTAAGAACATGATTGAAAAGTAGGAACAAATGGAATAAATGTATCAGTCCAAGCAAACTTTTTAGGCATCGTTCTTCTTGCTATTAATTCTGTTTTCATGTAGTTCTTGTTCCTTTTTAATTTGTAAACGTGTAATCTATTATAAATTCCAAATACAAGTGTATTACCATTAATGATATGAAATGCAGAAAGGGATCCTTTTTGGTTCCAAGGTAATGTAGCAGTTTCTATTTCTACATCTATTTCAATATACTTCTCTTCCCACTTCCATTCATTAATGTCTTCCATAATCCATATTTGAAATTTCATCAGTTCATCCCACCATCTTATCAGACATAAAGTAATTTCATATAAAGATCAGAATATATTCCATTTGTCGATTCAGTCTGAAGCTTTCCATTTTATAAATATTTGTTATCGGATGAAGGTTGAATCAGCTGCTTCTCCTTCCAGTTCCTCCAACGCTTTCTCCTTTCTCTTAAAAGTGTTGGTAACTTGTAAATAACATTCTATTTCATATATATACTGCGCATCCATAAAGTGAATAAATCTCTTTGCAAGAACGTGTCTTGCAACGTGCATCATGGTTTCTGTTTTAATGGGTACGTGTACCACTACTAATTTCAAATTTTGGTAACCACTAAACCGACGAAGTTTCGTTTGTGGTTAAAAGAATAACCGTTCTACTTAATCCACGAACTAACCTCGTTGAGTTACAGATTACTCAACAGAACACAGTCGGCTACTGTTGCTAACTTTGCGAACTAACTTCGTTGAGTTACAGATAACTCAACGGAGTGACCTTATATTATATTACTGACCTCGTGGAGTTACGGTTAACTCAACGGACTTACTTCGTTGAGTTAACACTTAGCAACTTCTAAGTTTCACTCTCGTAAGATTTATATTCTGTCTTTTTTTTCTTTTTTTTTTCTTTGTTATTTTGCTAACTGTAATAAAGTTAAATCTATGTCATTAATGCCTCATTTTGATTAAAATACATTTAAATCTAAACATTATATAAAGATTTAAATTGCAGGTCATTTTATGTTATGCAGAATTTACATTTTACCTTATAACATGTAGAAATTTTTAAGCAGTTATCTTGTCATTCAGCAAATTGTAAATCTGTTACATATTCATTCATAAAGTTTCACAATAACATAATATTCAATAATTTCCATTCATTTCATATTCAAACCACGTATGAAAATTGCATCTGAAAAATTTACATTCATTAATATGAATCAATTACAATACAAGTACATCATACAATTTCATACAATTTTACACAAGTAGATGAACAATACAATTTAATCTCTATGCCTAAGTTCATCTACTTCCTTCTGGAGTTTTTCTAATTGAAGTTCTAATTGATTTATCCTCTCTACTGCTCCTGCAATTTCTCTAGAAGGTACTGCTAGTTCTGCAGCTACAAAATTTCTGTATTCTTTCACTGAAATGGTTCTAGATCTTATCCTTTTTGATGTCCATTTAGTGAAATCAATACTATCCACCATCAGTAGTGGAATCAAATCTCCATAAAATAATTTCTTCTTTACTGTTTCAGCTTGGAGACAAAAACTGCAGACCAATTTATTTGGATTTTATTTACAACTGCATACGTGGCCCATTTGACAAATTGACTTAATTCTATGTCATGGCCCTGTCGTTGATAGACATTCTTAATCAGAATGTTAGCTACCATGTGTGCTTTACCATTTAAATGCTTCAATCTGTTTAATAATGGCACACCAGGATTGATAGCTAAACAATCCTTAATTTGCTACTCAGTCCATTCAACTGCAGTTGTATCCTCCAAAATTTTTGTTCCTTCATTCTTTAAACCAAATATGTTGTGGAGAAGCTCTGATGTTACCTGTACATCAGCTTCCTCCACGTTTGAAATTAATTCTCCTTCTCCTTCTCTTAAATTTGCATAGAAACAGGGCACTAAATTCTCATATACTGCATGCCCTCTATCTTGAGATATAAATTGCAGTAGACCTTGAAATTCAAATAGATCTTTGATTTCTTGCATTCCATCCCAATTTACTGGTCTACTGTAAATAATTTCGTAACCCCTTATTTCTTGGTATTTGATATAAGCTTCCTGACTACAAAAATGTACTTCATTCAAAATTGTTGTTTCAATCGGGTCAGGAAGGTGACTTTGTTGCTCTAGAGGGGTTTGCTCTTGCTCTTCCTCTAGCATAGGCTGCATTTGGACATTCTCTTCAGATTCCTGAATTTTTGCTTTTGCTTTTATCTATGGTGGTGAGCCGGCAGAACTCTCCACTCTGTCTTGAATTCTTTCCAAAATTTGCTGAAGAGTTTCTTGCTCTTCAGTGGAATCTGTGAAATTATTTTTGTCCAAATGGCTTCTTTCAGCCTCTTCATTTTCTACTCTTTCTTCTTCCTCCTGACTACCAATCTGTTCTGTTACTGTTCTTTTTGATTCTGTAACAGATTGGGATGGAGTCACGGGCAATTCAGTTTCTGCCCTAATTTCTGTTTCTTCTTGTACAGGCTGTAGACTAATTTCAGCTTGATTTTTTTCTTTTCTTTGCTCCTCCTGCTCCTCCTTAGAATCGGATAGCAGGTTAATAAAAATCTACTCCACAGGCCCTGTAAAAATTGGTACTTCAGATTTAATTTCCTCAAATTCAAGCACTTTTTCTTTTCCTTTCTTTTTTCTAATTAGTTGTGCCTGTTCTTCCTCTTCATCTTCTGAAATTAAATCTACAAAAGTAGGCTCTGCAGGCCTTCGAGCCACAGGTATTGGCTCTTCCTATTTAACTTTTCCTATAACTACTGGTCTCGAAGGACCAGCTTCATCTTCTTTTGCAGTAGGTTTGGCAACAGTTCTGGCAGTAGCTGCATGATGCTGTTCCACTTTGATTTTATATTGGGCTTTCAACTTTTCTGCAGCCCTCTTTTTGTACAGTGCATCAAACACCAGGTGTGCTTTAGCCACTACCAAATCTTCTGATTCTCCTTGGTTTTTTCCAACTTGAACCAGTTCTACAAATTCTCTTATTTCTTCTTCAGTCGAAGGCCCCATCATTTTTGCTCGTGTCAATGGCTTAAATGGTGGAACTGAAGGTCCAGACTGCTGCTCCTCAGGAACAGGTCTTTCAGTAGTTGGTTCCTCTAGTTCTTCAGTTGCCTTCCTTTCTTGCTCCAAGATCACTCGTTTAGCTTGTCTACAGATTCGTCTTTTGAACCAGAGTCGGGACTTACGCTAGATTAATTCTAGGGCAACTTCATTACTTGGCCTTATTTGTCTTTCTTTACTTACTACTATTTCTGTTGCTATTCTGATTCGTGTTTCCATCATTTGAGGTATTCGTATATCCATATCTACTAAATCTCTTCTCGACTTGAAAAGTTCTGATTCTACCTTCTGTAGCTCTTTCTCTCTTGTCGTATTTCTGATCTTCTACCGCGTGTGCCACTCTTCTAATTCCTTCAAAAATTCTGATGTATCAACAACATCTTCCCAGAATTCAGGCGTCATCTTCATCATCGTGGAGTTACACAACAGCACGTAATCGCTCTGATTTCTACTATTCTAGATTCTAAATGATTTGTCGGATAATGCCCCCAAAACCCTAAGTTTTAGTTTAAATAAGCACTTAGTTTAGGCGGGTAATCGGGTCATTTCCCGAACCAACTATTACTATTTTATCTGCGGTCTTAGCTACAGTACTCCGTTGTGTTACAAGTAACTCAACGGAATAAGCTCGTTGACTAACTTAAGACTCAACGGAGTAAGCTCATTAAGTTAAGCGTAACTCAACGGACTCCTTGTACAAGCAAATATAATAATAAAAATATTACAGAGAATAGTTTTTCTATTTTTTTTTACAGGTTTAACCGATACTATGCTTCGGTTAGACCTAAATATTTTTTTTATTTTTTTATCTTTCTTTCGGTTGAACCGATACTATGTTTTGGTAAAACAAATTTTTTTCTAAAAATTAATATTCAATTTTTTTCCCAGTTTAACCAATACTATGCTTCGGTAAAACCAATAGATACTTTTTTTAATGTTCCGATCATACCGATGCTACGCTTCGGTCAGACCTAAATATTTTTTTTTTGTTTTTTTTGTTTTTCCGGCCATACCGATGGATCCAGTCGGTTGAACCGCAACTATTTTTATGTTTTTTATATATTTTTAATATATTTTTTTTATATATATATAAATAAACATAAAAACTGATTTCTTACTAAGTAAAACTCGAGTAGTCCTCTACTCTGATTTCTTCTATAATTCCAAAGGAGCTTTTTGGTGTTTTCAGAATAGGTTTAAGTCTTTGTCCATTTACTTTAAATATATTCTGATTTTTAGGATTTTCAATTTCAATAGCTCCATAAGGATAAACATTTCGAACTATGTAAGGTCCTGCCCATCTAGATCTTAATTTTCCTGGATGGTTATGGAGTCTAGCCATATAAAGATATACTTCTTGTCCTATTTCAAAGTTTTTAGGAATAATTTTTCTATCATGCCAGAATTTAATTTTCTCTTTTTCTCTTACAGTCTTTGAATAAGCTTCATTTCTAAATTCTCCTAATTCAATTAGTTGCATTTTCCTATTTTCAGCAGCTTGATTTAAATTAGTGTTCAGAGTTTTTAATGCCCAATAAGCTTTATGTTCTATTTCAGCAGGTAAATGACAACTTTTTACATATACTAGCCTAAAAGGTGACATACCTAAGCTCGTTTTATAAGCAGTTCTTTAAACCCAAAGTGCATCAATCAATCTATTAGCCCAATCTGTTCTAGTAGGATTTACTACTTTTTCCAAGATTAATTTAATTTGTTTGTTTGCACTTTCTACTTGTCTACTTGTTTGCGGATGATATGATGTTGCAATTTTGTGGTTTACTCCATATTTCATCATTAAGGCTTCAAAACTTCTATTACAGAAATGAGTTCCTCTATCACTGATAATAGCTTTAGGTATTCCAAATCTGGCAAATATATTTGTTCTTATAAATTGTATTACCACTTTGTTATCGTTAGTTTTTGTAGGAATAGTTTCTATCCATTTAGATGCATAATCCACTCCCAACAATATGTAATTAAATTGATTAGATATAGGAAATGGACCCATAAAATCTATTCCCCACACATCAAAGATTTCAACCTCAACAATAGGATTTAGAGGCATCATATTCCTCTTTGATATTCTTCCTATTTGTTGACATCTTAAACAACTTAAGCAATATTTATGAGCATCTTTGAATAGTGTTGGCCAATAAAACCCACATTGCAGAATTTTTGCAGCAGTTTTCCCTGAACCAAAATGTCCTCCACAAGCTTGGTCATGACAGAAAGACAATATGCTCGAATATTCAGTTTCTGGAACACACCTCCTTAAAACCAGATCAGGACATTTCTTAAATAAGTAAGGGTCTTCCCAATAGTAATATTTTACTCTTGAGAAAAATAATTTCTTATCCTGTTTATTCCAATCCTTAGGTGTTAAACTAGTAACTAAGTAATTAACTATGTCTGCATACTAAGGCATTGTGTTGATGGTCATTAATTGTTCATCAGGAAAATTATCCTTAATTTCAATATTTAATTTTTCTATTTGTAATCTTGATAAATGATTTGCTACTACATTCTCACAACCTTTTTTATCTTTAATTTCTAGATCGAATTCTTGCAATAATAATATCCATCAGATCAATCTAGGTTTAGTTTCTTTTTTCTTTATTAGATGTTTTAGAGCTGAATGATCCGTGTATACTATTACTTTGGCTCCAATCAAATATGATCTAAACTTTTCTAAAGCAAACACAATAGCTAATAATTCTTTTTTAGTAGTTGTGTAATTAACTTGAGCATCATTTAAGGTTTTGCTTGCATAATGAATCACTCTAGGAGATTTTTCTATTTTCTGTCCTAACACTACTCCTACTGCAAAATCAGAAGCATCGCACATTAATTCAAATGGATGGTTCCAATGAGGTACTTGAATTATAGGAGTTGAAATTAAGCTAGTCTTAAGTCTAAAAAATGCTTCCTTGCAATTTTTATCAAAGTTAAATGGAACATCTTTTAATAGATTAGTTAAAGGTCTAGCTATCTTGCTAAAGTTTTTAATAAATCTTCTATAAAAACCAGCATGTCCTAGAAATGATTTAATATCTTTTACTGATTTAGGTTTTGGTAGATTAGAAATTACTTCTATTTTAGCTTTATCTACTTCCAACCCTTTTTCAGAAACAACATGCGCTAAGACTATTCCTTGTTTAACCATGAAGTGACATTTTTCCCAATTTAAAACCAGATTTTTTTCCACACAGCATTTTAATATTTGGTCTAAATTGCTTAAACACACTTCATATGAGTTTCTATATATAGTAAAATCATCCATAAATATTTCTAAAAATTCATCAGTCATTCTAGTAAATATGCCTTGCACACACCTTTGAAAGGTAGCTAGTGCATTGCACAATCCGAATGGCATTCTCTTAAAAGCATAAGTTCCATTAGGACAGGTGAAAGTTGTTTTCTCTTGATCCTCTAATGCTACTGGAATTTGATTATACCTTGAATACCCGTCTAGGAAACAAAAATATTCTTGCCCAGCTAATCTTTCCAGCATTTGATCTATAAAAGGTAAGGGTAAATGATCTTTCCTAGTCACAGCCAGCTTTCTATAGTCTATACATACTCTCCAGCCTAATTGAATTCTAGTAGGTATCAAGTCTTGACTTTCATTTCTAATAACTGTTAATCCTGTTTCTTGGGAACTACATGGATTGGACTAACCCACGAGCTATCAGAAATCGGATATATTATATCATTATCTAACCATTTAACTATTTCCTTCCTGACTACTTCCTTAAGGTTTGGATTTAATCTCCTCTCAGGAATTCTAACAGGTTTAGCATTCTCTTCTAAATATATGTGGTGACAGCATAAAGTTAAACTTAACCCTTTTATATCAGTCATAGTCCATCCTATTACTTCTTTATAACTTTTTATTACCTCTTTTAATTTAGCTATTTGATCCTCTTTCAAATCTAAAGCAATAATGATTGGACAGGTCCGTTTATCTTCTAGAAATATATAGGTTAATTCAGGAGGTAAATGTTTTAATTCTAAATGCTGCCCATTAGAAGCTAGAGCTCCTAATTGAACATCATCATTTTTTAAATTAATTTCTTCCTGATCTCCTTCTATATTTATGCTTTCACTTTCTTCTAAAGTTTCAAAATTGATTTGCCTATTTAGTTCTTCTTGAATCACATCATCTAACATATCTCCTTCATCCTCTAAAAAGTCTATGGTATGTAAGGACATTTCTAACTCCTCAAACCTTCCTGGTATGAAAATATTTAATTGAGTATCCTCATTACCATATGCTAACTTCATTACTCTAGTTTTACAATTTATAACAACCCCTGATGTTGCTAAAAATGGCCTTCCCAAAATTAAAGATGTATCACTATTTTTATGCTTAATTTGTTGGGAATCCAGAATTACAATATCAATAGGATATATAAAATTCTTGATTTTAATTAAGACATCCTCTATTTTTCCTCTAGGGTATCTTATACTTCTATCAACCAATTGAATAACCGTACTAGTAGGAGTTAAGCCTTCTAATCCTAAGGATGCAAATATATCACTTGGCATAACATTTATACCTGCACCTAAGTCTATTAAGGTTCTTTCTAGAATGATATTTCCTATGGTGCATGATATAACAAGGATTCCAAGATCAGATTACTTTTTAGGAATTTGTGGCAGAAATAGGTAACTACTTTGCTCAGTTAAAAAGACCTTTCTAAGAACTTTTCACTCTCTTTTCTTAGTACACCAATCCTTCAGAAATTTAGCACAAGGTGGCATATTCTGTAATAGATCTAACAAAGGAATGTTAACTTGTACTTTTTCAAAAATTTCTCTTATTTTTTTCTTGTTTTTCAGGAATTGTTTGTTGTAATCTTTCAAGATAGGGTGCTAAAGATTTTGATTTCAAAGACTCTTTTTCTTTCAGTTGATTTGTTTGATTATTTTTAGCTTCAATTGCAGATTCAAATTGTTCTTCAGTGATTTCTAGATTTTCAACTATTACATTTTCATTATCATTTTGATTTTTACTCTTGTCCACCTTCATATCATTTTCATTTTGAGTTCTTGGTGGTATATCAATTCCAGATCTTAATGTTACACATACATCTTCCAGATTTTCATTACTTTCATGATGTTTTTGTATATCATTTTTGTGATTATAATCTTCAATTGTTTTTAGTTTTAAAGTGCATTCTTTAAATTCTCTTACATTTGTGTTTTCTGTTTGTTGTATATTTTGCAAGTTGTGTAGGTTTATAAGATTATAATTTTCATTGTCCTGTTGTAAAACTTGTATTTTCATTACATTTTTGTCTAATGCTTTTAATTTTGTTTCCTGATCATCTAATTTCATTGCATTCAATTTTTGATCAATTTTCTTTATGGCTTTTTCAGTTTCGTAAATTATATCCTGTTTAGGTTCTAAATATGCCTCCTTATAGTTTAATTGGTTGACTTCTTATTGTTGACACACAAAGTATTCCAGTTTGTCCAGATTTTGCTCTATACTATGCTCTAGTCTGTCATAGCTATCCCAAACTTCAGTGTGTCTCATCATATTACACATTCTATACTGACCATCAGTTGGGTAAACTATAGGATTCTCATACTCGGCTCTATTATATTGAGGATAATTCATTTGTTGTTCATGGGATCTATCAATCTGTAAATGTCTCAATTTCAAACAATCAGAAATGTCGTGTCCTTCAGAATTGCAAAATTCACATATGCTAATTAAAGGTTTCAGAAATCTTTGAGCATAAGCATATGCATATTCTCAATTACAAAAGAAAACACACAACTCTAACTATTAAAATGAAATAGCTCTAACAGTTGCTTATATCTATTCAATTCAGTTCAATTCAATTCAATTCCCCGGCAACGGCACCATAAAACTTGTTCGTGTTTTCCCAGCACTACACTAAAAAAACTTGGATTTGTTACTTCTATTTCTACTTAGTTAATTTATCTTTATGCCTATTCTTTCTTTTAGAAGTAAACAAACAACCTTTAATACAATTTATATATTAATTCCAATTTGTACTTTAATTGCAAGTGCACAGTGTCTATTGTATCAGTGTGCAAGTACAGGTCGATCCCATAGGGAATTGCTGACAAATTTAATAAATGTTTGATTGTGAACAATTCAAATTTATATTCAATAAGCACTCCGTTGAGTTACAGTTAACTCAACGGACTAAGTTCATTGAGTTATTGATAACTCAATGGACTATCCTCGTGGACTTAAGTTAACTCCATGAGCATGTCTCTTCTTTATAATACTGCTAATTACAAAGGAATTCGGCCAACCATTGGGTGATTCCACAGATTGTAAATAACATCAATTAAGCTTTTTAATGCTAGTTAACATTGGATTTATCATTATGCAATACTAACATTCAGATGATTCAAACAGTAACCATTAAAATCTTTAAGTTGTTTTGTACGAACCAATTTCAGTAAACTGTAAAATTAAAACTAACATAAAACAATCATAAAATTGATATAGATAACATTAATCACGATACAACACCAACGATACAACACTCAAATACAAAATACAAACAAAGATAAATTGTTTTTGGTATTTTTGTTTTGATGTGATGGGCGAAAGGTGAAATGTAAAGTAATTTCACTTGACAGAAAATACTTCCGACACTACTTGCAACGCGATTACACCACTGAAAATTGAACCACTTACAATTCTGTCTCCTCTCCCTATAGAATCGCGAGTCCAGAATTGCAAGATGATCTCCTCTTCAGCATACAGGCATCAACCCGAAGCCAAGGCTAAAAGCTTTACAATCTCCTAAAATATGAGTCAGCGCTTGGTGAAAATGTCTTCCCTTCCCGCGACGCGATCACTCCTCACACTGGTTGTTAGGCACTGTATTTGGCTCGGAATTGACCCGACATTAGGCAAGTATCCTCACAAACCTCCGATGATTGGTGATTATAGTGGTGATATGATGGTTGGTGTGATACTTCGGAGAATCGCCGATACTGTCTGCAAAAAGCTCGGTGCTCCTCCTCTGTATACATTGGCCATCCATCGATCACACTCTTTCTTTTTTTCTTCTTTTCTTTTATATTTCTTTAGTGGTAACTGCTTCTGCTTGAATGGTCGGTTGGATTTCCTTCCTTCAGATCAACGGCGATGATTTCTTTCTCCCTACACGATTGAATTCCTGCGTGATACGTGCAAACGTGGTTTTTCCTTCCAACTGTCTGTTCCTGCAACCGCTACAGTGGCATATTAGAAAATATATAGTCCGTGGAGTTACAGATAACTCAACAGACTTACTTCGTTGAATTAACTATAAAAACACGTGCAAAAATAACAACTTAAGTTTATAACTCTAACCTAACGCATTGCCTTAGTGTATTGTCATGTAACTCAACGTGTGTAGTTATACTAACTTAACGAGTTATAACGTAAGTAAATCTACCAGCTCTCAACACGTCAGCAGCAGTTTAAACATAAAATAGCATTTCAGAGAGTTACAAGTATAACTATCCGATGCTCAGATGCATTTTCGAATACTTAAGAATTTCACACCCTGCAATTTACCGACAGTTCATAAATGTACTAAATTAACATTAATTCCCCAAAATTAAGCAAATTCTTTAATTAAAGCATATAACAGTGCAATTATAACATAATAGCTTAATTCTCATATGATAAGCTAAATATTATGCAATTAACCATCATTTAACCGTTAATAATATGCACTTTTTCATTCTAAACAGTCCATCAAGTATGACATGTGTTTGGTTAATTAATGATTTCTATCCTAGATATATCATAATATTTTCATTCCAAGATCTATTCAAAAAATTATACACACTTAAGCGTAAATCTTCACCCCAATTTCCTATAGGTCTCCAATAATATAATTTTTCAGGAATTGTAGAATTTTTATCAGAAAATATTAAAGCTGACCCACAATTTATAGTTGGTGCTTCAAATCTATTAGGTCTTCCTATATTCCATTCTTCTCCTATTATAGGATTTCTTATCAAAATATGAGGTAATAATAAACTTGCATACCTTGGTCTCGTCTTGTACATGATTAATCCTTCATCTATCCCCATAATATGATTTATTCCTTCTAATGCATTGGGTGGAATTCTAGTAGTTTCTTCCATAGCCAGATATTCATGATTAATTGAACTACGATTAAATGACCTCTATATGAATCCATCTCTAGTCTTAGTCATTTTTGCAGCTTGTAGTCCTTGAAAATATTTTTCTTCAATATAGTTTTTAATTTCCTTTGATACACAACACAGCCTACACAGATCTTTGGCTGACAAGTTACTCAGTACTTCCCTTAGTGCATCCAACAGTAATTGCATCAATTCCATTTGTTGATTCTGTATAACACAAACAAAAATTTAGCCGAGACAAAAATTAACATAACTACTGCACACCCTCGTGGAGTTAAGGAATAACTCAACAAACTAAGTTCGTTGAGTTATGGACTAACTCTACGATACTATTAACTAAAAAATAAAAACATATATACATACAGATAGTTACTTCAGATATGCTGCTTCATTCAGCTATCCTTCTAGAAGAGGTATCAGTTTCATTGACTGTTTTATTGACAGGATTAGGTATAGCTTGTATTGTCAATCCTCCAGTAGGTCTACCTTCCATTGGTTCCTTCTGTCTAAGTGGTATATTTCTATTCTGATTTTGAATTGCAGCACTTCCAAATACAAAATCTAGACGATTGTTTAATTGTTGGATTATCTTTTCTAATTTCTCTATTCTAGATCCTTGTTCCAGTAATGCTTCATAACTTATATTCTTCTCATTCATATTTTCTCCTCCCTGGAAATTGTTGTTTCTCCAAGATAAATTCGGGTGATTTCTCCAATTAGGATTATAAGAATTTCCCAAGTTATCTCTCTGGTTTCTAGCATAAATAATATCTAAATCATTTATGTTTGCATTCTTTTCTGCTAGCTTTTGATTTAATGATAACTCTTCTATTTTCTTTGTTAATTCATTTAATTTCACCTCAATCATAGTATTTGAATCTATTTCATGCATTCCTCTTGGTAATATTTTTCTATCTACAATAGCTTCAGTCGAATTTTCCCACTATGTAGTTCTTTTTGCAAAGTTTTCTAAATATGCCCATGCTTCTTCACTACATAACTTTAAAAATCCATTTTGATAAGTAGATTCTAATAAAGATTTCGTTGAAACATCTATGCCTTCATAAATTATACCTATTAATTGTGTTTTACTCATTGCATGATGTGGACATTGACTAAGTAAATCTTTAAATCTTTCAAAATATTTCCAGAATGATTCACCCTGTTTTTGGCTACACATTAAGATTTCTTTCTTCTTTTTAATCGTTTGATGTGTTGGATAATATTTTTCCAAAACAATAGAGCAAAATTCAGTCCATGTAGAAATTGAATCAAGCAAAAGAGTATATAACCATCTCTTAACTGTGTCTTTTAAAGAAAAATGGATATATCTAAGTTTAATAGCATCTATACTCATGTTCGGCATTTTCATCATTTGACAAACTTCATTAAATTCTCTAAGGAAATAATAGGCATCCTCTCTTTCTAATCCATGAAAATGTGGCAATTGACTAATATAATTAGATTTTAGTTCAAACCTATCTCCCTCAAAGTTTGGCAATCGAATACATGAAGGTTCATCAACTAATTCCGGATACAGAATTTCTCCTAATGGTTTTTCTACTGGAACAGCTATCTCTACGTTCTCTTTTAAAGAAAGGTTATCTACACCCCAAAGAATTTCGTTAAAGTTTAGTTTAGAAAAATTTTCAGTACTCCTCTACAATGAAAATTTCTGGGTAAGTGTTCTTACTAATCGCTTAGTGCTTAGAGAATGAGTCCATGTGCTCATAAATAAATAGCAGAAGATTAATTACATACCAGTCTGAAGCTTTCCATTCAGTAAATATTTGTTGTCGAATGAAGTTAAATCAGCTGCTTCTCCTTCCAATTCCTCTAAAGCATTCTCCTTTCTTTTAAAAGTGCTGGTAACTCGTAAATAACATTCTAGTTTATATATATAATGTACATCCATAAAGTGAATAAATCTCGTTGCAAGAACGTGTCATGCAACGTGCATCGTGGTTCCCGTTGTTATGGGTACGTGTACCACTATTAATTTTAAATTTTGGTAACCGCTAAACTGACGAAGTTTCGTTCGTGGTTAAAAGAATAATTGTTCTGCTTAATCCATGAACTAACCTCGTTGAGTTATAGATAACTCAGTGGAACACAGTCGATTACTATTGCTAACTCCACAGACTAACTTCTTTGAGTCACAAATAACTCAACGGAGTAACCTTATATTATATTACTGACCTCGTGGAGTTACGGTTAACTCAACGAACTTACTTCGTTGTGTTAACACTTAGTAACCTCTAAGTTTTACTCTCGTAAATTTCTCTCTGCTTTTTTTTTTTTTTTCATTCTGCTAACTGAAATAAAGTTAAATCTATGTCATTAATGCATCATTCTAATCAAAATTCATTTAAATCTGAACATTATATAAAGATTTAACTTGCAGGTCATTTTATATTATGCAGAATTTACATTTTACCTTGCAACATGCAGACATTTTTTTAAGCATTTATCTTGTCATTTAGCAAATTGTAAATCTATTACATATTCATTTACAAAGTTCCACAAATTACATAATATTCAATAAATTCCATTCATTTCATATCCAAAACACGTATGAAAGACACATCTGAAAAATTATATTCATTAATATGAATCAATTTACATTACAAATACATCATGCATTTTCATACAATTATATAAGTAGACGAACAATACACTTTAATCTCTATTCCTAAGTTCATCTATTTCCTTCTAGAGTTTTTCTAATTGAAGTTCTAATTGATTAATTCTTTCTACAGCTCCTATAATGCCCCTAGAAGGTACAACTATCTCTGCAGCTACAAAATTTCTGTATTCTTTCACTAAAATGGTTCTTGATCTGATCCTTTTGATGTCCATTACGTGAAATCGATACAGTCCACCATCAGCAGTGGAATCAAATCTCCATAAAATAATTTTTTCTTTACTACTTTCAGCTTGGAGATTAAAACTACAGACCAATTTATTTGAATTCTATTTACAACTGCAAACATGGCCCATTTGACAAATTGACTCAGTTCTATGTCATGGCCCCGTCGTTGATAGACATTTTTAATCAAAATGTTGGCTACCATGTGTGCTTTACCATTTAAATGCTTCAGTCTATTTAATAAAGGCACACCAAGATTGATAGCCAAACTGTCCTTGATTTCTTGTTTTGTCCATTCAACGGTAGTTGTACTTTCCAAAATTTCCTGTCCTTCATTCTTTAATCCAAAAATGTTGTGGAGAAGCTCTGGTTTTATCTGTACATCAGCTTCCTCCACGTTTGAAATTAATCCTTCTTCTCTTTCTCTTAAATTTGCATAAAAATAGGGCACTAAATTCTCATATACTACATGCCCTCTCTCTTGAGAAATGAATTGCAATAGACCTTGGAATTCAAATAGATCTTTGATTTCTTGCATTCCATCCCAATTTACTGGTTTACTGTAAATAATATCGTAACCCCTTATTTCTTAATATTTGGTATAAGCTTTCTGACTACAAAAATGTACTTCATTCAAAATTGTTGTTTCAGTCGGGTTAGGAAGGTGACTTTATTGTTCCAGAGGGGTTTGTACTTGCTCTTCCTCTAACATAGGCTGCATTTGAACATTTTCTACAGATTCCTGAATTTCTATTTCTGATTGTGGTGGTGAGCCGGCAGAACTCTCCACTCTATCTTGAATTCTTTCCATATATTGTTGAAGCATTTCTTGCTCTTTAGTGAAATCTGTGAAATTATTTTTGTCCAAATGGCTTCTTTCATTTTCTTCATTTTCTACTCTTTCTTCTTCCCCCTGACTACCAATCTGTTTTGTTACTATTTTTTCTGATTCTGTAATAGATTAGGATGGAGTCATGGGCAATTCAGTTTCTACCCTAATTTCTGTTTCTTCTAGTATAGGCTGCAGACTAATTTCAGCCTGATTTTCTTCTTTTCTTTGCTCCTACTGCTGCTGCTCCTCCTACTCCTCCTCAGAATCGGATAGCAGGTTTATAAAAATTGGCTCCACAGGCCCTGTTGCTATTGGTGCTTCAGATTTAATCTCTTCTTGATAATCAAGCACTATCTCTTTTCCTTTCCTTTTTCTGATTAATTATGCCTGTTCTTCCTCTTCTTCTTCTGAGATTAAATCTACAAAAGTAGGCTCTACAGGCCTTCGAGCCACAGGTACTGGCTCTTCCTGTTTAACTTTTTCTATAATTACTGGTCTTGAAGAACCAACTTCATCTCTTTTTTCAGTAGGTTTGGTAGTAGCTTCTTGATGCTGTTCCATTTTGATTTTATATTGGGCTTTCAACTTTTCTGCAGCCCTCTTTTTGTAAAGTGCATCAAACACTAAGTGTGCTTTAGCCACTACCAAATCTTCTGATTCTCCTTAGTTTTTCCCAACTTGAACTAGTGCTTGAAATTCCTTTAACTCTTCTTCAATTGAAGGCCCCATCATTTCTACATGTGCCAACGGCTTAAATGGTGGAACTGAAGGTCCTGGCTGTTGTTCCTCAGGAACAGGTCTTTCAGCAATCGGCTGATCTTGTTCTTCAGTTGCCTCTTGTTGTTCCTGCCGCCATATTTCCCAACTTCCATGACCAGCAATGCGCCTTTTGAACCATAATCTGGCCTTGCGCTGGATTAGCTCTAGGGCTACTTCATTGTTCAACCTGATTCTTCTTTCTTTACTAACTGCAATTTCTGTTGCTACTCTGATTCGTGTCTCCATTATCTGGGGTATTTGTATACCACAATCTACTAATATTCTTCTTAATCTAAAAAGTTCAGATTCTACCTTTTGTAACTCTTTTTCTCTCATTGTATTTCTAATCTTCTGATGCGTGTGCCATTCTTCTAATTCCTTCAGAAATTGTGCGGTGTCCACTGCATCTTCCCAGAATTCAGGCGTCATTTTCCTCATCGTGGAGTTACTCAATAGCACGGAATCGCTTTGATTTCTACTATTCTAGATTCTAAATGATTTGCTAGATAATGCCCCCAAAACCCTAGGTTTAAGATTAAATAAGCCCTAAGTTTAGGTGGGTAATTGGGTCATTTCCTGAACCAACTATTACTATTTTATCTACGGTCTTAGCTACAATACTCCGTTGAGTTAACTATAATAAGCTCGTTGACTAACTCAAGACTCAACGGAGTAAGCTTGTTGAGTTAAGCGTAACTTAACGGACTCCCCGTACAAACAGATATAATAATAAAAATACTATAGATAATAGTTTTTTTTTTTCTTCTCAATTTAACCGATACTATGTTTTGGTCAGACCTAAATATTTTTTCCGGTTGAACTGATACTATGTTTCGGTAAAACAAATATTTTTTTCTTAAAATTAATATACATATTTTTTTTATGTTCCGGTCATACCGATGGATCCAGTCGGTTGAACCGTAACGATTTTTATATTTTATATATATTTTTTTTAATGTGTGTGTGTGTTTTTTTTTTTTATATATGTAAACATAAAAACTGATTTTTTACTAAGTAAAGCTCGAGTAACCCTCTACTTTGACTTCTTCTATGATTCCAAAGGAGCTTTTTGGTGTTTTCAGAATAGGTCTAAGTCTTTGTCCATTTACTTTAAATATATTCTGATTTTTAGGATTTTCAATTTCAATAGCTCCATAAGGATAAATATTTCGAACTATGTAAGGTCCTCCCCATCTAGATCTTAATTTTCCTGGACGGTTATGGATTCTAGCCATATAAAGATATACTTCTTGTCCTATTTCAAAGCTTTTTGGAATAATTTTTCTATCATGCCAAATTTTAATTTTCTCTTTTTCTCTTACAGTCTTCGAATAAGCTTCATTTCTAAATTCTTCTAATTCAATTAGTTCCATTTTTCTATTTTCAGCAGCTTGATTTAAATTAGTGTTAAGAGTTTTTAATGCCCAATAAGCTTTATGTTCTATTTCTGCTAGTAAATGACAACTTTTTCCATATACTAGCCTAAAAGGTGACATACCTAAGCTCGTTTTATAAGCAGTTCTATAAGCCCAAAGTGCATCTATCAATCTATTAGCCCAATCTGTTCTAGTAGGATTTACTACTTTTTCTAAGATTAACTTAATTTGTTTGTTTGCACTTTCTACTTGTCCACTTGTTTGCAGATGATATGATGTTGCAATTTTGTGGTTTACTCCATATTTCTTCATTAAGGCTTCAAAACTTCTATTACAGAAATGAGTTCCTCTATCACTGATAATAGCTTTAGGTATTCCAAATTTGGCAAATATATTTGTTCTTATAAATTGTATTACCACTTTGTTATCATTAGTTTTTGTAGGAATAGCTTCTATCCATTTAGATACATAATCCACCCCCAACAATATGTAATTAAATTGATTATACATAGGAAAAGTACCCATAAAATCTATTCCCCACACATCAAAGATTTCAAACTCAACAATAGGATTAAGAGGCATCATATTCCTCTTTGATATTGTTCCTATTTGTTGACATCTTAAACAACTTAAGTAATATTTATGAGCATCTTTGAATAGTGTTGGCCAATAAAACCTACATTGCAGAATTTTTGCAGCAGTTTTCCCTGAACCAAGATGCCCTCCACATGCTTGGTCATGACAGAAAGACAATATGCTTAGATATTCAGTTTCTGGAACACACCTCCTTAAAACCAGATCAGGACATTTCTTAAATAAGTATGGGTCTTCCCAATAGTAATATTTTACTCTTGAGAAAAGTAATTTCTTATCTTGTCTATTCCAATCCTTAGGTGTTAAACCAGTAACTAAGTAATTAACTATGTCTGCATACCAAGGCATTGTGTTGATGGTCATTAATTGTTCATTAGGAAAATTATCCTTAATTTCAATATTTGATTTTTTTATTTGTAATCTTGATAAATGATCTACTACTACATTCTCACAACCTTTTTTATCTTTAATTTCTAGATCAAATTCTTGTAATAATAATATCCATCGGATCAATCTAGGTTTAGTCTCTTTTTTCTTTATTAGATGTTTTAAAGCTGAATGATCCGTGTATACTATCACTTTAACTCCAATCAGATATGATCTAAACTTTTCTAAGGCAAACACAATAGCTAATAATTCTTTTTCAGTAGTTGTGTAATTAACTTGAGCATCACTTAAGGTTTTGCTTGCATAATGAATCACTCTAGGAGAATTTTCTATTTTCTGTCCTAACACTGCTCCTACAGCAAAATCAGAAGCATCGCACATTAATTCAAATGGATGGTTCCAATCAGGTGCTTGAATTATAGGAGTTGAAATTAAGCTAGTCTTAAGTCTGAAAAATGCTTCCTTGCAATTTTTATCAAAGTTAAATGAGACATCTTTTAGTAGATTAGTTAGAGGTCTAGCTATTTTGCTAAAGTCTTTAATAAATCTTCTATAAAAAACAACATGTCCTAGAAATGATCTAATATCTTTTACTGATTTAAGTTCTAGTAGATTAGAAATTACTTCTATTTTAGCTTTATCTACTTCCAACCCTTTCTTAGAAACAACATGCCCTAAGACTATTCCTTATTTAACCATGAAGTGACATTTTTCCCAATTTAAAACCAGATTTTTTTTCACACAACGTTTTAATATTTGGTCTAAATTGCTTAAACAAACTTCGTATGAGTTGCCATATACAGTAAAATCATCCATAAATATTTCTAAGAAATCTTCAGTCATTCTAGTAAATATGCCCTGCATACACCTTTGAAAGGTAGCTAGCGCATTGCATAATCCGAATGACATTCTCTTAAAAGCATAAGTTCCCTTAGGATAGGTGAAAGTTATTTTCTCTTGATCCTCTAATGCTACTGGAATTTGATTATAACCTGAATACCCGTTTAGGAAACAAAAATATTCTTGCCCTACTAATCTTTCCAGCATTTGATCTATAAAAGGTAAGGGAAAATGATCTTTCCTAGTCACAGCATTCAGCTTTCTATAGTTTATACATGCTCTCCAGCCTGATTGAATTCTAGTAGGTATCAAGTCTTGACTTTCATTCCTAATAACTGTTAATCTTGATTTCTTAGGAACTACATGGATTGGACTAACCCACGAGCTATCAGGAATCGGATAAATTATGTCATTTTCTAACCATTTCACTATTTCCTTCTTGACTACTTCTTTAAGGTTTGGATTTAATCTCCTCTCAGGAATTTTAACAGGTTTAGCATTCATTCTAAATATATATGGTGACAGCATAAAATTGAACTTAACCCTTTTATATCAGTCATAGTCCATCCTATTGCTTCTTTATAACTTTTTACTACATCTTTTAATTTAGCTATTTGATCCTCTTTTAAATCTGAAGCAATAATGATTGGACAGGTTCGTTTCTCTTCCAGAAATATATAAGTTAATTCAGGAGGTAAAGGTTTTAATTCTAAATGTTGCCCATCAGAAGTAATAGCTCCTAATTGAACATCATGATTTTCTAAATTAATTTCTTCCAGATTTCCTTCTATATTTATGCTTTCACTTTCCTCTAAAGTTTCAGAATTGATTTTCCTATTTAATTCTTCTAGAATCACATCATTTAACATATCTCCTTCATCTTCTAAAAAGTCTATGGTATGTAAGGACATTTCTAATTCCTCAAACCTTTTTGATTTGAAAATATTTAATTGAGTATCCTCATTACCATATGTTAACTTCATTACTCCAATTTTACAATTTATAACAGCCCCTAATGTTGCTAAAAATTGCCTTCCCAAAATTAAAGATGTATCACTATTTTTATACTTAATTTGTTGGGAATCCAAAATTACAATATCAATAGGATATATAAAATTTTTGATTTTAATTAAGACATCCTCTATTTTTCCTCTAAGGTATCTTATACTTTTATCAGCTAATTGAATAATCGTACTAGTAGGAGTTAAGCCTTCTAATCCTAAGGATGTGAATATATCACTTGGCATAACATTTATACCTGCACCTAAGTCTATTAAGGTTCTTTTTAGAATGGTGTTTCCTATGGTGCATGATATAACAGGGATTCCAGAATCAGATAACTTTTTAAGAATTTGTGGCAAAAATAGGGAACTACTTTGCTCAGCTAAAAAGACATTTCTAAGAACTTTTCGCTCTCTTTTCTTAGTACACCAATCCTTCAAAAATTTAGCACAAGGTGGCATTTTCTACAATAGATCTAACAAAGGAATGTTAACTTGTACTTTTTCAAAAATTTCTCTGCTTTTTTCTTATTTTTCAGGTATTGTTTGTTGTAATCTTTCAGGATAGGGTGCTAAAGATTTTGATTTCAAAGATTCTTTTTCTTTCATTTGATTTGTTTGATCCTTTTTAGCTTCATTTGCAAATTCAGATTGTTCTTCAGTGATTTCTAGATTTTAAGCTATTACATTTTCATTATCATTTTGATTTTTACTCTTGTCCACCTTCATATCATTTTCATTTTGAGTTCTTAGTGGTATATTAGTTCCAGATCTTAATGTTACGCATACATCTTCCAGATTTTCATTACTCTTATGATGTTTTTGTATATCATTTTCGTGTTTATGATCTTCAATTGTTTTTAGTTTTAAAGTGCATTCTTTAAATTCTCTTGCATTAATATTTTCTTTTGACTGTGTATTTTGCAAATTATGCAGGTTTATAACATTATAATTTTCATTATTCTGTTGCATAACTTGTATTTTCATTGTATATTCGTTTAATGCTTTAGTTTTCTTTCCAGATCATCTAATTTCATTGCACTCAATTTTTGATCAATTTTCATTATGGTTTTTTCAGTTTCGTAAATTATATCCTTTTTAGGTTCTGAATATACTTCCTTATAATTTAATTGGTTGGCTTCTTATTGCTGACACATAAAGTATTCCAGTTTGTCAAGGTTTTGCTCTATACTATGCTCTAGTCTGTCATACCTATCCCAAACTTCCGTGTCTCTCAACATATTACACATTCTATACTGACCATCAATTGGGTAAACTATAGGATTATCATACTCGGCTCTATTATATTGAAGATAATTCATTTATTGTTCATGAGATCTAACCATCTATAAATGTTTCAGTTTCAAACAGTCAGATATGTCATGTCCTTCAGAATTGTAGAATTCACATATGCTAATTACAGGTTTCAGAAATCTTTGAGCATAAGCATATGCCATATTCTCAATTATAGAAGAAAACACACAACTCTTTGGCTATTAAAACAAAACAGCTCTAACAGTTGCTTATATTAGTTCAATTCAATTCTAGTCAATTCAATTCCCCGACAACGGTGCCATAAAACTTGCTTGATTTTTCCCAGCACTACATTAGAAAAACTTGGATTTGTTACTTCTGTTTTTACTTAGTTAATTTATCTTTATGCCTATTCTTTCTTTTAGAAGTAAACAAACAACCTTTAATACAATTTAGATATTAATTCCAATTTGTACTTTAACTGCAAGTGCACAGTGTCTATTGTATCAGTGTGCAAGTATAGGTCGATCCCACAGGGAATTGCTGAAAAGTTTAGAACTGTCCGTTTGAATTACAGTTAACTCAACGAATAAAGTTCGTTGAGTTATGGCTAACTCAACGGACTAACCTTGTGGACTTAAGTTAATTCCACGAGCTTGTCTTTTCTTTTTAATACTGCTATTTACAGAGAAATTCGGCCAACCATTGGGCGATTCCATAGATTGTAAATAACATCAATTAAGCTCTTTAATGTTAGTAAAAACTGGATTTATCATTAATCAATACTAACATTTAGATAATTCAGACAGTAACCATTAAAATCTTTAAGTCTTTTGAACGAACCAATTTCAGTAAACTGTAAAACTAAAATAAACATAAAACAATCACAACATTGACAAAGATAACATTAATCACGATACAACACTCAAATACAACATACAAATATAGATAAATTATTTTTGGTATTTTTGTTTTAATATGAACATGGAAATGGGCGAAAGGTGAAATCTAAATTAATCTCACTCGATAGTAAATACTTCCGACACTACTTGCGACGTGATTACACCACTGAAAATTAAACAACTTACAATTCTGTCTCCTCTCCCTATAGAATCACGAGTCTAGAATTGCAAGATAATCTTCTCTTCAGCATACAGGCATCAACCCGAAGCCAAGGCTAAAAGCTTTACGATCTCTTGAGATATGAGTTGGCGCTTGGTGAAAATGGTTTCCCTTCCCGCGATGCGATCACTCATCACAGTGGTTGTCAGGCACTATGTTTGGCTCAACATCGACCCGACATCAAGAAAGTATTCTCACAGACCTTCGCTGGTTGGTGATTATGGTGGATACGGTGGTGGTAACGATGGTTAGTGTGATACTTCAGAGAATCACCGATATTGTCTACAGAGAGCTCGGTGCTCCTCCTCTGTATACACTAGCCGTCCATCGATCACACCTACTTCTTTTTCTTCTTTTCTTTTATATTTCTTTAGTAGTAACTACTTCTACTTAAATGATCGATTGGATTTCCTTCATTTATATCAACGGCGATGATTTCTTCTCCCTGCGCAATACATGCAATCGTGGTTTTTCTTCCAACTGTCCTGTTTCTACATCCGCTATAGTGGCATATTAGAAAATAAATAGTCTGTAGAGTTACAGATAACTCAACGGACTTTCTTCGTTCATTTAACTATAAAAACACATGCATAAATTTAACTATCCGATGCTTAGGTGCATTTTGGATACTTATAAACTTAACTATCCGATGCTCAGATGCATTTCGGATAGTTACAACTAACTCACCGATATATAACTTAAGTAGATCTACCAATTCTCGACACGTGTCAACAGCAGTTTAATAATAAAATACCCATTTTGGAGAGTTACAGGTCTAACTATCCGATGCTCAGATGCATTTCGGATAGTTACAGCTAACTCACCAAAAATCCACTTAAGTCACTTTACCAGAACATGACACATGTCCACAGCTATTTTATAAATAAAAAGAGATTTTGGAGGGTTACACATATAGCTGTCCGATGCCTAGCTGCAATTTCGGATAGTTATAGATAACTCACTAAAAGTTCACTTAAGTCCTGCGTTATGGTTTTGACACGTGTACTTTTGGTAATAATAAAATATTCTTTCAAAATATAACTGTTTGGCAATATAAACATAACTATCCAACATGTTCGGTCTGTTAAACATAACTGTCCTAAATATTAGAAAATTCGGGTACTTAAGAATTTCACAGCCTGTAATTTACCGACAGTTCAGAAATGCACTAAATTGACATTAATTTCCCAAAATTAAACAGATTCTTCAATTAAAGCATATAACAGTGCAATTATAACACAATGGCTTAATTCTCATATGATAAGCTAAATATTATGTAATTAACCATCATTTAACCATTAATAATATGCACTTTTTCATTCTAAATAGCACACATACGAGAACTATTTGAATTTCAAGGCTTGTTGACTCTACTTCTACAACAGCTAGGCCATCTTGCTATACCTGAAATTATCAGTTATTTTTACTCAAACTTAACAGTGGAAGAAGGTATTCCTTTTTCTAATATACAAGACAATGACATATATTTAACTCCAGATTAACTTTATCAGGTACTTGGTCTGAAAAATGGAGTTAAATTATCAAAAAGAAAATAAGTTTATCGATTGGGATGGGACATTACAAGTTTAGCCAAAGATCCCACTGCCAACAAACCATTGACATTACTAAATGACTTAAATGGCCAAGCACGTTTTATTGTAAAAATATTACATGCTACATTGTTTTAGAGGTTTGGTCATGGGGTAGAAGTTGGTAGATGTTATCTGTATGCTACATACGCATTAATAAACCATATACAGGTGAGCTAGTATGATATTTTTGTTTTCCATATCTTACATTTGTAGAGTAAATTATTTTATGGTGAAACGATTTTGAGAATTGTGGCAAGTCAAACAGATATTACACCTTAGCCACAGAAAAGATTAAAGTTAAGATCTTTCTCTGCAAAGGAACTCCAAAAATACCAGGAAGCAGATACACCTATCCTCAGACAACAATAATAATAGGATCAGCAATCATAGCAACAATCCACACAATTTATAGAAACATAGCAACATACAGATATACAACAAGGTATACATATAGAAATACATACAGGTATAGATACAGACATACATATTGAATTTTTACAGCAACTTTCACATGTTTCTCAAAATGATTTAGATCAAGCATTACTTGATCAAATAAACAGAGTTAGTATAGATATTGCAAAGAAAATTTTAGATACTCTGATTGATATTTTTCGAAGACAAAGAGGCTTGTGATTATACAAATTATGTATTACATGATTTATTTTTTGTAATTTGTAACCAAAACTATTATGTAAACTGTTTACTGATTTTAATGTTACATGATTATTTTTCATAGTTTATGATATTAAACAGTTTATGCTTAATCCATAAATCCTATGTATGTTTGAAACTATCGTTTTGATTAATATATACTTAGTAAGATATCCTTCCTTACATTTATAAAACTTAACTTCCTAAAGGGGGAGAAAATAGTTTGTTTACTTTTTTATAATGCCAAAAAGGGGGAGATATAAATTATGTGACTTATTAGGTTTTGACATCATCGAAAAGGGGGAGATTGTTTGGTATTTAATTTTGATGATATATGCTTTATTATCGTATTTAAATAAGTCTACATAATATTCTCTAAGTATAATAGTTAACAGATTATCGGAAAGTTTCATTTTGATGTCGGATAAATTAAAGATTTCCGAAGAGTTAGATTTGCAATAGTTAAACTTTCGGATAGTTAACGTTTCATTTTTGTCAAATACTTTATGTTAAAAACTTGTATAGTTAAGGTTATCTACACATGTGTTTTTAATGTTTTAAGCTGTCACGTGTTTTTCCATGTGCGTTTGGTAATGTAAAATTGAATAGTTAGATAACTGTTCGAGTTTTTATACGCATGGATAGATAACTATTCGAGTTTTATAAAAGGACTAATGAACAGATAAGTTTCTTTGTTTAGTCACGTGTTTTGCAGGTGCAAAAACTCGAAGAGTTAAAAGATAAGTGTTCAAGTTTTTACAGGACTTAAAGGATAAATGTTTGACTAAATCAAAGACTTAGAAGATATTCTACAAGACTCCAGGAAGATAAAATTTCGGTGAATCTATGAAGTGGAGATCGTGGAAATTCAAAATGTTAGTGGAGAAAGTGGAAATTAAAATAGAAAGTAATTTAGATTAAAGAGAAAATTAGTACGTGGATTATGGAATATGGATTGTGGATCAAGTGGATGAATATGCTAAAGGTGAAAGACAATAGAGTTCGACTACTAATAGAGAGTACGAGCTACATTACAAAGGAGGATCCCAATCTCGAAAACCAAGTCTGAATATTCAATCCGGATCCCTAACTGAAAAGTTAAGTTTGAATATTCATATTCTGAAAAATTTTCGAACATCAGAAGAAGTTCAAAATTCTAAGCAATTTCAGAAAAGGAGCTGCAAACATAAGAAGTCTAGAAATTTGACAATTGGAGAAGAAGAGATACAGAAGTTGAGCAAAGACAAAGAAAGATCAGGTTTTATACAATTCGAAATTAGTTTTCAATAAGTGCTTCATTGTTATATTCAAATTGTATATCAAACATTTTTGTATCAAAACCGTCAAGAAAGGAATTGAGTTGAAAAGATATTGTAAATTCTGTCTTGAAATAAAAGAATAGAATTTCATTTACGAGTGTTTTGTGCTCTTGTTTTATCCGCTAGTATTTAATTGCTAAAGACACAATTGACCCCCCCCTCTTGTGATACAGACGATCCTACAATAACTCAATGCACAAAATAAAATATTTAAGCCTTTAACATTTAGAGTTTCATTTTCTTTTTCAGTAATTGTCCAAGTATTATAAGGGGTAATTAACGGAGTATATGGTTTAGAAATCATGAACCACAACTTATGATTTATACTTTGAAGAAAGACTATCATCCTATATTTCCAATATTAAAAATATATTCCATCAAGTAAAGGAGGACGATTAAGATTTTGACCTTCATACAAAGGAAAATTACCATTTCCAATAGCCATCTTACCTTAGATTTTTCAACCTATTTGATTTTAAATAGTTTAAAAACTTTAAAACAACTTGAGCCTTAAATCAAGAAGGTTAAACGTATGCTCAGATATTAATTTCTATTTAAAAACAAGGAAGGCAGAATAAGCAATTTGATATTAAAAAAGTTGGTATCGATTTTATATCAAAGATTATTAACAAAGCTCTTATACCACTTGTAGGATCGTATGGCTACACAAGAGGGGGGTGAATTGTGTTTTTCAACATTTTCGATTATTATTGAAACTTCGAAATTAAAAAACAAGTCGAGACATTGTTTTCATAAAATCATTTTATTTAAGGTTTCAATTACAATACACAATTCAATTCTCCGCAAAAATTGTAGATGCAATTATATAATGATACCATGTTTCATCTGTTCAATTTTATAACTACAAACAAAGAAAACTAATTTGCAAAATTTAAAACATTTCTCCCTATTTGATATCTTTCTTCTTTTTCTTCTTCAGTAATTTTTCAGTGACGAATATCTGACTTTCTCTGCTTCATCGAATTTGCTTTCTTCTAATACTTTAGATCTTTAGTGATAGAAATCTAACCTTTTCTACTTCACTAAATTTTCTTCCATCTAAGAGCTTTTCCCTGAAGAAGTGTTTTTGATCCTTGAAAATATATTTCCTTTGGTGTGTAGGGATGACTAATCAATGAGAATTCTATGCCTTTTATACTATATCTTCATTTCATGCATATCCTCCACGTTTAATCACTACCAGTTTTCCACTTCTTCACGTCTTCTCTTTTTCCTTCATCGAAAAACACACGTTCTGACCCACGTTTACATTTCAAATTTTCTTTAATCATCAATCCTAGATCTCTGAAAAATTTCCTACAAAAAAACTTTCTCGTCCAAAATTTTTCATCAAGTGTACTAAGAAGTTGTTACTTTAATGTCAACTAAATGAGTAAAACAAGTAGATATATAACTTAACGTTTTTAACTTAACGAGTTCCTCATGTGCTAACTCACATGACAAGTACTGTAGCTAACTCAATGAACTATGTCTGTGGTGTTACGCTAACTCAATGAACCAGCTTCGTGGTGTTATGATAACTCAACGAACCAACTCCATTGTGTTATAGATAACTCAACGAACCAGTAATAAACAAATGTTTTTATAATAAGAATTTTACCACGTGCAATAATAACAACTTAAGTTTATAACGCTAACCTAACGCGTTGCCTTAGTGTTCAATATAGCAACTCAATGTGTCTAGTTATGTTAACTTAATGAGTTAAACATGTGCAACTCACATGATACAATATAACATTCATAACCTTTAATTTCACCACGTGTACAACACTAACTTAACGAGTTCGTCTCTTCTTTTACTCACTAACTTAACGAGTTCTCATGTAACCTATTTTAACCTTTAAGCCTCTAACTTAACGAGTTCTCATGTGACCTCTATACGAATAAAACTCTAACTTAACGAGTTGTCTAAATGTGCACTGTTCATGATACAGAAAATATAACTTTAAAACATATCATGCTTTTCAATAAAAACACACGTTAACTTAACGTTTAGTTAAATGAGAAATTAATGCAACGAAATGACTAGTTATTTAACTTAGTATAATTTCAAATCTAATACAGACAAGTATTTATATCAGTAAACTTTTTCTGTATTAATTGATGTTCTTAATTTCCTTTCACAAGCAATAGTAGTTGAGCAAATATGAATACTTTCATTCAGCACACATCATCAAAACAAAATACTCAACAATATATATATATATATTACAAAACACACATATATCTTTTTCTTACTTAGTAAAGCTCGAGTAGTCCTCTACTCTTACTTCTTCTATAATTCCAAAGGAATTTTTTAAAATTTTCAGAATAGGTCTACGTCTTTGTCCATTTACTTTAAATATATTCCAATTTTTAGGATTTTCAATTTTAATAGCTCCATAGGAATAAATATTTCAAATTATATAAGGTCCTGCCCATCTAGATCTCAATTTTTTTAGATGATTATGAAGTCTAGTCATGTAAAGATATACTTCTTATCCTATTTTGAAAGTTTTTGGAATAATTTTCTTGTCATGCCAGAATTTCATTTTTTCTTTTTCTTTTACAATTTTTGAATAAGCTTCATTCCTAAATTCTTCTAATTCAATCAATTGCATTTTTCTATTTTCAACTGCTTGATTTAAATTAGTGTTTAGAGTTTTTAATGCCCAATAAGCTTTATGTTCAATTTCAGTTGGTAAATGACAACTTTTTCCATATACTAGTCTAAAAGGTGATATACCTAAGCTTGTCTTATAAGTAGTTCTATAAGCCCAAAGTGCATTTATTAATCTAGTAGCCCAATCTTTTCTAGTAGGATTTACTACTTTTTCTAAGATTAACTTAATTTGTTTGTTTGCACTTTCTACTTGTCCACTTGTTTGCGGATGATATGATGTTGCAATTTTGTGATTTACTCCATATTTCTTCATTAAGGCTTCAAAACTTCTATTACAGAAATGAGTTCCTCTATCACTAATAATAGCTTTAGGTATTCCAAATCTAGCAATTATATTAGTTCTTATAAAATGTATTACCACTTTGTTGTCATTAGTTTTTGTAGGAATAGCTTCTATCCACTTAGATGCATAATCCACCCCCAACAATATATAATTAAATTGATTAGACCCATAAAATCTATTCCCCACACGTCAAAGATTTCAACCTCAACAATAGGGTTCAAAGGCATCATATTCCTCTTTGATATTTGTTTAGAATGAAAAAGTGCATAATATTAACAGTTAAATGATGGTTAATTGCATAATACTTAGCTTATCATATGATAATTAAGCCATTATGTTATAATTGCACTATTATATGCTTTAATGAAAGAATTTGCATAATTTCATGGAATTAGCATTAATTAAGTACATTTCTGAACTGTTAGTGAATTACAAGCTTTTTAATTCTTAAGTATCTAAATTTTCTATTATTTCAAAGAGTTATATTTCATTTATTGGACAGTTATGTTTTAAACACTTAAAGAATATTTTATTATTTCCTGGAGTACACATGTTGAAACCTTAATGCATGACTTAAGTGAATGTTCAGTAAGTTATCTGTTAACTAACTGAAATGCATTTGAGCATCAGATAGTTAGGTCTGTAAGTATCTGAAATATTTAAACTCGTTAAGTTAGAATTATGCACATGTTGAAATTAAATGTTTTATTATGTCACGTGAGGTACACATATTTAACTCGTTAAGTTAGCATAACTATACGCGTTGAGTTACATGAATATACACTAAGGTAATGCATTTGGTTAGTGTTATAAGTTTATAAGTTATTTTTTTATTGCACGTGTTTTATAGTTAAGTCAACGAAGTAAGTTTGTTGAGTTACACTAACTCTACGTACCATTTATTTTCTAACATACCATTATAACAATTGTAAAAACAAGAAATTCAAAGGAAAACCATGATTGCACATATTACACAGGAATTCACTTGTGGAATGAAGAAGAAATCACCATTGTTGATATGAATGAAGGAAATCCAACTAATCATTTAAGTAGAAACAATTACTACTAAAAGAAATATAAAAGACAAAGAAAAAGATTGTGAGAAGAAAGTAGAGAACCACGCTAAATGTAGGAAACATCAGAAGTTCCCTGAAGCTCGACACCACACCACCAAAATCACCAACCATTGAAGGTCTATGAGGATACTTTCTAGATGTCGGGTCGATTCCGAGCCAAACACGGTGACTAACAACCACTATGAGGAGTGATCGCGTTGCAGGAAGGGAAGCCATTTTCACCAAGCACCGACTCATATCTTAGAAGATCGTAAAGCTTCTAGCCTTGGTTTCGAGTTGATGCTAGTATGCTGAAGAGGAGATCATCTTACAATTCTTGGTTCACGATTTTATAGGGAGAGGAGGCAAGATTATTAGTGATTAAGTTTTCAATGGTGTAATCGCGTCGCATGTAATGATGGAAGTTTTTACTATCGATAGAGATTTTTACATTTCACCTTTTCTCATCTTTAGTAACATATCAAAACAAAAATACTAAAAACAACAAATTATCTGTGTTTACATTTAGTATTAATGTGTTGTATTGTTTGTTTTGTATTGTGATTAATGTTATCATTGTTAGTATTGTGAATGTTTTATGTTCGTTTGATTCAGAAATAGAAAATAGTTTTATTGTTTACTGAAATTGTTTCGTCCTAGATACTTAAAGATTTTAATGGTTACTATTTGAAACATCTAAATGTTAGGGTTGCTTAATGACAAATCTAATATTAACTAACATTAAAGAGCTTAATTGATATTATTTACATTCTGTGGAACCACCTAATGGTCGACTGAATTTCTCTGTAAATAGTAGTATTTAACTGGAAAGGTAGGCTTGTGGAGTTATCTTAAGTCCACAAGGTTAGTTTGTTGAGTTAACCATAACTCCACAAACTAAGTCCGTTGAGTTAACTGTAACTCAATGGAGTGCTTAACTGAACATATATAAACTCCAATATAAAAATCGGAATAGTATACAATTCTTACTCAATTTTTGTGGGATCGACTTGTACTTGCACACAAATACAATATACACTATGCACTTGTAGTTAAAATACAAATTAGACTTAATATCTAATTTGTGTGAAAGGTTGTCTGTTTACTTCTAAAAGAATGTATTAATATAAGCATAAAAACAAATAAAAGAAGTTTTCACAAACCCGAACAATATTCTTCCTATTTATTGACATCTTAAACAACTTAAGCAGTATTTATGAGCATCTTTGAATAGTGTTGGCCAATAAAATCCACATTGCAAAATTTTGGCTGTAGTTTTCCCTGAACCAAAATGTCCCCCACATGCTTGGTCATGGTAGAAAGATAATATGCTCTGATATTTAGTTTTTGGAACACACCTCCTTAAACCAAATTAGGACATTTCTTAAATAAGTATGGGTCTTCCCAATAGTAATATTTTACTCTTGAAAAGAACAATTTCCTATCCTGTCTATTCTAATCTTTAGGTGTTAAACCAGTAACTAAGTAATTAACTATGTCTGCATACTAAGGCATTGTGTTTATGGTTATTAATTGTTCATCAAGAAAATTATCCTTAATTTCAATATTTGATTTTTCTATTTGTAATCTTAATAAATGATCTGCTACTACATTCTCACAACCTTTTTTATCTTTAATTTCTAGATCAAATTTTGCAATAACAATATACATTGGATCAATCTAGGTTTAGTCTCTTTCTTTGCTATTAGGTGTTTTAAAGTTGAATGATCCATGTATACTATCACTTTAGCTTTAATCAGATATGATCTCAACTTTTCTAAGGCAAACACAACAACTAACTGTTCTTTTTCAGTAATTGTATAGTTAACTTGAGCATCATTTAAAGTTTTGCTTGCATAATGAATCACTCTAGGAGATTTTTCTATCTTCTGTACCAACACTACTCCTACAACAAAATCAGATGCATCGCACATTAATTCAAATGGATAACTCCAATTAGGGGCTTGTATTATAAGAGTTGAAATTAAGCTAGTTTTAAGCTTGAAAAATGCTTCTTTGCAATTTTTATCAAAGTAGAATGGGACATCTTTTAATAGATTAGTTAAAGGTCTAGCTATTTTGCTAAAATCTTTAATAAATCTTCTATAAAATCCAGCATGTCCTAGAAATGATTTAATATCTTTTATTGATTTAGGTTTTGGTAGATTAGAAATTACTTCTATTTTAGCTTTATCTACTTCCAACTCTTTCTTTGAAACAAGATGTCCTAAGACTATTCCTTGTTTAACCATGAAGTGACATTTTTCCTAATTTAGAACCAAATTTTTTTTCCACACAGTGTTTTAATACTTGGTCTAAATTGTTTAAACATATTTCATATGAAGTTTCATATACAGTGAAATCATCCATAAATATTTCTAAAAAATCTTTAGTCATTCCAGTGGATATGCCCTGCATACACCTTTGAAAGGTAGCTAGTGCATTGCATAATCTGAATGGCATCCTCTTAAAAGTATAAGTTCCATTAGGACATGTGAAATTTGTTTTCTCTTGATCCTCTAATGCTACTAGAACTTGATTATATCCTGAATACCCATCTAGGAAACAAAAATATTCTTACCCTACTAATTTCTCTAGCATTTGGTCTATAAAAGGTAAGGGAAAATGATCTTTCCTAGTCACAACATTCAGCTTTCTATAGTCTATACACACTCTCCAGCTTGATTGAATTCTAGAAGGTATCAAGTCTTGACTTTCATTCCTAATAACTGTTAATCTTGATTTCTTGGGAACTATATGGATTGGACTAACCCTTGAGCTATCAAAAATTAGATAAATTATGTCATTATCTAACCATTTCACTATTTCCTTTTTGACTACTTCTTTAAGGTTTGGATTTAATCTCCTCTCAAGAATTCTAACTGGTTTAGCCTTCTCTTCTAAATATATCTAATGACAACATATAGTTGCACTTAACCCTTTTATATCAGCTATAGTCCATCTTATTGCTTCTTTATAAGTTTTTACTATATCTTTTAATTTAGAAATTTGATCCTCTTTTAAATCTAAAGCAATAATGATTGGACATGTTCATTTTTCTTTTAGAAATATATAAGTTAATTCAGGAGGTAAATGTTTTAAATCTAAATGTTGACCATCAGAAGCTAGAGCTCCTAATTGAACATTTTCATCTTCTTTATTAATCTCTTCTTGATCTCCTTCTACATCTATGCTTTCACTTACTTCTAAAGTTTCATAATCTAGTTGCCTATTTAATTCTTCTTGAATCACATCATCTAGCATATCTCCTTCATCCTCTAGAAAGTTTATAGTATGTAAGGACATTTCTAACTCCTCAAACTTTTCTAGTTTGAAAATGTTTAATTGAGTATCCTCATTACCATATGCTAACTTCATCACTCCAGTTTTACAATTTGTAATAGCCTCTGATGTTGCTAAGAATGGTCTTCCCAAAATTAAAGATGTATCATGATCTTGATGCTTAATTTGTTGGGAATCCAAAATCACAATATCAATAGGATATATGAAGTTTTTTATTTTAATTAGGACATCTTCTATTTTTCCTCTAGGGTATCTTATACTTCTATCAACTAATTAAATGACAATCCTAGTAGTGATTAAGCCTTCTAATCCTAAGGATGCAAATATATCACTAGGCATAACATTTATACTTACACCTAGGTCTATTAAGGTTCTTTCTAGAATGGTATTTCCTATGGTGCATGATATAACAGGGATTTCAGTATTAGATAACTTTTTAGGAATTAGTGGCAGAAATAGGGAACTACTTTGCTTAGCTAAAAAGACTCTCTTTAAAACTTTTCGCTCTCTTTTCTTAGTGCACCAATCCTTAAGAAATTTAGCATAAGGTTGCATTTTCTGTAATAAGTCTAACAAAGAAATGTTAACTTGTACTTTTTCAAAAATTTCTCTAATTTTTTTTTGTTTTTTAGGAAATGTTTGTTGTAATCTTTCAAGATAGGGTGCTAATGATTGTGATTTACAAGATTTTTTTTCTTTCGTTTCATTCATTTGATCATTTTTAATCTCATTTTCAGATTGATATTTTTCTTCATTGGTTTCTAAGTTTTCAAATATTACATTTTCATTATCATTTTTAATTTTGTTCTTATCCACCTTCACATTACTTTCTTTTTGAGTTCTTGGTGGTTTATTAGTTCTAGATCTTAATGTTATACATACATCTTCTAGATTTTCATTACTTTCATGTTCTTGTATTTCATTTTCATGATTTTGATTTTCAATTGTTTCAGTTTTAACTTACATTCTTTAAATTCTATTGCATTGGTATTTTCTTTTATCTGTATATCTTGAAAATTATGCACATCTGTAACATTAACGTTTTCAATTGTATTTTCCTGTTACATAACTTGAAATTTCTTTGTAAATTCATCCAATGCTTTTAATTTTCTTTCTAGATCATCTAGTCTTATTGCATTCAATTTTTGATCAATTTTCATTATGATTTTTTCAATTTCATATATGATATCAATTTTAGGTTCTGAATATTCTTCCCTATAATTTAATTAGTTGACTTCTTGTTGCTGACACATGTATTGTTCCAATTTGTTCATGTTTTACTCTAAACTATATTTGACTGCTAGTAGACCTGATATTGTGTTTGCTGTGTGTGTTTGTGCTAGATTTCAATCTAATCCTAAAGAATCACACTCAATTGTAGTTAAAAGGATATTTAGATACATACAAGGAACTAAACATTTCAGACTGTATTATTCTAAGGATAGTTCAATAGATCTTATAGGATATATTGATGCTGATTACGTAGGATCTAAATCTGATAGAAAGAGTACTAGTGGCACATGTCAATTATTGGGAAATAATTTGGTGTCATGGTTTAGTAAAAAGCAAAACTATGTAGCACTTTCTACTACCGAAGCTGAATATGTTGCTGCTGCACTATGTTGCACTCAGATTCTGTGGATAAGGCAAACTTTAGAAGATTTTGGATTATCTTATGATACAATTGAGATTTATTGTGACAATAGTTCTGCAATAAATCTTTCCAAAAATCCTATATTACATTCTAGAGCAAAGCATATAGAGGTTAGACATCATTTTCTAAGAGATAACGTAATTAAAGGAAAAATTAAATTAGAATTTGTGTCTAGTAAAAAATAATTTGCTGATATATTTACAAAACCTCTAGACGAAAATACATTCTGCAACATTAGATTAAATTTGGGTATTTGTAGGCTATGTGATGTGTAAAATGCTTAAACTCCACATAAAAAGATAAATAGTATTGATGATGTTGTTCACCTCATAGATATTATATACTTATCATAAATATCTAAAGTAATATCTAAACTGCTGCTTAAGATACTATGTATTTATTGTAAAATCATAGTAGTATCTTATTGATTTTAAGTAGCTTATCAATTTTAATGATTTTTACGATTTTAAGTGGAAGTGTATATGAAAAACATTAAATACTTCTGATATTCTGAAATTTTGATTAAGTGTTTCCTTTGAATCAAGGAAAGTGCATATGATCATGCATACATTTGACTTAATTGATTAAACTTGTACAATAAGTTATATGTAACTCATCTTAAACTATTAATCAAAAGTATAAGCTTATTGAAACTGATTCGTATGCTTAGTAAAATCATAGAAGTAAATATTGTATGAGATTTGTGTTTTATTGCATCTGTATTAATGGAATACATATATACTATACTTAAAATGAAAAGTGCTTACAAAGTGAAAATCTTTGAAAGTTTATTGATTAGTTTGATCATGAGCCTTTTGTACTTGAATAGATAGGTATGTAAGGATTGTTGTCCTGAAAAAGGATTCTTTAAATCTGGCAACCTAAGGTCCTGATCAGATCTGGGATTGTTGACTGAAAGCTCATTACACGGGTACATAAGAAAGCTCTTGTATGATTCAAGCTTTTCAAACTAACTTTTAAAGAAAATTATCAATATTTACTGTTTTGAAAAGAAAAAATTGTTTCATTAATTACAAATATCTTTAAATCAAATATAGTTTCTACCAATATGACTACTAAGTTATTGAATCAACATTAGTACTTTTGAAAACGTTTATTTGAAATACATTCTTTTATTCTCCTTGAATTAATCATATTGAGTTCAAAGTTATGTTTTGATTCATATACAGTAGGAATTGATTCTTAAAATCATTTTTGATAAAGTCAGAATAACGGAAGTTTCTGAAAAGAAAATTTAAAAGTATAGTTATACTTAACATCTATTGTTATACAAGTATATTTTGTATGTTATTGAATATATATGAAGTATATTTGTAGAGGGAGGATTAACAATGTCCAAAATAGATTAATATAATTCAGAATACAAATCTTGGTTAATCTGAATTAATATCTTCTTACAAGCTTGATGAAATAATTTAAAAAAACAAACGAACTATTTTAGATTCAAAGGACAGGAATGTTAGAATAGTTTACAATGTTCTCAAGAAAATGATAAGGTTTCACTATTGTGATGTGTTCGGAACGTTTCAGTTGGAAGCATCCAAAAATTGTTTTAAGTGTACTAACTGGACGTTATGTTAGATAAGGTAACGTATAAAACTACCTCTAGACAGTGTTTTACTCGTTAGGTTAGTTAACTCAACAAGTTATACTTGACTATTTCGGGTAACTTGATTGAATAAACTTTATTCAATACTCATTTGAAATCCAAACCTGACTTATACACGTTGAGTTACTCACCTAGAAACCCTATTTAAACACTTATTGCATGGGCACTTAGGTTATTCGTACACTTTGTCAAGAAAATTTTTCCCGCTTGTTGTTGTTATAACCTACGACGATGGTCTCCAAGTTCTACAAGGGCCGTAGCAGAGGAAAAGGCAAAAGCAGAGGATATAAAGGAAAAGCTATAGAGCATGATGAAGTTCCACGTATTTGGTTTAAGAAAATTTTGCAAGTTGACAAAAGGTTAGCAGAAATTTATAAAGATTACTTCTTTCCTCAAGGTATACTAGATGAAGTTAGACAAGAGCTTCAAATTACTGATGAAAATATTACATACATGGGTATTCGTAGTAAATTTGATAGAGAATACAAAATGAAATGTGCTGAGATTGCATTTCTCAAGCAGTATGCAAAATATTTGGAAAAAGGTGTAGATACTTCAACTAGAACTCCTCAAATACTAATAAACAGTACAAGACTACATACATTTGAGGAAGAGCATGAATCAGCTATCCCTACTCCTTTATATTCAAAACAAGTAGAAGCACATATTGCTGTAGATAAAAGAAAAGTTGACAATCTTTGAAAGGCTATAGCTATAAAAAGTGCTTTTGAAGAATTAAAGCAGAAAACTTTTATGGAGCAATTTGAAAAGAAAATAGCAATACTTGAAGAGGAGAAACATAAATTTTATAGTAGAAGGAAAGTTAGAAAAATTATGTCTTCAAAGACAAAGTCTATTGAAAAAGAAAAATCAGATGAAAATTTATTTCCAAAAGGCAATGTATGTTTAGACATTGTACCTTATAATGCATTTGATAAACTCATCAGTTCCGAACATACTGAAATTGATGAAGATAATGAGACTTTATTTTCTCTTACTAGAAAACTTGAGAAGAAATACAAGTCAAATATGAGCTCAAGTTTTTCTATTAGTTCAAGTCCTAATGATGCAGAAATTGAAAAATCAGAGCATTAGGCACCTGACATTGAACAATTTATTGCAGATATAATTGACAATGTTGAGGTAGTAACTAGTTCACAGGTTGAATTGTCTGGAGTAGTAGATATTGAAAATGTTAAGACTCCAAAAGAGCTAAAAGTTAACCAACCTTCTTTAGAATCTATAGAAGCAGCGTTTGGGAATTCACAGCATGTATTAATGGAAATATCTATTGAACAAAATGAACAATTACAGGTAGATACACCGGTTGTAGAATTTGTGGAAAAATTGAACTCTGAACATTCTATAGAAACTGATCCAATGAATGTTGAGCTTAATGAAGATGTTCCTTACAATGTTGAAGCTAAAGAATCAAGCTTACCTGAGCAGCTTCAAGAAAATATTTTTCCAAAGGAACAACATGACATTCATTTTGAAGAAGACATTCCTGATGATGAAATAAACTCTGAATCATGGCTTCAGGTATCACATTCTTTGTGTACAGTATTACAAATTCAAGGTAATTCAATTCATTTTAGATCTGAGGAAGCATTGCAGAAATACAATAATCTGATTACATGTCAGATTCTACATGCTTGTCCAATAAAATTTAGAAATTTGATGGAAATAAGAGATCTATTTGAGTTTCAAGGCCTCATTCAATTCTTGCCAGTTGGAACGAAATGCAAGCAATACAAAGAGCTTATTGCAACTTTTTATAGCAATCTGGTCAAGAATGGAAATTTTTTGAAAACTCAAATCAATCAACAGGAGTTTATATTGTCTCCTGAGTTAATTTTTGAAGTTTTGGGATTAAAGAATGAAGGTGTTGTTACAAACAAATTTGACATGATTAGACAACTAGAATGGAACATTCAGTCTTTATCAAAAATTCCAGATGTATATTCTGAAATGAGATTAATGGAAAATCTAAATGTAGAGGCAAGGTTCATTGCAAATATATTGCATGCAAATTTATTTCAAAGAGTTGGACACAATATGGAAGTTAGTAGAAGTTGTTTATATGCAACTTATGGCCTGCTGAATAGAATTCAAATCAATTGGTTTGATGTTTTAACTTCTCAACTATAGCATATGTGTTCAAAGTTATTTTATGGTGATGTTGTATGTAGACTCATTGCAAGCCAATTGAATTTATCTGACTGGCCCTCTGAAACTAAAGGCATGAGAGCATTTAGTGTAAAAGATTTGCAACGATTCCAGGTCATGCATAAACCTCAACAACAACCTGATTATACAAAACAGTTTCAACCACAACAATAAAGTTATTCAGTTCACACAAAACAGCAAACCTAGATACCTCCTGACTTAGATGTAGTGCTTAACGACATAAGAAATGATATTAGGCATCTAGGAGATAAAATATGTAATGCTATAAGTCATATACTTAAGAGAGATCGTAAACTGTTTGTTTGCTTGTTTTTGAATACAAAATGTAATGTTTGTATTCATTGTTTGATTCATTGAACAATACATTTTTTTGTAAATGTTTACAATTCTTATTATTGTTTACAGAAAGCATTGTTGTAAATATATCTCTTACTATATATATTATCTGTAATTATCTTTTTGATTAATGACAAAAAGGGGGAGAATTGTTATAAAAAGATGATTATGATTTTAATTGCATATATTATAAAGGGAGATGATATTTAAATGGTTAGTATAATTTGACTGATGATTATATAATGAAAGAGAGAGAAATGATACTTATATATTTATTGACATCTGAAAGTTTTGTTTCTGAGAGTGATTTTTACACAAACAATAGAAATAAGCTTAAGTGAACTTAAGTCAACAAACTTGTTTGTTGAATGAAAAGTTATCCCAACGAATGTGCTTTGTTGAGTTAAACATATTTCATAATTGATTTAATATGGTTTTGTCATCATCAAAAAGGGGGAGATTGTTGAGTATTTTGTTTTGATGATGTGTGCTGAATGAAAATAACCATATTTGCTTAATTACTATTGCTTGTGAAAAGAAATTGAAATCATCAATTAATACAGAAAAAGTTTACTGAGATAAGTACTTGTTTGTATTGGATCTGAAGTTAATAACTAGTCGTTTCATTGCATTAATTTCTCATTTAACTAAACATTAAGTTAACGTGTGTTTTTATTGAAAAGCATGATATATTTTAAAGTTATATTTTCTATATCATGAACAGTGCACGTTTAGACAACTCATTAAGTTAGAGTGTTATTTGTATAGAGGTCACGTAAGAACACGTTGAGTTAGAGGCTTAAAGGTTAAAATAGGTCACGTGAGAACTCGTTAAGTTAGTGAGTAAAAGAAGAGACGAACTCGTTAAGTTAGTGTTGTACACGTGGTGAAATTATAAGTTATGAATGTTATATTGTATTACGTGAGGTCCACATGTTTAACTCGTTAAGTTAACATAACTAAACGCATTGAGTTGCTATATTGAACACTAAGGCAACTGTTTAGAATGAAAAAGTACATATTATTAACAGTTAAATGATGGTTAATTGCATAATATTTAGCTTATCATATGAGAATTAAGCCATTATATCATAATTGCACTGTTATATGTTTTAATTAAAGAATCTGCTTAATTTCGGTGAATTAATGTTAATTTAGTACATTTCTGAACTATCGGTAAGTTGCATGCTGTGAAATCCTTAAGTATCCAAATTTTCTGATATTTCGGATAGTTATGTTTAACATACCAAACATGTATCGGAGAGTTATATTTAAATTGCCGAACAGTTATGTTTTAAAAGAATACTTTATTATTTCCTAAAGTACACGTGTCGAAACCATAATGCATGTCTTAAGTGAACTTTCGGTGAGTTATTTGTAACTATCCGAAATGCATCTGAGCATCGGATAGTTAGACCTGTAACTCTCCAAAATATTTCTTTTATTATTAAACTACTGCTGACACGTGTCGAGATCTGGTAGATTTACTTAAGTTATATATTAGTGAGTTATCTATAAGTATCCGAAATGCATTTGGGCATCAGATAGTTAAGTTTATAAGTATCCGAAATGCACCTGAGCATCGGATAGTTAAATTTATGCATGTGTTTTATAGTTAAATCAATAAGGTAAGTCCGTTGTGTTATCTGTAACTCCACGGACTATTTATTTTCTAATATGCCACTATAGCGATTGCAGAAATAGGACAGTTGGAAGGAAAAACCACGATCGCACGTATCACGTAGGAATTCACTCGTCGAAGGGAGGAGAAATCATCGTCGTTGATATGAATGAAGGAAATCCAACCGACCATTCAAGCAGAAGTAGTTACCACTAAAGAAATATAAAAGAAAAAAAGAGAAAAAGAAGGGTGTGTGATCGATGGGTATGTCCAGTGTGTATGGAGGAGGAGCACCAAGCTTTCTGAAGACAGTGTCGGCAATTCTCTAAAGTACCACACCAACCATTATCACCACCACCACATTACCATCACCATAATCACCAACCATCGGAGGTCTGTGAGGATACTTTCCTGATGTCAGGTCGATTCCGAGCCAAACACAGTGCCTGACAACCACTGTGAGGAGTGATCACGTCGTAGGAAGGGAAGCCATTTTCACCAAGCGCCGACTCATATTTCAAGAGATCGTAAAGCTTCTAGCCTTCATTTCAGGTTGATGCCTGTATGCTGAAGAGGAGATTATCTTGCAATTCTAGACTCGTGATTCTATAGGGAGAGGAGACAGAATTGTAAGTGGTTTAATTTTCAGTGGTATTTACTATCGATTGAGATTACTTTACATTTCACCTTTCGCCCATTTCGATGTTCATATTAAAACAAAAATACCAAAAACAACTTATCTGTGTTTGTATTTTGTATTTGAGTGTTGTATTGTTTGTGTTGTATCGTGATTAATGTTATCTTTGTCGGTGAGTTATTTGTAACTATCCGAAATGCATCTGAGCATCGGATAGTTAGACCTGTAACTCTTCGAAATGTTTCTTTTATTATTAAACTACTGCTGACACGTGTCGAGATCTGGTAGATTTACTTAAGTTATATATTAGTGAGTTATCTGTAAGTATTCAAAATGCATCTGGGCATCAGATAGTTAAGTTTATATGTATTCGAAATGCACTTGAGCATCGGATAGTTAAATTTATGCATGTGTTTTATAGTTAAATCAATGAGGTAAGTCCGTTGAGTTATCTGTAACTCCACAGACTATTTATTTTCTAATATGCCACTATAGCGGTTGCAGAAATAGGATAGTTGGAAGGAAAAACCACGATCGCACGTATCATGTAGGAATTCACTCATCAAAGGGAGAAGAAATCATTGTCGTTGATATGAATGAAGGAAATCCAACCGACCATTCAAACAGAAGCAGTTACCACTGAAGAAATATAAAAGAAAAAAAGAGAAAAAGAAGGGTGTGTGATCGATGGGTATGGCCAATGTGTACAGAGGAGGAGCACCGAGCTTTCTACAGACAGTGTCAGCAATTCTCTGAAGTACCACACCAACCATTATCACCACCACCATAATCACCAACCATCGGAGGTCTGTGAGGATACTTTCCTGATGTCGGGTCGATTCCAAGCCAAACATAGTGCCTGACAACCACTATGAGGAGTGATTGCGTCGCGGGAAGGGAAGCCATTTTCACCAAGCGTCAACTCATATTTCAGGAGATCGTAAAGCTTCTAGCATTGCTTTTGGGTTGATGCCTGTATGCTGAAGACGAGATTATCTTGCAATTTTGGACTCGCGATTCTATAGGGAGAGGAGACAGAATTGTAAGTGGTTTAATTTTCAATGGTGTAATCGCGTCATATGTAGTGATGGAAGTATTTAATGTCAACTGAGATTACTTTACATTTCACCTTTCGCCCATTTCGATGTTCATATTAAAAAAAAAATACCAAAAACAACTTATCTATGTTTGTATTTTGTATTTAAGTGTTGTATTGTTTGTGTTGTATCGTGATTAATGTTATCTTTGTCAATGTTGTGATTGTTTTAGTTTTACAGTTTACTAAAATTGGTTCGTTCAAAAGACTTAAAGATTTTAATGGTTACTATTTGAATTATCTAAATGTTAGTATTGCCTAATGATAAATTCAGTATTTATTAACATTAAATAGCTTAATTTATGTTATTTACAATCTGTGGAACCACCCAATGGTTGGCCGAATTCCTTTGTAAATAGCAGTATTAAATAGGAAATGCAGGCTCGTGGAGTTAACTTAAGTCAATGAGGTTAGTCTGTTGAGTTAACTGTAATTCAACGGAGAGTTTATTGAATATATAAATTTGATTGTTAAAAATGGAACAGTTCTCAATTCTTAAGCAATTCCCTGTGGGAACGACCTGTACTTATACACTAATACAATATGCACTATGCACTTGTAGTTAAAATACAAATTGGAATTAATATCTAACTTGTATTAAAGGTTGTTTGTTTACTTCTATATAAAAAAAAAAGAATAGGCATAAAGATAAATTAACTAAGTAAAAACAGAAGTTAACAAATCCAAGTTTTTCTAGTGCGTTGCTAGAGATCCAAACAAGTTTTCTGGTGTCATGCTAGCCAAGCGAACAGCAATGCGTTAGGTTAGCGTTATGAACTTAAGTTGTTATTTTTGCACGTGGTAAAATTCTTATTATAAAAACATTTGTTTATTACTGGTTCGTTGAGTTATCTGTAACACAACGGAGATAGTTCGTTGAGTTATCGTAACACCACGGAGATAGTTCGTTGAGTTAGCTACAGTACTTGTCACATGAAATGGCACATGAGGAACTCGTTAAGTTAGAAATGTTAAGTTAATATCTACGTATGTTACTCGTTTAGTTAACATTAAAGTAACAACTTCTTATTATACTAATGAAAAATTTTGGACGAGAAAGTTTATTTTGCAGGAAATTTTTCAGAGGTCCAAGACTGATGATTAAAGAAAATTTGAAATGTAAACGTGGGTTAGAACGTGTGTATTTCGATGAAGGAAAAAGTAAAGACGTGAAGAAGTGGAAAATTGGTAGTGATTAAACGTGGAGGATATGCATGAAATGAAGATACAATATAAAAGGCATAGAATTCTTGTTGTTTAAACTATCCTTGCACACAAAATGAAAAATCTTTTCAAGGATCAAACTATCCCTGCACACTAAAAGAAAAATCTTTTTAGGGATCAAAAATACCTCTTTGGGGAAAAGCTCTTAGGAGGAAGAAAATTCAGTGAAGCAAAAAATGTTAAATTTATGTCGCTGAAGATTTGAAGTATTAGAAGAAAGTAAATTCAGTGAAGCATAAAAAGACAAGATATTCGTCATTGAAGAATTGCTGAAGAAGAAAGAAGAAGAAGAAGAAGAAAGATCTCAAACAAGGAGAAATGTTTTAAATTCCGTAAATTAGCTTTCTCTATTTGTAGTTATGAAATTGTTTAGATGATACATGGTATCGAGATATAATTGCATCTACAATTTCTGAGGAGAATTAAATTGTATATTGTAATTAAAACCTTGAATAAAAATGATTTTATAAAAACTATGTCTCGACTTGTTTATGAGTTTTAAAGTTTCAATTATATTCAAAAATATTGAAAAACACAATTCACCCCCCCCTCTTGTGTAGCCATACGATCCTACATCATATGATAAGCTAAATATTATGCAATTAACCATCATTAACTGTTAATATTATGTACTTTTTCATTCTAAACATTGGCTAGGAATTTCAGAAAAATGATGAGACTAGGAGGCAAAGCCAGCTCCTTAAGATCAAAAGTCCCCACATGCTACAAGTGTAAAAAATTGAGACACATTCAACTCTGCTGTCCTTTCTAGTAGGAGGAGGATAAACAAAAATGGAAGAAGAAGAATAAGAAGAAAATGGCCTTGAAAGCCATATGGGATGACAATAGCTCATCCAGCAACTCATTAGACTCAAAGGAAGATGCCTCTACAAATGTGTGCTTTGCTGCATAAGAGGTATGCTCTACATCTCCTTATTGTTCAGAAAATGAAAATAATGATTTAGATGTAGATAATCTTCTTTGTATAGTAGATAGTTTATATGTAAAATGTAAAAACTATAAGAAAGAAATTAAAAGTTTGAACTCTTGTTTAGAGGATGCTTTTGCTGAATTAGAAAAAGTTCTAGTTGATAACAGGGAACTAAAAACTAAAATTGATAACTATAGTTGTAAAAATTTTGATTTGAAAGAAGAGAACAAAAACTTATTATCTGAAATTGCTAATTTGAAAAACACTATATGTAAGTTCACGAAAGGTGAAAATAGTTTAAATAAAATAATAGGATCTCAAAGAACTGGAATAAATAAATTTGGCCTAGGGTATGCTGCACCACAAGAAACTTCCTACTGTGGTGGAAAGATTAAATCTTATAGAGATGACACAACTGTATTTGTCAGCAAAAGAAAATCTACTCATGTATGGCTGCCAAGAGGCAATAGATTTAATATGCTAAGGACTAACACTGGTGGACCCAAGAAAATATGGGTACCAAAAGCTTCAATTTAATCATGATTTGTAGGACTGAAAGGACAAGGAAGCTCAAACATCAAAGTGGATCATTGATAGTGGATGTTCAAAGCACATGACAAGTAAGAAAAGATTTTTAGAATCTATTAAAACCATAAATTCAAGAGTAGTAAACTTTGATAATGATGAAAAATGCAAAATTACTACTGTAGGAAATGTTGCATCTAAGAATGGAAAAATTGAAAATGTCTTGCATGTAAATGGATTAAAACAAAATTTGTTAAGTGTAGGTCAATTATGTGATAAGAGTTATAATCTTCTATTTACTACTGAAAACTATTTTATATTACAGCAAGATACACTTGAAATTAAATTTACTGGATTTAGAGATAAATCAATTTATACCTTAGAATTTCCATCAGATAATATGACTAGTGATGCATGTTTAATTGCTTGTAGTGAAGATGAATGGCTATGGCATAAGAGATTAAATCATGTAAATATGAAAACATTAAGGAAATTGACCAAACATGATATTGTTAGAGGTATGCCCAAACTCAAATTCAAAAAGGATAAACTGTGTAGTGATTGTATTGTTGGAAAATAGAAGAAATTAGTGCACAAGAGTATTGAAGATATTGCCACAAGCCAGCCACTAGAATTACTACGTATGGACCTTTTTGGTCCTACTTAGACAGCTAGTTTAGGAGAAAGAAATATACCTTAGTTGTGGTTGATGATTACACAAGATTCACTTGGGTTATTTTCTTAGCATACAAGAATGAAGCTTGTAATGAATTCAAAGATCTCTGCATTAGAATTCAAAATGAAAAAGAATTAACTGTGAAGAAGATTCGAAGTGATCATGGAGGTGAATTTGAAAATTTTGATTTTGAAGACTTATGCAATTCTTTTGGTATATTATATGAGTATTCATGTCCAAGAACTCCTACACAAAATGGAGTTGTAGAAAGGAAAAATAGATTAGTACAAGAAATGGCAAAAACAATAGTTAATGCATCTGATCTACCAAAATTTTTATGGGCTGAAGTTGTGAATATTATATGTCATACAATAAACAGAACTCATATTAGACCTATCTTGCATAAGACACCATTTGAATTATGGTATGGCAAAACACCAAATATTGAATACTTCAAAATATTTGGATCAAAATATTTTGTGCTTAATATAAGGGATCAAAAGGACAAATTTGATGCAAAGTCTGATCCTGCTCTACTAGTTGGATACTCTTCAAGAAACAAAGCTTATAGGGTCTATTTTGAAAATGAAAGAAGAGTAGAAGAATCAATTGATGTATCAATTGATGAAGAGCTAGTAGGAAAATTAAAGCAACTGAAAATAGATAGTGAAAGTGAGAGTAAATCAGAAAGCACTACAAAAAAAGGAAAGCACAACACTACCTACATCTTCTGAAATAGAAAAAGCATGGAAAACAAAATCTGGACATCTCATTGCACAAATCATTGGAAATATAAGTCAAGGAGTTCAAACAAGGAGCAAAATTCACAATATCTGTAATTATTGTGAATTTGTATCTGAACTTGAGCCTACAACAGTTGAAGAAGCTTGCAATGATGAATACTATATTACGACCATGCAAGAGGAACTGAATCAGTTTAAGAAAAATGAAGTCTGGAATTTAATTGAAAGACCCACTGAAAAATCAATTATTGGAACTAAATGGGTGTTTAAAAATAAATTAGATAATGATGGCAGCATTATCAGAAACAAAACCAGACTAGTTGCTCAAGGATACAACCAACAAGAAGGAATTGATTATGAAGAAACCTTTGCACCTATTGCAAGACTTGAAGCAATTAGAATGTTGCTTGCCTTTGCAAGTAGTATGAAAGTAAAGCTCTATCAAATGGATGTTAAGAGTGCATTCCTAAATGGTATTTTACAACCACCAAGTTTTGAAGATGAAGATAGATCAAACCATGTATACAAATTGAACAAGGCTCTTTGTGGTCTGAAGTAAGCACCACATGCATGGTATGATAAGCTTAAGGGTTTTCTTCTTAAGAATCAGTTCAATATAGGAACTATAGATAATACTCTATTTATCAAATCAGAAAATTCTCACATGTTGATCATTTAGATTTATGTTAATGATATTATCTTCGGTGCAACAAATGAGAAACTATGTCATGACTTTCAAAACTTAATGTAGAATGAATTTGAAATGAGTCTTATGGGAGAATTAAAATTCTTCCTACGATTATAAATTCATCAATTACAACATGGGATCTTTCTAAATCAAGAAAAATTCTACAAAGAGATTCTAACAAAATTTGGTATGGAGAAATCCAAAGAAGTGCATACACCTATGAACTCAAATGAAAAACTTGATAAAGATATCTTTGGTACTTCTATAGATCAAAAGAAATATAGAGGCATGATTGGATCACTTCTGTATTTAACAGCCAGCAGACCAAACATAATGTTTAGTGTATGTGCTTGTGCTAGATTTCAAGCTTCTCCAAAAGCATCACATTTAAAAGCAGTTAAACATATCTTAAATATTTACAGGGTACAAAAGACTTTGGCTTATTTTATTCATCACAGAATCATCTAATATTAACAGGTTACAGTGATGTAGATTATGTAGGATGCAAATCAAATAGAAAAAGCACTAGTGGTACATGTCAACTACTTGGTCACTCACTTGTATCATAGTTCAGTAGAAAACAAAACTCTATAGCACTCTCTACAACTGAAGTTGAATACATGGTAGCAGGTTTATGTTGTGCACAGATTCTATGGATGCAACAAACATTGGTAGATTATAAACTTAAATTTCAGAATACAATTATTTACTATGACAGTAGCAGTGCTATAAATCTCTTCAAAAATACAGTCCTACACTCAAGAGCAAAACATATCAAGATTAGACATCACTTTCTAAGAGACCATGTTGAAAAATGTCACAATTTTTTAGAATATGTCTCTACTAAAGAACAGTTAGCAGATATTTTCACTAAACCATTATCTGAATTTGTATTTAATCATATTAGATGAAATTTAGGAATTTGTTCTTTCTATGATTTATAATCAATATTTCCTCATGATTATTTACTCTCCAAACTCACAAACAGGAGCTTGTTTTCTACTAACTTTTCATCTTGTAGAAACTTAGTAATGTTCAGACAAAAAAAGATCAGTGTAGCTATAATTGGTTTTCAGAGATACCTTACAACTCCTTTTGATTAATGACAGAATAGGGGGAGAAGACCATGATATTATCATTACAGACAACACATATATAGGGGGAGCTCAGAAAAATAGGGAGTATACTCAGGATAATAAGGGGAGAAAATTTGGTGTAATTTTATTGTTTCTTTGTGAGTATATCTGTATAGCCATATAGGGAGTGAAATACATGTAATGAACTATAAGGTTTTTTCCATTTATCAAAAAGGGGGGGGATTGAAAAGCCCTCTAGATTTTTATAATGCAAAAATCCATGTGAGGAAACAAATTGTATTTCATAGGTGTCAAGACAGTTCAGCAAACTAAAGATCAAAAGGCTGATAAATAGATATAGTTAATTCAGAATTTACTGCCAAAGGAAGACAAGATTTTTCGGTGAGTTAAAGACTTAAGTATCCGAAGAGTTAGTTTAAATGTAGTAGAAATACCTTCGAAAATTTAGAAGATTACCAGGCTTAAGTATCTGGAAGAAATGGATTTTTGATGAGTTATAGGCTTAAGTATTTGAAGAGTCAGTTTAAAGCAGCAGATACACTATCGGACAGTTAGAAGGATAATTATCTGAAATTACAAGGCCTTCAAAAAGTTTGAAAGATAGCTGGTTGAATAATCAGAGGGTTAGGAAAGCTAACTATCTAGAAATTCAAGGAAATCGGAAAGTTAGGAAGGCTAACTATCCGAAACTTAAGTCATTCAAATTACTCATGTGCAGAAATTCAGATAGAAGCTTAAAAGGATTTTCAAAAAGTTAGAAAGCTAACTATCCAAAAAATAGGAAGTTTCGGAAGGTTACAAAATGAACTATCTGAAACTTAAGTCACTCTATTATGCATGTGCCGAAATAGGAAAACTACAATCAGAAGCTTTGAAGAAAATTAGAAGTTTACTATAGCTAACTATCTGAAAGTCAAAAATGATTTGGTAAGTTACAACTACAAGTATCTGAACTTAAGACACCTCATGTGTCTGACTTAAAATCCCTCGTGACATAGACAAAAGAACTTAGGTGGATTTTCGGTGAGTTATGACTATCCTTTAAAGAGTTACACAGCTAACCATTTGAAAATCACAAGGAATTAGAAGGTTAACTTGGAAAACCTTTCTAAACAGTAACTTACCATTTTTGGGCCTGCAAATTCAGTAAAGTATAATAGAATACATCTGTTAGAAAGAATATGATCATTATACCTCTTGGTATAAATATGATCAGTAAAGGAAAGATAAGTATGCAATGTTTTATCATATACTATTGAGAGCTATACCAAAAGTCATTCCACAATACACAATACAATGAAAAGCAAAAAGCTCCCTATGCATAAAGCTTTGCTTGACAAAAGAAAAGTTTGGTTCGTGAACATACACCTAAAAGTTCACTATTGATTAAGGGCTTGCACTAATAAGCTCAAAGGAAAGGTTGTTTGGAGCTTGTACCTCAAAGCTCGATTGGTTGGTTCTTGCTTGGACCTTAAAGCAAGTGATTGTAAGTTGTGAAAGTTTAGTGAAGCTCAAAATTGAATCTTGGGGGTGGACTAGCTGTTAGTGGTGAACCACCTAAAAATCTCTGTGTCAAGTTTTTATTACTGCTTTGCATGTTTATTTAATATCAGTGCTTATTAACTAATTAATTCAACTAGTTAAGATTGACAAAAAAAAAAAACAAGCAAATAGTACCACTCACCCCCCCTCTGGTAAGCCTTTAAGTCTTAACACATACTCATTTCAAATTGATTAGTCATGTCATTCAAAAAGGACTCAACTAATTTTTCATTTGTTACTCCAAATATAATGTCATCTACATAAATTTGAACTACCAATATATCATTTTTGACTTTCTTGATAAAGAGGGTATGATTTGCCTTTCCCATAGAATACCCTTTTTTTATAAGAAATTTAGATAACCTCTCATACTAAGACCTAGGGGCTTATTTAAGGCCATATAATGTCTTTTTAAGCTTGTAAACATACTCGATATGTTTTGAATCTTCAAAACCTAAAGGTTGTTTTACATAAACTTCTTCTTTTATATATCCATTTGATATAATTTGAAATCCATGTAACAAGCATATGCTAACAAAATTCGTATTAATTCTAGTCTAGCAACAAGAGCAAATGTTTTATCATAGTCAATTCCTTCCTCTTGCTTGTAACCTTGAGCAACTAACCTAGATTTATTTTTAACTATATGTCCATCTTGATCTACTTTGTTTCTACATACCCACCTTGTTCCTATTACAGACTAATTTTTAGGGGTTGGAACTAGATCCCATATCTCATTTCTTGTAAATTGATTTAGCACATCTTGCATAGCTAAATACCAAAATTCATCTTCTAAGGTATCTTCAGTTTTCTTAGGTTCTAATAAAGAAACAAATGAATAAGCACCACAAATGTTGACTACTAATGACCTAATCCTAACTCCTTGATTAGAATCGCCTATTATCTAATTAATATGATGAGATGAAGCATAACGCCAATTTTTACGCTGTTCCACATTTTATATAGGCATGACATTATTTTCTTCTAAATCCTCATCATTCAAGTTTATATTTCTTAGTCCATCAGATAATCTATCAATTTCTCTATCAACATCATTTGATTCTTCTAGGAGAATTTCTAAATCAATATTTTCAACATGTCAAAAATCTAAACGAGAATTTTCATGAAATTTTACATGTAGGGTTTCTTCAATGGTTTTTGTTGATTTATTATATACTCTATATGTTTTACTTCTAACAGAATAACCAACAAAAATACCCTCATTTGATTTGGCTCTAAATTTATCTCTACGTTCCTTAGTGTTTAAAATAAAACACTTGTAGCCAAAATGTTTTAAATAACTGATTTTGGGAACCTTATTATATCATATCTCATAAAGACTTTTATCTAAAATGGGTCTTAAATGTACCCTATTTATAACATAATATGTTGTATGAACTACTTCTGTCTAGAGAAATAATGGTGACTTATTTTCATTTAACATGGTTTTGGACATTTCTTGAAGTGATGTTTTTACATTCTACTATCTCATTTTGTGAAGGAGCTCTTGGAAATGAGTACTTATGATCTACACCTAATTCTTCACAAAAGGTGTCCATTTTATCATTATCAAATTCTATACCATGATCATTCCTATGTTTTTTTATTTTAACATTTTGCTCATTCTAAACTTTATTATAGAATACTTTAAATATTTCAAAAACTTCAGTTTTATTAGCTAGAAAATAAACCCAAGTAAACCAGAATAATCATCAACTAGTACAAAAACATAATGTTTACCTCCTAGATTGGTTGTCCTAGTAGGTCCAAATATATCTACATGCACTAATTCTAATACTCTTTTGCTTGTTATTTCATTTATAGTTCTAAAAGAAGTTTTGTGTAGTTTACCTAATTGGCATAGATCACACAAACTCTTTCGAGTAATTAATACTAAGTAAACCTCTAATTAGATTCTTTTTAGACGGCTTTTGTAATAAACTTAGGTTTGAGTGACCTAACATTCTATGCTATAAAATAACTTCATCTGATTTTGCAATTAAGCAAGCATTATCTTTAATAATATTAGAAGGCAAATTCAAAATACAAATGGATCATTTCTTGTATGCAGTAAATAAAATTTCGTTTGTATGCATGTCTATAATTTTATAGGAATATTTTTCAAAAATACTCTATAAAATTTCATTAAGATAGGAACACTCAGTAAATTAAAACCTAAGTTTTCTACTAATAAGACATCATTTATAAAACACTTTTTAGTTATCTAAACCTTACCAAACCTAAGGATTTTTGTTTTACTTTTATTTCCAAAGGTAATTTGTCCGTTCTTGGTCTTTGTTACTCTTATTAATAATCGTATATCTCTAGTCATGTGGCTAGATGCTCCACTATCTATTATCCATTTTGATTTGTGTACCTACAAAACGGTTAAGAAGATATTTTATTTCTTGGCACCCATTCCTAAGTGGGTCTAGGAATTTTACAGGGAGTCATACCATAATAATCAATATTTTTAAATTTCAACTTATTTATTTATTGGTAATTATTCCTATGTTTCTTATTCTTAATGTTATAATTATCAGAACATTTATCTCTATGTACAATAGAGTTGAAATTTTATTTTTGACATTATTTAATTGTTGATTCTAATATCTGATATTTTTTAAATATGAATAAAACTAATCAAAATTAATAAAATTCTCAAATGACTTAGCTTGATTTTTCTGAAAATTTCTTTTGGGGCTCTTGCATCGTGTGCTATTATCTATGTACTATATTTTATCTACTTACACATAATTATCTCCTTTTCTAATTACACACGGAATAGCTTTTCTTCTACTATTTTTAATACTAGAAATAAAAGCATTATTTTTAGTAGTACTGTGATGCGTATGTCTTCCATTAAGTATATGTATATGTCGTTGTATATGGTTGTATTTCTTTGGTAATCTGTATAGGGGTAAACTTGTCTTTTGGGTATCACCCATCGTTGCCCCTATATAAAAGGTCATCCTCGTCCAAAGGAGGCCAACAAGCCAAATCCCTAGATTTCGTTCTCCCCCTTCTTTGTACCAGCAACCATACAACAAGGAATCATGATAGATTGATCACCCGTGGACGTACCCATGTTGGGGAACCACGTAAATTTGTTGTTCTTCAAATTCTCCACTCGCATTCCTCTCATCCACGTTGATCTCTTCTCCATGCCACCCCTAGATGCTCCACGTTTGTTTGATCTTTCCGCACAGCAACTGGTATCAAAGCCAAGTTGGACATATTCGGGTTTGCATCTAAAGTTTCGAAGAGTTTCATCAAGGTTCAAGCCATTTCCGCAAGGGATTCCTCCATTGCCGCAACTACCGTCGTCGCTAGCACTAGTCTGCACACTCCGACGCCAACTCGTGTGCCTTCCTCATCTTTGCTCTATTGCATCTCAATCTTGAGGACATGTTGTAAGCTTCCTGAACTTCCTTCCTTTAAAATTTCAGGGTCAGAAGTTTCATATTCAAAGAGATACAGTAGGAGGCGTCTGGCTAGGGCACAGTAGTTTTCTAGACGAGTGACTCTTTGATTGTCGGATTTTGGGCATTTTGTGTTTGTGGTTTTGTGCTTGGTTTGTGCGAGTATTTGCTACTGTTTTGTGCTAAGTAGTGTGCTTGGCTTGTGGCTGATTGCATTTTGTTGAAATCAGTAGTTTTAGTAGCATATTGTTGTTGAGATATTGCTTGCTATTGTGTACCTTGCCACAAAATTGTGTTTGTTGAAATCAGACTGTATATCGTGTGTATTGGTGGTTGTTTGTTGATTTGAAAACATGAATACTTCAGGGTTGAAGATAGAAAAGTTTGATGGTAAGAATAGCTTCAACTTATGGTAAATTAAGATGAAAGCACTTCTAAAGCAACAAGGTATTTGGGCTCCTTTAAATAACGAAACTACTCTGAACAGAAATTTGCCAGAGTTTGAATTGCAGGAGGAGAAAGCTCACTCCACCATCTTGTTGTGTTTGTCTAATGAAGTTATAATAGAAGTTGCTGATGAATCTACCTCTTTAGGTCTTTGGCAGAAACTTGAGTCTTGGTATATGACTAAGTCTTTAATAAACAAATTGTTGTTAAAGCAAAGACTGTTCTCTTTAAAGATGATAGAAGGTGTACCTCTCAAGCAACATTTAGATCAGCTAAATGCTATTCTGATGGAACTCAAGAATATTAGAGTAATCATAGAAGATGAAGATGCACCTCTTATCTTACTTTGTTCACTCTCATTGAGTTATGAAAACTTTGTTTAGTCTTGTGTAGTTGGAAGAGATTCAATTACACTAGAGGAAGTGAGGTCCAGCCTTCATTCCAGGGAGCTCAGGCACTTGGTGCATGGAAGAAATGAGGCAAGTGGTGTTGGCCTCTCAGCTCAGCAGCAAGAGAACAAGGGAAGAAGCCAGAGACAAGGTGGAGGGAAGAATAGAAGCAGAAGCAAGTCAAAGGGCAAGTACTCTAGGGATACTTGCCATTACTGTAAGGAGAAAGGACACTGGAAATCACATTGTCCCAAGCTTATAAACAAAGGAAAGGCTGCTATGGCAGAAACGAATTCTACGTCAGGCGATGACTTTTCTCTTACAGTTTGTTGTAGTGCCTATTTTGATAATCAGTGGATTATGGACTCAGGAGCTCCACATCATATGACTCCTATTAGGGAGTATTTTGACACCTACGAGCAGGTGGAGGGTGGTCAAGTGACCTTGGCCAATGATGATGTGTGTTCTAGAGTTGGTGTGGGCACTATAAAATTTAAACTACATGATGGCACAGTTAGAATTCTGGAGGATGTTTGGCACATCCCAAAGCTTGGAAAAAGTCTGATCTCACTGATGGCCCTTGATGCTAAGGGTTATAGATATACAGGTGGTGAGGGGAAGATCAGCATACTAAAAGGCTCATTAGTTGTTATGAAGGGAACCAAATCTGGTCCCTTATACATTATGTAGGGCACTCCAATTGTTGGTGCAGCTACATCAACTATATCTAGTCAGCAAGATTTTTTTGTCATGTAGCACTCAAGGATGTGTCATTTGGGGCAGAAAGGAATGTAGAAACTAAGTAGTCTAGGCAAGTTTGATGGACACAAAGTTGCTTGTATTGACATGTGCAAGCATTGTGTTTTTGGCAAACAGAAAAGAGTGACATTTACACGCAGTCAGCACAGCTCCAAAGGAGTTCTTGATTATATTCATGCTGATTGTTGGAGGCCTTCTCGTCAGCCTTCTATTACAGGTTCCAGATATTTTCTTTCTATCATTGACTGTCATTCAAGGATGAACTGGGTTTTCTTTTTGACACACAAAAGTGAAGCTTTTTCTTGCTTCAAGCATTGGAAGAAGTAGGTAGAAAACCAAACAGACATAAAGGTAAAATATCTTAGAACTGATAATGGTCTTGAGTTTGGTTCTCAAGAATTTGATAACTTTTGTAAAGATGAAGGCATTACACGGCATAACACTGTTAGGTATACCCTTCAGCAAAATGGAGTAGCTGAAAGATTGAATAGAACACTCCTAGAAAAGGCACATTGTATGTTGTCTCATGCAGGTTTGAGCAAGAAGTTTTGGGCAGAGGCTATTAACATAGCTTCCTATCTAGTGAAAAGGTCCCCTTCTAGTGCCTTAGATGGGAAGATACCTCTTGAGGTATGGTTGAAAAAATCTGCTAGTTATTCAAAGCTCAGAATTTTTGGATGTCCAACTTACTATCATGTGAACAATGGCAAGCTAGAACCACGTGCCAAGAAAGGCATATTTGTGGGCTATGGTGTTGGTGTAAAGGGATACAGGATATATGATATTGAGTCTCACAAAGTAATATATAGTCGTGATGTTACTTTTGATGAGAATTCTCTTTTGCAGGCAATAGATAGACTCGTAAGTGAAACACCAGAAATTGAGCACACCCTTCTTGGAAAGATGGAGATAGATGACGCACAGCAGTCGCCTATCACTGATCAAGTTGAAATTAGAGAAACTTCATTTGAAACTCAGGAAAATGAAATTGAGGAGGAAGAGGTAGAGCAACCACCACCAAGAACCATTGGCAAAGATCGTCCTAGAAGAGACGTTAGACTTCCAATTAGATATGACTACGACAGTTTCGTTGCTTTTGCCTTACAGGTAGCAATTGAGGTGGAGGATTTTATTGATCTACCTACATATGAAGCTACAATGAAAGATTCAGAAGCTGGTCTTTGGATGTCTACTATGGAGGAGGAACTCTAATCTCTCCATAAGAACAAGACTTGGGAACTGGTGAAACGTCCAAAGAACACAAATATTGTTGGTTGCAAATGGGTCTATAAGAAGAAGATCGGGACTCAAGGCAACACAAGTGTGCAGCACAAGGCAAGATTAGTCGCTAAAGGTTATTCATAGCAAGAAGGAGTTGACTTCAATGAGGTATTTGCTCTTGTTGTACGTCATACATCTATTAGAATTTTATTATCTATTGCTGCAACACAAAATTTAGAATTGGAACAGCTAGATGTAAAGATGGCCTTCTTGCATGGTGAGTTAGAAGAAGATATTTGGATGGAATAACCAACAGGGTTTGTGGTGAAAGGTAAATCTAATTGGGTGTGCAAATTAAATAAGTCCTTGTATAGACTTAAACAGTCACCACACCAATGGTACAAGAGGGTTTGATGCCTTTATAGTTAAAGTTGGTTTTAGACGCAGCAACTATGATTCATGTGTATATGTTAAAACTCTTGATAAGAATACACATGTTTATTTGTTATTGTATGTTGATGATATTCTTATAGCTGCAAAGAATATCGAAGTGATACAGGAGCTAAAGGACACATTAAAATCAGAATTTGATATGAAGGATCCTTGTCCAGTTGGCAAAATTCTTGGAATGGAGATTAGGCGTGAAAGAAATTCTGGTAAGCTGTTTTTGAATCAACAGAAGTATATTGAAAAGATCCTTAGCAGATTTGGTATGGCTTCATGCAAAGCCATTAACACGCCTTATGACAGAAATGTCAAATTGTCATATGCGATGTGTCCACAAACTGATTCTGAAAAGCTTGATATGCAACAAGTTCCTTATGCATAGGTAGTTGGAAGTCTTATGTATGTTATGGTATGCACTAGGGATGATTTGGCATATCCTTTGAGTGTTATTAGTAGGTTCATGTCTAATCCGGGCTGGGAACATTAGAAAGCAGTTAAAAGGATATTCAGATATTCGAAAGGAACTCCAGGCATTGGCTTGATGTATGCAGCAAATCAGGGTTGTACTATGGCTAGTTATACAGACTCAGACTATGCAGGTGATGTTGATAGAAGGAGATCATTATCTGGTTATGTCTTTACATTTATAGGTTCTATTGTGAGTTGGAAATCAACTCTTTAGCCTACGGTATCTCTGTCCACAACAAAGGCTGAATATGTGGCTATGACAGAAGCTGCAAAGGAAGGGATTTGGTTGAAAGGCTTTCTTGGAGACTTTAGTTGGCGCATTGATAAAGCTGATATCTTCTGTGATAGTCTTAGCGTTATTTGTCTCTCCAAAGATAATGTCTTTCATGATAGAACTAAACATATTGTTGTTAAGTATCACTTCCTCAGGAATGAAGACAGGATAAAGATTATGAAGGTCAACACAAAGGACAACCCGGCTGATATGCTTACAAAGGGTGTTGTTGAAAGCAAGTTCAAGCATTGCTTGGACTTACTCAACGTCTATTGCTGCTGCTGACCCACGTTGGGTCTTGGTGATCTATCACTTGTTCGTGGTGAAGATTGATGAAAGACAAGGTGGAGATTTGTGATGCGTGTGTCTTCCATCAAATATATGTATATGTCATTGTATATAGTTGTATTTCTTTGGTAATTTGTACAGGGGCAAACTTGTCTTTTGGGTATCACCCATCGTTGCCCCTATATAAGGGGTCATCCTCGTCCAAGGGAGGCCAACAAGCCAAATCCCTAGATTTCGTTCTCCCCCTTCTTCGTACCAGCAAACATACAGCAAGGAATCATGATAGATTGATCACCCGTGGACGTACCCGTGTTGGGGAACCACGTAAATTTGTTGTTCTTCAAATTCTCCACTCGCATTCCTCTCATCCACGTTGATCTCTTCTCCATGCCACCCCTAGATGCTCCACATTTGTTTGATCTTTCCGCACAAGTACCATCATGCAATATATAATTTTTAGAAGATGTATCGTGTAAACCAATACCATGTTTTTCTACATGTGATATTTGACTACTAAGTTCATTTGTTATTGTCTAACTATTATTCCATTTACTTAAGGTGGCTTTTTGATTGCAAACCTTAATTTTTAAAATATCAATTTTTGAATTTAAATTAGTAATAGTAAGTTTCAGTTTTTCAACTTCACAAATCATTTTTCTTTATCAGCAATTAAATTTTCACAATCAACATGCAAGTCTCTTTATATTACAGTAAATTTTAAAATTTCTTGTGCATGTGTTTAGAATGAAAAAGTGCATAATATTATTAGTTAAATAATGGTTAATTGCATAATATTTAGCTTATCATATGAGAATTAAGCCATTATGTTATAATTGCACGATTATATGCCTTAATTAAAGAATATGCATAAATTCAAGGAATTAACATTAATTAAATATCATTTCTGAAAGATTGAAAACTTAGTTAAGTGTGATTTTATAGAAATATACAGACCTTCGTAAACTTACAAAGTTAAGGTTATGAAAGCTCGTAAAATTACTTAGGTTATGAAAGCTATGGGTATGAAGTTAATTTTATGCATGTGAGTTTCACACATTTTATATTTTTATATCAAATCCATTAAGTTAAGCTTTACTCAATGAGGGAAGTCTATTGAGTTAATAGTTAAGTCAATGGAGTAAGTCCATTGAGTTACACTAACTTCACAAACCAACTATTTTCTAATATTTAACGTGAAGTAGTTGCAGAAATAGGAAATTTGAAGGAAAACCATGATTGCACATATCACATAGGATTTAAATCGTAGAATGAAAAAGAAATCACCATTGTTGATACGAATGAAGGAAATACAACCGATCATTTAGGCGAAGATAGTTACTACAGAAGAAATATAAAAAGAAGAAGAGTAAAACAAAGAAAAGTGTGGAGAACTATGCTAACTGTAGGAATGTTGGTAGTTCCCTGAAGCTCTACAACACCACCACCAATCACCAACTATCAAAGGTCTATGAGGATAGTTTTTGGATGTTAGGTCGATTCCGAGCCAAACATGGTGACTGACAACCACTATGAGGGGTGATCGCATCGCAGGAAAGGAAGCCATTTTCACCAAGTACCGACTCATCTCTTAGGAGATTGTAAAACTTCTAGCCGTGGTTTCAAGTTGTTGCTAATATATTAAAGAAGAGATCAACTTACAAGTCTCGGGTTCACAATTCTATAGGGAGAGGAGATGTGACTGTAAGTGATTAGTTTTTAGTGGTGTAATCGTATCGCATGTAATGACGAATATTTTTACTGTCAATAGAGAATTTGTACATTTCACCTTTCATTTATCTTCAGGAACATATCAAAACAAAAACAAAACTCATTATCTACGTTTATTATTCGGTTGTTTATGAAGTTAAATTAGAAAGCCTATATTGTTCAATCAGACCTTGTCTAATTATAAATTCTTTTAAAGTAATAAACAACTTTTCACACAAATTTGATATTAAATCCAATTTTTGTTTTTAACTGCAAGCACATAGTGTATATTGTATTTGTGTGCAAGTACAAGTCGATCTCATAGAAATTGAGTAAGAATTGTGTACTATTTTAATTTTTATGCTAGAGTTTGTATGTATTCAATTAAGCACTTCGTTGAGTTACTATTAACTCAATAGACTTTGTTTGTGGAGTTACAGTCAACTCAACAAACTAAACTCGTGGACTTAAGTTAACTCCACAAGCCTATCTTTCTAGTTAAATACTGCCATTCACAGAGGAATTTGGCCATCCATTGGGTGGTTCCATAGAATGTAAATAATATCAATTAAGCTTTTTAATATTAGTTAATCTGAGATTTGTCATTAAGCAACATGTTAGGAATTTTGTTTTGATGATAAATACTTTATTAAAGTTTATAAATAAGCCTAAATAATATTTTCTAAGTATAATAGTCATGTAATTAAATGTTGACAAGTTATCAGAAAGTTTCATTTAAAATTTCGAATAGTTAACTTTCAGATAATTAAAGTTTTTGGATAGTTAGATTTTTGGATAGTTAAACTTTCAAATAGTTAACGTTTTGATTTAGTCAAAGAGTTATGTTAAAAACTTGTATAGTTAAGTTATCTACATGTGTGTTTTTAATGTTTTAAGTTGTCACATGTTTTCCATGTGCATTCAGTAATGAAAATCGAAGAGTTAGATAACTATTTGAGTTTTTATACGCATGGATAGATAACTGTTCGAGTTTTATAAAATGACTAATGAACAGATAAGTTTTCCTTGTTCAGTCACGTGTTTTGTAGGTGCAAAAACTCGAAGAGTTACAGATAAGTGTTTGAGTTTTTATAGGACTTAAAGAATAAGTATTCGACTAAAATGAAAACTTAGAAGATATTCTACAAATCTCCAGGAAGATAAAGTTTCGGTGAATCTACGAGTGGAAATTCAAAATGATAATGGAGAAAGTGGAAATTTCAAAATGATAGTGGATATAGTGAAAATTCAAAAAGATAGTGGAAATCGTGGATAATTTGAATTTGAAATTAGTACGTAGATTATGAATTAAGTGGATGAACATGTTGAACGTGAAGTTAGAGTTTGACTACTAATAGAGAGTACAGGCTACATTACAATGAGGATCCCCAATCTCAAAAACCAAGTTTGAATATTCAATCTAGATTCCAAACTAAAAAATCAAGTCTGAATATTCATACCTAGAAAAAATTCTCCAACATCAGAAGAAGTTCGAAATTCCAATCAATTTCACAAAAGGAGCTGCAAATGCAAGAAGTTTGGAAATTTGACAACTAGAAAAGAAGAGATACATGCATAAAGATTAGGTTTTATACAATTCAAAATTAGTTTTGAATAAGGACTTCATTTTCTATTTGAATTGTATATGGGACATTACTGTATCAAAACCGTCAAGAAGGGAATTGAGCTGAAAAGATATTGTAAATTCTTTCTTTAAAGTTTATAAAGAATAGAATCTTATTTATGAGTATTTTGTGCTCTTGTTTTATCTACTGGTAATTTTAATTACTAAAGACACAATTCTGTAGGATCGTATGGCTACACAAGAGGGGGGTGAATTGTGTATTTTTAATATTTTCTGAAATATAATTGAAACTTTAAATCTCAAAAACAAGTCGAGACAGTGTTTTCATAAAATCATTTTTATTCAAGGTTTCAATTACAATATACAATTCAATTCTCCTAAAAAATTATAGATGCAATTATATCTCGATACCATGTATCATCTAAACAATTTCATAACTACAAACAGAGAAAACTAATTTGCGGAATTTAAAACATTTCTCCCTGTTTGAGATCTTTCTTCTTCTTCAGCAATTCTTCAGTGACGAATATCTTGTCTTTCTCTACTTCACCGAATATGCTTTCTTTTGATACTTCAACTCTTTAGCAACATAAATCTGACCTTTTCTGCTTCACTGAATTTTCTTCCACTTGAGAGATTTTGCCTGCAGAGGTGTTTTTGATCCCTGAAAAAGATTTTTCTTTTGGTGTGCAGGGATGGTTTGATCCTTGAAAATATTTTTCCTTTTGTGTGCAAGGATGGTTTGATCAACGAGAACTCTATGCCTTTTATACTGTATCTTCATTTCATGCATATCCTCTACGTTTAATAACTACCAGTTTTCCAATTCTCCACGTCTTTTCTTTTTCCTTCATCGAAACACACATGTTCCAACCCACGTTTATATTTCGAATTTCCTTTAATCATCAGTCTTGGATCTCTGAAAAATTTCCTGCAAAATAAACTTTCTCGTCCAAAAGTTTTTCATCAGTGTAATAAGAAGTCGTTACTTTAATGTTAACTAAACGAATAACACAAGTATATATATATAACTTAACGTTTCTAACTTAACGAGTTCACCATGTGACATTTCACGTGACAAGTATTGTAGCTAACTCAACGAACTAAGTCTGTGGTGTTATGCTATCTTAACGAACCAGCTTAACCTTTCTTTCGGAAGGTTAAACAATAACTCACCGAAAACAGTTTAAGTTTCGGATAGTTACGGATGTAAGTCTCCGAAAAACTTTAACTCACCGATTCAGTAATAAACAAATGTTTTTATAATAAGAATTTTACCATGTGTAAAAATAACAACTTAAGTTTATAACGCTAACCTAACGCGCTGCCTTAGTGTTCAATATAGCAACTCAACGCGTTTAGTTATGTTAACTTAACGAGTTAAACATGTGCACCTCACGTGATACAATACAACATTCATAACTTATAATTTCACCACGTGTATAACACTAACTTAACGAGTTCGTCTCTTCTTTTACTCACTAACTTAACGAGTTATCACGTGACCTATTTTAACCTTTAAGCCTCTAACTTAACGAGTTCTCACATGACCTCTATACAAACAAAACTCTAACTTAACGAGTTGTCTAAACGTACACTGTTCATGATACAGAAGATATAACTTTAAAGCATATCATGCTTTTTAATAAAACCACACGTTAACTTAACGTTTAGCTAAATGAGAAATTAATGCAACGAAATGACTAGTTATTAACTTCAGATCCAATACAGACAAGTATTTATATCAGTAAGCTTTTTTTGTATTAATTGATGATTTTAATTTCTTTTCACAAGCAATAGTAATTGAGCAAATATGATTATTTTCATTCAGCACACATCATCGAAACAAAAATACTCAACAAATTCACTCCCTCTCTTGTGATACAACGATCCTACAACTAGTATCAGAGCATAATTAAAGAGCTTTCATTTCTCTATTTAGGAATCGATTTTTCCTATCATTTACTTAGGATCATCTATTTAAAATGAATAATACTGAAATCTTAGTTATGACTGAAGGACAGACCACTAATCGTCCTCCTATGTTCGAAGGTAGTAATTATGGCTATTGGAAATATAGGATGAAAGTATTCTTTTAGTCAATTGATTTCAAACTATAGCATATAATTAGCAATCCTATAGTGTTAGTTATGACTCCATATGATACTTAGACTTTTGATGAAAAGGAGCGAATGACACTAAATGCTAAAGGTTTAAACATCTTGTTTTGTGATTTATCTCATGATCTATTTAATAAAGTTTCTACATATCAAACTACATATGAGATATGGCATGTATTAGAAGTTTCCAACAAAGGTACTAACTAGGTCAAAGAATCTAAGATTAATATGTTAGTACATAAATATGAGATTTTTAAAATGCACAAAAATGAATGTATCTCTGATATGTTTTCCCATTTTCTTGAGATTGTAAATTCATTAAAATCTTTAGGCAAGAAATTCGAGGAAAAAGATTTAGTAAGAAAGATCCTTAGATCTTTAACTAAAATTTGGGCTCAAAAGACAACATCTATTGAAGAGTCCAAAGATTTAAATACATATACTCTTGATGATCTCATAGGCAATCTGATAGCCTATGAAGTACAACATTTAGATCCAAAAGGGAAGAATCCTAGAAGGGATCTAGCTTTTAAGGTTGATAAAGTCTCAGAAGTCACTAGTGATTCTGATGATGATTTACTATTATTGATAAGAAAATTTAGAAATCTGTTGAAGAAATGTAGGAACTTCAAGTTAGCAAAGACATTTGGAGATATGGAGAAGAAGTTATTCATGAAAGACAAAATCATATGCTATAAGTGCAACAGGCTGGGTCACTTTCAAACTGATTGTCCTCTCAACAAAGATAAGAAGAATTTGAAGAGGAATTTCAGGAATAAGAAATTCAGAAAGAGAAGGGCACTTAAAGTGACATGGGATGATTCTTCAACTTCACAAAGTAAAGAAACTGTTGTGCGGAAAGATCAAACAAACGTGGAGCATCTAGGGGTGGCGTGGAGAAGAGATCTACATGGAAGAGAGGATTGCGAGTGGAGAATTTGAAGAACAACAAATTTACGTGGTTCCCCAACACGAGTACGTCCACGGGTGATCAATCTATCATGATTCCTTGCTGTATGGTTGCTGGTACAAAGAAGGGGGAGAACAAAATCAAGGAATGGTTTGGCATGGCATCCCTTGGACATGGATGACCCCTTACATATATAGGGGCAACGGTTGGTGATACCCAAAAGACAAGTTTGCCCATATACAAATTATCAAAGAAATACAACCATATTCAATGACGCATACATATACTTGATGGAAGACACACGCATCACAAATCTCCACCTTGTCTTTCATCAATCTTCACCACGAACAGGTGATGGATCACCAAGACCCAACTTGGGTCAGTAGCAGCAATAGACGTTGAGTAAGTCCAAGCAATGCTTGAACTTGCTTTCAACAACGCCCATTGTAAACATATCAGCCGGATTGTCCTTTGTGTTGACCTTCATAATCTTTATCCTGTCTTCATTCCTGAGGAAGTGATACTTAACATCAATATGTTTAGTTCTATCATGAAAAACATTATCTTTGGAGAGACAAATAGCGCTAAGACTATCACAGAAGATATCAGCTTTATCAATGCACCAACCAAAGTCTCCAAGTAAGCCTTTCAACCAAATCCCTTCCTTTGCAGCTTTTGTTATAGCCACATATTCAGCCTCAGTTGTGGACAGAGATACCATAGGCTAAAGAGTTGATTTCCAACTCACAATAGAACCTATAAATGTAAAGACATAACCAGATAATGATCTCCTTCTATCAACATCACCTGCATTGTCTGAGTCTGTATAACTAGCCATAGTACAACCCTGATCTGCTGCATACATCAAGCCAACACCTGGAGTTCCTTTCAAATATCTGAATATCCTTTTAACTACTTTCCAATGTTCCCAGCCTAGATTGGACACGAACCTACTAACAACACTCAAAGGATATGCCAAATCAGGCCTAGTGCATACCATAGCATACATAAGACTTCCAACTGCTTGTGCATAAGGAACTCGCTGCATATCAAGTTTTTCAGAATCAGTTTGTGGACACATCGCAGATGACAATTTGACATCTCTGTCATAAGGCGTGCTAATGGCTTTGCATGAAGCCATACCAAATCTGCTAAGGATCTTCTCAATATACTTTTGTTGATTCAAAAACAGCTTACCAGAATTTCTTTCACGCCTAATCTCCATTCCAAGAATTCTGCCAGCTGGACCAAGATCCTTCATATCAAATTCTGATTTTAACGTGTCCTTCAGCTCTTGTATCACTTCAATATTCTTCGCAGCTATAAGAATATCATCAACATACAATAACAAATAAACATGTGTACTCTTATCAAGAGTTTTAACATATACACATGAATTATAGTTGCTGCGTCTAAAACCAACTTTAACTATAAAGGTATCAAACCTTTTATACCATTGGCGTGGTGACTTTTTAAGTCCATACAAGGACTTATTTAATTTGCACACCAATCAAATTTACCTTTCACCACAAACCCTATTGGTTGTTCCATCCAAATATTTTCTTCCAACTCACCATGCAAGAAGGCCGTCTGTACATCTAGTTATTCCAATTCTAAATTCTGTGCTACAGCAATGTATAACAAAATTCTAATAGATGTATAACACACAACAGGAGCAAATACTTCATTGAAGTCAACTCCTTCTCGCTGTGAATAACCTTTGGCGACTAATCTTGCCTTGTGTTGCACATCTGCATTGCCTTGAGTCCCAATCTTCTTCTTATAGACCCATTTGCAACCAACAATATTTGTGTTCTTTGGACGTTTCACCAATTCCCAAGTCTTATTCTTATGGAGAGATTGGAGTTCCTCCTCCATAGCAAACATCCAAAGACTAGCTTCTAAATCTTTCATTGCAGCTTCATATGTAGGTGGATCAACAAAATCCTCCACCTCAACTACTACTTGTAAGGCAAAAGCAACCAAACTGTCGTAGCCATATCTAATAGGAGGTCTAACATCCCTTCTAGGAGGATTTTTGCCAATGGTTCTTGGTGGTGGTTGCTCCACCTCTTCCTCCTCAATTTCATTTTCTTGAGTTTCAGATGAGATTTCTCTAATTTCAACTTGATCAGTGATAGGCGACTGCTGTAGGATCGTATGGCTACACAAGAGGGGGGTGAATTGTGTATTTTTAATATTTTCTGAAATATAATTGAAACTTTAAAACTTAAAAACAATTCGAGACATTATTTTCATAAAATCATTTTTATTCAAGGTTTCAATTACAATATACAATTCAATTCTCCTCAGAAATTGTAGATGCAATTATATTTCGATACCATGTATCATCTAAACAATTTCATAACTACAAACAGAGAAAACTAATTTGCAGAATTTAAAACTTTTCTCCCTGTTTGAGATCTTTCTTCTTCTTCTTTTTCTTCTCCAACAATTCTTCAGTGACGAATATCTTGTCTTTTCATACTTCACCGAATTTGCTTTCTTCTAATACTTCAAATCTTTAGTGACGAAAATCTTACCTTTTTATGCTTCACTGAACTTTCTTCCACTTGAGAGATTTTCCCCGAGAAGGAGTTTTTGATCCCTGAAAAATATTTTTCTTTTGGTGTGCAGGGATGGTTTGATCCTTGAAATGATTTTTCTTTTTGTGTGCAAGGATAAATTGATCAACGAGAATTCTATGCCTTTTATACTATATCTTCATTTCATGCACATCATTCACGTTTAACCATTACCAGTTTTCCACTTCTCCACGTCTTTCCTTTTTGCTTCATCGAAACACACACATTCTAACCCACGTTTATATTTCAAATTTTCTTTAAACATCAGTCCTGGATCTCTAAAAAATTTCCTGCAAAATAAACTTTCTCGTCTAAAAGTTTTTCATCAATGTAATAAGAAGTCGTTACTTTAATGTTAACTAAACAAGTAACACAAGTATATATATAACTTAACGTTTCTAACTTAACGAGTTCCTCATGTGCCATTTCACGTGACAAGTACTGTAGCTAACTTAACGAACTAAGTCCGTGGTGTTATGCTATCTCAACGAACCATCTCAGTTGTGTTATGATAACTCAACGAACCATTTCCGTTGTGTTATGATAACTCAACAAACCAGTAATAAACAAATGCTTTTATAATAAGAATTTTACCACGTGCAAAAATAACAACTTAAGTTTATAACGCTAACCTAACGCGTTGCCTTAGTGTTCAATATAGCAACTCAACGCATTTAGTTATGTTAACTTAACGAGTTAAACATGTGTACCTCACGTGATACAATACAACATTCGTAACTTATAATTTCACCATGTGTATAACACTAACTTAACGAGTTATCACGTGACCTATTTTAACCTTTAAGTCTCTAACTTAACGAGTTCTCACGTGACCTCTATACAAACAAAACTCTAACTTAACAAGTTGTCTAAACATGCACTATTCATGATACAGAAGATATAACATTAAAACATATCATGCTTTTCAATAAAAACACACGTTAACTTAACGTTTAGCTAAATGAGAAATTAATGCAACGAAATGACTAGATATTAACTTCAGATCCAATACAGACAAGTATTTATATCAATAAGCTTTTTCTGTATTAATTGATGATTTTAATTTCTTTTCACAAGCAATAGTAATTGAGCAAATATGATTATTTTCATTCAGCACACATCATCAAAACAAAAATACTCAACAATCTCCCCCTTTTTGATGATGACAAAACCATATTAAATCAATTATGAAATATGTTTAACTCAACAAAGCACCTTCGTTGGGTTAACTTTTAATTCAACAAACTTGTTTGTTGACTTAAGCTTATTTCTATTGTTTGTGTAAATTTTACCTCTTAGAACTAAAACTCTTAGATGTCAATAATTATATAAGTATCAGTTTTCTAATTATCATCTGTCAGATTACAATAACCATTTAAATAGCATCTCCTTTTATAATATATATATGCAATTAAGATCATAATCATCTTTTTATAATATTTCTCCCCCTTTATGTCATTAATCAAAAAGATAATTACAGAGAATATATATATGTATATAAGAGAATTACAACAACAATTTCTATAAACAAGAATAATAATTGAACATATTTACAGAAAAATGTATTTTTTAATGAATCAAACAAGTAATACAAACATTACATTTTGTATTCAGAAACAAACAAAAACAGTTATCGACCCCTCCTAAGTATATCACTTATAGCATTACATATTTTATCTCCTAGATGTCTAATATCATTTCTAATGTCGTTAAGCACTGCATCTAAGTCAAGAGGTAGTTGGGATTGCTGTTCTGCTTCAACTGAATAACTTTGTTGTTGTTGTTGTTGTATATGGTTTGTATCAGGTTGTTGTTGTTGTTGTCGTTGAGGTTTATGCATAGCCTGGAATTTTTGCAAATCTTTGACACTAAATGCTCTCATGCCTTTAGTTTTAGAGGGCTAGTCGGATAAATTCAATTGGCTTGCAATGAGTCTACATACATCATCACCATAAAATAACTTTGAACTCATATGCTGTAGTTGAGAAGTGAAAACATCAAACCAATTGATTTGAATTCTATTCAGCAAGCTATAAGTTGCATATAAACAACTTCTGCTGACTTCCATATTGTGTCCAACTCTTTGAAATAAATTTGCATGCAATATATTTGCAATAAACCTTGCCTCTGCATTCAGATTTTCCATTAATCTCATTTCAGAATATACATCTGGAATTTTTGATAAAGACTAAATGTTCCATTCTAGTTGTCTTATTATGTCAAATTTGTTGGTAACAACAACACCTTCATTCTTTAATCCTAAAACTTCAAAAATTAACTCAAGAGACAATATAAACTCCTATTCATTTATTTGAGTTTTCAGAAAATTTCCATTCTTGTCCAGATTGCTATAAAAAGCTGCAATAAGCTCTGTGTATTGCTTCCATTTCGTTCCTACTGGCAAAAATTTAATGAGGCCTTGAAACTCAAACAGATCTCTTATTTCCATCAAATTTCTGAATTTTATTGGACAAGCATGCAGAATCTGACATGTAATCAGATTATTGTATTTCTGCAATGCTTCTTCAGATCTAAAATGAATTGCATTACCTTGAATTTTTAATATTGTACACAAAGAAGGTGATACCTGAAGCCATGATTCAAAGTTTAATTCATCTTCAGGAACCTCTTCTTCAAAATGAATGTCATGTTGTTCCTCTTCCAAAATATTATCTTGAAGCTGCTTAGGTAAGCTTGATTCTTTAGCTTCAACAGTGTTAGGAACATTGTCAATATTCATCTGTTTAGTCTCTAAAGAATTTTCAGAGTACAATTTTTCCACAAATTCTACAGCCAGTGTATCTGTCTGTAATTGTTCATTTTGTTCAACAGATATTTTCATTGATTCATGCTGTGAATTCTCAAACTCTACTTCTATAGATTCTGTAGAAGGCTGGTTAACTTTTAGCTCTTCTAGAGTCTTAACATTTTCAATATCTGCTACTCCAGACAATTCAGCCTTTGAACTAGTTACTGCCTCAACATTGTCAATTATATCTGCAATAACTTGTTCAATGTCAGGTGCCTAATGCTCTGATTTGTCAATTTCTGCATCATCAGGACTTGTACTAATAGAAAAACTTGAGCTCATATTTGACTTGGATTTCTTCTCAAGTTTTCTAGCAAGGGAAAATAAAGTCTCATTATCTTCATTAGTTTCAATGTGTTCGGAACTGATGAGTTTATCAGATGCACAATAAGGTACAATGTCTAGACATACATTGTCCTTTGGAAATAAATTTTCATCTAATTTTCCTTTTTCAAAAGACTTTGTTCCTTAGACATAATTTTTCTGACTTTCCTTCTTCTATAACATTTCTGTTTCTCCTTTTCAAGTATTGTTGTTTTCTTTTCAAATTGCTCCATAAAAGTTTTCTGCTTTAATTCTTCTAAGGCACTTTCTATTGCAACGGCCTTTCGAAGATTGTTAACATTTGTTTTGTCTACAGCAATATCTGATTCTACTTGTTTTGAATATAAAGGAGTAGGGATAGCTGATTCATGCTCTTCCTCAAATACATGTAGTCTTGTATCGTTTATAGGAGTTTGAGGAGTTCTATTTGATGAACCTACACGTTTTTCCAAATATTTTGCATATTGTTCCAAAAATGCAATCTTAGCACATTTCATTCTGTATTCTCTATCATATTTACTTCGAATACCCATGTATGTAATACTTGCATCAGTATGTTGAAGTTCTTGTCTAACTTCATCTAATATATCCTAGGAAAAGAAGTAATCTCTATAAAGTTCTTCTAACCTTTTGTCCACTCGAAATATTTTCTTGAACCAAGTACGTGGAACTTCATCACTCTCTATTTCTTTTCCTTTTGCATCTCTTCTGCTTTTGCCTTTTCCTCTGCCACGACCTTTGTAGAACTTCGAGACCATCGTCGCAGGTTGTAACAGCAACAAGCGGGAAAGATTTTCTTGACAAAGTTTACAAATAACCTAAGTGCCCATGTAATAAGTGTTTAAATAGGGTTTTTAGGCGTATAACTCAACGTGAAGAGAAGTTGGGTTTAGAAATCAAATAAATATTGAATAAAGCTTATTCAATCAAAGTACCCGAAATATTCAAGTATAACTCATTGAGTTAACTAACCTAACGAGTAAAATGCTATCTAGAGGCAGTTTTACACGTTACGTTATCTAACATAACGTCTAGTTAGTACACTTAAAACAATTTTCGGATGCTTCCAACTGAAATGTTCCGAAAACAACACACATGCTTAACTTAACATTATCTTGAGAACATTGTAAACTATTTGAACATTTTGTCTTTTGAATCTAGAATAGTTTGTTTGTCTTTTTAAATTATTTCATCAAGATTTTAAAAGGACATTAATTCAGATTAACTAAGATTTGTATTCTAAATTATATTAATCTATTTTCCACATTGTTAATCCTCCCCCTATAAATATACTTCAAATATAGTCAATCAAAATACAAAATATACTTATAGTGACAATAGATGTTAAGTATAACTACACTTTTACATTTTCTTTTCAGAGACTTCCGTTATCCTGACATCATCAAAAATGATTTTCAAAATCAATTCCTACTGTATATGAATCAAAACACAACTTTGAACTCAATTCGATTAATTCAAGGAGAATAAAAGAATGTATCTCAAATAAAGGTTTTCAAAAGTACTAATGTTGATTCAATAAATCAGTAGTCATATTGGTATAAACTATAAGCGATTCAAAGATATCTGTAATTAATGAAACAACTTTTTCTTTTCAAAACAGTAAATATTGATAATTTTCTTTAAAAGTTAGTTTGAAAAGCTTGAATCATACAAGAGCTTTCTAATGTACCCATGTAATGAGCTTTCAGTCAGCAATCCCAGATCTAATCAGGACCTTAGGTTGCCAGATTTAAAGAATCCTTTTTCAGGACAACAATCCTTACATACCTATCTGCTCAAGTACAAAAGGCCCGTGATCAAACTGATCAATAAACTCTCAAAGATTTTCACTTTGTAAGCACTTTTCATTTTAAGCACATTATATATGTATTCCATTAATACAGATGCAATAAAACACAAATCTCATACAATTTTTACTTCTATGATTGTACTGAGAATATGAATCAGTTTCAATAAGCTTATACTTTTGATTAATAGTTTAAGATGAGTTACATATAACTTATTCTACAAGTTTAATCAATTAAGTCAAATTTATGCATGATCATATGCATTTTCCTTAATTCAAAGAAAACATTTAATCAAAATTTCAGAATGTCAGAAGTATTTAATGTTTTTCATTTACACTTCCACTTAAAATCGTAAAAACGATTAAAATTGATAAACTACTAAAAATCAATAAGATACTACTATGATTTTACAATAAATACATAGTATCTTAAGTAGCAGTTTAGATATTACTTTAGATATTTATAATAAGTATATAATATCTATGAGGTGAACAACATCATCAATAATATTTATCTTTTTAAGTGGAGTTTAAGCATTTTACACATCACATAGCCTACAAATACCTAAATTTAATCTAATGTTGCAGAATGTATTTTTGTCTAAAGGTTTTGTAAATATATCAGCTAATTGATTTTTACTAGACACAAATTCTAATTTAATTTTTCCTTTAATTACGTTATCTCTTAGAAAATGATGTCTAACCTCTATATGCTTTGCTCTTGAATGTAATACAGGATTTTTGGAAAGATTTATTGCAGAACTATTGTCACAATAAATCTTAGTTGTATCATAAGATAATCCAAAATCTTCTAAAGTTTGCCTCATCCACAGAATCTGAGTGCAACACAGTGCAGCAGCAACATATTCAGCTTCTATAGTAGACAGTGCTACACAGTTTTGCTTTTTACTAAACCATGACACCAAATTATTTCCCAATAATTGACATGTGCCACTGGTACTCTTTCTATTAGATTTAGATCCTACATAATCAGCATCAGTATATCCTATAAGATCTATTAAACTATCCTTAGAATAATACAGTCCGAAATTTTTAGTTCCTTGTATATATCTAAATATTCTTTTAACTGCAATTAAGTGTGATTCTTTAGGATTAGATTGAAATCTAGCACAAACACACACAGTAAACATAATATCAGGTCTACTAGTAGTCAAATAAAGTAAAGAACCAACCATACTTCTATATTTTCTTTGATCTATAGATTTTCCTATGTCATCAATATCTAACTTTAAAGTAGTACTCATAGGAGTTCCTCGAATCCTTGTATCATTAAAATTAAATTTCTTAAGCATTTCATCTGCATATTTTTCCTGATTTAAAAATATACCTTTATCCATTTGCTTAATTTGAAGTCCTAGAAAATGTGAAAGTTCTCCTATCATACTCATTTCAAACTGATTAGTCATCTCTTCAGAGAATATTTCTATCAACTTATCAGAGGTTGCTTCAAATATTATATCATCCACGTATATTTGAACAACAATCTGATCTTTACCATCTCTCTTAATAAATAGAGTATGATCCACTTTTCCCATGATATAGCATTTTTCTATTAAAAAAGTAGACAATCTTTCATACCATGATCTAGGTGCTTGCTTCAAACCATATAAGGCTTTCTTCAATTTATACACAAAGTCAGGATTTTTAATATCTTCAAATCTAGGTGGTTGTTTTACATAGACTTCTTCATTAATTAAACCATTTAGAAATGCACTCTTTACATCCATTTGATATAAGTTAAAATCCATATAACAAGCATAGGCCAATAATATTCTAATACTTTCTAACCTAGCCACAGGAGCAAATGTTTCATCATAATCTAATCCTTCTTCTTGTGTATACCCTTATGCAACTAATCTAGCTTTATTCCTTATAACTTGACTAGTTTCGTTAGTTTTGTTTCTAAAGATCCACTTTGTACCTATTATGGACTGATTTTCTAGTGGAGAAACTAATTCCCATACATCATTTCTGATGAATTGATTTAGTTCTTCTTGCATTGCCACTATCCAATTTTCATCAGATAATGCTTCTTGTATATTCCTTGGTTCCACCATAGAAACAAACATACACATACTATTTAAATTTACTGAAGCACTAGTTTTAACTCCCTCATTAATATTACCAATGACTTGAGTAATGGGATTTGATGAAGAATAACACCAATTTCTCTGATTTTCCTCAATATTCTCATCAACAATTCATTTTCAGATTCTATCTTTAATTTTTCAGCATTTATATTCTGCATTTATTCATGCAAGATACATTCATTAAATCTAAATTTTTGCAAATCTCTAGCATGATTTTCATTATCACATTTAAACTTTTCTAATGTAGTAGACAGGAAACAATTTTCTTCTTCCATAATGGATGAAGATTTTCTAATATTCTTATTTTCCAATTTACATACTTTAAGTTTTTGTAATAATGCATGATAAGCACATAATAATTCATCAAAGTTGAAATCTGAATGACTTTCAAGATCAGATATTACCTCAGACTCATCTGCCATGAAGCACACATGAGCAACGTCTTCTAACTCTTGTTCTCCTTCTGAATGTGAAGATTTTGATGTTGATTCCTCAGATTCAGACTCTTCAGACGTGTCATCCCAAGTGACCTTCAAATCCTTTTTCTTGTAAAACTTTTTCTGAGTTTTCTGAGCCGTCTTCTTCTTATTTGTCCTACTTTGCTTTTCATTTTTCCTCATAGGACAATCTGGAGAAAGATGTCTAGGTTTCTTACAGTTGTAACATACATACTTTCTGGATGAAGAATTCTTGTCATTCAATGATTTTGACGTTGAGGGTTTATCATTTTTGTTCCTTTGCTGTTTCCTAGCTTTCCATGCTTTCTTGAATTTCCTAGTCAGCAAAATCAAATCCTCGTCAGAATTAGTAGATATATCAGAATCTGAATTAATTTCGAAGGATATTTCTTTCTTCATTTCTAGTTTTTGTGACTCAGTGATTCATTTAATTGAACTTCATAAGCTGTTAAATTTCTTATAAGTTCATTCATAGTATAAACATTTAAATCTCGTGATTCCTCAATTGATGTTACTTTCTGAGACCATTTAGAACTTAGGGATCTGAGAATTTTCCTCACTAAATCCTTCTGTTCAAAATTCTTTCCTAAACATTTTAAAGAGTTTATGATATCAAGAAATTTGGAAAACATCTCAGAAATATTTTCGTCTTCATGCATCTTAAAGAGTTCATACTTATAAATCAACATGTTTATTTTTGTCTCTTTAACTTGAGAAGTACCTTCATGTGAAACTTCTAATGCATGCCACACCTCATAAGCAGATTTATATGCTGACACTTTACTAACTGTTCATAACTCAATGCACAAAATAAAATATTTAAGCCCTTAGCATTCAGAGTTTCATTTTCTTTTTCAGTAATTGTCCAAGTATTATAAGGAGTAGTTAACAGAGTATATGTTTTAGAAATCATGAACCACAATTTATGATATATACTTTGAAGAAAAACAGTCATCCTATATTTCCAATATTCAAAATGTATTCCATCAAATAAAGAAGGATGATTAAGATTTTGGCCTTCATATAAAGAAAAATTACCATTTCCAGTAGCCATTTTACCTTAGATTTTGCAACCTATTTGATTTTAGACAGTCTAAAAACTTTAAAACAATTTGAGCCTTAAATCAAGAAAGTTAAGCGTATACTCAGATATTAATTTCCATTTAAAAACAAGGAAGGTAAAATAAGCAATGATATTAAATAAGTCGGTATCGATTTCATATCAAAGATTATTCACAAAGCTCTGATACCACTTGTAGGATCGTATGGCTACACAAGAGGGGGGTGAATTGTGTATTTTTAATATTTTCTGAAATATAATTGAAACTTTAAAACTCAAAAACAAGTCGAGACATTGTTTTCATAAAATCATTTTTATTCAAGGTTTCAATTATAGTATACAATTCAATTCTCCTTAGAAATTGTAGATGCAATTATATTTCAATACCATGTATCATCTAAACAATTTCATAACTACAAACAGAGAAAACTAATTTGCGAAATTTAAAACTTTTCTCCCTGTTTGAGATCTTTCTTCTTCTTCTATTTCTTCTTCAGTAATTCTTCATTGACGAATATCTTGTCTTTTCATGCTTCACCGAATTTGCTTTCTTCTGATACTTCAAATCTTCAGTGACGAAAATCTTACCTTTTTATGTTTCACTGAACTTTCTTCCACTTGAGAGATTTTCCCCGAGAAGGTGTTTTTGATCCTTGAAAAAGATTTTTCTTTTGGTGTGCAAGGATAGTTTGATCCTTGAAAAGGATTTTTCTTTTTGTGTGCAAGGATAAATTGATCAACGAGAATTCTATGCCTTTTATACTGTATCTTCATTTCATGCATATCCTTCACGTTTAACCACTACCAGTTTTCCACTTCTCCACGTCTTTCCTTTTTCCTTCATCGAAACACACACGTTCTAACCCACGTTTATATTTCGAATTTCCTTTAATCATCAGTCTTGGATCTCTGAAAAATTTCCTGCAAAATAAACTTTCTCGTCCAAAAGTTTTTCATCAGTGTAATAAGAAGTCGTTACTTTAATGTTAACTAAACGAGTAACACAAGTATATATATAACTTAACGTTTCTAACTTAACGAGTTCCTCATGTGTCATTTCACGTGACAAGTACTGTAGCTAACTCAACGAACTAAGTCCGTGGTGTTATGCTATCTCAACGAACCATTTCCGTTGTGTTATGATAACTCAACGAACTATTTCCGTTGTGTTATGATAACTCAACGAACCAGTAATAAGCAAATGTTTTTATAATAAGAATTTTACCACGTGCAAAAATAACAACTTAAGTTTATAACGCTAACCTAATGCGTTGCCTTAGTGTTCAATATAGCAACTCAACGCGTTTAGTTATGTTAACTTAACGAGTTAAACATGTGCACCTCACGTGATACAATACAACATTCGTAACTTATAATTTCACCATGTGTTGGTATCAGAGCATATCATAATACAGAAGATATAACATTAAAACATATCATGCTTTTCAATAAAAACACACGTTAACTTAACGTTTAGCTAAATAAGAAATTAATGCAACGAAACGATTAGATATTAACTTCAGATCCAATACAGACAAGTATTTATATCAGTAAGCTTTTTCTGTATTAATTGATGATTTTAATTTCTTTTCACAAGCAATAGTAATTGAGCAAATATGATTATTTTCAATCAGCACACATCATCAAAACAAAAATACTCAACAACTGCTGTGCGTCATCTATCTCCATTTGTCTAGGAAGGGTGTGCTCAATTTCTGGTGTTTCACCTGCTAGTTTTTCTGTTGCTTGCAAAAGAGAATTCTCATCAAAAGTAACATCATAGCTATATATTACTTTGTCAGATTCAATATCATATATCCTGTATCCCTTTACACCAACACCATTGCCCACAAATATGCCTTTCTTGGCACATGGTTCCAACTTGCCATTGTTCACATGATAGTAAGCTGGACACCCTAAAATTTTGAGCTTTGAATAACTAGCAGATCTTTCAACCATACCTCAAGAGGTATCTTCCCATCGAAGGCACTAGAAGGGACCTGTTCACCAGATAGGAAGCTGTGTTAACAGCCTCTATCCAAAACTTCTTGCTCAAACCTGCATGACATAGCATACAACGTGCCTTTTCTAGGAGTGTTTTGTTCAATCTTTCAACCACTCCATTTTGCTAAGGGGTATACCTGACAGTGTTATGCCATGTAATGCCTTCATCTTTACAAAAGTTATCAAATTCTTGAGAACAAAACTCAAGACCATTATCAGTTCTAAGATATTTTACCTTTCTATCTGTTTGGTTTTCTACTTGCTTCTTCCAATGCTTGAAGCAAGAAAAAGCTTCACTTTTGTGTGTCAAAAAGAAAATCCAGTTCATCCTTGAATGACAGTCAATGATACAAAGAAAATATCTAGAACCTACAATAGAAGGTTGACGTGAAGGCCCCCAACCCAACAATCAGCATGAATATAATCAAGAACTCCCTTGGAGCTATGCTGACTGTGTGCAAATGACACTCTTTTCTATTTGCCAAAGGCATAATGCTTGCACATGTCAATACAAGCAACCTTGTGCCCATCAAACTTGCCCAGACTACTCAGTTTCTACATTCCTTTCTGCCCTAAATGACCTATCCTTGAGTGCCACATGACAGAAAAATCCTGCTGACCAGATATAACTGATGTAGCTGGCCAACAATTAGAGTGCCCTGCAAAATGTATAAGGGACCAGATTTGGTTCCCTTCATAACAACTAACGAGCCTTTCAGTATGCTGATCTTCCCCTCACCACCTGTATATCTATAGCCCTTAGCATCAAGGGCCATCAATGAGATCAGACTTTTTCCAAGCTTTGGGATGTGCCAAACGTCCTCCAGAATTCTAACTGTGCCATCATGCAGTTTAAATTTTATAGTGCCCACACCAACTCTAGAACACACATCATCATTGGCCAAAGTCACTTGACCACCCTCCACCTACTCGTAGGTGTCAAAATACTCCCTAGTAGGAGTCATATGATGTGAAGCTCCTGAGTCCATAATCCACTGATCATCAGAATAGGCACTGCAACAAACTGTAAGAGAAAAGTCATCACCTGACGTAGAACTGGTTTCTACCACATCAACCTTTCCTTTGTTCAAAAGCTTGGGACAATGTGATTTCCAATGTCCTTTCTCTTTACAGTAATGGCAAGTATCCCTAGAGTACTTGCCCTTTGACTTCTTCTACTTCTATTCTTCCCTCCACCTTGTCTCTGGCTTCTTCCCCTGTTCTCTTGCTACTGAGTTGAGAGGCCAACACCACTTGCCTTGTTTCTACCATGCACCATGTGCCTGAGCTCCTTGGAATGAAGGTTGGACCTCACTTCTTCCAGTGTAATTGAATCTCTTCCAACTACACAAGACTGAACAAAGTTTTCATAACTCAATGGGAGTGAACAAAGCGAGATAAGAGCTGCATCTTCATCTTCTATGATTACTCCAATATTCTTGAGTTCCATCAGAATAGCATTTAGCTGATTTAAATGCTGCTTAAGAGGTACACCTTCTATCATCTTTAAAGAGAATAGTCTCTGCTTTAACAACAATTTGTTTGTTAAAGACTTAGTCATATGCAATGACTCAAGTTTCTGCCAAAGACCTAACGAGGTAGATTCATCAGCAACTTCTATTATAACTTCATCAGACAAACACAACAAGATGGTGGAGTGAGCTTTCTCCTCCTACAATTCAAACTCTGGCGAATTTCTGTTCAGAGTAGTTTCGTTATTTAAAGGAGCCCAAATACCTTGTTGCTTTAGAAGTGCTTTCATCTTAATTTGCCATAAGTTGAAGCTATTCTTACCATCAAACTTTTCTATCTTCAACCCCGAAGTATTCATGTTTTCAAAATAACAAACAACCAGCAATACACACGAGATACAATGTGATTTCAACAAACACAATTCTACGGCAAGGTACACAATAGCAAGTAATATCTCAACAACAATATGCTACTGAAACTACTGATTTCAACGAAATACAATCAGCCACAAGCCAAGCACACTACTTATCACAAAATAGTAGCAAATACTCGCACAAACCAAGCACAAAACCACAATCACAAAATGCCCAAAATCCGACAATCAAAGAGTCACTCGTCTAGAAAACTATTGTGCCCTAGCCAGACGCCTCCTGCTGTATCTCTCTAAATAAGAAACTTCTGACTACGAAATTTTAAAGGAAGTAATTTCAGGAAGCTTACTACACGTCCTCAAAATTTGAGATGCAACGAAACACGAACGCTGAAGGCGCAAGACTTGGCGTCGAAGTATGCAGACTGGCGCCGGCGACGATGGCAGTTGCAGAAATGGGGGATATCCTTGTGGAAATGGCTTGAACCTTGATCAATATCTTCGAAATTTCATAGGAAGGAATTTCAGGAAGCTTACTACACGTCCTCAAAATTTGAGACGCAACAGAGCACAGACGCGGAAGGCGCACGACTTGGCGTTGGAGTGTGCAGACTGGCGCTAGCGACGACGACAGTTACAACAATGGAGAGATCCCTTCCGGAAATGGCTTGAACCTTGATGAAACTCTTCGAAACTTCATATGCAAACATGAAGATGTCCCACCGCACTCTGATACCAGTTGTTGTCCGGAAAGATCAAACAAATGTGGAGCATCTACGGGTGGCATGGAGAAGAGATCTACGTGGAAGAGAGGATTGTGAGTGGAGAATTCGAAGAACAACAAATTTATGTGGTTCCCCAACACAGGTACGTCCACAGGTGATCAATCTATCCTGATTCCTTGTTGTATGGTTGCTGGTACAAAGAAGGGAGAGAACAAAATCAAGGAATGGTTTGGCATGGCATCCCTTGGACATGGATGACCCCTTACATATATAGGGGCAACGGTTGGTGATACCCAAAAGACAAGTTTGCCCCTGTACAAATTATCAAAGAAATACAACCATATTCAATGACACATACATATACTTGATGGAAGACACACACATCATAGAAACAAAGGATTCAACATCAGACAATGAATCCTCATCAACATCAGACAATGAATCCTTATCAACATCAGATTCAGAAGAAAATCTAGCAAACGTATGCTTCATGGCAAAATCTAGTGAGGTATCCTCTGATCAAAATGCTAGTTTTGATAGTTTTGATGGATTACTTGTTGAATACAATAAACTGACAAGAAAATATAAGAAAGTAAAAATAGAAGGAAATAACACTAGGAAAATGCTAGATAAATTTGAAAATAAGATTGATTTTCTAAACTCTACGTTGAATAAATTTAAAGAATAAAATCAAAAGCATGCATAGGAAATTTTAAAGTTTACTGCAATAGAAAGAAAATTGCATGCTAATTGTGAAAATTTAATTGTTGATAAAAAGAAAATGATCTGTGAAATTGAAAAACTGAAATTGACTATTACTGATTTAAATTTAGAAATTGATATGTTAAAGATTAAGGTTTACAATCAAAAGGCTACATTAAGTAAATGAAATGATAGTCAAACTATAACAAATGAACTTAGTAGTAAAATATCAAATGTAGAAAAAAATGGTATTAGTTTACACGATGCATCTTCTAAAAATTATATATTGCATGATGCTATTGCTAAAAATAATGTCTTTATTTCTAATACTAAGAATAGTAAAAGAAAAACTATTTCATGTGTGATTAAAAAGGGAGATAAATATATGCAAATTGATAAAATGCAGCATATAAATAATAACATACAATGCAAGAATTTCAAAAGAAATTTTTAGAAAAATAAAGCTAAGTCATTTGAGAATTTTAATATTTTTGATTAGTTTTCTTTATATTTAAAAAATATTGGATATTGGGATCAACAATCAAATAATGTCAGAAATGAAAATTTTAACTCTAGTTTACATAGAGATAAATGTTTTGATAATTATAATACTAAGAGAAATAAACGCAAGAATAATTATCAAAAGATAGATAAGTTGAAGTCTAAAAAGATTGATTATTTTGATATGACTCTCTCTAAAATTCTTGGACCCACTCAGAAATGGGTTCCAAGAGATAAAATCTCTTCTTAACTGTTTTGTAGGTACACAAATCAAAATGGATAATGGATAGTGCAGCATCCAGCTACATGACTAGAGATATACGATTACTTACAAAAGTAACAAAGACTAAGAACAGACAAGTTAGCTTTGGAAATAAAAGCAAAACAAATATCCTTGGGTTTGGCAAGGTTTAGGTAATTGAAAAATGTTTTATAAATGATGTCTTATTAGTATAAAACTTAGGTTTTAATTTATTGAGTGTTCCTATTTTAATGAAGTTTTACAGAGTAATTTTTGAAAAAGATTCCTGTAAAATTATGAACATGTCTACAAACAAAATTTTATTCACTACATATAAGAAAGGATCCGTTTGTATTCTGAATTTGCCTTCTAACATCATTAAAGACAATGCTTACTTAATTACAAAATCGGATAAAGTTATTTTATGGCATAGAAGGCTAGGACACTCAAACTTAAAATTATTACGAAAGCTGTCTAAAAAGAATCTAGTCAAAGATTTACCTAGTATTAAGTACTCGAAAGAGTTTCTGTGTGATGCATGTCAACTAGGTAAATTACATAAAACATCCTTTAAAAGTTTAAATGAAATAACAAGCAAAAGAGTATTAGAATTAGTGCATATGGATTTATTTGGACCTACTAGGACTACCAGTCTAGGAGGTAAACATTATGCTTTTGTACTAGTTGATAACTATTCTAGGTTTACTTGGGTTTATTTTGTAGCTAATAAAACTAAAGTTTTTGAAATATTTAAGATATTTTGTAATAAAGTTTAGAATGAGCAAAATGTTAAAATTCAAAAACTTAGGAGTGATCATGATACAAAATTTAATAATGATCAAATAGACACCTTTTGTGGAGAATTAGGCATAGATCATAAGTACTCATTTCCAAGAGTTCCTACACAAAATGAGATAGTATAATGTAAAAACAGATCACTTCAGAAAATGTCCAAAACCATGTTAAATGAAAATAAGTTACCCTTATCTCTCTAGGCAGAAGCAGTTCATACAGCATGTTATGTTATAAATAGAGTACATCTAAGACCAATTTTGGATAAAACTCCTTATGAGATATGGTATAACAGGGTTCCCAAAATAAGTTATTTAAAACTCTTTGGCTACAAGTGCTTTATTCTAAACACTAAGGAACATAGAGACAAATTTAGAGTCAAATCAGATGAGGGTATTTTTGTTGGTTATTCCATTAGAAGTAAGGCATATAAAGTATATAACAAATCAACAAAAACCATTGAGGAAACCCTGCATGTGAAATTTCATGAAAATTCTCATTTGGATTTTAGACATGTTGAAAACTTTGATTCAGAAATTCTCCCAGAAATGGTACCAAATGATGTTGACAAAGAAATTGAGAGATTGTTTGATGAAATAAGAAATATAAACTTAAATGATGAAGATTTAGAAGAAAATAATATCATACCTATAGAAATGTGGAACAACATAGAAATTAGCGTTATGCTTCATCTCATCCTATTGATCAGATAATAGGTGATCTTAATCAAAGAGTTAGGACTAGGTTATTAGTAGTCAACATTTGTGGTGCTTATTCATTTGTTTCCTTACTAGAACCTAAGAAAATTGAAGATGCCTTAGAAGATGAATTTTGGTATTTAGCTATGCAAGATGAGCTAAATCAATTTATATGAAATGAGGTATGGGATCTAGTCCCACCACTTGAAAATCAGTCCATAATTGGAATAAGGTGGGTATTTAGAAACAAAGTAGATTAGGATGGACATATAGTTAAAAATAAAGCTAAGTTAGTTGCTCAAGGTTACAAGCAAGAGGAAGGAATTGACTATGATGAAACATTTACTCCTATTGCTAGACTAGAATCAATATGAATTTTGTTAGCATATGCTTGTTACATGGATTTCAAATTATATCAGATGGATGTTAAGACTGCTTTTTTAAATGGATATATAAAAGAAGAAGTTTATGTAAAACAACCTCTAGGTTTTGAAGATTCAAAATATCCCAAGTATGTTTACAAGCTTAAAAAGGCACTATATGGCCTTAAACAAGCCCCTAGGTCTTCATATGAAAGATTATCTAATTTTCTTATGGAAAAAGGGTATTCTATGGGAAAGGAAGATCACACTCTTTTTATCAAGAAGGTCGAAAAAGATATATTGGTAGTTCAAATCTATGTAGATGACATCATATTTGGAGCAACAAATGATAAATTAGTTGAGTCTTTTTCGAAAGACATGACTAATCAATTTGAAATGAGTATGATGGGTGAACTATCATTTTTCCTAGGTTAACAAATTAAGTAGTTAGATCAGGGTACTTTTATTTCACAAGAAAAATATACTCAAGATTTATTAAAGAGGTTTGGATTAGACAATACTAAACAAAGAATACACCAATGAGTACTATCACTAAGTTGGATAAAGATGACTCTAGAAAAACTGTAGATATAAAACAATATAGAAGAATGAGCGACATCTATATTGATAACATAGACATTGAGCCTATAAATTTTGAAGATATTTCATCTAAAGAGGAATGTACATATATTTTTCCTCTTACTGTATCTTGGATAGAGATTTTTGATTTTTGGTATAGTTGCTTATACTACATTTTATACATGTGGTTATGTCCATTACAGTATACAGTATATGTGTTGATAAATGTATATAATGAGCAAACTACATAATTACAAATAGAATATGACACTACTAATGTCTCAATTATAGAAATTTCAGAATTACAAAATGACTCTATTATACAGACAGATATAGAACATTCTTTCATACAAAGACAGTTGTTGTATACACCAATTATAGAAATAAATGTTGCTGACAGACAGACTAATATAGAGACTGTTGATACTGATATATTTTACAAAGATCACATAGAGGAAACTCAACAGATTATTGATACGGCAATAACAGATATTTTAGACATTTATACTAGCTTTGATAGAAATTCCACCAGTTCTGAAAGATCTGAAAATATAGATGTTGCTGATAATATTGATACAAGTCCTAGATTAGAACATCATGATAGGAAAATACCTAATCCTGAACAAAATTTAGATGGCAATACATTGTTATGGTTTAGAAATAACTCCTATTATGAAAAATTTCAAACATATAAAATTTTTACAGTTTTATATTCAAGACCAGTTAAGTTTGAATGGATGGCACATATACGAGAAATGTTTGAATTTCAAGGCTTGTTGACTTTACTTCCACAACAACCAGGCCATCTTGTTATACCAAAACTTGTAAGTTGTTTTTACTCAAACTTAACAGTGGAAGAAGGTATTCCTATTTCAAATATACAAGAATACGATATATATTTAACTCCAAAATTACTTTATCAAGTACTTGGTTTGAAAAATGAAGGAGTTAAATTATCAGAAAGAAAACAGGTTTATCAGTTGGGATAGGACATTAAAAGTTTAGCTAAAGATCTGACTACCAACAATCAAATGAGATTACTAAATGATTTAAATGGCCAAGCATGTTTTATTGCAAAAATACTGCATGCTTCACTCTTTCAGAGGTTTGGTCATGGTGTAGAGGTTGGCAGATACTGTCTTTATGCTACATGTGCATTAATTAACCATATACAGGTGAATTGGTATGATATTTTTGTTTCTCATATCTTAAACTTGTACAATAAATCATTTTATGGTGATACACTTTTGAGAATTGTGGCAAGTCAAACAGATATTACACCTTGGCCACAGAAAAGATTAAAGTCAAGATCTTTCTTTGCAAAAGAACTACAAAAATACCAAGAAGCAGATACACCTGCAATTCGATAGTAACAACAACAACAGGATTGGCAAACTCAATCACAACAGCAACAGCAATAGTCGACATAGTTTTCAGAACAATAGTAACATACAAATACAAATACAGGTATACATACAGATACACATACAGACATAAATACAGAATTTTTACAGCAACCATCACAATTTTCATAGTAAGATTTAGATCAAGCAATAATTGATCAGATAAACAGAGTAAGTACAGAAATTGCAAAGCAAATTTCAGATACTTTGATAAATATTTTTTGAAGACAAAGAGGCTTGTGATTATACAAATTATGTATTGCATGATTTATTTATTGTAATTTGTTACCGAAAATTACTTATGTAAAACAATCACATTATGTAAACTGTTTACTACATTTAATGATCATATACTTGTTTTTGACAATTTTTGTTTCAAATAGTTTTATTTAAATAGTTTATTCTTATCCACGAAAGTTATGCATGTTTAAAAATGTCTTTTTGAACGATATATACTTAGCAAGTTTTTCTTCCTTACATTTTATTTACTTTTTTATAATGCCAAAAAGGGGGAGAAGATAGATTATTTAACTTATTAGGTTTTGACATCATCAAAAAGGGGGAGATTGTTAGGAATTTTGTTTTGATGATAAATGCTTTATTAAAGTTTATAAATAAGTCTAAATAATATTTTCTAAGTATAATAGTCACGTAATTAAATGTTGACAAGTTATCCGAAAGTTTCATTTAAAATTTCAGATAATTAACTTTCAAATAGTTAAAGTTTTCAGATAGTTAGATTTTTGGATAGTTAAACTTTTGGATAGTTAACATTTCGATTTAGTCGAAGAGTTATGTTAAAAGCTCGTATAGTTAAGTTATCTACACATGTGTTTTTAATGTTTTAAGTTGTCACGTGTTTTCCATGTGCGTTCAGTAATGAAAATCAAAGAGTTAGACAATTGTTCGAGTTTTTATACACATAGATAGATAATTGTTCAAGTTTTATAAAATAACTAACGAATAGATAAGTTTTCCTTGTTCAGTCACGTGTTTTGCAAGTGCAAAAACTCGAAGAGTTATAGATAAGTGTTCAAGTTTTTACAAGACTTAAAGGATAAGTGTTTGACTAAAATGAAGACTTAGAAGATATTCTACAAATCTACAGGAAGATAAAGTTTCGATGAATCTACGACTGGAAATCGTGGAAATTCAAAATGATAATGGAGAAAGTGAAAATTTCAAAATGAAAGTGGACATAGTGGAAATTCAAAAAGATAGTGGAAATCGTAGATAATTTGAATTTGAAATTAGTACGTGGATTATGGATTAAGTGGATGAACATGCTAAACGTGAAGTCAGAGTTCGACTACTAATAGAGAGTACGAGCTACATTACAATGAGGATCCTCAATCTCAAAAACCAAGTCTAAATATTCAATCCGGATCTCAAACTAAAAAATCAAGTCTGAATATTCATACCTAGAAAAAATTCTCCAACATTAGAAGAAGTTCGAAATTCCAAGCAATTTCAGAAAAGGAACTACAAATGCAAGAAGTCTGGAAATTCGACAATTGGAGAAGAAAAGATACAAAAGCTAAGCAAAAGAAGGAAAAGAGCTACATGCATAAAGATTAGGTTTTATACAATTCGAAATTAGTTTTGAATAAGGACTTCATTTTCTATTTGAATTGTATATCAAACATTATTGTATCAAAACTATCAAGAAAAGAATTGAGCTGAAAAGATATTGTAAATTCTTTCTTTAAAGTTTATAAAGAATACAATTTTATTTATGAGTGTTTTGTGTTCTTCTTTTATCCATTGGTAATTTTAATTATTAAAGACACAATTCACACCCTCTCTTATGACATAACGATCCTACACAACACTAACATTTAGATGTTTCAAACAATAACCATTAAGATTTTTAAGTATTCTAGACGAATTAATTTTAGCAAATAATAAAACTATTTTCTATTTTCTAAATCAAGCAAACATAAAACATTCACAATACTGATAATGATAACATTAATCACGATACAAAACAAACAATACAACACATTAATACTAAATGTAAATACAGATAATTAGTTGTTTTTGGTATTTTTGTTTTGATATGTTCCTGAAAATGAGCAAAAGGTAAAATGTAAAAATCTCTATCGATAGTAAGAACGTCCATCACTACATGTGATGCGATTACACCACTGAAAACTTAATCAATTACAATCTTACCTCTTCTCCCTATAGAATCACGAACCAAGACTTGTAAGTTGATCTCCTCTTCAATATACTAGCATCAACCCGAAACTAAGACTAGAAGCTTTACGATCTCTTGAGATATGAGTCGGTGCTTGGAGAAAATGGCTTCCCTTCCTACAACATGATCACTCCTCACAGTGGTTAATAGTGATCCTGTTTGGCTCGAAATCAACCCGACATCCAGAAAGTATCCTCACAGACCTCCGATAGTTGGTGATTTTGGTGGTGTTGTGGAGCTTCAAGGAACTTTCAACGCTTCCTATAGTTAGCATAGTCCTCCATCTTCACACCTTGATTTTTCTCCTCTTCTTTTATATTTCTTTCAATAGTAATTGCTTCTACTTAAATGATCGGTTAGATTTCCTTCATTCGTATCTACGATGGTGATTTCTTCTTCATTCCACGAGTGAATTCCTACGTGATACATGCAATCATGGTTTTCCTGTGAATTTCCTGTTTCTACAACTGCTATAGTGGCATGTTAGAAAATAAGTGGTCTGTGGAGTTAGTGTAACTCAATGGACTTACTTCGTTGACTTAACTATAAAACACGTGCAATAAAGAAATAACTTATAAGCTTATAACACTAACATAATGTATTACCTTAGTGTATATTCAAGTAACTCAATGCATGTAGTTATGCTAACTTAACGAGTTAAACATGTGCAACTCATGTGACACAATAAAGCATTTAATTTCAACACGTGCATAATTCTAACTTAACAAGTTTAGATATACAACTTACAGTTTTTACTCGCTAACTCAACGAGTTCTCACGTGATCTTTTTACACCTTTAAACCTGTGACTCAACAAGTTGGCATGTGATCTTTCAACAAAAAGAATACTAACTCAACAAGTTATTATTGTGCACATGTACATGATATAAATATATGCAAATAAAATAGATCATGCTTAATACTATAAAACCACACTTAAATCAGGTTTTCAGATCATGACACGTGTCCACAGTAAGTTTTATGATAAAAAGATATTTCAAATACTTGCAAACCTAACTATCTTATGCTTAGACACATTTCAAATAGTTAGCATTTGACTTATCGAAAATCCACTTAAGTCATGTATTAAGGTTACAACACGTGTACTTCAGGAAATAATAAAGTATTCTTTAAACATTTAAAACATAATTGTCCAGTATATAAAATGTAACTCTCTGAAATAACAAACAATTTGGATACTTACAAAATACAAAGCCTGTAACTCACCGATAGTGCAAAAATGTACTTTATTAACACTAATTCCCTAAAATTATGCAGATTCTTTCATTAAGGCATATAATAGTGCAATTATAACATAATGACTTAATTCTCATATGATAAGCTAAATATTATGCAATTAACTATTATTTAACTGTTAATATTTTATACTTTTTCATTCTAAACACTTCCCCCATATTTAACTTTTGTTAGTCCCTTAGCAAACTACTAAGATCTAACTAGTTGGTCTTTCTAAAGTGCTAGAACTAATTCTTCATTTTGTATCTTCAGAATATATAGATTAGATTAATGTAAAGATATTCTGTATTAATTCATTAATCTAATTTAACATTGTTTTCTCCTCTCCAACATGCAAATATATTTAAAATGTATGTAAATTACATACAAAATATACTAGCATCACATAGGTAGTAATTATATTATCATTTTTTTCTTTTCAAACATTTGTTATCATAAATTTTCCAATATAATTTCCAAAATAAATTGTAGCTACATATGAATCAAAACACAATTCAACTCAATATGATTAAACTAAGAAGAATAATGAATTGTATCTCAAATAAACAAGTTCAAAAGTCTAATTCTAGATTCATACTTTAGTAATCATAGATTGTAGGATCGAATGACTACACAAGAGGGGGGTGAATTGTGTTTTCAACATATTTAAATATAATTGAAACTTTAAAATTAAAAACAAGTTGAGACACTATTTTAATCAAATCATTTTATTCAAGGTTTCAATTACAATATACAATTCAATTCTCCTCAGAAATTGTAGATGCAATTATATAACGATGTCATGTTTCATCTAATCAATTTCATAACTACAAATAGAGAAAACTAATTTGTGGAATTTAAAACATTTCTCCCTGTTTGAGATTTTTTTTTTTTTTTCTTCTTCTTCTTCTTCTTCTACAATTCTTCAATGACAAATATCTGACTTTCTCTACTTCATTGAATTTTCTTCTATTTAAGAGCTTTTCCCTAGAGAGGTGTTTTTGATCTCGGAAAATATATTTCGTTTGGTGTGCAAGGATAATTAATCAACGAGAATTCTATGCCTTTTATATTGTATATTCACTTCATGCATATCCTCCACATTTAACCACTATCAGTTTTCCACTCCTCACATCTTCTCTTTTTCTTTCATCGAAATACACATGTTCTAACCCACATTTTCCTTTCAAATATTCTTTAATCATCAATCCTCGATCTTTGAAAAATTTCTTGCAAAATAAACTTTCTCGTTCAAAATTTTTCATCAAGTGTAATAACAAGTCGTTGTGTTAATGTTAACTAAATGAGAAAAACAAGTAGAATTATAACTTAATGTGTCTAACTCAACGAGTTTATCATATGCCAAATCACATGACAAGTACTGTAGGTAACTCAATGAATTAAGTCTATGGTGTTATGCTAACTCGACGAACCAGCTTCAAGGTGTTATGCTAACTCAACGAACTAGTAATAAACAAATGTTTTTACAATAAAGTATTTATCATGTGCAATAATAATAACTTTAAGTTTATAACGATAACCTAACACATTGCCTTAGTGTTTAATATAGCAACTCAACGTGTTTAGTTATGTTAACTTAATGAGTTAAACATGTGCAACTCACATGATACAATATAGCATTCGTAAACTTTAATTTCACCACGTGCATAATACTAACTTAACGAGTTCGTCTCTTCATTTTAACCTTTTGTTCACTAACTTAACGAGTTCTCACATGACCTATTTTAACCTTTAAGCCTATAACTGAACGAGTTCTTACGTGACCTTTTTATAAATAAGCACTTTTTATTTTAAGCACATTATATATGTATTTCATTAATATAGATGCAATAAAACATAAATCTCATACGATTTTTACATCTATGATTTTACTGAAAATATGAATCAATTTCAATAAGCTTATACATTTGATTAGTAGTTTAATATGATTTACATATAAATTATTCTACAAGTTTAATCAATCAAGTCAAACTCATTCTTGATCATATGCACTTTCATTGATCCAAAGAAAACATTTAATCAAAATTTTAGGATTTCAGAGGAATTTAATGTTTTTCATTGACATTTCCACTTAAAATTTTGAAAAACCATTAAACTTAGAAACATAAGTAAAATCAATAAGATACTACAATAATTTTATAGTAAATACATAGTATCTTAAGTAGCAGTTTAGATATTACTTAGATATTTATGATAAGTATATAATATCTATGAGGTAAACAATATCATCAACAATATTTATCTTTTGTGGAGTTTAAGCATTTTACACATCACATAGCCTACAAAGACCTAAATTTAATCTTATGTTGCAGAATGTAGTTTCATCTAGAGGTTTTGTAAATATATCAGCTAATTGATTTTTACTAGACACAAATCCTAATTTAATTTTTCGTTTAATTACGTTATCTCTTAGAAAATGAAGTCTAACCTCTATATGCTTTGCTCTAGAATTTAATACAAGATTTTTGGAAAGATTTATTGTAGAACTACTATCACAATGAATCTCAGTTGTATCATAAGATAATCCAGAATCTTCTAAAGTTTGCCTTATCCACAAAATCTGAGTGTAACACAATGCAATAGCAACATATTTAGCTTCAATGGTTGAAAGTGCTACACAATTTTGCTTTTTACTAAACCATGATACCAAATTATTTCCCAATAATTGACATGTGCCATTGGTACTCTTTCTATCAAATTTAGATCCTGTATAATCAACATCAATATATCTTATAAGATCTATTGAACTATCCTTACAATAGTATTGTCCCAAATTTTTAGTTCATTTGTAGTTTTATCAATAATTTTTCATACATTATCTTCAAATAATACATAGTATCCATTATCAATTAGTTTTATGACACAACAAATTAAATCATAGGTTTTCTACATATAGTACATTCGAAATAACACAAGTAGGAGTTATTTGAACATTGCCCATACCTTTGATTTTATCCTTGCTTTTGTTTCCAAATATTTCACTTCCTTTCTTGGTATTTGTAAAATTTTTCAATAGGCTTTTTTGTCTGCTCATGTGACTTGATGCTTCACTATCTAAAATCTATTTTGATGTTGTTTCCTTCTACAAAACAAATTAAGAACTGTTTCTTGGTACCCAACGTCTTTGAAGACCAAGTTCATTAAAACAATATTTCTTCTTTATGTTTGAAAACAGCTTAACATTATCATTTACATTCTTATTAGTTGTAAGTACTACTGATTTATCATTAGCTTCATACTCACTTATAGAATTATTGCTCTTACAAACATTCTTTTTATTTTCAGATGTAGTATAACCAAGACCAAACCGATTTTTATTAGATGTTAATTTATTTTGATCATGCTCATGCATTTCATTAAGTTCATACCAAGATTTTGTACTTGTATTTAAATTTTCAGTACATACAAAATCTTTTTCTACACATGAATTTTTAGATAAAGAACATGTAGAATCATTAATTGGTCTAATACTAGTGTTTTGAATTTCATGCTTAGGTTTCTGAATTTCCAGTTTACTACATTTGTTTGAAATTTTAGAAACATTAGTAACTGAATTTCCAGAACAAAAAACAAGATTTTTAGAAACATTGATAGTAATGTTAGAAGTACATTTATATAAATCACATTGGTTTATATTATTACTGCATGATTCATCCCTTGAAGTACCTACTTCTACATATTTATTACCTTGTTTCATGATAAAAGGAATTTTAGTCTTAGATTTACTTGAACTGCAACTAATAAATCCTTTGTTGGCTTGAGATTCAGGGTATTCAGGATAATCAAATCCTAAGCCAAATTTATATGACACCATAGGGGTACTAGTTAGTTTGTCTAACTTAGTTTGACTTAAATTCCATTTTTCAATGGTGGAATTTAAATCTAGCTCTCTCATTTTTAATCTATCAATCTCTAACTCAAGATCATTTATATTGTTCCTCAATTTTTCATTTTTAAATTCTATCTTTAATTTTTTAGCATTTATATTTTGTATTTGTTCATGCAAGCGACATTACTAAACTATTCATAACTCAATGCACAAAATAAGATATTTAAGCATTTAGCATTCAGAGTTTCATTTTCTTTTTCAGTAACTGTCCAAGTATTATAAGGAGTAGTTAACGGAGTATATGGTTTAGAAATCATGGACTTGAGCCTAAAATCAACAACTTGAGCCTAAAATTAACAAAGTTAAACGTATGCTTAGATATTAATTTCTATTTAAAAATAAGGAAAGTAGAATAAGCTCTGATATTAATTAAGTTGGTATCGATTTTATATCAAAGACTATTAACAAGTTCTGATACCACTTGTAGGATCGAATGGCTACACAAGAGGAGAGTGAATTGTGTTTTTCAACATATTTAAATATAATTGAAACTTCAAAAATAAAATAAGTCGAGATATTGTTTTAATCAAATCATTTTATTCAATGTTTCAATTACAATATATAATTCAATTCTCTTTAGAAATTGTAGATGCAATTATATAACAATACCATGTTTCATCTAATCAATTTCATAACTATAAACAAAGAAAACTAATTTGCGGAATTTAAAACATTTCTCCCTGTTTTAGATTTTTCTTCTTCTTCTTCTTCTACAATTCTTTAGTGATAAATATCTAACTTTCTCTGCTTCATTGAATTTTCTTCTATTTGAGAGCTTTTCCCTAGAGAGGTGTTTTTGATCCCTAAAATTATATTTCATTTGGTGTGTAGGGATAATTGATCAACGAGAATTCTATGCCTTTTATACTGTATATTCACTTCATGCATATCCTCTACGTTTAACCACTATCAATTTTCCACTATTCACGTCTTTTGTTTTTCTTTCATCGAAATACACATGTTCTGACCCACGTTTTCCTTTCAAATTTTCTTTAATCATCAATCCTAGATCTCTGAAAAATTTCCTATAAAATAAACTCTCATCTAAAATTTTTTATCAAGTGTAATAACAAGTCATTGTATTAATGTTAACTAAACAAGAAAAACAAGTAGAATTATAACTTAATGTATCTAACTCAACGAGTTTATTATGTGCCAAATCACATGACAAGTACTGTTGCTAACTCAATGAACTAAGTCTGTGGTGTTATGCTAACTCAACGAACCAGCTTCGTGGTGTTACGCTAACTCAACGAACCAATAATAAGCAAATGTTTTTACAATAAGGTATTTATCACATGCAATAATAATAACTTTAAGTTTATAATGATAACCTAATGCATTACCTTAGTGTTCAATATAGCAAATCAACGTGTTTAGTTATGTTAACTTAATGAGTTAAACATGTGCAACTCACGTGATACAATAAAGCATTCGTAAACTTTAATTTCACCACGTGCATAATACTAACTTAACAAATTCGTCTCTTCATTTTAACCTTTTGTTCACTAACTTAACGAGTTCTTATATGACCTTTTTACAAATAACGCACTAACTGAATGAGTTGTCTTAACATGCACTATACATGATACAAAAAATATAACTTTAAAACATATCATGCTTTGTAAAAAAAATACATGTTACCTTAACGTTTAGTTAAATGAAAAGTTAGTATAACTTAACGACTAGTTATTTAACATAGTATAATCTCAGATCCATTATAGACAAGTATTTATATCAGTAAACTTTTTTCTGTATTAATTGATGTTCTTCATTTACTTTCACAAACAATAGTAATTGAGTATATATGATTACATTCATTTAGCACACATCATCAAAACAAAATACTCAACATAGATAATAGAGAATATATTCGATTCAAAAGATATCTGTATCTTCACAAAATAGTTTTATCTTTTTAGAATAGTATATGCATATTTTTTCCTTAAAAGTTAATTTAAAAAGCTTTAATCATACAAGAGCTTTCTAATATAGCAATGTATCAAGCTTTCAGTCAATAATCCTAGATTTGATCAGGATCTTAGGTTGCCAGATTTAAAGAGTCCTTTTTCAAGTCAACAATCCTTACATACCTATTTGCTCAAGTACAAAAGACTTGTGATCAAACAAATCAATAAACTCTCAAAGTTTTTCTCTTTTTTTTCCTTTTTTTTTTTCAACATAGTATATATATGTATTTCATTAATACAGATGCAATAAAACACAAATCTCACATAATTCTACTTCTATAATTTACCAAAAACATGAATCCATATTAATAAGTTCATACTTTTTCTATAGTTTCATAAAATTTACATGTAAATCATTCTACAAGTTTAATCAATCAAATTAAATATATCATTGATCATATGCATCTCATTTAATCCAAAAATCAACATTTCAACTCTTTCATGATTTTAGATCATTTCCAAAATTTTAGTTAAGCATTCTAAATTTTTTTTAAAAAAAATCGTGAAACTATTAAACTCATAAAATTCAGCAAAAACATAAGAAACTGTAGGATCGTATGGCTACACAAGAAGGGGGTGAATTGTGTATTTTCAATATTTTCTGAAATATAATTGAAACTTTAAAACTCAAAAACAAGTCGAGACATTGTTTTCATAAAATCATTTTTATTCAAGGTTTCAATTACAATATATAATTCAATTCTCCTTAAAAATTGTAGATGCAATTATATCTCGATACCATGTATCATCTAAACAATTTCATAACTACAAACAGAGAAAACTAATTTACAGAATTTAAAACATTTCTCCCTATTTGAGATCTTTCTTCTTCTTCTTTTTCTTCTTCAGTAATTCTTCAGTGACATAAATAACACCTTTTTCTACTTCACTGAATTTTCTTCCACCTGATACTTCAAATCTTCAATGACATATATCTTACTGTTTTCTGCTTCATTGAATTTTCTTCCACCTGATACTTCAAATCTTCAATGACATATATCTTACCGTTTTCTACTTCATTGAATTTTCTTCCACCTGAGAGATTTTCCCCGAAGGGGTGATTTTGATCCCTGAAAAAGATTTTTCTTTTGGTGTGCAGGGATAGTTTGATCCTTGAAAAGATTTTTCGTTTTGTGTGCAAGGATAATTTGATCAACGAAAACTCTATGTCTTTTATACTGTATCTTCATTTCATGCATATCCTTCACATTTAACCACTACTAGTTTTCCACTTCTTCACGTCTTTTCTTTTTCCTTCATCGAAATACACACGTTCTGACCCACGTTTACATTTCAAATTTTTCTTTAATCATCAGTCTTGGATCTTTGAAAAATTTCATGCAAAATAAACTTTCTCGTCCAAAAGAAAATTTCCATCAAGTGTAATAAGTCGTTACTTTAATGTTAACTAAATGAGTAACACAAGTATATATATATAACTTAATGTTTCTAACTTAACGAGTTCCTCATGTGCCATTTCACGTGACAAGTACTGTAGCTAACTCAACGAACTAAGTTTGTGGTGTTACGCGAACTCAACGAACCAACTTAACCTTTCTTTCGGAAGGTTAAACGATAATTCACCGAAAACAGTTTAAGTTTCGGATAGTTACGGTTGTAAGTCTCTGAAAAACTCTTTTTACCATAAAACTAGTGAGATGTGTGTCAAGACTTGAAACCATGACCTAAGTTACCTTTCGGATAGTTACGACTGTAAGTCTCTGAAAAAAACTTTAACTCACCGATTCAATAATAAACAAATGTTTTTATAATAAGAATTTTACCACGTGCAAAAATAATAACTTAAGTTTATAATGCTAACCTAACGCGTTGACTTAGTGTTCAATATAGCAACTCAACGCATTTAGATATGCTAACTTAACGAGTTAAACATGTGCACCTCACATGATACAATACAACATTTGTAACTTATAATTTCACCACGTGTATAACACTAACTTAACGAGTTCGTCTCTTCTTTTACTCACTAACTTAACGAGTTCACACGTGACCTATTTTAACCTTTAAGCCTCTAACTTAATGAGTTCTCACGTGACCTCTATACAAACAAAACTCTAACTTAACGAGTTGTCTAAACGTGCACTGTTCATGATACAGAAGATATAACTTTAAAGCATATCATGCTTTTCAATAAAAACACACGTTAACTTAACGTTTAGTTAAATGAGAAATTAATGCAACAAAATGACTAGTTATTAACTTCAGATCCAATGCAAATAAGTATTTATGTTAGTAAGCTTTTTCTGTATTAATTGATGATTTTAATTTCTTTTCACAAACAATAGTAATTGAGCAAATATGATTATTTTCATTCAGCACACATCATCAAAACAAAATACTCAACAAAAACTATATCTAAATTTGTATTAATAGTAAAATTTTGTAGCACTTTATACAATATTCTAAATATAACATTCAAGTAGTTTCAGTTCTCAAAAAAAAAAATTACAATTTCAATTATCAAATAGTTATAGGAATTTTCGATTAGTTACAACAAATTCATAAAAGATTTTCAATTTCCATAGAAATTTGCAATACAATCCTAATTCCTCTAATTAACAAGATTACTTTGATTTTAATCTAATTACCTCCCCCCCATACCTACATTTTGCATTGTCCTCAATGTAAAAGATTTACAGTAAATACAGAAAATGTTAACAAGCATGAATAATGTTCCGTTGATTTAGCACCTAACTCAACAAATTGTACTTGAATGTAAATTCAAGTTATGTAATTAATTACATACCTTGTTCTTTGTATCTCCTTCAATATTTTTTGATTTTTGATTCTAAAAACTTTTTATTCACAAATAAAAGCATAATAAATAACAACAAAACATAAATTGTTAAATCAGTGTTTTGTGTGGAACCCAAGCTCCTATGCCTTTGGTGGCTCACAAGCAAGCTAGTTAGTTTCCTAGAACATATACCAACAAATTGGATTAATATTTTTTTGCTTTTACTTATCTAAAAATATAAAAAATAGAAACTATTTTTTTTTTCTTTTCTTAAAAATAAATGCAGCATACACACAACATTAAAAGTACAAAATCACAATTTAGGAACATGATTGAAAAGTAGTGACAAATGGAATAAACATGTCAGTCCAAGCAAAACCTTTAGGCATCATTCTTCTTGCTCTTAATTCTATTTTAATGTAGTCTGCTTCCCTTTTTAACTTGTCAACTTGCAATATGTTATCAATGCTAAATACAAGTGTATTACTATTAATGAATTGAAATGCAGAAAGGGATCCTCTTATGTTCCAAGATAATGTAGTTATTTCTATTACTACATATATTTCAATATATTCCTCTTACCACTTCCATTTATTTAGGTCTTTCATAATCCATATTTGAAATTTCATCAATTCATCCCACCATCTTACTAAACATAAAGTAGGATCATCATATTCATTATACCATACTCCTAATTGAATTTTATCATGTTCTGCAAATAGTGGTACAACTATATCATTAGGTATAAGCAATATTTCTATAAAGTCATCATCAAAACTATCTATGCATACTATGTATAAATTAGATCTAAATGCAACTGATATATCCGTGACTAGATATATATATCCATCAAGTATGACATGTATATTGTTAACTAAAGCTTTCTCTCCTAGATATATCACAATATTTTCATTCCAAGATCTATTCAGAAAATTATACACACTTAAACATAGATCCTCATCCCAATTTCTAGTTGGTCTCTAGTAATACAATTTTTAAGAATGGTCGAATTTTTATCAAAAAATGTTAAAGCCGACCCATAATTTTCAATTGGTACTTCAAATCTATTAGGCCTTCCTATATTCCATTCTTCTCTAGTAATAGGATTTCTAATCAAAATATCAGGTAACAAAATATCATACCTTGGTTTGGTTTTGTAAATAATCAATCATTCATCTATCTCCATAATATGATCTATTCCTTCTAATGTATTTGGTGGAATTCTAGCATTTTCTTTCATATTTAGATATTCATAGCTGATTGAACTACGATTAAATGACTTCCATAAAAATCCATATCTAATATTAGTCATCTTTGCAGCTTATAGTCCATGAAAATATTTTTCTCTAACACATTCTTTAATTTGTCTTGACACACAACACGATCTACACAAATCTTTAGCTGATAAGTTACGTAGTACTTCCCTAAGTGCATCTAGTGGTAATTCTGTCAATTCCATCTGTTGTGATTCTATAACATAAATAAAATTTAAATAGAGATAAAATTAACATAGCTATACATACCTTCGTAGAGTTTGGTCATAACTCAACGGACTAAGTTCATTGAGTTAAGTAATAACTCTACAGTATTACTAACTATAATTAAACTTTCATTTTCTTTTTATATTTTTTCTACTTACTATATTATACATAGTTGCTAACAATTATACTACCTCATTCAGCTTCCCTCCCATAGGAGGTATCAATTTCATTAACAATTCTATTGACAAGGTTAAGCACTACTTGCATTGGCAATCCTCCAATAGGTCTAACTTCTATTGATTCCTTCTCTCTAGAGGGTATATTTCTATTTCTATTCATATTTTGATTTTGAATGGCAGCATTTCCAAATACATGGTCTAAACGATTGTTTAATTGTCGAATTATCTTTTCTAACTTCTTTATTCTAGATCCTTGTTTAATTAATGTTTCATAACTTATATTTTTGTCATTTATATTTTTTCCTCCCTAGAAATTGTTATTTCTCCAAGATAGGTTTAGGTGATTTCTCTAATTAGGGTTATCAAAATTTCTAAAGTTATCTTTTTGGTTTCTAGCATAAATAATATCTAAGTCATTAATATTTGCATTTTTTTCTACTAGTTTTTAATTTAATGATAACTTCTTGTTCAGAATGAAAAAGTGCATAATATTAATGGTTAAATGATGGTTAATGACATAATATTTAGCTTCTCATATGAGAATTAATCCATTATGTTATAATTGCATTGTTATATGCTTTAATGAAAGAATTTGCATAATTTCAAGGAATTAGCATTAATCAAGTATATTTCTGAACTGTCGGTGAATTACAGGCATTTTAATTCTTAAGTATCTGAATTTTCTGTTATTTCGGAGAGTTATATTGCATGTACTAGACAGTTATGTTTTAAATGCTAAAAGAATATTCAGGTACACAGTAACAACTCATTGAGTTATAGGTTTAAAGGTGTAAAAAGATCACGTGAAAACTCGTTGAGTTAGTGAGTAAAAACTATAAGTTGTACATTTGAACTCGTTAAGTTAGAATTATGCACGTGTTAAATTTAAATGTTTTATTATGTCACATAAGTTGCACATGTTTAACTCGTTAAGTTAGCATAACTATACACGTTGAGTTATTTGAATATATACTAAGGTAATGCGTTGTGTTAGTGTTATAAGCTTATAAGTTATTTTTTTATTGCATGTGTTTTATAATTAAATCAACGAAATAAGTCTGTTGAGTTACACTAACACCACAGACCATTTATTTCCTAATATGCCACTATAGCAGTTCTAGAAACAGGAAATTCAAAGGAAAACCATGATTGCATGTACCACACAAGAATTCACTCGTGGAATGAAGAAGAAATCACCATCGTTGATATAAATGAAGGAAATCCAACCCATCATTTAAGTAGAAATAGTTACTACTAAAAGAAATATAAAAGACGAAGAAAAAGACTATGTGTGGGAGTGGTGGAGAACCGCGCTAACTGTAGGAAGCGTCAGAAGTTCACTAAAGCTCTACACCACACCACCAAAATCACCAACCATCGGAGGTCTGTGAGGATACTTTCTAAATGTCAAGTTGATTCCGAGCCAAACACAATGACTGACAATCATTGTGAGGAGTGATTGTGTCATAGAAAGGGAAGTAATTTTCACCAAGCACTGGCTCATATCTCAAGAGATTGTAAAGCTTCTAGCTTTGGTTTCAGGTTGATGCCAATACATTGAAGAGGAGATCATCTTACAATTCTTGGTTCGCGATTCTATAGGGAGAGGAGGCAAGATTGTAAGTGATTAAGTTTTTAGTGGTGTAATCACGTCACATGTAATGATGGAAGTTTTTACTATTGATAGAGATTTTTACATTTCACCTTTTGCTCATCTTCAAGAACATATCAAAACAAAAATACCAAAAATAATTAATTATCTATGTTTACATTTAGTATTAAAGTATTATATTGTTTGTTTTGTATCATGATTAATGTTATCATTGTCAGTATTGTGAATGTTTTATGTTTGTTTGATTCAGAAAATAGAAAATAGTTTTATTGTTTATTGAAACTGATTCGTTCTAGATGCTTAAAGATTTTAATGGATATTGTTTGAAATATCTGAATGTTAATGTTGCTTAATGACAAATCTAATATTAACTAACATTAAAGAGCTTAATTGATATTATTTACATTCTATGGAACCGTCCAATGGTTGGCCAAATTTCTCTATAAATAGTAGTATTTGACTAGAAAGGTAGGCTCGTGGAGTTAACTTAAGTCTACGAGGTTAGTCCGTTGAGTTAACCATAACTCCACGAACTAGGTCCATTAAGTTAATTGTAACTCAACGGAGTGCTTAACTAAACACATATAAACTCTAATATAAAAATCAAAATAGTACACAATTCTTACTCAATCTTTGTGGGATCGACCTGTACTTGCACACAAATACAATATATATTGTGCACTTGTAGTTAAAATACAAATTGGACTTAATATCTAATTTGTGTGAAAGGTTATTTGTCTACTTCTAAAAAAATTTATCAATATAAGCATAAAAACAAATCAAACAAGTTTATGATTTAACTTTTCACAAACACCCAAACAAGTTTTCTAGCACCACTACCGGGGATTGAGAACCTAAGCGACTGTGAGTGCTGTTTTGTTTTAATAGTAGAAGGAGTGTTGTGTGTTTTATTATATAATTGAGAATATGGCATATGCTTATGCTCAAAGATTTTTGAAACCTGTAGTTAGCATATGTAAATTCTGCAATTTGGAAGGTCACAACATCTCTGATTATTTGAAACTGAGATGATTGCAGATAGTTAGATCGCATGAACAACAAATGAATTATATTCAATATAATAGAGCTAAGTATGAGAATCCTATAATTTACCCAACTAATGGTTAGTTTAGAATGTGTAATATGTTGAGAGACAAAGAAATTTGGGATAGGTATGACAGACTAGAGCATAGTTTAGAACAAAACATGGACTAATTGGAACAATACATGTGTCAACAACAAGAAGTCAACCAATTAAATTATAGGGAAGAATATTCAGAACCTAAAATTGATATCATATACGAAACTGAAAAAACCATAATGAAAATTGATCAAAAATTGAATGCAATAAGACTAGATGATCTAGAAAGAAAGCTAAAAGCATTGGATGAATTTACAAAGAAATTACACATTATGTGTAGGATCGTCTGTATCACAAGAGGGGGGGTGAATTGTGTCTTTAGTAATTAAATACTAGAGGATAAAACAAGAGTACAAAACACTCGTAAATGAAATTCTATTCTTTTATTTCAAGACAGAATTTACAATATCTTTTCAACTCAATTCCCTTCTTGACGGCTTTGATATAGAAATGTTCGATATACAATTCGAATATAACAATAAAGCTCTTATTGAAAACTAATTTTGAATTTTATAAAACCTTATCTTTCTTTGTCTTTGCTCAGCTTCTGTATCTCTTCTTCTCCAATTGTCGAATTTCCAGACTTCTTACGTTTGCAGCTCCTTTTCTGAAATTGCTTGGAATTTAGAACTTCACTAAAAATGGATATTATGTAGTGTTTGAAGATAATGTACGCAAAATAATTGATAAAAATACAGATGAAATTAAGTTTATTGCTAAAAGAAAAGGTTCTGCATGTATTTTATCTTTACCTTCTAGTGTAGTTGATTTAAATTCATGTTTGCTAGCTGAAACTAGTGATGCATATCTGTGGCATAGAAGGATTGGGCACATAAATATGAAACTGTTACATAAACTATCAAAAAAACATTTAGTGGGAGGTTTACCAAAGATTAAATACTCAAAGGACTTTATGTGTGATGCATGTGAGTTAGGTAAACTTCAGAAAAACTCTTTTAAATCCAAAACTGATATTTCAAGCAAGAGAGTCTTAGAACTTATACATATGGATCTATTTGGACCAACAAGAATCATGAGTCTTGGTGGTAAATGGTATGTATTTGTTTTAGTAGATGACTTCTCTAAATACACTTGGGTATATTTTCTAGCAAGACAAAAGGTTTTGAAAAGTTTAAAATGTTTTGCAATTTTGTTCAAAATGAATAAAGTGTCTCTATTCAAAAACTTAGGAGTGATCATAGAACTGAATTTGATAATGATCAAATGGATAATTATTGTAATGAGCATGGCATTGATCATAGATTTTCTTTTCCAAGAGCACCGTGTCAAAATGATGTTGTTGAGAGAAAGAATAGATCACTTCAAGAAATGGCCAAAACTATGCTGAATGAACATAAGTTACCTCAAAATCTTTGGGCTGAAGCAGTAAATATAGCTAGTTATGTTATTAACAGAAGTCATTTAAGACCTCATGTTAATAAAACTCCTTTTGAAATTTTGTTTAATAGGGTTCCAAAAATTTCCTATATGAAACCATTTGGCTACAAGTGTTTTATTCTTAATACTAAGGATAAAAGGGATAAATTTCAAGCCAAATCGGATGAAAGAATTTTTGTAGATTACTCTACTAGAAGTAAAGCCTATAGAGTATATAACAATACTTCTAGGACAATTGAATAAACCCTCCATGTAAGCTTCAATGAAAATTCTTTTAGAGAATCTCAATCTAGAGCTGATAATGATGATTTGATCAATCTTCCAAAAGAGTTAGAGATCAATAGAGAGATTGATGATTTATCTGAGAAAATCAAAAATATGAATTTAAATGATCAAACTAATGATGAAAGTGATGTACCTTCAAATGTTGATGAGAATATTGAGGAAAATCAGAGAAATTGGTGTTATTCTTCATCACATCCCATTACTCAAGTCATTGGTAATATTAATGAGGGAGTTAAAACTAGTGGTTCAGTAAATTTAAATAGTATGTGTATGTTTGTTTCTATAGTGGAACCAAGGAATATACAAGAAGCATTATCTGATGAAAATTGGATAGTGGCAATGCAAGAAGAACTAAATCAATTCATCAAAAATGATGTATGGGAATTAGTCTCTCCACCAAAAAATCAGTCCATAATAGGTACAAAGTGGATCTTTAGAAACAAAACTAACAAAACTGGTCAAATTATAAGGAATAAAGCTAGATTAGTTGCACAAGGGTATACACAGGAAGAAGGATTAGATTATGATGAAACATTTGCTCCTGTGGCTAGGTTAGAAAGTATTAGAATATTATTGGCCTATGCTTGTTATATGGATTTTAACTTCTATCAAATGGATGTAAAGAGTGCATTTCTAAATGGTTTAATTAATGAAGAAGTCTATGTAAAACAACCACCTGGATTTGAAGATATTAAAAATCCTGACTTTGTGTATAAATTGAAGAAAGCCTTATATGGTTTGAAGCAAGCACCTAGATCATGGTATGAAAGATTGTCTACTTTTTTAATAGAAAAAGGCTATATCATGGGAAAAGTGGATCATACTCTATTTATTAAGAGAGATGGTAAAGATGAGATTGTTGTTCAAATATACGTGGATGATGTAATCTTTGGAGCAACCTCTGATAAGTTGATAAAAATATTCTTTGAATAGATGACTAATCAATTTGAAATGAGTATGATAGGGGAACTTTTATATTTTCTAGGACTTCAAATTAAGCAAATGGATAAAGGTATATTTTTAAATCAGGAAAAATATGCAGATGAAATGCTTAAGAAATTTAATTTTAATGATACAAGGATTCGAGGAACTCCTATGAGTACTTCTTTAAAGTTAGATATTGATGACATAGGAAAATCCATAGATCAAAGAAAATACAGAAGTATGATTGGTTCTTTACTTTATTTGACTACTAGTAGACCTGATATTATGTTTGTTGTGTATGTTTGTACTAGATTTCAATTTAATCCTAAAGAATCACACTTAATTGCAGTTAAAAGAATATTTAGATATATACAAGGAATTAAAAATTTCAGACTGTATTATTCTAAGGATAGTTCAATAGATCTTATAGGATATACTGATGTTGATTATGTAGGATCTAAATCTTATAGAAAGAGTACCAGTGGCACATGTCAATTATTGGGAAATAATTTGGTGTCATGGTTTAGTAAAAAGCAAAACTGTGTAGCACTTTCTACTACAGAAGCTGAATATGTTACTGCTGCACTGTGTTGCACTCAAATTCTGTAGATAAGGAAAACTTTAGAAGATTTTGGATTATCTTATGATACAATTGAGATTTATTGTGACAATAGTTATGCAATAAATCTTTCCAAAAATCCTGTATTACATTCTAGAGCAAAGCATACAGAGGTTAGACATCATTTTCTAAGAGATAACGTAATTAAAGGAAAAATTAAATTAGAATTTGTGTCTAGTAAAAATCAATTAGTTAATACATTTACAAAACCTCTAGACGAAAATACATTCTGCAACATTAGATTAAATTTAGGTATTTGTAGGCTATGTGATGTGTAAAATGCTTAAACTCCACATAAAAAGATAAATATTATTGATGATGTTGTTCACCTCATAGATATTATATACTTATCATAAATATCTAAAGTAATATCTAAACTGTTGCTTAAGATACTATGTATTTATTGTAAAATCATAGTAGTATCTTATTGATTTTAAGTAGTTTATCAATTTTAATGGTTTTTACGATTTTAAGTGGAAGTGTAAATGAAAAACATTAAATACTTCTAACATTCTGAAATTTTGATTAAATGTTTTCTTTGAATCAAGGAAAATGCATATGATCATGCATAAATTTGACTTAATTGATTAAACTTGTAGAATAAGTTATATGTAACTCATCTTAAAATGTTAATCAAAAGTATAAGCTTATTGAAACTGATTCATATTCTCAGTACAATCATAGAAGTAAAAAAAATTGTATGAGATTTGTGTTTTATTGCATCTATATTAATGGAATACATATATGCTGTGCTTAAAATGAAAAGTGCTTACAAAGTGAAATTCTTTGAGAGTTTATTGATCGGTTTGATCATAAGCCTTTTGTACTTGAGCAGACAGGTATGTAAGGATTGTTGGCCTGAAAAAGGATTCTTTAAATCTGGTAACCTAAGGTCCTGATCAAATCTAGGATTGTTGACTGAAAGCTCATTATACGGATACATTAGAAATCTCTTTTACAATTCAAGCTTTTCAAACTAACTTTTAAAGAAAATTATGAATATTTACTATTTTGAAAAAAAAATAAAAAATCTGCGCTTTAGTTTATAGTACAAGCATAATTGTTTCATTAATTACAGATATCTTTGAATCGCATATAGTTTCTACCAATATGACTACTAATTTATTGAATCAACATTAGTACTTTTGAAAACGTTTATTTGAGATACCTTCTTTTATTCTCCTTGAATTAATCATATTGAGTTCAAAGTTGTGTTTTGATTCATATACAATAGGAATTGATTCTGGAAATCATTTTTGATGATATCAGAATAACGGAAGTTTCTGAAAAGAAAATTTAAAAGTATAGTTATACTTATCATCAATTGTCACTACAAGTATATTTTGTATTTTGATTGAATATATTTGAAATATATTTGTAGGGGGAGGATTAACAATGTCGAAAATAGATTAATATCATTCAGAATACAAATCTTGGTTAATTTGAATTAATGTCCTCTTAAACTCTTGATGAAATAATTTAAATAAAAAAAAAACTATTTTAGATTCAAAGGACAAAAATGTTTGAATAGTTTAAAATGTTCTCAAGATAATGTTAAGTTTAGCATGTGTGTTGTTTTCAAAATGTTTCAGTTGGAAGCATCTGAAACTTGTTTAAGTGTACTAACTAGACGTTATGTTAGATAAGGTAACATGTAAAACTGCATCCAAACAGCGTTTTACTCATTAGATTAGTTAACTCAATAAGTTATACTTGAATATTTCAAGTACCTTGATTGAATAAACTTTATTCAATATTTATTTAATATCTAAACCCGACTTCTCTTCACGTTGAGTTATTCACCTAAAACCCTATTTAAACACTTACTACACGGGCACTTAGGTTATTTGTAAACTTTGTTAAGAAAATTTTTCTCACTTGTTGCTGTTACAACCTACGACGATGGTCTCCAAGTTCTACAAAGGTCGTGGCAGAGGAAAAGGCAAAAGTAGAGGAGATGCAACAGGAAAAGAAATGGAGAATGATGAAGTACCACGCACTTGGTTCAAGAAAATATTTCGAGTGGACAAAAGGTTAGTAGAAATTTATAGTGAATATTTCTTTCCTGAAGGCATACTGAATGAAGTTAGACAAGAACTCCAAAATACTGATGCAAATATTACATACATGGGTATTTGTAGTAAATTTGATAGAGAATACAGAATGAAATGTGCAGAGATTGCATTTCTCGAGCAGTATGCAAATTATTTGGAAAAATGTGTAGGTTCTTCAACTAGAACTCCTCAAATACCAATAAACGGTACTAGACTACATGCATTTGAGGAAGAGCATGAATCAGCTATCCCTACCCTTTTATATTCAAAACAAGTAGAATCAAATATTGCTGTAGACAAAACAAAAGTTGATAGTTTTCAAAAGGTCGTAGCAATTGAGAGTGCCTTAGAAGAATTAAAGCAGAAAACTTTTATGGAGCAAGTTGAAAAGAAAATAGCAATACTTGAAGAGGAGAAACAGAAATGTTATAGAAGAAGAAAAGTCAGAAAAATTATGTCTAAGGAAACAAAGTCTATTAAAAAAGGAAAATCAGATGAAAATTTATTTCCAAAGGACAATGTATGTCTTGACATTGTACCTTATTGTGCATCTGATAAACTCATCAATTTCGAACACACTAAAACTGATGAAGATAATGAGACTTTATTTTCCCTTGCTAGAAAGCTTGAGAAGAAATACAAGTCAAATATGAGCTCAAGTTTTTCTATTAGTATAAGTCATAATGATGTAGAAATTAACAAATCAGAGCATCAGGCACCCGACATTGAACAAGTTATTACAGATATAATTGAGAATGTTGAGGCAGTAACTAGTTCACAGGTTGAATTGTCTAGAGTAGCAGATATTGAAAATGTTAAGACTCTAGAAGAGCTAAAAGTTAACCAGCCTTCTTCAGAATCTATAGAAGCAGAGTCTGAGAATTCACAACATGACTCAATGAAAATATCTGTTGAACAAAATGAATAATTACAGACAGATACACCAGCTGTAGAATTTGTGGAAAAATTGAACTCTGAAGATTCTATAGAGACTAAACAGATGAATGTTGAGCATATTGAAGATGTTCCTAACACTATTGAAGCTGAAGAATCAAGCTTACCTGAGCAGCTTCAAGATAATATTTTGGAAAAGGAACAACATGACATTCATTTTGAAGAAGAGGTTCCTAAAGATGAATTAATCTCTGAATCACGGCTTCAGGTATCACCTTCTTTGTGTACAATATTACGAATTCAAGGTAATTCAATTCATTTTAGATCTGAAGAAGTATTGTAGAAATACTATAATCTGATTACATGTCAGATTTTGCATGCTCGTCCAATAAAGTTCAGAAGTTTGATGGTAATAAGAGATCTATTTGAGTTTCAAGGCCTCATTCAATTCTTGCCAGTAGGAACGAAATGGAAGCAATACAGAGAGCTTATTGCAGCTTTTTATAGCAATTTGGTTAAGAATGGAAATTTTCTGAAAACTTAAATAAATCAACAGGAGTTTATATTGTCTCCTGAGTTAATTTTTGAAGTTTTGGGATTAAAGAATGAAGGTGTTGTTGTTACAAACAAATTTGACATGATTAGACAACTAGAATGGAATATTCAGTCTTTATCAAAAATTCCAGATGTATATTCTGAAATGATATTAATGGAAAATCTAAATGCAGAGGCAAGGTTTATTGCAAATATATTGCATGCAAATTTATTTCAGAGAGTTTGACACAATTTGGAAGTCAGCAGAAGTTGTTTATATGTAACTTATGGCCTGCTGAATAGAATTCAAATCAATTGGTTTGATGTTTTTACTTCTCAACTATAACATATGAGTTCAAAGTTATTTTATGATGATGTTGTATGTAGAATCCTTGCAAGCCAATTGAATTTATCCGATTGGCCCTCTGAAACTAAAGGTATGAGAGCATTTAGTGTTAAAGATTTACAAAAATTCTAGGCCATGCATAAACCTCAACGATAACAACAACAACAACCTGATTGTATAGACCATATACAACAACAACAACAAAGTTATTCAGTTCAAGCAAAACAGCAAACCCAGCTACCTCCTAACTTAGATGTAGTGCTTAACGACATCAGAAATGATATTAAGCATCTAGGAGATAAAATATGTAATGCTATAAGTGATATACTTAGGAGGGGTCGATAACTATTTTTGTTTGTTTCTAAATACAAAATGTAATGTTTGTATTACTTGTTTGATTCATTGAACAATACATTTTTCTATAAATGTGTTCAATTATTATTCTTGTTTACAAAAAGAGTTGTTGTAAATATATCTCTTATATATATATATTCTCTGTAATTATCTTTTTGATTAATGACAAAAAGAGGAAGAAATATTATAAAAAGATGATTATGATCTTAATTGCATATATTATAAAGCGAGATAACATTTAAATGGTTTCTGATAGACGATAATTAGAAAACTGATACATATATAATTATTGACTTCTGAGAGTTTTAGTTCTGAGAGGTAAAATTTACACAAACAATAGAAATAAGCTTAAGTGAACTTAAGTCAACAAAAAGGTTTGTTGAATTAAAAGTTAACCCAACAAAGGTGCTTTGTTGAGTTAAACATATTTCATAATTGATTTAATTTGGTTTTGTCATCATCAAAAAGGGGGAGATTGTTGAGTATTTTGTTTTGATGATGTGTGCTGAATGAAAATAATCATATTTGCTCAATTACTATTGCTTGTGAAAAGAAATTAAAATCATCAATTAATACAGAAAAAGCTTACTAGCATAAATACTTGTCTGTATTGTATCTAAAATTAATAACTAGTCGTTTCATTGCATTAATTTCTCATTTAACTAAACGTTAAGTTAACGTGTGTTTTTATTGAAAAGCATGATATGTTTTAAAGTTATATCTTCTGTATCATGAACAGTGCACATTTAGACAACTCGTTAAGTTAGAGTTTTGTTTGTATAGAAGTCACGTGAGAACTCGTTAAGTTAGAGGCTTAAAAGTTAAAATAGGTCACGTGATAAATCGTTAAGTTAGTGAGTGTTTGGATTAAAATGTTGCATATTTTTATAGGATCTTATTGGTTAAGTAGACTTACATGAGATTTATTAAAGTCATATTATGCATTTATTTCATTATTTAACCAATAAGAACCAATCCTCATTTTATACAGTTAAAAGTAGGAAATTATTTCAAACATGCATCATTTATGAATTTTATGGATGACTTGATATTTTGATGTATTTATTGTTGTGAAAAGTTTATAATTCAATAGAAGATCATGGAAATTGAAGATTGGAGAAAGAAAATCAAGTGAGATTTAATCCCAATCGTTGAATCAAAGATGGATCTCCAAACTTGGAAACTCTCTATATAAAAGAGAGTGATGCACATCTAGGTCTAGCTCTTGCTCTTTTAGACCTCCACCTCATTCCAGCAGCCGTCCTCCACACTTTCAAAGGGGAGCTCGTGATCTTGAAGGAGGGAAGAAGACCAGCAGCCATTTCTCTACACTTTCAACTCGGATTCCTCTTCAAAGCTCATTCCACAAGTCATCTCCACCAACAATCCTTCATCCCTCACATACAAGCAAAGGAAGCCACACATCCTTATTGTTGTGAGCGTTTTTCCTCTATCATTTCTTCACTCCACGTCTTCCTACACTTCAGATCTATGTTTATCTTTAAGTTTACAATAGATTTATGTATTTAGATGTAAGTTTCTTTAAGTTTTATTGTATCAAATAGTTCATAGTAGACAGATTCGTATTTTTATGTGTTTATGCAATTGTATCCGAAAAACCTTGTTATTTCATTGCTAAAATCATAGAAACAGACGTGATTGATGTTCTATTATCATGTATTGATGTTTACGGATGCTCCTATGAAGAAATCTTATTGTGTTATGTGAAAAAAAAAATCGTATATGATGAAGATCTCGCATGCTTGTTTGCAGCTCTGCGTTTTTCTGTTCTATGTTTAATCCAAGAGTTCATACATGTTCTGGAGCGATTCTGTTTAACTGAAAATTCTGAAAAAAATCTTAATCGTGCTATTATAAGTCTTCTGTGATTCTGTAAAATTTCATATCAATCCGAGAAGATTTGTTGCCATTTTGAAGCTATAACTCTATCGAGCACAAAATTCGGTCTGAGACTCTTTTGTCGTGATTGTAATGTGTTTTTCTCACAACTCAGATCGCTTAAAAATTCTAATAAATATTTCATTAATATATACATTCTGTCTATTTTGCAACGCATCTTATTTTGTAATTTTTTGTTGAGTAATTCGGGATTTATAAGGTTTTTAAGATACTGTTGTTAACGCGCAGAAGTTTCCAATTTTATGCATCATTTTCAATCCCCGAATTTTCAGTCATACCATTCGTGTGTTTTTAAGTGTGAAATTTTTTATCTGAAGTCCACATTAACAGATCTGATTGAGATTAAAGTTTCAGTCTAATATGTTGATTGGTCAATAAATTAAAATTCCGTGGACTTACCTTTTTTGTAGTCTAATCTATATTTGGAAAGTATTTGCTTACCATATTCTTGTAATTAGAATCCTAGATTATCCCCATTTCTCTGTGGTTCGACCTGTACTTGCCGACGTACTTCATTGGACGTCGTGCACTTGCAGTTTATAAATTTAAAACTTCCAAAACATCCGAACAGTGAGTAAAAGAAGAGACGAACTCGTTAAATTAGTGTTATACACGTGGTGAAATTATAAGTTACAAATGTTGTATTATATCACGTGAGGTGCACATGTTTAACTCGTTAAGTTAATATAATTAAATGCATTGAGTTGCTATATTGAACACTAAGGCAACGCGTTAGGTTAGCGTTATAAATTTAAGTTGTTATTTTTGCACATGGTAAAATTCTTATTATAAAAATATTTGTTTATTACTGAATCGGTGAGTTAAAGTTTTTTCGGAGACTTACAGTCGTAACTATCCGAAAGGTAACTTAAGTCATGTTTTCAGGTCTTGACACGTGTCTCACTAGTTTTATGGTATAAAGAGTTTTTCAGTGACTTACAACCGTAACTATCTGAAACTTAAACTATTTCGGTGAGTTATCGTTTAACCTTTCGAAAGAAAGGTTAAGCTAGTTCGTTGAGTTAGCGTAACACCACAGATTTAATTCGTTGAGTTAGTTACAGTACTTGTCACGTGAAATGGCACATGAGGAACTCTTTAAGTTAGAAATGTTAAGTTATATTTATATACTTGTGTTACTCGTTTAGTTAACATTAAAGTAACGACTTCTTATTACGCTTGATGAAAAATTTTGGACGAGAAAGTTTATTTTGCAGGAAATTTTTCAGAGATCTAGGACTGATGATTAAAGAAAATTCGAAATATAAACGTGGGTCAGAACGTGTGTGTTTCGATGAAAGAAAAAGAAAAAGCGTGGAGAAGTGGAAAACTAGTAGTGATTAAACGTGAAGGATATGCATGAAATGAAGATACAATATAAAAGGCATAGAATTCTCAGTGATCAAACTATCCTTGCACACAAATATAAAAATCTTTTCAAGGATCAAACTATCCCTGCACACTAAAAGAAATATCTTTTTCAGGGATCAAAAACACCTCTTCAGGGAAAATCTCTCAGGTGGAAGAAAGTTCAGTGAAGCAAAAAAGGTCAAATTTATGTCGCTGAAGATTTGAAGTCTCAAGTGGAAGAAAATTCAGTGAAGCAGAACCAGGTATTATTTATGTCACTGAAGATTTAAAGTATCAGAAGAAAGCAAATTCGGTGAAGCAGAGAAAGACAAGATATTCGTCATTGAAGAATTGCTGAAGAAGAAAAAGAAGAAGAAGAAAGATCTCAAACAGGGAGAAATATTTTAAATTCCGCAAATTAGTTTTCTCTATTTGTAGTTATGAAATTGTTTAGATGATACATGGTATCGAGATATAATTGCATCTACAATTTCTGAGGAGAATTGAATTGTATATTGTAATTGAAACCTTGAATAAAAATGATTTTATGAAAACAATGTCTCAACTTGTTTTTGAGATTTAAAGTTTCAATTATATTTCAGAAAATATTAAAAATACACAATTCACCCCCCTCTTGTGTAGTCATACGATCCTATAGAAGAGAAGAAAAATAGGTTGAAATTAGTCTACAGCCTGTACAAATAGAAGAAACAAGTAGGGTAGAATATACTGTGCCCGTGACTCCATCCCAATCTACCACAGAATCAAAAAGAATAGTGACAATGCAGATTGGTAGTCAGGAGGAAGAAGAAAGAGAAGAAGCTAAACAAGTACATACTGAACAAGAAGGAAAGGACTTGACAAATTCCACTAAAGAGGGAGAGACTCTTCAGCAATTTATTGAAAGAGTAAAAGAAAGAAAAGTGGAGAGTTCTGCTAGCTCTCTACCATAAACAAAAGTAGAAACAAGAATGTAGGAATCTCTAGATCATTTCCAACAAACACAAGTTCATCATTTTGAGGAAGAAGAAGAAATTCAAGAACAAATCCCTCTAGAGCAATAAATCCAAATTCCTGACCTAGCTGAAGCAACTATTCTAAATGAAGTTCACTTTAGAGTTAGGAAGCATATAACAAGTATCAAGAGGTAAAGGGGTATAATATTATATATAGTAGACCAATAAACTAAGACGGTATGTAGGAAATTAAGGACTTATTTGAGTTCCAAGGTCTATTGACATTTATTTCTCAACAGAGAGGGCATGTAGTTTATGAAAATTTAGTGCCCTACTTTTATGCAAACTTAAGAGAGGAAGAAGGAAGTTCAATTTCTAATGTGGAAGAAGCTAATATTCAGATAACAATTGAGCTTCTCCACAATATTTTTGGATTGAAAAATGAAGAAATTGAAATTCTAGAGAGCACAACTGCAGTCGAGTGGACAAAACAGGAAATAAAAAATTGTTTAGCTATCAATCCTAGTGTGCCATTATTAAACAGATTGAAGTACTTAAATGATAAAGCACACATGGTAGCTAACATTTTGATTAAAAATGTCTACCAACGATAAGGCCATGATATAGAATTAAGTCAGTTTGTTAAATGGGTCACATATGCAGTTGTGAACAAGATTAAAGTAAACTGGTCTTTAGTTTTTATCTCCAAGTTGAGAGCAGCACAGAAAAAATTATTTTATGGAGATCTAATTCCACTGCTGATGGTGGATAGTATTGACTTCATGAAATGGACATCTAAGAAGATAAAATCTAGAGCCATTTCAGTGAAGGAATATAAAAATTATAATGGTGCAGTTGCTGTTTTGATAGCTGGACCTTCTGGAGACATTATAGGAGCTGTTGTGCGTATAAATCAGTTAGAACAACAATTAGAAAAGCTCCAAAAGGAAGTAGATGAATTAAGCAAGAAATATTAAAATGTATTATTCATCTATTTGTATTGAAAAATGTCTGATTATATGTAGACATATTATTGTGCATTAGAAAAATGTCTGAATTTGTGTTTGTGAACAAATGATTTAAAACTGAATTGAATATTATATAGTTGTTTAAAGATTTGTAGACTATTTTAAAAGATTTACAATTTTTATGAATGACATGGTTAAATGTACGATGCTTGGTTAATGCTTGAATATATCTGCATACTGAAAAGTAAAATGTAAATTCTACATAATAGGAAATGAATTGTAAGTTAAATATACATATAATGTTCAGATTTAAATGAGTTGAATTAGAACATTGTATTAATGAAATGTATTTAACTTTATTTAAGTTGATAAAATGTAGGAGAGAAAAAAAATTCATAAGTTAATATGAGGAGTAAGTTTTAGAAAAATTTGCTAAGTATTAACTCAACGAAGTAAGTCCATTGAGTTAACCTTAACTCCACAAGGTCAATAATAAAATATAAAGTTACTCCATTGAGTTATCTATAACTCAACGAAGTTATTCCATGGAGTTAGCAAATAGGCGACGAAGCTAGTCCGTTGAGTTAGTTGTAACTCAACAAGATTAGTTCGTTGAGTTAGAAGCAACAACCGAGGCTAGTTCGTTGAGTTAATTGTAACTCAATGAGGTTAGTTTGTGGATTAAGCTGAATGGTTATTCCTTTAGCCACGAACAAAATTTCATGGGTTTAGCAATTACTAGAATTTGAAATTAGAAGTGGAACACGTGTCCATAAAAATAAGAACCATACTGCACGTTATAAGACATCTTCTTGCAACAAGATTCATTTGCCTTATGGACGTACATTATAAATATAGAACAGAATGTTATTTACTTGTTACCAACACTTGAGGAAAGAAAATAAAATTCGTTGGGAAACTAGAAGGAGAAGCAGCTGATTGAACTTCATCCGTTAACAACTATTTTTAAAAACAAAGCATTAGACTAGTATGTAATTAATCTTCTGCTATTTTTACTTTATGTTAAGAGTTTATGAGCACATGGATTCGTTCTCCTAGCACTAAACAATTAGTAAGAACACCTACATAGGATTATTCAACACAGAGGTGTACTGAAATATTTTCTAAATTGGACTTTAACGAAATCCATAGGGGTGTAGCTAACCTTTCTTTAAAAGAGAATGAAGATATGGTTGTGCTAGTAGAAAAACCATTAGGGAAAATTATGTATCCTGAACTAGTTGATGAATGTAAAGTATCAATTTGTGCATTTTATATATGTTAATTCATGCATATTAAGGATTATAAGTCATCATTATATATGTTCTTATGAAAGATTACATGAAAATCATATTTTAGAACTATGCATGTTTTATTGGTTAAATAGTCAATAATGCACAAATTTATCTTTTATTAAATTAACACCTAGTCAATTAGCCCATGTGTAAATATAAGTAATTTATATATTGATCATGCATATCTTAAAAGAATTATCATTAAGATATGAAATCAAATAATCCTCAATTGAGCAAGCAATATATTATGCATATTTCATTTTTGCTTTATAATCTAGTAGGAATTTATGTGTAATGTGCATATGCATTTAATGTTATCTTTTGAGTTGTTGATAATAGGTGAGGACGTGGACCCTTGGATTAAATCATGGGAAATCAACAACTCATGGTCATCCAATTCAAACTCCAAATCAATCCATCAATCAATCAATCAATGATTAAAGCTTGCCTAAATTAGAGGCCACAAATTGGAAGGTGTTTGAAATATTTCCATAGATGGATGACAATGGAAAGTAAAAGAGGATGGTTGGCCAAAGGAAAGATCATCTCCTCTTTCTCCTCCACACAAGGGCAAGAACTCCAACTCCAATTTTCGTCCATCCTCTTCCACCCAAGATTTTTGAAGAGTTTTCCTCCAAGATTGGTGAGCTTAGGCACTTTCCCCCTCATACTAGAAGACCTCCTTCTCTCCACTCCAAGCCGACATACGAAAGGACCTCCATAGGTGAAATCAGTGGTATTGGAGGCACGTGTGCAGCATTGGAAGAGCTTGGGACGTGATCTTCAAGATGAGGTAATAGGAAGCATCAAAATTGAGAGGATAGCCAACAAATCCGTATATCTTGGAAGTGGATTGAGGACGTGCAACCCATTTTCTCCAAAGCAAACATAGGCGGTTCCCCTTTGGACGTGATTTGCAAGTGGTGACAGCCTTATAGAGGAGCATACAAAGTGGTTCATCATCAAATAGGGATCAAATGCTTGAAGAGAAGTGGATGAATTAAAGGTAAAAGAGAAGGGAGAGATTGTCATACTTGAATATCGAATTTTCATATCATATGTGTATGAGTATTTAGGTTTTTAATTCATTTGTTATGTGCACATGTAGTATGTTATTTAAATGATGATTTTGTTTAAGAATATTAGTTGTCTTAAAATATATTTCGTAGAAAATGGTTACTTCATGTGAATGTGTGAATGTTGTGCATAAAACTAACTCTTAACTCTTGTGAATGCGTGTATATCCTGTTTGCTGTAAATTCCAGTACATGTTCCAATTTGTTGTATGTTGTACGATTTGATTTCTCAGAGTTATATGCCGTGTTATAGCTTGTTTTGTAAGTAATTCAAGTGTACAATACGTATGTAGAGTTTTTGGAATTTTTTAGAATGCATTTCTTCGATTTTTCGATTATCCTTTCGAAGGTAGCATCTGCTCTGTTTTACTGGTCGAGCAACAGAAATTGTGCTCGACGCCTTCGTGTTGCCTTTCTTTTGTGCATTCCGAAATGTTTTCCTGTAAATTTTCCTGATTAGAGAAACGAGTTATCTTTCAAGGTGCGGTGATTTCGTGGTGTTTCATGAAGATTTTATTGAGTTATGATTTTTACACCAATGACGCGTTTTTGGAAAGTTTTCAAAATCGTTTTGCGCACTGTTTTTATATCCGATTTTGGCAGCAATCTAGAGTGAATTAGTTCTGGAAATCATTGCCATTTTAAAGATAACTCAATGAGCTTTCCAACCAATATTTTCTCTGGATTTTTCAATGTCCAGGTTGGAAGGAAGAAGAGTTAGAATTCGGACTAATTTCTATGATTCCATAAACATGAACTTAAGATTTTCTTGAGTTTTCTAGTTATTAGCTCTAGGAATTAACAAGTTTTATGCGACCTTTGAAATCTTTATTGTATTTTTGTAAATTGTAACTTAATTGCATGTAATTAGAGTTTTAATTATAGAATTAATAGAGTGGATGTTTTATCAAACAATCATTTTAATAAAATTATTTAAGACAAACTCCTTGTAGATTCGACCCGTACTTGCACATGCTTATTACAATGGGCACCGTGCACTTGCGGTTATAAATGTAAAATTTGTGCTTTTGCCGTTAATTTAACAATACATAAAAGTATTTACAATGAACCTTCATGTATTCGATTGCCAAACTTTGAGGGAGATAGGTTTGAACTAAAATCTAATTATATTAGTCAATTGCTACACTTTCATGGATTAGAAAGAGAAGATGCCTATTATTTCCTTAGAGAATTTAATGAAGTTTGTCAAATGATGAAAATGCCGAACATGAGTATTGATGCTATTAAACTTAGATATATTCCTTTTGCTTTAAAGGACAACTAAGAGATGGTTATATATTTTGTTGCTTGATTTAATTTCTGCATGGATTGAATTTTGCTCTATTTTTCTGAAAAAATATTATCCAACACATCAAACGATTAAAAAGAAAACGGAAATATTAATGTATAGCCAAAAACAAGGAGAATCATTTTGGAAATATTTTGAAAGATTTACTAACTCAATGTCCACATCATGTAATGAGAAAAGCACAATTAATAGGTATAATTTATGAAGGCATAGATGTTTTAACTAAATCTTTATTAGAATCTACTTGTTAGAATGGATTTTTAAAACTATGTAGTGAAGAAGCATGGGCATACTTAGAAAACTTTGCAAAAAGAACTGCATAGTGGGAAAACTCAATTGAAGCTATTACAGATAAAAGAATATTGCCAAGGGGAATGCATGAAATAGATTCAAGCACTATGCTTGAAGTTAAATTAACTGAACTAACAAAGAAAATATAAGAGTTATCATTAAATCAAAAGCTAGCAGAAAAGAATGTGAATATTAATGACTTAGATATTATTTATGCTAGAAACTAGAAAGATAACTTTGGAAATTCTTATAACCCTAATTTGAGAAATCACTCGAACCTATCTTAGAGAAATAACAATTTTCAGGGAAGAGAAAATATAAATGACAAAAATATAAGTTATGAAGCATTAATTGAACAAGGATCTAGAATAGAGAAGTTAGAAAAGATAATTCAATAATTAAACAATCATCTAGATCATGTATTTGGAAATACTACCATTCAAAATGAAAATATGAATAGAAATATACCCCCCTAGACAAAAGGAATCAATAGAAGTTAGACCTATTGGAGGATTGCCAATGTAAGTAGTGTCTAACCCTATCAATAGAACTGTTAATGAAATTGATACCTCCTTTGGGAGGGAAGTTGAATGAAGTAGTATGACTAAAGTAACTATGTATAATATAGTAAGTAGAAAAATATAAAAAGAAAAAAATGTAAGTTTAATTAGAGTTAGTAATATCATATAGTTATTACTTAACTCAACAAACTTAGTCCGTTGAGTTATGACCTAACTCCACAAGGGTATGTAAGTAGCTATGTAAATTTTATCTCTACTAAATTTTGTTTATGTTATATAGAATCATAATAGATGGAATTGATGAAATTACCACTCGATGCACTAAGGGAAGTACTAAGTAACTTATCAGCTAAAGATTTATGCAAATTGTGTTGTGTGTCAAAGGAAATTAAAGACTATGTCAAAGAAAAATATTTTCATGGACTACAAGCTACAAAAATGACTAATATTAGAGATGGATTTTTATGGAAGTCATTTAATCGTAGTTCAATCATCTATGAATATTTGAATATGGAAAAAACTGCTAGAATTCCACCTAATACATTAGAAGGAATAAATTATATTATGGGGATAGATGAAAGATTAATTATTTGCAGAACCAAACCAAGGTATGCAATTTTGTTACCTGATATTTTGATTAGAAATCTTATTACTAAAGAAGAATGGAATATAGGAAGGCCTAATAGATTTGAAGTACCAATTGAAAATTGTAGGTCAACTTTAACATTTTCTGATAAAAATTCAGCCATTCCTAAAAAATTATATTACTAGAGACCAATTGGAAATTGGGATGAGGATTTATGCTTAAGTGTGTATAATTGTTTGAATATATCTTAGACTAGAAATACTATGATATATCTAGGACAGAAAGCATTAATTAACAACATACATGTCATACTTGATGGATATATATATCTAGTCACAATTATATCAGTTGCATTTAGATCTGATTTTTACATAGTAAGCATAGATAGTTATGATAATGACTTTATAGAAATATTGCCTATACCTAATGATATAGATAAACCACCATCCGCAGAATATAATAAAATTCAATTAGGGATGTGGTATAATGAATATGATGATCTTACTTTATGTCTAATAAGATGGTGGGATGAATTGATGAAATTTCAAATATGGATTATGAAAGACCTAAATGAATGGAAGTGGGAAGAGGAATATATTGAAATATATGTAGAAGTAGAAACAACTACATTATCTTGGAATAGAAGAGGATCCCTTTCAATTCATTAATAGTAATACACTTATATTTAGTATTGATAACATAATGCAAGTTTACAAGTTAAAAAGCAAAGCAGACTGCATTCAAATAGAATTAATAGCAAGAAGAATTATGCCTAAAAAGTTTGCTTGGACTGACATGTTTATTCCATTTGTCACTACTTTTCAATCATGTTCTTAAATTGTAATTTTGTACTTTTAATGTTGTGTGTACTCTGCATTTATTTTTAGAAAAGAAAGAAAAAATTTTAATTTTTGTTTTATTTTATAAAAAAATATATATATATATCAATTTAGTTTGTTGGTATTTGTTTTGAGAAACCAACTAGCTTGCTTGTGAGCCACCAAAGGCATAGGAGCCTAGGTTCCACACAAGACACTGATTTAACAATTTATATTTTGTTGTTAAATGTTATTTTGTTATATATTCTGCTTTTATTTATGAATGAAAAGTTTTTTAGAATCAAAAGTCAGAAGATATTGAAGGAGATACAAAAGAACAAGGTATGTAATTGATTACTTATCATGAATTTACATTTAAACTCAGTTCATGGTGTTATTCATTAACTCAACAAATTAAGTTCGTTGAGTTAGGTGCTAAGTCAACGAAACAATATTCATGCCTACTAACATTTACTGTATTTACTGTAAAATCTTTTACATTGAGGGCAATGTAAAATGTAGGTATGGGGGGAGGTAATTTGATTAAAATCCAAGTAATTTTGTTAATTAGAGGAACTAGAATTGTGTTGCAAATTTCTATGGAAATTGAAAAGATTTTATGAATTTGCTGTAACTAACTGAAATTTCCTATAACTATCCAATAATTTAAACTATAAAATTTTTAAAAACTATAACTACTTGAATGTTATAATCTTATATAAGATGCTACAAATTTTACTATTAATACAAATCTAGATATAGTATCTTATGTTTTTGCTAAATTTTATGAGTTTAATAGTTTCACGATTTTAAAAAGAAATCAGAATGCTTAACTAAAACTCAGTAAATTATTTGAAATCCTAAAAAAGCTGAAATGTTGATTTTTGGATTAAATGAAATGCATATGATCAAGGATACATTTAATTTAATTGATTAAACTTGTAGAATGATTTATGTGTAAATCTTATTAAACTATAGAAAAAGTATGAGCTTATTGATATGGATTCATGTTTTCAGTAAATTATAGAAGTAGGATTATATGAGATTTGTGTTTTACTACATCTGTATGAATGAAATACGTATATATACTGTGTTGAAAAGAAAAAGAGGAAAAAAAGAGAGAAAAACTTTGAGAGTTTATTGATTTTTTTGATCACGAGCCTTTTATACTTGAGTAGATAGGTTGTAAGGATTGTTGACCTAAAAAAGGACTCTTTAAATCTGGCAACCTAAGATCCTAATTAGATATGGAATTGTTGACTGAAAGCTTGATACATGGGTACACTAGAAAGCTCTTGTATGATTCAAGCTTTTCAAATTAACTTTTAAAGTACAAATATGCATATACTGTTCTTAAAAGATAAAAGTGTTTTGTGAAATACAGATATCTTTTGAATTGAGTATATTTTCTGTTATCTAAGATTACTAAAGTATGAATCTAGATTAGACTTTTGAAGTTGTTTATTTGAGATACAATTCATTATTCTTCTTATTTTAATCATATTGAGTTGAATTGTGTTTTGATTTGTATGTAGTTGAAGTTTATTCTGGAAATCATATTAGAAAATTCAGGATAACAAATGTTTGAAAAGAAAAAATGATAATATAATTACCACCTATGAGATGCTAATATATTTTGTATGTAATTTGCATATGTTTAAATATATTTGCAGATTGAAGAGGAGAAAACAATGTAGCATAGATTACTGAAAAATACAGAATATCTTTATAGTAATCTAATCTATGTATTCTGAAGAAAAAAATGAAGAATAAATTCTAGCACTTTAGAAAGACCAACTAGTTAGATCTTAGTAGTTTGCTAAGGGACTAGCAAAATTTAAGTATGGGGGAAAACTTGTATTAAGAGGGAGAGACTCTTCAGCAATTCAGAAAACTTGTTTAGGTGTTTGTGAAAAGTTAAATCATAAACTTGTTTGATTTGTTTTTATGTTTATATTAATAAATTCTTTTAGAAGTAGACAAACAACCTTTCACACAAATTAAATATTAAGTCCAATTTGTATTTTAATTGCAAGTGCACAGTGTATATTGTATTTGTGTGTAAGTATAGGTCGATCCCACAAAGATTGAGTAAGAATTGTGTACTATTCTGATTTTTATATTGGAGTTTATATGTGTTCAGTTAAGCACTCCGTTGAGTTATAATTAACTCAATGGACCTAGTTCGTGGAGTTATGATTAACTCAACGGACTAACCTCGTGGACTTAAGTTAACTTCATGAGCCTACCTTTCCAATTAAATACTGCTATTTACAGAGGAATTCGACCAACCATTGGTGGTTCCACAGAATTTAAATAACATCAATTAAGCTCTTTAATGTTAGTTAATATTAGATTTGTCATTAAGCAATACTAACATTTAGATATTTCAAACAATATCTATTAAAATCTTTAAGTATCTAGAACGAATCGGTTTTAGTAAACAATAAAACTATTTTCTATTTTTTGAACATAACAAACATAAAACATTCACAATATTGACAATGATAACATTAATCACAATACAAAACAAACAATACAACACTTTAATACTAAATGTAAACATAGTTAATTAATTGTTTTTGGTATTTTTGTTTTGATATGTTCCTAAAGATGAGCGAAAGGTGAAATGTAAAAATTTCTTTCGATAGTAAAAACTTCCATCACTACATGCGACGTGATTACACCACTGAAAACTTAACTACTTACAATCTTGCCTCCTCTCCCTATAGAATCGTGAACCAAGAATTGTAAAATGATCTCCTCTTCAGCATACTGGCATGAACCAGAAACCAAGGCTAGAAGCTTTACGATCTCTTGAGATATGAGCTAGTGCTTGGTGAAAATTGCTTCCCTTCCTATGACGTGATCACTTCTCACAGTGTTTGGCTCGAAATCGACCCAACATCTGGAAAGTATCCTCATAAACCTCCGATGGTTTGTGATTTTGGTGGTGTGGAGCTTTAGGGAACTTCCGACGCTTCCTATAGTTAGCACGATTCTCCACCACTCCCACACATAGTCTTTTTCTTCATATTTTATATTTCTTTCAGTAGTAACTGTTTCTACTTAAATGATCAATTGGATTTCCTTCATTCATATCAACGATGGTGATTTCTTCTTCATTCCATGAGTGAATTCCTGCGTAGTACGTGCAATCGTGGTTTTCCTTCGAATTTCCTGTTTCGGCAACTGCTACAATGGCATATTAGAAAATAAATGGTTTGTGGAGTTAGTGTAACTCAACAGACTTATTTCGTTGATTTAACTACAAAGCACGTGCAATAAAGAAATAACTTATAAGCTTATAACACTAATACAACACGTTACCTTAGTGTATATTCAAGTAACTCAACGTGTTTAGTTATGCTAACTTAACGAGTTAAACATGTGTAGCTCACGTGATATAATAAAACATTTAAATTCAACACGTGCATAATTCTAACTCAACGAGTTCAGATGTACAACTTACAGTTTTTACTCACTAACTCAATGAGTTCTCACGTGATCTTTTTACACCTTTAAACCTGTAACTCAACAAGTTGTTACTGCGTACTTGAATATTCTTTTAGCGTTTAAAACATAACTGTCTGGTACATGCAATATAACTCTTCGAAAAAATGGAAAATTCAAATACATAAGAATTAAAAAGCCTGTAATTCACTAACAGTTCAGAAATATACTTAATTAATGCTAATTCCTTAAAATTATGCAGATTTTTTCATTAAAGCATATAACAGTGCAATTATAACATAATGGCTTAATTCTCATATGATAAGCTAAATATTATGCAATTAACCATCATTTAACCGTTAATATTATGCACTTTTTCATTCTAAACACTCGTCTATTTTGTTTGTTAACTTAGTTAATTTAACTTCAAACATAGTGCTTGAATCTATTTCATGCATTCGCCTTGGCAATATTTTTTTATCTGTAATAGTTGTTAGGTATTTAATTTTGATGATATATGCTTTATTAACGTATTTAAATAAGTCTACATAATATTCTCTAAGTATAATAGTAAACAGATTATCGGAAAGTTTCATTTTTATGTCGGATAAATTAAAGATTTCCGAAGAGTTAGAATTGCAATAGTTAAACTTTCGGATAGTTAACGTTTCATTTTTGTCGAATGCTTTATGTTAAAAACTCATATAGTTAAGGTTATCTGCACGTGTGTTTTTAATGTTTTAAGTTGTCACGTGTTTTCCATGTGCGTTCGGTAATGAAAAATCGAATAGTTAGATAACTATTCGAGTTTTTATACACATGGATAGATAACTGTTCGAGTTTTATAAAAGGACTAACGAACAAATAAGTTTCTTTGTTTAGTCACGTGCTTTGCAAGTGCAAAAACTTGAAGAGTTAAAGGATAAGTGTTCGAGTTTTTACAAGACTTAAAGGATAGCTATTTGACTAAATCGAAGACTTAGAAGATATTCTACAAGACTCTAGGAAGATAAAGTTTCGATGAATCTACGAAGTGGAGATCATGGAAATTCAAATAGAAAGTAATTTGGATTAAAGAGAAAATTAATACGTGGATTGTGGATTAAGTGGATGAACATGCAGAATGTGAAAGACAACAGAGTTTGACTACAAATAGAGAGTACAAGCTACATTACAATAGGGGATCCCAATCTCAAAAACCAAGTCTGAATATTCAATCTGGATCCCTAACTAAAAAGTTAAGGTTGAATATTCATATTCTGAAAAATTCTCCAACATCAGAAGAAGTTCGAAATTCCAAGCAATTTCAGAAAAGGAGCTACAAACGTAAGAAGTCTAGAAATTCGACAACTAGAGAAGAAGAGATACAGAAGTTGAGCAAAGACAAAGAAAGATCAGGTTTTATACAATGCGAAATTAGTTTTCAATAAGAGCTTTATTGTTATATTCGAATTGTATATCGAACATTTCTGTATCAAAACCGTCAAGAAGGGAATTGAGCTAAAAATATATTGTAAATTTTGTCTTGAAATAAAAGAATAGAATTTCATTTACGAGTGTTTTGTGCTCTTGTTTTATCCGCTAGTATTTAATTACTAAAGACACAATTCACCCCCCTCTTGTGATACAAACGATCCTACAACTAGTATTAGAGCAACTTTTTTCACTTATTTACTACGCTCTGCTGCAACTAGTATCAAAGCAACTATTTTTCACTTATTTACTACGCTCTGCTACAACTAGTATCAGAGCAACTGTTTTTCACTTATTTACTACGCTCTGCTACAACTAGTATCAGTGTACTTAAACTATTTAAAGCATCCGAAAAGCCTTCATTTCTCTATTTAGGAATCGGTTTTTCCTGTCATTTACTTCAGATCATTTGTTTAAAATAGATAATTCTGAAATCTTAGTTATGACTGAAGGACAGACCACTAATCGTCCTCCTATGTTCGAAGGTAGCAATTATGGCTACTAGAAATATAGGATGAAAGTATTCTTTTAGTCAATTGATTTCAAACTATGGCATATAATTAGCAATCCTATAGTGTTCCTTACGACTCCATATGATACTTGAACTTTTGATGAAAAAGAGTGAATGACACTGAATGCTAAAGGTTTAAACATTTTGTTTTATGCTTTATCTCATGATCAATTTAATAAAGTTTCTGCATATCAAACTGCATATGAGATATGGCATGCATTAGAAGTTGCCAACGAAGGTACTAATCAGGTCAAGGAATCTAAGATCAATATGTTAGTACATAAATATGAGCTTTTTAAAATGCACGAAAATGAATGTAACTCTGACATGTTTTCCCGTTTTCTTGAGATTATAAATTCATTAAAATCTTTAGGCAAGAAATTCGAGGAAAAAGACTTGGTAAGAAAGATCCTTAGATCTTTAACTAAAATTTGGGCTCAAAAGACAACATCTATTGAAGAGTCCAAAGACTTAAATACATATACTCTTGATGATCTCATAGGAAATCTGACAGCCTATGAAGTACAACATTTAGATCCAAAAGGGAAAAATCCTAGAAGGGATCTAGCTTTTGAGGTTAATAAAGTCTTAGAAGTCACTAGTGATTCTAATGATGATTTACTGTTGTTGACCAAAAAATTTAGAAATCTGTTGAAGAAACGCAGGAACTTCAGGTCAGTAAAGACATCTAGAGATATGGAGAAGAAGTCATTCACGAAAGACAAAAGTATATGCTACAAGTGCAACAGGCCGGGTCACTTTCAAATTGATTGTCCTCTCAACAAAGATAAGAAGAATTCAAGGAGGAATTTTAGGAATAAGAAATTCAGAAAGAGAATGACACTTAAAGTGACATGGGATGACTCTTCAGCTTCACAAAGTAAAGAAACAAAGGATTCAACATCAGACAATGAATCCTCATCAACATCAGATTTAGAAGAAAATCTAGCAAATGCATGCTTTATGGCAAAATCCAGTGAGGTATCCTCTAATCAAAATGTTAATTTTGATAGTTTTGTTGGATTACTTGTTGAATACAATAGACTAGCTAGAAAGAAAGTCAAAATAGAAAGAAAGGACACTAGGAAAATGCTAGATGAATCTGAAAATAAGATTGATTTTCTGAACTCTACATTGAATAAATTTAAAGAAGAAAATCAAAGGCATGCATAGGAAATTTTAAAGTTCACTATTATAGAAAGAAAATTGCATGCTAATTGTGAAAATTTAATTGCTGATAAGAAGAAAATGATTTGTGAAATTGAAAAACTGGAACTGACTATTACTGATTTAAATTCAAAAATTGATGTGTTAAAGATTAAAGTCTACGATTAAAAGGCTATATTAAGTAAATGGAATAATAGTCAAACTATAACAAATGAACTTAGTAGTAAAATATCAAATGTCGAAAAACATGGTATTAGTTTACACGATGCATCTTCTGAAAATTATATATTGCATGATGGTACTACTAAAAGTAATGTCTTTATTTCCAGTACTAAGAATAGTAAGAGAAAAACTATTCCATGTGTGATTAAAAAGGGAGAAAAATGTGTAAGTTGATAAAATGCAGCATATAAATGATAGCACAGGATGCAAGAATTTCAAAAGAAATCTTTAGAAGAATCAAGCTAAGACATTTGAGAATTTTAATATTCTTGATCAATTTTCTTCATATTTAAAGAATATCGGATATTGGAAATCAAGTAATGTTAAAAATGAAAATTTCAACTCTAGTTTACATAGAGATAAATGTTCTGATAATTATAACACTAAAAGAAAGAAACGCAAGAATAATTATTAGAAAATAGATAAGTTGAAGTCTAAAAATATGGATTATTTTGATATGACTCTCTCTAAAATTCTTGGACCCACTCAAAAATGGGTTCGAAGAGATAAAATCTCTTTTTGACTATTTTGTAGGTACACAAATCAAAATGGATAATGGATAGTGGAGCATCCAGCCACATGACTGGAGATATACGATTACTTACAAAAATAACAAAGACCAAGAACGAACAAGTTACCTTTGGAAATAAAAGCAAAATAAATATCCTTGGGTCTGGCAAGGTTCAAGTAATTGAGAAATGCTTTATAAATGATGTCTTATTAGTGGAAAACTTAGGTTTTCATTTATTGAGTGCTCCTGTTTTAATGAAGATTTATAGAGTAATTTTTGAAAAAGATTCCTATAAAATTACGGACATGTCTACAAACGAAATCTTATTCACTACATACAAGAAAGGATCTATTTGTATTCTAAATTTGCCTTCTGACATTATTAAAGACAATGCTTGCTTAATTGCAAAATTGGATGAAGTCATTTTATGGCATAGAAGGCTAGGACACTCAAACTTAAAATTATTACAAAAGTTGTCTAAAAAGAATCTAGTTAGAGGTTTACCTAGTATTAAGTACTCAAAAGAGTTTATGTGTGATGCATGTCAACTAGGTAAATTACATAAAACATCCTTTAAAAGCTTAAATGAAATAACAAGCAAAAGAGTATTAGAACTAGTGCATATGAATTTATTTGGACCTACTAGAACAACTAGTCTAGGAGGTGAACATTATGTTTTTGTACTAGTTGATAACTATTCTAGATTCACTTGGGTCTATTTTCTAGCTAATAAAACTGAAGTTTTTGAAATATTTAAAATATTCTGTAATAAAGTTCAGAATGAGCAAAATGTTAAAATTCAAAAACTTAGGAGTGATTATGGTACAGAATTTGATAATGATCAAATGGACACATTTTGTGAAGAATTAGGCATAGATCATAGGTACTCATTTCCAAGAGCTCCTTCACAAAATGGGATAGTAGAACGTAAAAATAGATTACTTCAGGAAATGTCCAGATCCATGTTAAATGAGAATAAGTTACCCCTATTTCTCTAGGTAGAAGTAGTTCATACAGCATGTTATGTTATAAATAGAGTACATCTAAGACCAATTTTAGATAAAACTCCTTATGAGATATGGTATAACAGGGTTCCCAAAATAAGTTATTTAAAACCCTTTGGCTATAAGTGTTTTATTCTAAACACTAAGGAACGAAGAAACAAATTTAAAGCCAAATCAGATGAAGGTATTTTTGTTGGTTATTCCATTAGAAGTAAAGCATATAGAGTTTATAATAAATCAACAAAAACCATTGAGGAAACCTTGCATGTAAAATTTCATGAAAATTCTCATTTGGATCTAAGACATGCTGAAAACTTTGATTTAGAAATTCTCCTAGAAATAGTACCAAATGATGTTGACAGAGAAATTGATAGATTATATGACGGAATAAGAAATCTAAGCTTGAATGATGAAAATTTAGAAGAAAATAATGTCATACTTATAGAAAATGTGGAACAACATAGAAATTAGTGTTATGCTTCATCTCATCCTATTGATCAGATAATAGGCGATCCTAATCAAGGAGTTAGGACTAGGTCATCAGTAGTCAACATCTGTGGTGCTTATTCATTTGTTTCTTTGTTAGAACCTAAGAAAATTGAAGATGCCTTAGAAGATGAATTTTGGTATTTAACTATGCAAGATGAGCTAAATCAATTTATAAGAAATGAGGTATGGGATCTAGTTCCACCACCTGAAAATCAGTCCATAATAGGAACAAGGTGGGTATTTAGAAACAAAGTAGATCAAGATGGACATATAGTTAAAAATAAAGCTAGATTAGTTGCTCAAGGTTACAAGCAAGAGGAAGGAATTGACTATGATGAAACATTTTCTCCTATTGCTAGACTAGAATCAATACGAATTTTGTTAGCTTATGTTTGTTATATGGATTTCAAATTATATCAAATGGATGTTAAGATTGCTTTTTTAAATGGATATATAAAAGAAGAAGTGTATGTAAAACAACCTCTAGGTTTTGAAGATTCAACATCTTGAGTATGTTTACAAGCTTAAGAAAGCACTATATGGACTTAAACAAACTCCTAGGTCTTGGTACGAAAGATTATCTAAATTTCTTATGGAAAAAGGGTATTCTATGGGAAAGGCAGATCACACTCTTTTTTTCAAGAAGATCGAAAAAGATATATTAGTAGTTCAAATCTATGTAGATGACATTGTATTTGGAGCAACAAATGATAAATTAGTTGAGTCCTTTTCGAAAGACATGACTAACCAATTTGAAATGAGTATGATGGGTGAACTATCATTTTTCCTAGGCTTACAAATTAAGCAATTAGATCACGGTACTTTTGTTTCACAAGAAAAATATACTCAAGATTTATTAAAGAGGTTTGGTTTAGACAATACTAAAACAAAGAATACACCAATGAGTACTATCACCAAGATGGATAAAGATGACTCTAGAAAAACTGTAGATGTAAAACAATATAGAAGTATGATTGGTACATTACTCTATTTAACAACTAGCCGACTAAATATTATGTTTAGTGTGTGTACTTGTGCTAGATATCAATCTAATCTTAAGGAATCACACCTACTTGCTGTTAAACGAATTTTTAAATATCTATTAGGAACCATCAATTAAGGACTGTTTTACTTTAAACACAGTTCTTTAAACTTAGTAGGTTATAGTGATGCTGATTTCGCAAGATGTAAGTCTGAAAGAAAAAGCACTAGTGGCACTTGTCAATTGTTAGGTAATTCTTTAGTGTCATGGTTAAGCAAAAAGTAAAATTGTGTAGCATTATCTACAACTGAAGTCGAATATATAGCTGCTGCACTTTGTTGTGCTCAAATCCTGTGGATCAGACAAACCTTAAAAGATTTTAATTTAGACTATGAACCAACTAAGATTTTCTATGATAGTAGTTCTGTAATAAGTTTATCTAAAAATCCTGTATTACATTCACGAGCAAAACATATAGAAGTTCGACAACATTTTCTAAGGGATAATGTTATAAAAGGAAAAATAGTATTAAACTTTGTTCCTACCACAGAACAATTAGCAGATCTATTTACAAAACCCTTAGATGAAAATACTTTCTCAAAATTACGATTAGAACTTGGTATCTGTAGGTTATCTGATATTTAAATGGTCATGTTCAATATATTTTGGTTTGTTATAAGGTAGTTTTAGAATCTAATGTCTTTATCATAAATAAATAAAAACAAAACAAAAAAAAATATCTATTTTCGAATTACAATTTTCTGGTAGTTAAGAATTTATGAAATTCTGATTTTTATTGAAGTCAATTTATTTTAAGAAAAATTCAAAAAAAATTACTTAAGGACAGTTAAATTGATTCAATATGAGTGCCAACTATATTTTTGTTACTTATGTATATGCTATTACAGAGATTTTAATAGGAAAATACATAGAAAGTATGTACTTTTTATTAAAGGAAAGTTATTAACATTTTGTTAGAAAAATTAAGTCTTGTAGTTGACTCTAATTTAATTTACTATCTTGTTCTATTTTTTTGTTTGTAATTACTTGAGTAATTAAGTCTGTTGGGGAATCTTAAACCTTAGTCACTTAAATCAACTAGTTTGAGATGTGCTTACTGAAAACTCATTTTGCAAGTAATTCAGATTATGTTTAAAAAAAAAAATTATTATTACCTGTTCTCACTTCTCATTGAGTAACTGGTTATGTTTCCCCTAAACAAGGGATTGTGGTCACGTAAAAAGATGATATTGTGGGAGGTAATGCATAAAATATATATATGAATATAAAAAAAAGAAGGGTAATGTACTCAAGCTTAATTTATATTTCAAGGTGTTATAACAATCCTGCCATAATCTGTGCATATAATCCTTGTTATTTTTTTGTTATTATCTACTCTTTACACATAATGTACGATATTTATTGTCTTAATTTTGTGTACTCATTATTGAATTATTTTAAGGTTCTGAAGGTATATCTCTATGAATTATCTTTTGTAAACTGAATAAGATAAAAGCTAGAAAGTCTAAATTGTTAACTCTACTACTTATTTCTGTATTTATTAAATTTAAAAAGAAAAAGAAAAAGAGAGAGACTCAAATCTATTTAAGGCTTAGCATCCTCTTTAAGTAAGCTATTTGACCTTTTAAAGCCAAATTTACTTAGGGCTTGGCAACCCAGATTAAGTACACCATAGATTCTTTATACTACATTTATGTAGGGGGAGCAATTTCTCATATAATAATTCATCTCTTATGAACTATTATATGTTTTCATGAAAGAATCTACATAATTTCAGGAAATACACTTTAATTAAGTACATTTCTGAACTGTCAATGACTTGCAAGTGTTTTAATTCTTAAGTATCTGAATTCTCTAATGTTTCGGCAAGTTATATTGCAAGTATCGGACAGTTGTATTTTAAAACGTTCAATAGATAAACTTTTTGTCCTTCACTTCGAAGGCCCATTGTCCAAATGATAGTTTTCTGTTCATCAATAAACTTTTGAATTTCGTCTAAAACAGCAAGGGGAAAATAATGTTGGGAATACAAAGATTCTAATTCCCTATTGACATTTTCTATCATTGGTCCCCATTTATTTCCATAATAAGTAATAGACTGTACTGATTTTTCAGGTACTTGTCTAGAACTTGTAACAACCTCAAGGTTAGGTTGTAATGTTCTTTTCCATATTTGTAACATGGAAAGTTTGATCTGTTTTAGTCTAAACTGTCTCAATATAGTTTCCAATAAATTTCCAACAAAAATTTTTCTTGTCTTGAATAGCTTTTCTAATTTCATGTAATACTTCATTGGAAAAAGTATACCTTGAGTAAATGTCGTTAATCTTAGTTTCTATCTTCTAAAGCTCCATCTCTCTTTTCTACACTTTTGTCATTCTACCATGTCCTCTTTCACATCCAAACATTGTCGATTAATCTTCATTGTTCACTGTAGAACTTAGTGGAAATAAAAATTGTGAAACTAGGGTTTTACCAAGGTAGAAACACGAAAGGTTGTTAATAAAACATTTATAACTCTTCGAGTTTATAAATGGATAAACGAATTCAATCATTGAAATCATAAATATAAGATCCGTTATTGATAAATAACTCAAATGCTTACAATAACGGTATGAGTTTTACCACCTATAAAAGTAGAAGACTTAGCGTAACTATTCGTGTAAAGAAAATAACTATTGGCTAAGTAAAAAATGAGAAAACTGGAAAACTTATGATAACTATTCGAGTTTTATGAGTAGTAAAGCACATAACTATATGACAAACTAAAATAGTTATTGTCATATTTTAAGTCTTTCATAAAAATATAATAATATTAAGTTAACTGTTCGAGTTTCTCAGATGGATATGCAAAAAAGTCGAAGACTTAAGCATAACTGTTCGAGTTTCTTAAAAAGGATAAAATATAAGAATTTAAAGCAGAAACTCAGAGAGAAATCTAACTATTCAAGTTTGTAGAAGAGTAAAACATAACAATACGAAAAACTCAGATGGTTAGTTATCAATATGTTAGATAAAATAGTTGAATTTAAGTGAAATACATAACTGTATGTTAAACTAACTAAATGAGTCATTGTTCTAGAATATTTTTATTTGATTAAATTTACCATTGTTTGTCATTATTTGCTCTCCCTACATAAATGTAGTCAAGAGAAACTATGGCATACTTAATATTAGGTTGTCAAGCCCTAATAGATCTGTCATTAAATTCCAAATAACTAACTTAAGTGGGTTGTTAAGCCTTAAATAGATTTATCATTTAAGTTCAAAATGGCGTACTTAGACTGGGTTGCCAAGCCCTAATAGATCTGAATCTCTCTACTTTTTCCTTTTTTAAAAAAAAATTTAAATAAGAAATAAGTAATAGATTTAACAATTTAGACTTTTTGACTTTTATTTTATTCAGTTTACAAAAGAAAATTCATAGAGATATACCTTCAGGTAACTTAAAAGAATTCAATAATGAGTATACAAACTTAAGAAAATAAATGCATTACATTATGTGTAAAGAATAGATAATAACAACAAAAAATAACAAAGATTATATGCACAGATTATGGCAAAATTGTTATAACACTTGTAAAATAAACTAAGCTTGAGTACATTGCCACCTTTTATATATATATATATATTTTTTTTATATATTACCTCCTACAATATCATATTTTTACGTGATCACAATCCCATGCTTAGGGGAAAGATAACCAGTTACTCAATGATAAGTGAGAACAGGTAACCTTTTTTTTATAAAAAAAATAGAATTTTAATTACTTCTAAAATGAGTTTTCAGTCAGCACATCCCAAACTAGTTGGTTCAAGTGACTAGGGTTTAAGATCCCCCAACAAACTTAATTACTCAAGTAATTGCAGACAAACAATAAAACAACACAGTAAATTGAATAAGAGGCAACCGTAAGACTTAATTTTTTTTTTAACAATATGTTAATAACTTTCCTTTAATAAACGATACATATTTTCTACATATTTTCTAGTTAAAATCTCTATAATGGCGTATACATAAGTAACAAAAATACAGTTGGTACTCATTGAATTAAATTAACTTTCTTGAAGTAACCTCTTCTGAATTTTTCTTAAATAAATTGACTTCAATAAAAATCAAAATTTCATAAATTCTTAAATACTAGTAAACAATAGTTCTAAAACAGATATATTGAGTTTTTTTTTAAAAATATAAAGAAATTAAATTCTAACGCTACTTTGTAGCAAACCAAAATATTATGTAATGAACATGACAATTTAAATATCAGATAACCTATAGATATCAAGTTCTAATCGTAATTTTGAAAAGGTATTCTCATCTAAGGGTTTTGTAAATAGATCTGCTAATTGTTCTGTGTTAGAAACAAAATTTGATACTATTTTTCCTTTTATAACATTATCCCTTAGAAAATGATGTCGAACTTCTACATGTTTAGCTCGTGAATGTAAGATAGGATTTTTAGACAAACTTATTGTAGAACTACTATCACAGAAAATCTTAGTTGGTTCATAGGCTAAATTAAAATCTTTTAAAGTTTGTCTAATCCACAAGATTTGAGCATAGCAAAGTTCAGCAACTATATATTCAACTTTAGTTGTAGATAATGCTATACAATTTTACTTTTTGCTAAACCATGACACTAAAGAATTTCCTAATAGTTGACAAGTGCCACTAATGCTTTTTCTTTCAGACTTACATCTTGCAAAATCAACATCACTATAACCTATTAAATTTAAAGAACTGTGGTTAAAGTAAAACAATCCGAAATTGATGGTTCCTATTAGATATTTAAAAATTCGTTGAACAACAAGTAAGTGTGATTCTTTAAGATTAGATTGATATCTAGCACAAGTACACACACTAAACATGATATCTGGTCAACTTGCTGTTAAATAAAGTAATGAACCAATCATACTTCTATATTGTTTTATATCTACAATTTTTCTAGAGTCATCTTTATCCAACTTAATGATAGTACTCATTGGTGTATTCTTTGTTTTAGTGTTGTCTAATCCAAACCTCTTTAATAAATCTCGAGTATATTTTTCTTGTGAAATAAAAGTACCCTGTTCTAATTGCTTAATTTGTAAGCCTAGAAAAAATGATAGTTCACCCATCATACTTATTTCAAATTGATTAGTCTTGTCTTTCGAAAAAACTCAACTAATTTATCATTTATTACTCCAAATATAATGTCATCTACATAGATTTGAACTACCAATATATCTTTTTCGACCTTCTTGATAAAAAGAGTGTGATCTGCCTTTCCCATAGAATACCCTTTTTTCATAAAAAATTTAGATAATCTCTCATACCAAGACCTAGGGGCTTGTTTAAGGCCATATAGTGCCTTTTTAAGCTCGTAAACATACTCGGAATGTTTTGAATCCTCAAAACTTAGAGGTTGTTTTACATAAACTTCTTCTTTTATATATCCATTTAAAAAGGTAGTCTTAACATCCATTTGATATAATTTGAAATCTATGTAACAAGCATATGCTAACAAAATTCGTATTGATTCTAGTCTAGCAACAAGAGCAAATGTTTCATTAATTCCTTCCTCTTGCTTGTAACCTTGAGTAACTAACCTAGCTTTATTTTTAACCATATATCCATCCTAATCTACTTTGTTTCTAAATACCCACCTTGTTCTTATTACGGACTGATTTTCAAGTGGTGGAGCTAGATCCCATACCTCATTTCTTATAAATTGATTTAGCTCATCTTTCATAGCTAAATACCAAAATTCATCTTCTAAGCCATCTTCAATTTTCTTAGGTTCTAGTAAGGAAACAAATGAATAAGCACCACAAATATTGACTACTGATGACCTAGTCCTAACTCCTTCACTAGGATCGCTTATTATTTGATCAATAGGATGAGATGAAGTATAACGCCAATTTCTATGTTGTTCCACATTTTCTATAGGTATGACATTATTTTCTTCTAAATATTCATCATTTAAGTTTATATTTCTTATTTCATCAGATAATCTCTCAATTTCTTTGTCAATATCATTTGGTACCATTTCTGGGAGAATTTCTAAATCAAAGTTTACGACATGTCTAAAATCCAAATGAGAATTTTCATGAAATTTCACATGTAGGGTTTCCTTAATGGTTTTTATTGATTTGTTATATACTCTATATGCCTTACTTCTAATGGAATAACCAACAAAAATACCATCATTTGATTTGGCTCTAAATTTGTCTCTATGTTCCTTAGTGGTTAAAATAAAACACTTGCACCCAAAGGGTTTTAAATAACTTATTTTGGGAACCCTATTATACCATATCTCATAAGGAATTTTATCCAAAATTGGTCTTAGATGTACTCTATTTATAACATAGCATGTTGTATGAACTACTTCTACCTAGAGAGATAGGGGTAACTTATTTTCATTTAACATGGTTCTGGACATTTCCTAAAGTGATCTGTTTTTATGTTCTACTATCTCATTTCGTGAATGAGCTCTTGGAAATGAGTACCTGTGATCTATACCTAATTCTTCAAAAAAGGTGTTCATTTGATCATTATCAAATTCTGTACCATGATCACTCCTAAGTTTTTGAATTTTAACATTTTGCTCATTCTAAACTTTATTAGAGAATATCTTAAATATTTCAAAAACTTCAATTTTATTAGTTAGAAAATAAACCCAAGTAAACCTAGAATAGTCATTAACTAGTACAAAAGCATATTGTTTACCTCCTAGACTAGTAGTCCTAGTAGGTCCAAATAAATTCGTATAAACTAGTTCTAATACTCTATTGCTTGTTATTTCATTTAAACTTTTAAAGGATGTTTTATGTAATTTACCTAGTTGACATGCATCACACACAAACTCTTTCAAGTACTTAATACTAGGTAAACTTCTAACTAGATTCTTTTTTGATAGCTTTGTAGGATCATTGTGTCACAAGAGGGGGGTAAATTGTGTCTTTAGTAATTAAAATTACCAGTAGATAAAACAAGAGCACAAAACACTTGTAAATAAAATTTTGTTCTTTATAAACTTTAAAGAAAGAATTTACAATATCTTTTTAGCTTAATTCCCTTCTTAACGATTTTGATACAGTAATGTCCGATATACAATTCAAATAGAAAATGAAGTCCTTTTTCAAAACTAATTTCAAATTGTATAAAACCTGATCTTTATGCATGTAGCTTCTTTCCTTCTTTTTGCTCAGCTTCTATATCTCTTCTTCTCCAGTTGTCGAATTTCCAAACTTCTTGCGTTTGCAGCTCATTTTCTAAAATTGCTTGGAATTTCGAACTTCTTCTAATGTTGGAGAATTTTTCTAGATATAAATATTCAAACTTGATTTTTCAATTTGGGATTTGGATTGAATATTCAGACTTAATTTTTGAGATTGCGATCCTCCTTGTAATGTAGCTCGTACTCTCTATTAGTAGTCGAACTATGTCTTCACATTTAGCATGTTCATCCACTTAATCCATAATACACGTACTAATTTCAAATTCAAATTATCCACGATTTCCATTATCTTTTTGAATTTCCACTATGTCCACTATCATTTTGAATTTCCGCGATCTCCACTTGTAGATTTACCGAAACTTTATCTTTTTGGAGTTTTGTAGAATATCTTCTAAGTCTTCGTTTTAGTCAAACACTTATCCTTTAAGTCCTGTAAAAACTTGAACACTTATCTGTAACTCTTCAAGTTTTTGCACTTGTAAAACACGTGACAGAACATAGAAAACTTATCTATTTGTTAGTTATTTTATAAAACTCGAATAGTTATCTATCCATGCATATAAAAGCTTGAACAGTTATCTTAACTCTTCGATTTTCATTCTTGAACGCACATGGAAAACACGTGACAATTTAAAACATTAAAAACACACGTGCAGATAACTTAATTATACGAGTTTTTAACATAACTCTTCGACTAAATCGAAACGTTAACTATCTGAAAGTTTAACTATCCGAAAATCTAACTATCTCAAAACTTTAACTATCCAAAAGTTAACTATCTGAAATTTTAAATGAAACTTTCTGATAACTTGTCAACATTTAATTATGTGACTATTATACTTAGAAAATATTATTTAGACTTATTTAAAAACTTTAATAAAGAATTTATCATCAAAACAAAATTCCTAACAATCTCCCCTTTTTTGAGAAACAAAAATATCATACCAGTTCACCTGTATATAGTTAATTAATGCATATGTAGCATAAAAACAACATCTACCAACCTCTGCCCCTTGACCAAACCTCTGAAAGAGTGAAGCATGTAGTATTTTTGCAATAAAATGTGCTTGCTAACTCCACGGACTAACATCGTTTTAGTCGAACATTTATCCTTTAACTCTTCGAGTTTTTGCACCTACAAAGCACGTGACTAAACAAAGGAATTTATCTATTTGTTAGTCATTTTATAAAACTCGAATAGTTATCTATTCATGCGTATCAAAACTCGAACAGTTATCTAACTATTCAATTTTTCATTATCGAACGCACCTGGAAAACACATGACAACTTAAAACATTAAAAACACACGTGCAGATAACTTAACTATATGAGTTTTTAACATACAGTATTCGACAAAAACGAAACGTTAACTATCTGAAAGTTTAACTATCAACGGAGTGACCTTATATTATATTATTGACCTCATGGAGTTACGGTTAACTCAACAGACTTACTTCGTTGAGTTAACACTTAGCAACTTCTAAGCTTACTCTCGTAAATTTCTCTCTGATTCCTTTTTTTTTTCTCATTCTGCTAGCTGAAATAAAGTTAAATCTATGTCATTAATGCATCATTCTAATCAAAATTCATTTAAATCTGAACATTATATAAAGATTTAACTTGTAGGTCATTTTATATTATGCAGAATTTACATTTTACCTTGCAACATGCAGAAATTTTTAAGCATTTATCCTGTCATTTAGCAAATTGTAAATCTGTTACATATCCATTCATAAAGTTCCATAAATTATATAATATTCAATAAATTCCATTCATTTCATTTTCAAAACACATATGAAAATTGCATTTGAAAAATTATATTCATTATTATGAATCAATTTACATTACAAATACATCATACAATTTCATACAATTTTACACAAGTAGACGAACAATACAATTTAATGTCTATTCCTAAGTTCATCTACTTCCTTCTAGAGTTTTTCTAATTGAAGTTCTAATTGATTAATTCTTTCTACAGCTCCTGTAAAGCCTCCAAAAGGTACAGTTATCTCTACAGCTACAAAATTTTTGTATTCTTTCACTGAAATGGTTCTTGATCTGATCCTTTTTTATGTCCATTTAGTGAAATTGATACAGTCCACCATCAGCAGTGGAATCAAATCTCCATAAAACAATTTTTTCTTGACTGCTTTCAATTTGGAGATAAAAACTGCAGACCAATTTATTTGAATTCTATTTACAACTGCATACATGGCCCATTCGACAAATTGACTCAATTCTATGTCATAGCACTGTCGTTGATAGACATTCTTAATTAAAATGTTAGCTACCATGTATGCTTTACCATTTAAATGCTTCAGTCTATTTAATAAAGGCACACCAAGATTGATAACCAAACTGTCCTTGATTTCTTGTTCTATCCACTCGATGGCAATTGTACTTTCCAAAATTTCTTGTCCTTCATTCTTTAATCCAAAAATGTTGTGGAGAAGCTCTGGTGTTATCTGTACATCAGCTTCCTCCATGTTTGAAATTAATTTTCCTTCTTCCTCTCTCAAATTTGCATAAAAGCAGGGCACTAGATTCTCATACACTACATACCCTCTTTCTTGAGAAATAAACTGCAGTAGACCTTGGAATTCAAATAGATCTTTGATTTCTTTCATTCCATCCTAATTTACTGGTCTATTGTAAATGATATCATAACCCCTTATTTCTTGATATTTGGTATAGGCTTCCTGACTACAAAAATGAACTTCATTCAAAATTGTTGTTTCAGTCAGGTCAGGAAGGTAACTTTATTGTTCTAGAGGGGTTTGTTCTTGCTCTTCCTCTTCTATAGGCTGCATTTGAACATTCTCTACAGATTCCTGAATTTTTGCTTTTGCTTCTATCTGTGGTGGTGAGCCGGTAGAACTCTCCACTCTGTCTTGAATTCTTTTCATATATTGCTGAAGAGTTTCTTACTCTTCAGTGGAATCTGTGAAATTATTTTTGTCCAACTGGCTTCCTTCATTCTCTTCATTTTATACTCTTTCTTCTTCCTCCTGACTACCAATCTGTTCTGTTACTGTTCTTTCTGATTCTGTAACAGATTGGGATGGAGTCACCGGCAATTCAATTTCTACCCTAATTTCTGTTTCTTCTTGTACAGGCTGCAAACTAATTTCAGCCTGATTTTCTTCTTTTCTTTGCTCCTGCTACTGCAGCTTCTGCTCCTCCTTAGAATCAAATAGCAGGTTGATAAAAATTTGCTCCACAAGCCCTGTAAAAATTGGTACTTCAGATTTAATTTCCTCATTTTCAAGCACTTTTTCTTTTCCTTTCTTTTTTCTGATTAGTTGTGCTTGTTCTTCCTCTTCATCTTCTGAAATTAAATCTACAAAAGTAGGCTCTACAGGCCCTCGAGGCATAGGTACTGGCTCTTCCTGCTTAACTTTTTCTATAATTGCTGGTCTCGAAGGACCAGCTTCATCTCCTTTTGTAGCAAGTTTGGCAGTAGCTACTACTTGATACTATTCAACTTTTATTTTGTATTGGGCCCTTATCATTTCTTCCACCCTTTTTCTCTTTCTCTCTTACAATTTAATTTTCTCTTTTTCTCTTACAATCTTCGAATAAGCTTCATTTCTAAATTCTTCTAATTCAATTAGTTGCATTTTTCTATTTTCAACAACTTGATTTAAATTAGTGTTCAGAGTTTTTAATGCCCAATAAGTTTTATATTCAATTTCAGCAGGTAAATGACAACATTTTCCATATACTAGCCTAAAAGGTGACATACCTAAGCTCGTTTTATAAGCAGTTCTATAAACCCAAAGTGCATCTATCAATCTATTAGCCCAATCTGTTCTAGTAGGATTTACTACTTTTTCCAAAATTAATTTAATTTGTTTGTTTGCACTTTCTACTTATCCACTTGTTTGCAGATGATATGATGTTGCAATTTTGTGGTTTACTCCATATTTCTTCATTAAGGCTTCAAAACTTCTATTACAGAAATAAGTTCCTCTATCACTAATAATAGCTTTAGGTATTCCAAATCTGACAAATATATTTGTTCTTATAAATTGTATTACCACTTTGTTATCATTAGTTTTTGTAGGAATAGCTTCTATCCTTTTAGATATATAATCCACCCCCAACAATATGTAATTAAATTGATTAAACATAGGAAATGGACCCATAAAATCTATTCCCCACACATCAAAGATTTCAACCTCAACAATAAGATTAAGAGGCATCATATTCCTCTTTGATATTCTTCCTATTTGTTGACATCTTAAACAACTTAAGCAATATTTATGAGCATCTTTGAATAGTGTTGGCCAATAAAACCCACAATGCAGAATTTTTGCAGTAGTTTTCCCTGAACCAAAATGCCCTCCACAAGCTTGGTCATGATAGAAAGACAATATGCTCGGATATTCAGTTTCTGGAACACACCTCCTTAAAACCAGATCAGGACATTTCTTAAATAAGTATGGGTCTTCCCAATAGTAATATTTTACTCTTGAGAAAAACAATTTCTTATCTTGTCTATTCCAATCCTTACGTGTTAAACCAGTAACTAAGTAATTAACTATGTCTACATACCAAGGCATTGTGTTGATGGTCATTAATTGTTCATTAGGAAAATTATCCCTAATTTCAATATTTGATTTTTCTATTTGTAATCTTGATAAATGATCTACTACTACATTCTCACAACCTTTTTTATCTTTAATTTCTAGATCAAATTATTGTAATAATAATATCCATCGGATCAATCTAGGTTTAGTCTCTTTTTTCTTTATTAGATGTTTTAAAGCTGAATGATCCGTGCATACTATCACTTTAGCTCCAATCAAATATGATCTAAACTTTTCTAAGGCAAACATAACAACTAATAATTCTTTTTCAGTAGTTGTGTAATTAACTTGAGCATCATTTAAGGTTTTGCTTGCATAATGAATCACTCTAGGAGATTTTTCTATTTTCTATCCTAACACTGCTCCTACAGCAAAATCAGAAGCATCGCACATTAATTCAAATGGATGGTTTCAATCAGGTGCTTGAATTATAGGAGTTGAAATTAAGCTAGTCTTACGTCTGAAAAATGATTCCTTGCAATTTTTATCAAAGTTAAATAGGACATCTTTTAATAGATTAGTTAAAAGTCTAGCCATTTTGCTAAAGTCTTTAATAAATCTTCTATAAAAACCAGCATGTCCTAGAAATGATCTAATATCTTTTACTGATTTAGGTTCTGATAGATAAGAAATTACTTCTATTTTAGCTTTATCTACTTCCAACCCTTTCTTAGAAACAACATGCCCTAAGACTATTCCTTGTTTAACCATGAAGTGACATTTTTCCCAATTTAAAACCAGATTTTTTTCCACACTACGTTTTAATATTTGGTCTAAATTGCTTAAAGAAACTTCATATGTGTTGCCATATAAAGTAAAATCATCCATAAATATTTCTAAGAAATCTTCAATCATTCCAGTAAATATGCCTTACATACACCTTTGAAAGGTAGCTGGCGCATTGCATAATCCGAATGATATTCTCTTAAAAGCATAAGTTCCATTAGGACATGTGAACGTTGTTTTTTCTTAATCCTCTAATGCTACTAGGATTTGATTATAACCTAAATACCCGTTTAGGAAACAAAAATATTATTGCCCTGCTAATCTTTCCAGCATTTGATCTATAAAAGGTAAGGGAAAATGATCTTTCCTAGTCATAGCATTTAGCTTTCTATAGTCTATACATACTCTCCAACCTGATTGAATTCTAGTAGGTATCAAGTCTTGACTTTCATTCCTAATAACTATTAATCCTGATTTCTTGGGAACTACATGGATTGGACTAACCCACGAGCTATTAGAAATCGGATAAATTATGTCATTATCTAACTGTTTGGGTTTTCCCAGCACTACACTAGAAAAACTTGGATTTTTTACTTCTATTTTTACTTAGTTAATTTATCTTTATGCCTATTCTTTCTTTTAGAAGTAAACAAACAACCTTTAATATAATTTAGATATTAATTCCAATTTGTACTTTAACTGCAAGTGCACAATGTCTATTGTATTAGTGTGCAAGTATAGGTTGATCTCACAAGGAATTGCTGACGAATTTAAGAAATGTTTGATTGTGAACAATTCAAATTTATATTCAATAAGCACTCCGTTGAGTTACAGTTAACTCAACGGACTAAGTTCGTTGAGTTATGGCTAACTCAACGAACTATCCTCGTAGACTTAAGTTAACTCCACGAGCCTGTCTCTTCTTTATAATACTGCTATTTACAGAGGAATTCGGCCAACCATTGGGTGATTCCACAGATTGTAAATAACATCAATTAAGCTTTTTAATGCTAGTTAACATTGGATTTATCATTAAGCAATACTAACATTCAGATGATTCAAACAGTCACCATTAAAATCTTTAAGTTTTTTTTGTACGAACCAATTACCGTAAACTGTAAAATTAAAACTAACATAAAACAATCATAAAACTGATACAGATAACATTAATCACGATACAACACTCAAATACAACATACAAACAAAGATAAATTGTTTTTGGTATTTTTGTTTTGATGTGAACATGGAAATGGGCGAAAGGTGAAATGTAAAGTAATCTCACTTGACAGTAAATACTTCCGACACTACTTGCAACGTGATTACACCACTAAAAATTAAACCACTTACAATTCTGTCTCCTCTCCCTATAGAATCGCGAGTCCAGAATTGCAAGATGATCTCCTCTTCAGCATATAGGCATCAACTTGAAGCTAAGGCTAAAAGCTTTACGATCTCCTGAAATATGAGTCGGTGCTTGGTGAAAATGTATTCCCTTCCCGCGACGCGATCACTCCTCACAGTGGTTGTCAGGCATTGTGTTTGGCTCGGAATCGACCCGACATCAGGCAAGTACCCTCACAGACCTCCGATGATTGGTGATTATGATAGTGATAACGATGGTTGGTGTGATACTTCGGAGAATCGCCGATACTATCTGCAGAAAGCTTGGTGCTCCTCCTCTGTATACATTGGACGTCCATCGATCACACCTTTTTTTTCTTCTTTTCTTTTATATTTCTTCAATAGTAACTGCTTCTGCTTGAATGATCGGTTGGATTTCCTTCCTTCAGATCAACGGCGATGATTTCTTTCTCTCTACGCGATTGAATTCCTGCGTGATACGTGCAAACGTGGTTTTTCCTTCCAACTGTCTGTTCCTGCAACCGCTATAGTGGCATTTTGGAAAATGACTATAAAATACATGCAATAAAGAAATAAGCCACTAACCTAACGCGTTACCTTAGTGTATATTCATGTAACTCAACGTGTATAGTTATACTAACTTAACAAGTTATAACTTAAGTAAATCTACCAGATCTCGACATGTGTCAGCAGCAGTTTAAACATAAAATAACATTTCAAAGAGTTACAGGTCTAACTATCCGATGCTCAGATGCATTTTCGGATAGTTACAGCTAACTCACCGAAAATTCACTTAAGACATTCATTCTGGTTTCGACACGTGTACATCTGGAAATAATAAAATATTCTCTCTAAACATAACTGTTCGGCAATTTAAACATGACTATCCGATACATATTCGGTATGTTAAACATAACTGTCCGAAATATCAGAAAATTCGGATACTTAAGAATTTCACAGCCTACAACTTACCGACAGTTCATAAATGTACTAAATTAACATTAATTCCCCAAAATTAAGCAGATTCTTCAATTAAAACATATAACAGTGCAATTATAACATAATGGCTTAATTCTCATATGATAAGCTAAATATTATGCAATTAACCATCATTTAACTGTTAATAATATGCACTTTTTCATTCTAAACACTTCCCCCGTACCTAAATTTTGCTAGTCCCTTAGCAAACTAAGATCTAATTAATTGGTTTTTCAAAAAGTGCTAGAATTAATTCATCCCCTTTTCTTTTTTTTTCTTCTGTTTAGCATAAACATATATTCTGTATGTTTCAGTAATCAACCTGTAAAGATATTTAGAATATATGTAAATTACATACAAAGTATATCATCTTCATATAGGTATTAATTATATTATCGTTTGTTCTTCTTTTCATCATCTATAATCTTGAATTTTCCAATAAGTTTTCTAGAAGAAATTTCAACAACATACGAATCAAAGTACAATCCAATTCAATTTGATTAAGACAAGTAGAATAAAGAATTGTATTTCCATTAAACAACTTCAAAAGTCAATTCCAGATTCATATTTCAGCAATTCTAGATAACAGAAAATATACTCGATTCATAAGATATCTATATTTCACAAAAGACTTGTATCTTTTCAGAACATTATATATATATATATTTTTTTCGTGTACTTTAAAAGTTAATTTGACAAGCTTGAATCATACAAGAGCTTTCTAATGTACCCATGTAACGAGCTTTCAGTCAACAATCTCAGATCTGATCAAGATCTTAGGTTGCCAAATTTTCAGAGTCATTTTTCAGGTCAACAATCCTTACATACCTATCTACTCAAGTACAAAAGGCTCGTGATCAAACAAGTCAATAAACTCTCAAAGTTTTTTTTTTTTTTTTTAAAAAAAACAAATACACACACAAAACAAAGCATTAATCACATACTGTATATGCACGTATTTCATTAATACAAATGTAGTAAAACACCAATCTCATATAATCCTGCTTCTATCATTTACTAAAAATATGAATCCATAACAATAAGCTCATACTTTATCTGTAGTTTAATAAGATCTACACATAAATCATTCTACAAGTTCAATCAGTTAAAGTAAATGTATCTTTCATCATATGTATTTCATTTAATCTAGAATTCACATCTCAGCTCCTTCAGGACTTCAGATAATTTTCTGATTAAGCATTAAATATTCTGATTTCATTTTAAAATCGTGAAACTGTTAAACTCATGAAATTCAGAAAAATCATAAGATACTATATCTAGATTTACATAAATAATAAATTCTATAGCATCTTCTATAGCCTTCTAAATATAACATTCAAGCAGTTTATAAAAATTTTACAGTCTCAATTATCGGATAGTTACAGCAAGTTCATAAAAATTTTCAATTTCCTCAAAACTTTGTAGTATCATTTTAATTCCTTTAATTAACAAACTTACATGGCTGTTACTTTAATTACCTCCCCCCCCATACCTACATTTTGCATTGTCCTCAATGTAAAAGATTTGACAATAAGTACAGTAATTGTAGCAGGCATGAATAGAGTTTTGTTTGATTTAAAATTCAGGATAAGTAATTGGTTACATACCTTGTTCCATTTGTATCTCTTTCTGCATATTCCGATTTTTGATTCTGAAAAACTTTTCATTCCCAAATAAATATAGAATATAAAACAAAATAACATTTAACAGATATTAATAAATCAGTGTCTTGTGTGGAACCTAGGCTCCTATGCCTTTGGTGGCTCACAAGCAAGCTAGTTGGTTTCCCAAAATAGATACCAACAAATTGGATTGATATTTTGTTTTGTTTGTTTTTTTTATAAAATGAACATGAAAAACTTCAAAATTCCTTCTTCTTTTTTCTAAAAATAAATGCAGAATACACACGTTAAACACACAAAATCATAGCTTAAGAACATGATTGAAAAGTAGAAACAAATGGAATAAATGTATCAGTCCAAGCAAACTTTTTAGGCATAGTTCTTCTTACTATTAATTCTGTTTTAATGCAGTTCTTGTTCCTTTTTAATTTGTAAACATGCAATATATTATAAATTCCAAATACGAGTGTATTACCATTAATGATATGTAATGCAGAAAGGGATCCTTTTTGGTTCCAGGGTAATGTAGCAGTTTCTATTTCTACATCTATTTCAATATACTCCTCTTCCCACTTCCATTCATTCATGTCTTCCATAATCCAAATTTGAAATTCATCAGTTCATCCCACCATCTTATCAAACATAAAGTAGGATCATCTTCTTCATTATACCACATTCCTATTTGAATTTCATTAAATTCTGTAGATGGTGGTTTAGCTATTTCACTCGGTACAAGTAAAATTTCTATATAATTATATATAGGCAAATTTTGGTAACCGCTAAACCAACGAAGTTTTGTTTGTGGTTAAAAGAATAATTGCTCTGCTTAATCCACGAACTAACCTCGTTGAGTTATAGATTACTCAACAAAACACAGTCGATTACTGTTGCTAACTCCACGGACTAACTTCGTTGAGTTACAGATAACTCAACGAACTTACTTCGTTGAGTTAACACTTGGCAACTTCTAAGTTTCACTCTCGTAAGTTTTCTATTCTGTTTTTTTTTTCTTTGTTTTTCATTCTGCTAACTGTAATAAAGTTAAATTTATGTCATTAATGCCTCATTTTGATTAAAATACATTTAAATCTGAACATTATATAAAGATTTAACTTGCAGGTCATTTTACGTTATGTAGAATTTACATTTTACCTTATAACATGCAGAAATTTTTTAAGCAGTTATCCTGTCATTCAACAAATTGTAAATCTATTACATATTCATAAAGTTCCACAAATTACATAATATTCAATAAATTCCATTCATTTCACATCCAAATACGTATGAAAATTGCATCTGAAAAATTATATTCATTAATATGAATCAATTACATTACAAGTACACCATACAATTTCATACAATTTTACACAAGTAGACGACCAATACAATTTAATCTTTATGCCTAAGTTCATCTACTTCCTTTTGGAGTTTTTCTAATTGCTACTCTAATTGATTTATCATCTCTACTGCTCCTACAATTTCTCTAGAAGGTACAGCTAATTCTGCAGCTACAAAATTTCTGTATTCTTTCACTGAAATGGTTCTAGATCTGATCTTTTTTGTTGTCCATTTAGTGAAATCAATACAATCCACCATCAGTAGTGGAATCAAATCTCCATAAAATAATTTCTTCTTCACTGTTTTCAGCTTGGAGATAAAAATTGTAGACCAATTTATATGGATCTTATTTACAACTGCATATGTGGCCCATTTGACAAATTGACTTAATTCTATGTCATGGCCCTGTCGTTGATAAACATTCTTAATCAGAATGTTAGCTACCATGTGTGCTTTACCATTTAAATGCTTCAATTTGTTTAATAATGGCACACCAGGATTGATAGTTAAGCAATCCTTAATTTGCTGCTCAGTCCATTCAACTGCAGTTGTATCTTCCAAAATTTTTGTTCCTTCATTCTTTAAACCAAATATGTTGTGGAGAAGCTCTGGTGTTATCTATACATTAGCTTCCTCCACGTTTGAAATTAATCCTCATTCTCCTTCTCTTAAATTTGCATAAAAACAAGGCACTAAATTCTCATATATTGCATGCCCTCTTTCTTGAGATATAAATTGTAGTAGACCTTGGAATTCAAATAGATCTTTGATTTCTTGCATTCTATCCCAATTTACTGGTCTACTGTAAATAATATTGTAACCCCTTATTTCTTGGTATTTGGTATAAGCTTCCTGACTACAAAAATGTACTTCATTCAAAATTGTTGTTTCAGTCGAGTCAGGAAGGTGACTTTGTTGCTCTAGAGGGGTTTGCTCTTGCTCTTCCTCTAGCATAGGCTGCATTTGGACATTCTCTTCAGATTCCTGAATTTTTGCTTTTGCTTCTGTCTGTGGTGGTGAGTCGGCAGAACTCTCCACTCTATCTTGAATTCTTTCCATAATTTGCTGAAGAGTTTCTTGCTCTTCAATGGAATCTGTGAAATTATTTTTATCCAAATGGCTTCTTTCAGCCTCTTCATTTTCTACTCTTTCTTCTTCCTCTTGACTACCAATCTGTTCTGTTATTGTTCTTTTTGATTCTGTAACATATTGGGATAGAGTCACGGGCAATTCAATTTCTGCCTTAATTTCTATTTCTTCTAGTACAGGCTGTAAACTAATTTCAGCTTGATTTTTTTCTTTTCTTTGCTCCTCCTGCTCCTCCTCAGATTCGGATAGCAGGTTAATAAAAATCTACTCCACAGGCCTTGTAAAAATTGGTACTTTAGATTTAATTTCTTCATATTCAGGCACTTTTTCTTTTTATTTCTTTTTTCTAATTAGTTGTGCCTGTTCTTCCTCTTCATCTTCTGAAATTAAATCTACAAAAATAGGCTCTGTAGGCCTTCGAGTCATAGGTACTAGCTCTTCCTGTTTAATTCTTTCAATAATTGCTGGTCTCGAAGGACCAGCTTCAACTTCTTTTGCAGCATATCTAACAACAGTTCTAGCAGTAGCTTCTTGATGTTGTTCCACTTTAATTTTATATTGGGCTTTTAACTTTTCTACAGCCCTCTTTTTGTACAGTGCATCAAACACCAGGTGTGCTTTAGCCACTACCAAATCTTCTGATTCTCCTTGGTTTTTTCCAACTTAAACCCGTTCTGCAAATTCTCTTATTTATTCTTCAGTCGAAGGCCCCATCATTTCTGCTCGTGCCAATGGCTTAAATGGTGGAACTGAAGGTCCAGACTGCTGCTCCTCAGGAACAGGTCTTTCAGCAGTTGGTTCCTCCCATTCTTTAGTCGCCTCTTCATTTTCTTTCCTTTCTTGCTCCCAGATCGCCCATTTAGCTCGTCTACAGATTCGTCTTTTGAACCAGAGTCGGGACTTACGTTGGATTAATTCTAGGGCAACTTCATTACTTGGCCTTATTTGTCTTTCCTTGCTTACAACTATTTTTATTGCTATTCTGATTCGTGTTTCCATTATTTGAGGTATTTGTATACCCATATCTACTAAATCTCTTCTAAACTTGAAAAGTTCTGATTCTACCTTCTGTAGCTCTTTCTCTCTTGTCGTATTTCTGATGTTCTACCGCGTGTGCCACTCTTCTGATTCCTTCAAAAATTCTGATGTATTAACAGCATCTTCCCAGAATTCAAGCGTCATCTTCCTCATCCTGGAGTTACACAACAGCACGGAATCGCTCTGATTTCTATTGTTCTAGATTCTAAATGATTTGCCGGATAATGCCCCCAAAACCCTAGGCTTTAGTTTAAATAAGCCCTAAATTTAGGCGAGTAATCAGGTCATTTCCCGAACCAACTATTACTATTTTATCTACGGTCTTAGCTACAGTACTCCGTTGAGTTACAGTTAACTCAACGGAATAAGCTCGTTGACTAACTCAAGACTTAACAGAGTATGCTCGTTGAGTTAAGCATAACTCAACGAACTCTCCATACAAGCAAATATAATAATAGAAATATTACAGAGAATAATTTTTCTATTTTTTTACCGATTTAACTGATACTATGCTTCGATCAGACCTAAATATTTTTTATTTTTTATATTTTTCTTTCGGTTGGACCGATATTATGTTTCGGTAAAACCAATATTTTTTTTCTAAAGATTAATATACAATTTTTTTTTTCCGGTTTAACCGATACTATGCTTCGGTCAGACCTAAATATTTTTTATTTTTTTATTTTTCTTTCGGTTGGACCGATACTATGTTTCGATAAAACTAATACTTTTTTCTAAAAATTAATATACAATTTTTTTTAATGTTCCGATCATACCGATGGATCCAATCGGTTGAACCGCAACAATTTTTATGTTTTATATATATTTTTAATGTTTTTTTTATATTTTTAAACATATATATATAAACATAAAAATTGATTTCTTACTAAGTAAAGCTTGAGTAGTCCTCTACTCTGACTTCTTCTATAATTCCAAAGGAGCTTTTTGGTGTTTTCAGAATAGGTTTAAGTCTTTGTCCATTTACTTTAAATATATTCTAATTTTTAGGATTTTCAATTTCAATAGCTCCATAAGGATAAACATTTCGAACTATGTAAGGTACTACCCATCTAGATCTTAATTTTCCTAGATGGTTATGGAGTCTAGCCATATAAAGATATACTTCTTGTCCTATTTCAAAGCTTTTAGGAATAATTTTTCTATCATGTCAGAATTTAATTTTCTCTTTTTCTCTTACAGTCTTCGAATAAGCTTCATTTCTAAATTCTTCTAATTCAATTAGTTGCATTTTCCTATTTTCAGCAGCTTGATTTAAATTAGTGTTTAGAGTTTTTAATGCCCAATAAGCTTTATGTTCTATTTCAACAAGTAAATGACAACTTTTTCCATATACTAGCCTAAAAGGTGACATACCTAAGCTCGTTTTATAAGCAGTTCTATAAACCCAAAGTGCATCTATCAATCTATTAGCCCAATCTGTTCTAGTAGGATTTACTACTTTTTCCAAGATTAATTTAATTTGTTTGTTTGCACTTTCTACTTATCCACTTGTTTGCAGATGATATGATGTTGCAATTTTGTGGTTTACTCCATATTTCTTCATTAAGGCTTCAAAACTTCTATTATAGAAATGAGTTCCTCTATCACTGATAATAGCTTTAGGTATTCCAAATCTAGCAAATATATTTGTTCTTATAAATTGAAATACCACTTTGTTATCATTAGTTTTTGTAGGAATAGCTTCTATCCATTTAGATACATAATCCACCCCCAACAATATGTAATTAAATTGATTAGACATTGGAAATTGACCCATAAAATCTATTCCCCACACATCAAAGATTTCAACCTCAACAATAGGATTAAGAGGCATCATATTCCTCTTTGATATTCTTCCTATTTGTTGACATCTTAAACAACTTAAGCAATATTTATGAGCATCTTTGAATAGTGTTGGCCAATAAAACCCACATTGCAGAATTTTTGCAGTAGTTTTCCCTGAACCAAAATGTCCTCCACAAGCTTGGTCATGACAGAAAGACAATATGCTCGAATATTCAGTTTCTGGAGCACACCTCCTTAAAACCAAATTAGGACATTTCTTAAATAAGTATGGGTCTTCCCAATAGTAATATTTTACTCTTGAGAAAAATAATTTCTTATCCTGTCTATTCCAATCCTTAGGTGTTAAACCAGTAACTAAGTAATTAACTATGTCTGCATACCAAGGCATTGTGTTGATGATCATTAATTGTTCATTAGGAAAATTATCCTTAATTTCAATATTTGATTTTTCTATTTGTAATCTTGATAAATGATCTACTACTACATTCTCACAACCTTTTTAATCTTTAATTTCTAAATCAAATTCTTGCAATAATAATATCCATCAGATCAATCTAGGTTTAGTTTCTTTTTCTTTATTAGATGTTTTAGAGCTGAATGATCCGTGTATACTATTACTTTAGCTCCAATCAGATATGATCTAAACTTTTCTAAAGCAAACACAACAGCTAATAATTCTTTTTTAGTAGTTGTGTAATTAACTTGAGCATCATTTAAGATTTTGCTTGCATAATGAATCACTCTAGGAGATTTTTCTATTTTCTGTCCTAACACTGCTCCTACAGCAAAATCAGAAGCATCGCACATTAATTCAAATGGATGGTTCCAATTAGGTGCTTGAATTATAGGAGTTGAAATTAAGCTAGTCTTAAGTCTGAAAATTGCTTCCTTGCAATTTTTATCAAAGTTAAATGGAACATCTTTTAATAGATTAGTTAAAGGTCTAGCTATCTTGCTAAAGTCTTTAATAAATCTTCTATAAAAACCAGCATGTCCTAAAAATGATCTAATATCTTTTACTGATTTAGGTTCTGGTAGATTAGAAATTACTTCTATTTTAGCTTTATCTACTTCCAACCCTTTTTTAGAAACAACATGCCCTAAGACTATTCCTTGTTTAACCATGAAGTGACATTTTTCCCAATTTAAAACCAGATTTTTTTCCACACAGCGTTTTAATATTTGGTCTAAATTGCTTAAACACACTTCATATGAGTTGCCATATATAATAAAATCATCCATAAATATTTCTAAAAATTCTTCAGTCATTCCAGTAAATATGCCCTGCACACACCTTTGAAAGGTAGCTGGCGCATTGCATAATCCGAATGGCATTCTTTTAAAAGCATAAGTTCCATTAGGACAGGTGAAAGTTGTTTTCTCTTGATCCTCTAATGCTACTAGAATTTGATTATACCCTGAATACCCATCTAGGAAACAAAAATATTCTTGCCCTACTAATATTTCCAGCATTTGATCTATAAAAGGTAAGGGAAAATGATCTTTCCTGGTCACAGCATTCAGCTTTCTATAGTCTATACATACTCTCCAACCTGATTGAATTCTAGTAGGGATCAAGTCTTGACTTTCATTCCTAATAATTGTTAATCCTAATTTCTTGGGAACTACATGGATTGGACTAACCCACGAGCTATCAGAAATCGGATAAATTATATCATTATCTAACCATTTAACTATTTCATTCCTGAGTACTTCTTTAAGGTTTGGATTTAATCTCCTCTTAGGAATTCTAACAGGTTTACCATTCTCTTCTAAATATATATGGTGACAGCATAAAGTTGAACTTAACCCTTTTATATCAGTCATAGTCCATCCTATTGCTTCTTTATAACTCTTTACTACATCTTTTAATTTAGCTATTTGATCATCTTTTAAATCTGAAGCAATAATGATTGGATAGGTTCGTTTATCTTCCAGAAATATATAGGTTAATTTAGGAGGTAAAAGTTTTAATTCTAAATGTTGACCATCAGAAGCTAAAGCTCCTAATTGAACATCATCATTTTCTAAATTAATTTCTTCTAGATCTCCTTCCATATTTATGTTTTCACTTTCTTCTAAAGTTTCAGAATTGATTTGCCTATTTAATTCTTCTTGAATCACATCATCTAACATATCTCATTCCTCCTCTAAAAAGTCTATGGTATGTAAGGACATTTCTAATTCCTCAAACCTCTTTGGTTTAAAAATATTTAATTGAGTATCCTCATTACCATATGCTAGCTTCATTACTCTAGTTTTACAATTTATAACAGCCCCTGATGTTGCTAAAAATGACCTTCCCAAAATTAAAGATGTATCACTATTTTTATGCTTAATTTGTTGGGAATCCAAAATTATAATATCAATAGGATATATAAAGTTTGTGATTTTAATTAAGACATCCTCTATTTTTCCTCTAAGGTATCTTATACTTCTATCAGCTAATTGAATAACCGTACTAGTAGGAGTTAAGCTTTCTAATCCTAAGGATCCAAATATATCACTTGGCATAACATTTATACCTGCACCTAAGTCTATTAAGGTTCTTTCTAGAATGGTATTTCTTATGGTGCATGATATAACAGGGATTCCAGGATCAGATAATTTTTTAGGAATTTGTGGTAGAAATAGGGAACTACTTTGCTTAGCTAAAAAGACCTTTCTAAGAACTTTTCGCTCTCTTTTCTTAGTACACCAATCCTTTAGAAATTTAGCACAAGGTGGCATATTCTGCAATAGATCTAACAAAGAAATATTAACTTGTGCTTTTTCAAAAATTTCTCTGATTTTTTCTTGTTTTTCAAGAATTGTTTGTTGTAATCTTTCAGGATAAGGTGCTAAAGATTTTGATTTCAAAGATTCTTTTTCTTTCATTTGATTTGTTTGATCCTTTTTAGCTTCATTAGCAAATTCAGATTGTTCTTCAGTGATTTCTATATTTTCAGCTATTACATTTTCATTATCATTTTGATTTTTACTCTTATCCACCTTCATATCATTTTCATTTTGAGTTCTTGGTGGTATATCAGTTCGAGATCTTAATGTTACACATACATCTTCTAGATTTTCATTACTCTTATAATGTTTTTGTATATCATTTTCGTAATTATGATCTTCAATTGTTTTAAGTTTTAAAGTGCATTCTTTAAATTCTCTTACATTAATATTTTCTTTTGGCTGTGTATTTTGCAAATTATGTAGGTTTATAACATTATAATTTTCATTGTCCTATTGCATAACTTGTATTTTCATTATATATTCGTCTAATGCTTTTAGTTTTCTTTCTAGATCATCTAATTTCATTGCACTTAATTTTTGATCAATTTTCATTATGGTTTTTTCACTTTCGTAAATTATATCCTTTTTAGGTTCTGAATATGCTTTTTTATAGTTTAATTGGTTGACTTCTTGTTGCTGACACATTAAGTATTCCAGTTTGTCAAGGTTTTGCTTTATACTACGCTCTAGTCTGTAATACCTATCCCAATCTTCCGTGTCTCTCAACATATTACACATTCTATATTGACCATCAGTTGAGTAAACTATAGGATTCTCATACTCGGTTCTATTATATTGAGGATAATTCATTTGTTGTTCATAGGATCTAACCATCTGTAAATGTCTCAGTTTCAAATAGTCAAAAATGTCATGTCCTTCAGAATTGCAAAATTCACATATGCTAATTACAGGTTTCAGAAATCTTTGAGCATAAGCATATGCCATATTCTCAATTACAGAAGAAAACACACAACTCTGGCTATTAAAACAAAACAGCTCTAACAATTGCTTATATTAATTCAATTTAATTCCCCAGCAGCGACGCCATAAAACTTGTTTGCGTTTTCCCAGCACTACACCAGAAAAACTTGGATTTGTTACTTCTGTTTTTCACTTAGTTAATTTATCTTTATGCCTATTCTTTCTTTTAGAAGTAAACAAACAATCTTTAATACAATTTAGATATTAATTCTAATTTGTACTTTAACTACAAGTGCATAGTGTCTATTGTATCAGTGTGCAAGTACAAGTCGATCCCATAGGGAATTGCTGAAGAATTTAGAACTGTCCGTTTGTTAACAATTAAATTTATATATTCAATAAGCTCTCCGTTGAATTACAGTTAACTCAACGGATAAAGTTTGTTGAGTTATGGCTAACTTAACGGACTAACCTCGTGGACTTAAGTTAACTCCACGAGCCTGTCTTTTCTTTTTAATATTGCTATTTACAGAGGAATTCGGCCAACTATTGGGCGATTCCACAAATTGTAAATAACATCAATTAAGCTCTTTAATGTTAGTAAACACTGGATTTATCATTAAGCAATACTAACATTCAGATAATTCAAACAGTAACCATTAAAATCGTTAAGTCTTTTGAACGAACCAATTTCAGTGAACTATAAAACTAAAACAAACATAAAACAATCACAACACTGATGAAGATAACATTAATCACGATACAACACAAACAATACAACACTCAAATGCAACCTACAAATATAGATAAATTGTTTTCTGGTATTTTTGTTTCAATATGAACATGGAAATGGGCGAAAGGTGAAATGTAAAGTAATCTTACTTAATAGTAAATACTTCCGACACTACTTGCAACACGATTACACCATTGAAAATTAAACCACTTACAATTCTGTCTCCTCTCCCTATAGAATCGTGAGTCCAGAATTGCAAGATAATCTTCTCTTCAGCATACAAGCATCAACCCGAAGCCAATGCTAAAAGCTTTACGATCTCTTGAAATATGAGTCGGCGCTTGGTGAAAATGGCTTCCCTTCCCGCGACGCGATCACTCCTCACAATGGTTGTTAGGCACTGTGTTTTGCTTGAAATCGACCCGACATCAAGAAAGTATTCTCACAGACCTCCGATGGTTGGTGATTATGGTGGATATGATGGTGGTAACGATGGTTGGTGTGATACTTCGGAGAATCACCGATACTATCTACAGAAAGCTCGGTGCTCCTCCTCTATATACACTACTCGTCCATCGATCACACTCAGATTTCTTTTTCTTCTTTTCTTTTATATTTCTTCAGTAGTAACTACTTCTACTTGAATGATCAATTGGATTTCCTTCATTCATATCAACGGCGATGATTTCTTCTCCCTACGCAATACATGCAATCGTGGTTTTTCTTCCAACTGTCTTGTTTCTACAATCGCTACAGTAGCATATTAGAAAATAAATAGTCCGTGGAGTTATAGATAACTCAACGGACTTTCTTCGTTGATTTAACTATAAAACACGTGCATAAACTTAACTATCCGATGTTCAGATGCATTTCGGATACTTATAAACTTAACTATCCGATGCTTAGATGCATTTCGGATAGTTACAGCTAACTCACAGATATATAACTTAAGTAAATCTACCAATTCTTGACACGTGTCAGCAGCAGCTTAATAATAAAATACCCATTTCGAAGAGTTACAGGTCTAACTATCCGATGCTTAGATGCATTTCGGATAATTACAGCTAACTCACCGAAAATCCACTTAAGTCACTTTACCAGAACATGACACGTGTCCATAGCTATTTTATAAATAAAAAGAGATTTCAGAGGGTTACAAGTATAACTGTCTGATGCCCAACTGCAATTTCGGATAGTTAGAGATAACTCACCGAAAGTTCACTTAAGTCATGCATTATGGTTTCGATACGTGTACTTCTGGAAATAATAAAATATTCTTTCAAAACATAACTGTTCGATAATATAAACATAACTATCCAACATGTTCGGTCTATTAAACATAACTGTCCGAAATATGTTCGGTATGTTAAACATAACTGTCTGAAATATCAGAAAATTCGGAAACTTAAGAATTTCATAGCCTGCAACTTACCGACAGTTCAGAAATGTACTAAATTGACATTAATTCGTCAAAATTAAGCAGATTCTTCAATTAAAGCATATAACAGTGCAATTATAACATAATGGCTTAATTCTCATATGATAAGCTAAATATTATGCAATTAACCATCATTTAACTGTTAATAATATGCACTTTTTCATTCTAAACAGGAGCCGACTGCTGAAAGACTTGTTCCTAAGGAATAGCAGCTAGGACCTTCAGTTCCACCACCAAGGCCGTTGGAATGAGCAACAATTTTGGAGCCTTCTACTAATGAAGAAAGAAGAGAATTTTAAGAGCTGGTTCAAATAGGAAAAGATCAAGGAGAACCAGAAGAATTGGCAATAGCTATAGCACATCTAGTGTTTGATGCATGGTGCAAAAAGAGGGCTATAGAAAAGCTGAAAGCCCAATATAAAATCAAAGTGGAACAACATCGTGAAGCTACTGCTAGACCTGTTGCAAAAGGAGATGAAGCTGATCCTTTGAGACCAATAATTATGGAAGGAATTAAATAGGAAGAGCTAGTACCTATGGCTCAAAGGCCTGTAGAGCCTATTTTTGTGGATTTAATTTCAAATGAGGAAGAGGAAGACTAGACACAATTAATTAGAAAAAGGAAAGGAAAAGAGATAGTGTCTGAATATTAGGAGGAGATTAAATCTGAAAGACAAATGTCAATAGAGCCTGCAGAGCCAAATTTTGTAAACCTGCTATCCGATTTTGAAGAGGAGCAAGAGCAGCAACAGCAAAAGCAAAGAGAAGAAGAAAAATAGATTGAAATTAGTCTGCAGCTTGTACAAATAGAAGAAACAGAAATTAGGGTAGAAGCTGATTTGCTCGGAACTCCATCTCAATCTACCATAGAATCAGAAAGAACAGTGATAATGCAAATTAGTAGTTAGGAGGAAGAAGAAAAAAAAAAAAATGAACAAGAAGCTGAACAAGTATATATGGAAAGAGATGACTCAACAGATTCCACTAAAGAGCAAAGAACTCTTCAACAAATTTTGGATAGTATTCAAGACAGAGTGGAGAGTTCTGTCGGCTCACCACCACAAACAAAAGCAAAAATGTCGAAATCTGTGGAGCATTTTCAGCAAGTACAAGTTGAGTATTTGGAAGAGGAAGTTCAAGAACAAACCCCTCAGGAGCAACAAATGCATATTCCTAATCCTTTTGAAGCAACAGTTTTAAATGAAGTACACTTTTGGAGTCAAGAAGCTTATGACAAATACCAAGAGATTAGGAGTTATAATATCATTTACAGTAAACTAGTAAATTGGGACGGAATGCAAGAAATCAAAGAATTATTTGAATTCCAAGGTCTACTGAAGTTTATTTCTCAAAAAAGAGGGCATGCAGTATATGAAAATTTAGTGCCCTACTTTTATGCAAATTTAAGAGAAGGAGGAGGATTAATTTCCAACGTGGAGGAAGCTGATGTATAGATAATACTAGAGCTTCTCCACAACATTCTAGGATTGAAAAATGAAGGACTAAAAATTCTGGAAGACACAACTACAGTCGAGTGGACAGAATAGGCCATAAAGAATTGTTTAGCTATCAATCCTAGTGTGCCATTATTAAATAGACTAAAGCAATTAAGTAGTAAAGCACACATGATAGCTAACATTCTAATTAAGAATGTCTACCAATGACAAGGCCATGATATAGAACTGAGTCAATTTGTCAAGTGGGCCACATATGCAGTTGTAAATAGAATTCAGATAAATTGGTCTGTAGTTTTCATCTCCAAGCTGAAAACAGTAAAAAAGAAATTATTTTATGGAGATCTGATTTCATTGCTGATGGTGGACTATATCGATTTCACTAAATGGGCATCCAAAAGGATAAGATCAAGAACCATTTCAGTGAAAGAGTACATAAATTATGCTGCTGCAGAAATTGTTGAACCTTCTAGAGGAGTTACAAGAGTTGTAGAAAGGATTAACCAATTAGAACGACAAGTAGAGAGACTCCAAAAGGAAGTAGATGTACTTAGGAGAAGATATTAAATTGTATTGTTCGTCTACTTGTATATATTTGTATGAAAAATATCTAACTAATTGTAATATACACTATTCATATAAATGAATGTATGTTTGTCAGATGTTTTTTTTAATTTGTGTTTGAGAATGATGAAATGATGAACTATATTGAATATTATATAATTGTTTGAAAAAAATGAAAGATTATTTAAAAGATATACAAATTTTATGAATGACAGGATTAAATGCAAAATAACTGGTTAATACTGAAAATATCTGCATGTTGTAGAGTAAAATATAAATTCTGCATAATATGAAATGAACTGTAAGTTAAATATTTATATAATGTTCAGATTCAAATGAGTTTAATGACATGTATTTAACTTTATTTAAGTTAATAGAATGTAGGAGAAAAAATATATATATAACTTAATAGAGGAGTAAGCATAAAAGTTGCTAAGTGTTAACTTAACGAAGTAAGTTCGTTGAGTTAACCTTAGCTCCACGAGGTCAATAATATATAATATAATATCACTCCGTTGAGTTATCTGTAACTCAATGAAGTTAGTCCATGGAGTTAGCAACAGTAACCGAAGCTATTCCATTGAGTTATTTGTAACTCAACGAGGTTAGTTCATGAATTAAACTAAACAGTTATTCTTTTAGCCACGAACGAAACTTCGTGGGTTTAGCGATTACTGAAATTTGAAATTAGAAGTGGCACACGTACCCATAAAAATATGAACCATACTACATGTTACAAAACACGTTCTTGCAACGAGATTCATTTACTTTATGAACATGCATTATAAATATAGAATAGAATGTTGTTTACAAGTTACCAGCATTTGAGAAAAGAAAATTTGTTGGGGAACTGGAAGGAGAAGTAGTTGATTCAACTTCATCCGTCAACAACTATTTACTGAATATAAAGCTTCAGATTGGGATGTTATTAATCTTCTACTATATTACTATATGTTAAAAGTTTATGAGCACATGAATTCGTTCTCCTAGCACTAAACGATTAGTAAGAACACCTACCTAGGATTATTCAACATAGAGACGTACTGAAAATTTTTTTGAATTGGACTTTAACGAAATCCTTAGGAGTGTAGCTAACCTTTCTTTAAAAGAGAACGAAGATATGGCTGCTCCAATAGAAAAACCATTAGGGAAAATTCTATATCCTGAATTAGTTGATGAACTTTCATGTATTCGATTACCAAACTTTGAGGGAGATATGTTTGAATTGAAATCTAATTATATTAGTCAATTGCCACATTTTCATGGATTAGAAAGAGAAGATGCCTATTATTTCCTTAGAGAATTTAACGAAGTTTGTCAAATGATGAAAATGTCGAATATGAGTATAGATGCTATTAAACTTAGATATATCTCTTTTACTTTAAAAGACACAGCTAAGAGATGGTTATATACTCTGTCGCTTGATTCAATTTCTACATGGACTGAATTTTGCTATGATTTTCTGGAAAAATATTATCTAACACATCAAACGATTAAAAAGAAAAAGGAAATATTAATGTGTAGCCAAAAACAAAGAGAATCATTCTAGAAATATTTTGAAAGATTTAAAGATTTACTGACTCAATGTTTGCATCATGCAATGAGTAAAACATAATTGATAGGTATAATTTATGAAGATATAGATGTTTCAACAAAATCTTTATTAGAATCTACTTGTCATAATGGATTTTTAAAATTATGTAGTGAAGAAGCATGGACATATTTAGAAAACTTTGCAAAAAGAACTGCATAGTGGGAAAACTCGGTTGAAGCTATTGCAGATAAAAGAATATTGCCAAGGGGAATGCATGAAATAGATTCAAGCACTATGCTTGAAGTTAAATTAACTGAATTAACAAAGAAAATAGAAGAGTTATTATTAAATCAAAAGCTAGCAAAAAAGAATGCAAACGTTAATGATTTAGATATTATTTATGCTAGAAACCAGAAAGATAACTTTGGAAATTCTTATAACCCTAATTGGAGAAATCACCCGAATTTATCTTGGAGAAACAACAATTTTCAAGTAGGAGAAAATATAAATGACAAAAATATAAGTTATGAAGCATTGATTGAACAAAAATCTAGAATAGAGAAGTTAGAAAAGATAATTCAACAATTAAACAATTATCTAAATTTTGTATTTGGAAATGCTGCAATTCAAAATCAAAATATAAATAGAAATATACCCCCTAGATAGAAAGAATCAATAGAAGTTAGACCTACTAGAGGATTACTAATGCAAGCAGTACCTAACCCTATTAACAGAACTGTTAATGAAATTGATACCTCCTCTAGGAGGGTAACCGAATGAAACATCATAATTGAAGTAACTATGTATAATATAGTAAGTAGAAAAATATTAAAAAAAAATGTAAGTTTACTTATAGTTAATAGTATCATAGAGTTATTACTTAACTTAATGAATTTAGTCTGTTAAGTTATGACCTAACTCCACGAGGGTGTGAAGTAGCTATGCTAATTTTGTCTCTGTTAAATTTTTATTTATGTTATACAGAATCACAACAGATAAAATTTATGAAATTACTGCTAGACGCATTAAGGGAAGTACTGAGTAACTTGTCAGCTAAAGATTTGTGCAGATTGTGTTGTGTATCAAAGGAAATCAAATACTGTGTCAAAGAAAAATATTTTCATGGACTATAAGTTGCAAAGATGATTAAGATTAGAGATGGATTTTTATGGAAGTTATTTAATCGTAGTTCAATCAGTTATGAATATTTGAATATAGATGAAACAATTGGAATTCCACCTAAAATATTAAAAGGAATAGATCATATTATGGGAATAGATGAAGAATTAATTGTATACGGAACCAAACCAAGGTATGTACTTCTGTTAACTAACATTTTGATTAGAAATCTTATCATAAAAGAAGAATAAATATAGGAATACCTAATAGATATGAAGTATCATCTGAAAATTGTGGGTCAGCTTTAATATTTTCTGATAAAAATTTGACTATTCCTGAAAAATTATATTATTGGAGACCAATTAAAAATTAAGATGAATATTTATGCTTAAATGTATATAATTTTTTGAATAGATATTAAATTAAAAATATTATAATATATTAATACAAAAAACATTAATTAACAACATATATATTTAATCATAAATATTCTATGATCAAACCACGCTTCCGGTACGCAAGCCACTTTCTTGTTTCAACGTGCCTGTGCGAATTCCTCTCTACCCAGATTAGTTCAGTTCCTTCCTCCCACTTCTAACCCAAAATCCGACACCACTGCTTCTCTCACTCTCCGCTCCACTCTACAGAGAGAGAAAGGGGGTGCCATCCCTCGTTCGCTCGGCACCGGAAGCTCCGATCTTGTTGGTGTCGGCGTTCTGAAATTGGGGTCCCTCGTACATCCCGTGGCGTGCGTCGGGGCGGCTTCATGGAGATCTGACGTAAGAGGTAAGTGTTCTTACTGATCTCTTGCGCGCTTGATCCTTCAGATCTGAGGTCGTCTCTTGGTTGGAGTTCGGAAGCGAGAAGACGTGGTTGGAAGTGGGTGTTAAAAGATGTTCTGTTGTTTGGGAGCAGAGGTCGAACGAACTTTTGCTGCTACATTGGGTTCTTGAAAGCTGTGATTCGTGTTTTGAATTGAGCAAGGATCGTTTGTCCAACTTAGAAGGGGGAATCATTTTTTTCTGTGGCAGACATGCAAACATTTTTGAGTTTCTATTGGATGTAAATAGGATTTTTTTCTGTTGTACTCGACCTTTACCGATTACAATCTCAAATGTCCTATTGAGCCTTCGAAGAAGTGAAACTTTTAATGGTTCTATTGGTTTCTAATTTTTCTGGAGTCGTGTTTGTATGCGTTTTCTGGGAAAGAAGTTACTTTTATTGCAGAAAAGTGAGCTATATCGACTGCTATGTTAAATGAAATAGATAAAGGAGACAGAAGCATGAAGAAAGGAAAAATCAGTCTACTGTTAATCTATACTTATTTCCCTAGTTGGCACTTGTTGCCGTCTCTAGGATAACTTCAGTCGAAGCTAGCTGTTTGATGATTGTACTACATTTAGCGTTTAGCATATGATAATTATTGGAACCAAGGTATAATTTTTAAAAAAAATGTTATTTCCTTGCATAGGTCTATCTGGTAAAAAAAGTTATTAGCAGAATGAAGATGTACAAAAGATAATAAAAGAAAAAAAAATAAAATAAAACCTATTATAAATGTAGAAGTGAGGAAAATTTAGAGAAGTATAAGCTAACAAAAAGGGATGCTAAGAAAATTGCTAGTAAAATTAAAAATAGGCACATAAGGAATTTTATGATAATTTGAACATAAAACAAAGCAAAAATAGAATATATAAATTGACTAAGGCTAGAGAAAGCAAATATAGAGATTTAAGTAAAATAAAATTTATTAAAGATGAAGATGATAGAGTTTTAATAAAAGAAAATGAAATAAAAGATATATGATGTAGGTATTTTAGTAAACCTTTTGATATATCTATCATAGAAAACTTTTCATGCAAATAGAAATTATAATTATTTTAGAAAAATTAGTAGTTTAGAGGTAAAAAAAGCTATTAAGAAAAATGAAATGTGAAAAAACTATTAGACATATAGTATTCCTATTGAAGTATGGAGGTGCATGGGTGAAGTAGGGATTAAGTGATTAACTAAGCATTTTAATATAATTTGATATACAAAGGACATGTTAAATGAATGGAGAAAGAGTTCTTTAATACCTATATTTAAGAATGAAGGGGCCATAAAATTGTATTAATTGTTATAGTATTAAGTTAATAAGTTATACTATAAAATTATGAGAGCTGAGAATAGACTAAGACAAGTAACTAAAGTTATAAAAAATCAATTTAGATTTATGTTAGATACAATAATAGAAGCTATTTATTTACTTAGATAATTAAGGAGTTGTTCGTATACTTGAAAAGTGGCAAAAAGGAAAACCAAGAATTTGTGTGAATTCATAGGAAATGGATAGTGAAGGAAAGTACTTTCTTTCTTCCACTTTTTTAATTTTTATGTTTGTTTTAGGATTTAAAGGGATCAACATACCATTTCTTTAAATGGTATATCAAACTCTATATATTGGGTTAGGGTTAGGTTGGTTTGACATAATGGAAATATTCTCTTAAGGGCTTATACCAACATTATTGGAAATACAAGAAGTAATATTCTTGATAGTAGAAACATTATCATGTTATTGATATATTGGGTGAGTTTTTTTACTAGAAGGCGTAATGTGAATAGTTGGAAGACGAGGCATGACAAGCAAAAGATGTGATATGAATGGCCTAAAGATGGGTTGTAATGGGTGGAACACTTGATGTAAACAACTGAAAGATGGGGTGCAAACGACAGGCATGAGAATGACGAACATTGGAACACTTGGATTTGAGGGTGAGAGGGGAGGTTAGGAAGTTCAGGTAGTTAAGGGTACCTGATAGAGGAGAGGGTGATTCCTTGTCTTTCCATAGGGGGGAGGAGAGAAAGATGAGGGAAGAAGCTTTTCATACATTGAAAAGTGAAGGAATCACTTTTCACACTTTCCTAGATGCACAAATGCTAGAAGTTGGAATTTCCTTTTTGTTACTTTTTGTGTGCACAAACCCCTCCTAATAAAAATTTTAGCGCTAAGAAAAAGGACCTCTATATGGTTTACATTGATTTGGAAAAATTGATGATACAATATCTAGAAACCTGCTATGGTGGGCATTTGAAAGAACATGAATACCTATAGAATATATTGATGTTATAAAGGTCATGTATGAAAAGGTAGTTACTAGTGTTAAAGTTATAAGAAGAGAAATTAAAAAATTTCCAGTAGATATATGTTTACACTAATGATCCTCTTTAAGTTTATATCTATTTGTCTTGATTATGGATGAAATAAGAAAATTGAAGAAGAAATACCCCAACATATGTTATTTGTTGATGATATAGTTTTGATTGATGAAAGTAGCATAGGAATTAGTTTTAAATTAAAATTATAGAGAGATATTTTAAAGTCCAAAGATAAATTGAATATGTCAAAAATTGAAAATATGGAGTGTAGGTTCAATAAAAATAAGAATAATGATGAATGTATACAATTAGATGGTTATGAGATTTATAAAAGTAAAACTTTTAAATACTTAAAATATAGAATAAGTAGCAATGAATAAATTAAAGAGGATGTTATTCATAGAATTAAAGTAAGATGGCTGAAGTGGAAAAATGTTTATAAAATATTATTGTATAGAAGAATATCCTTCAAATTATAAAGAAAATTCTATGAAACTGCTATTCTCTCTACTATACTTTATGTTTTAGGATATTAGGTTGTAAAGCATGGTTGTGTATAAAAAGTTAGTATTGTAGGGATTAAGGTTTTAAATGTTGGTATCGTATCGATGATTAGTCCTATGAAAAAAGGAAACATATCAAGGATCTAGAATATTATTGGTGGAAACACAATATTTTTACAGAAACAACTAAAAAACTTAAAATTTCAACTTAAAACTTGAAAATAAGATAAAAGAAGTTATGATAAGCATAAAAAAAAAACTTAGATAAATTTTAGAGGTAATTATCATGTACAAAATGTTAATTAGATACAAATATAGTGGTTGCATGTATGACTACTCTTAAATTATCAATTATAGTAAGCCCTTTCTTTTGTCAAGTTAAAGAAAAAAAAATTTTGATTTTTTAGTAACTTCCTTTTTTTAGACATAAATTTTATGTAATATTTTTTTACTTTTTTCTAATTATTAGATATCTTGCTTTTCTTTGTTGTTAAAAAAAAACCTTTCCATGTGAAGGAGAAATATATCTCCTTTATGTGAATTCATTTTATCATATTTGCCCTTTTTTTAGAAAAAAGCATGTTTATCCTTTTTATTTTTTTTTGGTGATCCATCTTGATTTTTAAATCAATGCTTATAATGTAATTAATATTTTTTTAAAATCTCATATGAATTAATAAGAAAACTAGAAAATAAAGTTTGTGAATTAATTTTTTAAAAAATAAAAATTATATATTTTTATGATTTTTTATTACATCCACCATTTGTTAAACATAAATTTTTATTTAATAATTTTTTTCTGTTATAGTCCTTTTTTCCTTCTTTTTTTTTTTTTTTTTTTTTTCTTATCCTTCATTTTCTTTCTTCTTTCTTTCTTTCTTTCTTCCTTTTTTTTTTCCTTTTCTTCTTCTTTCTCCTCCCCTCATGGGTGTTACCACCTCCTCCCCCTCTTCTTCCTTTCCTTTCTTCTCACCAAAAACTCTAATGGGTTACAATGATTGTAGAGGATTCCGATGATAGCTTTGGCTTCATCTTCCTTTTTTGATGATGTCTTCGTCTTTATTTTATTCTTTTAGTCACACCTTCATCTTTGTTTTCATCCTTTTTCCTTCTTCTACGGCAAAACAATAATGGCCTGTTGATGGAAAAGCTTCATGGATTTGATCGTTTGATGCATGGATCGACTGATCTGACTTTTTACAATTTCTTGAGTTCCAACAAGCCCATGAAATGATAACAATCTAGAAAGATCGTTTGAACCCTAACAATACTCAAAATACATGTTATTTTGGTATTGTTAATTTGAAAAACTGATTTGGATTGGTGATTTTTCTCTAATATGGATCAATTTTTTAATCCTTGGTAGGGATGTGAATGTTTAGATGGATGCATGGTAATAATATAAGGGATAATGATTTTATTAAGAATATAGTAGAGGGTGCATTAATTAAAGATAAAATAAGAGAAATCAACTTAAATGGATTGGTCATATCTTTAGGAGGCCAAAGGATGCACTAGTTAGGAAAGAAAAATTAATTAGTTTAGGAGGAACAAAAAGAAGTAGAGGGAGACTTAAAATTACTTGGTTAGAAATTGTAAAGAAAGATTTAAATTTATGTAATTTAACTGTAGATAGAAATATTTGGAGGAAAAGGATTCTTGTGGCCGATCTTATATAGTGAGATTATAATACAAATTGTTGTATTTCTTTGCATATTTACCCTATCCAATGTTTGTTATATATGAATTACATACGTGTATTCACCATACATTGATCTACTTTGTTGCCTTTCTTAATATGATTGCATTAAATGTTGATGTTCCAAATTTCTTTTTTAGAATTGGAAACCCAAACTATACTAAGATGTTTCACAAATCAAAGATCAAGTTGGCTGCAGTTTCTGTCATCTCCTTGTCTGTCCTTTCTCTGCTTGTTCATCTTTATCTTGCAAGTTCTTCCAGCAGTGATTCAACTTATCAAAAGCTTGTGCTAGATGATCTCTTCCTAATGGGTCAGGCATGTACTTCACTAATCTATTCTCATAACTTTTTGAAGTTTTTAATCATGTATTTTTTGAAAGAAATTCAAATTTTCATTGATATCTTTTTTTGGTGGTCATATTTAACCATGCTAAACGCTAACCAATAAAGAATGTACGAAATCTATCAAAATTTTTGACATAAAATATTCCTTTTTAGTATTGTCTCTTATGTTTACATTTCACCTTTTTTGTTCATGACACAGAATCGTAACATTAGAAAGTTGTGGGGTCCTGTAAATTCTTTAGAAGCTCTGAGGCCACATGCAAGACCAAGAAGTAGATATTCTGGTATAATTATTTGCATCTCAATTTTGATATCTCTTTTTAGTTCCTGTGATTGATAAAAAGAAAATGACAGCTTAATCAGTGAAGTAAGATGGTAGAGTTTTTCATATAAATGAACTCTCATATCTATATGTTCTTTTTTTTATTCAAAAATTGTGGAAAAGACTAACAATATAAACTGATTTTGTTTCAGGCATTTCTTGTGTGATTCTCTTTTTGTTTATAGTTTACTTTCTGCTTGTTTGTTAACAGTTCCAAGTGAAATGAACAATGGATATATATTTGCCAAAATTTATGGTGGATTTGAGAAGATTCAATCCTCGGTATATCATGTGACCTTACATTTTCTTTTTTAGTCCATTTTTAATTGCGAGTTTTATAACATGTCTTTTTTATGGTAGATCTGTGATGTTGTCACTATTTCTAGGCTGTTAAATGCTACTCTTGTCATCCCAGAGCTTCAAGAAAGTGTTCGATCAAAAGGAATCAGGTTTTAACCTTACTGTTATACACAAACTTTGAAATATCTACTTATGGAATCAATTATTTGAGTCTATTTTATTATGGCTGCAGTTCAATGTTTAAGAGCTTTTCTTATCTTTACAATGAGGAGAAATTTATAGAAGCACTCGCAAATGATGTAATTGTCATAAAAAGTCTGCCCAAAGATCTAAAAGAGGCTAGGAGACAAAATAAAATTCCAATACTTCAACCTGAACGCTCAGCATCTCCAAGTTTTTATATCAATGAAGTACTTCCAAAACTTAAAATAGCAAAGGCTATTGGGTTGGTGATCACTGGTGGCGGTTGCCTTCAGGTATGACTTTTCATATTCTTGCCTGTCAATCAATTCTTTTCTTTCCTTTTGACTACAGATCACATGATACAATTGAAACAAAGAAATACTCTACACATTTACAAAGGAAACAAAGGCAGTAACAATTAGCAAATTATTTTCATCATTTGATTTTTTTTAGAAAATTCCTTTCATTTGATTGTATATTATTTTTGTTTACACTAGACCATCATATATTGATATTTAAACTAAATAAGGATGGTGCTTATGTGCTTGTACTTGCTTACTCCCTAAAACTAAATAAGGCAGTACTGCTTCAGATTTTGTTATAATTTTCCCGGCAACTAGAAAAGCTTCCTTTCTTTCTTTCTTTTTTGCAATTTACAACTCACAAAGGCAGAAATCACAACCACTATATTAATGCTTCTTAGAATGATGACACCTTGTTTACTCTTTAAAGAAAAACTAGTATTTTGATGCATTTGTGGCTCATCTATATTTTCATCAATCTATCTACATTCTGAGGTTTGGATAGATGTTCTAAGGGGCAAACAAGTGTACTGTTTATTTTTTCTCAGGAGCTGTTTGGCATTTTGGTATTTGATTATTTAGATCCAATGTATGGATATAATTTGTGTTTTTGAAACATTGGAGGGCATTTTTTTTCCACCTAACATTTTTATTCATTGGTGTAGAATTTTATAAACTAATGTATGGTAGTAAACTGGCTGTTTTCTGTTGCATTTGGTTCAGTTCTTTCCAAACACTGCAATTTTCCATAAGCTGGCTAATCATTACCAAATGGCACCATATCGCTTGATGTTTTGGAAGTAGATCAAGAGCAATTGCATGTTTCATATGCTGTCATAATGCTTTAGATGAACTAGGTTGTTTTAGATGATGGCTTTGGTGATGTTTTATGCCTAAGTTTGTTTTACTAAAAACAACAAATCAATTATTTGAGTTCTTATTCTATTACCATGTTTTATTGATTCCTGCTCACTAATTCATGTTTCTCTGTTTATTAATATTTACATCTATATTTACCTTGTTTTAGTTGTCTTAAAATATCTGCATATTTCCTCCTAAATTAAATGTCCTACCATTTAAATTAAATTTTTGTCATACAAATTATGTTCTGGTGCCTATAATTTTGGTTCATCAAGATCATCAAATGGAACACGTTTCTGCTAAAATAGAGTTGCTTAAATTTTGAGGACTAGACTCATCCAATAATTATCTTTCAATAAAAGGATAAAAGGAATTTTGGTTGAATATGTGAAGGACGAATAAATTGATGGTTATTGTATTAATGGTAGTCAAGTAGATTCTGACTTAGTGAAATGTATTTGGTGGTTGTACAATATAATAGATGAATTGTTCATGCTTGGTAAGGACAGTTATTCCAGGAATGGAATGAAAATCAAGTGACAATATTGTGTAATTGGAAGGTACAAATTATAAATAATTTTCTGCTTTTTTTTACAAGTTTCTGCTCTGGTATTGTATATTCAATCTAAAATTCAATTCCTCTTCCTGCTATTATAGTGAAATATTCTTTATTATTCTAGTGTCGTTTTGCCTGCACAACCTTTTGAATGTAAAAATCTCAACTTATTATTCAAGATAGAAATGATATAAAACAATTAAACTCAAGTTATTTGTGTCTACCAGTTTCTATACTTATATTTCCTATTCGGCATACTCAACTTGTTCTCAGATGCTTATTCAATCTCTTATCGTATGTGTGCAGTCTATACTTCCACCAGATATGGTTGAGTATCAGAGACTTAGATGCAGGGTTGCCTTCCATTCCCTTCATTTTCGCCCAGATATTGAAGCTCTTGGAAATCAAATGGTGAATAGGTGGTGTTAGTTCTTCCTTTGCAACCTAACAAATGAACTTTTTGAGTTATTCTTGTCTTTTAACAAAATGGCACAAATTCTTTATAATGCTTATTTGTTGCCATTGTCAATGTGAATCATGTGATTGATTCTATCAATGGGCATGTTAATTTACGTCCTGCCATCACTATTCATTCCCACATCCATAAAGAGAGTAATTCAGAAATAAAATCTGAAATCCTCATATAAAAATGAATTGTTGTATTTTTCACTAACGATTTCCATTGTTTGTGGGACCATGTTTATGAACTGAAAGTGGGAGATTTGTGCCTCTCCCCTTCCACAATATACTAGCTCACTTGGCATGCTTCAACCTTTTTGCCCATTTTCTTCTTGCAATATGAGCTTTTGGATCTAGTCTAATAATCAACAAAATGAGGCAAACTATAGTTTTCCTTTGCTCTCCTTTGTGCTCCTTCTTACCTTGGGTATGCATTGCCCCTGAAATATAACTTAGATGTTAGAGTAGAATAGTGTCTTATAAGTGCTTAAAGTGGTAAACACCACTCTTCACTTCTCTCTCTATTGATTGTCTAATTTTTTATTAAAGGAAAATTGATAACTAATCCTACTATTTCAATCAGTGTTGTTAAAGTAGCTCACTTGGTTGCCTTAGGCAAAGAAAGGGAAGGCCCTCATGCCCTAGCTCCTAGCAAGGCACTCAAATTCACCAAGGCAGGCACCTTTGTTCACCTTAGTTCCTGAAAGCATGATCATAGAAGCTTTTGGGTAACTAGGTGAGGCAAGGCAATTCCTTTGTACCCTAGTGTTTTGCAAGGCTCTTTTAGTTCACTTCAACACTTAAAGAGGCTTTGCCTTTCTCACCTAATCTAAGAACATGACTTTAATAGGTAAGTGAGTTAACAAACCCAATTATCTTATATATGAAAGTTCTACCTTACAAATTTTTCTCTTTTCTTCCTTTAAATTCTTTTTGTAGGATCATACTATCACAAGAGAGAGGATGAATTGTGTCTTTAAAATTTAAAATTCTAGCGAATAAAACAAAATCACAAAATGCTCATTATTTGTAATTCTAAAATTTTTTATTGATAAAGTAAGAATTTACAATTGTTTTAGCACAATTTTTTACTTGTCGCTTCTAATACAATTTTTTCGAATTACAATTCAATAGAAAATAGGATCTTAACTTATTCTAATCTCAATTGAATTGTATATTCAATCTTGAGTTTTTGTACACAACTTCTCATTTCTCTTACTTTTTGCTCTACTTTTGTATCTCTTTGCTTTCTTCGAATCTCTTAGACTTACTCTGTGTTGGCCCTTTCTCTAATTTACTTGAGATTCAATGTAATTCCTCTACTTTGATTGAGTTTCCACTACTTTGATTTAGATTCCTCTACTTCGTGTGTGATTTTTGGAATTTTGAGATTTCTATAGGGATTGGGATATTTCTCTATGATTTTCTCATTCTTCCTTTTTCTATGTAGAGCCTCTGTGAAGTATAGCTCATATCCTTTACTTATAGTAGTAGAATTGAAATTTCACGTTCAGCACATTCATCTACTTAATTTATAATTCATGATCCTACGCACTATTTCAAATTTAAATTACCCACATTCTTCATTTTTTTTTGAATTTCCACGATCTCTACTTCGTAGAACAATCAAAAATCTTCTTTTTGGAGAACTATAGAATATATCTTCTAAGTTGCTTTTTTAGTCGAATACTTATTATTTAAAATCTATAAAAATTCGAATACTTATTTGTAACTCTTCAAATTTTTCACTTGCAAAATACATGACTGAAACAAACAAATTTAATTTTTCATTAGTTATTTTATAAAATTTGAATAATTATTTATCTATACATAAAAACTCGAACAATTATCTAAATCTTCAACTTTTCTTTATCGAATGTACATAGAAAACACGTAAAAACTTAAAATGTTAAAAACACGTGCAGATAATTTAACTATATGAGTTTTTAACATAATTTTTTAACTAATTTGAAACGTTAACTATAACTATATGACTTTTCAAAATATATTAACGGTTAACTGTATGACTTATATACTTAGACATATTTATAAACTTAATAAAAATATTTATTATTAAAATAAAATTCCTAACAATTTGTCTTTTTTTGATAATAACAAAATCTAATAAGTCTAACTTTCTAAAAATTATTCTTCTCTTTTTTGTCATTATATAAAGCAAAAATCATATGAGGAAGAAAAAAATGTCTAAATATACAAATTTAAAAAAAACTTTAACTTTCACAAATAAACGTGGATACATAATAACTAAACATGCAAACAATTTTTTACGTCTAGCAACAAATTTTAAAATAAATGTTTCGATTTAATACATAATTTGTTTTTAAGTCTTTCATAAGCCTTTTTATCTTCTAAAAATATCTAACAAAGTGTCTGAAATCTTTTATGTTATTTCTATACTAACTCTATTTACTTGATAACAATTTCTTGATTTAAGTCTGTAGTTCAGACTTGTGAAGGTTGCTGTATGTGTTTTGTTTGTCTATGTGTTGTTCTTGTTGTACTGATTGTTGTTCTTGTTGCTGATTATGTTGCTATTGTTTTGTTTGTTGCTGTTATTCTTGATAATGGTCTTGCTACCTTTATCAAATTTTAGGTGGATCTGTCTTTTGGTATTTGTGTAGTTCTTTTGTAAAAAAAGATTGTGATTTTATCTTTTTTTGGGGTCAAGTTGTAAGATCTGTTTGACTTGCCATAATTCTTAATATTGTATTATCAAAAATAATTTACTCTACAAATTTAGAATATGATAAATAAAGACATCATATCAGTTTATTTGAATGTGATTGATCAAGACATATGTTGCATAAAGACAGCACCTACTAAGTTCAACATCATAAACAAATTTTTGAAAAATTAAAGCATGCAAGATCTTTATAATAAACCTTGCTTGGTCATTTAAATCATTTAACAATCATAATTTACTATTGACATCAAGATATTTTACTAATTATTTGACGTCTCATCCTAATTGATAAACCTATTTTCTTTATGATAGTCTAACTCTATTTTTCAATCCAAGTACTTCATGCAATAATTCGGGAGTTAATTGAATATCTGATTCTTGCACATTTGAAATAGGAATATCTTCTACAATTAGTAAGTTTGAGTAAAAACAACTTACAATATCTGAAAGTGATAGATAACCTGACTGTTGTGGCAGTAAAGTCAATAACCCTTGAAATTCAAATATTTCTTGTATGTTTGCCATCATTTTAAATTTAACTGGTCATGTATATAAAATTGTAAAAGTTTTATAGTTAATATACTTTTCATGATAGAAACTGTTTCTAAACCATAATAGCATATTATCTTCTAAATTCTGTTCAGGTTTTAGTATTTTCCTGTCATATATTTCTTCTGACCTAGGACTTAACAATATCTTCATTAGCAATAATATTATCAGATCTTTCAGAATCAACAGTAGTTGCAAATTTGATACAAATTTCTAAAATATCTACAATTGTCATATCAATAATATTTTGAACTTCATCTGTTTGAATTTCTTCAAACATTTCAACAATTGTCATTTGTGTATCATTATCGACAACTTTTATGTGAATATTTTCAATTGTCTCAGCAACAGACATTTCTATAATATTGCCAACCTATTCTTCTATCTATACAACTGTATCAAACAACTACTTCTCATTGGAAAATACTTAATAGCAATTTTTGACATATTATCTTGTATTAAAGTAGTATTTTCTCTTAATGAGACTTCAACAGTATAATATTCTAATTGTAATCTTATATATTGTTGATTATATATAGTTATTAACAAATAACATGTGTATTGTAGTAGACATAATTAGATATATACAAATCTATATAAGTAATTATATCAAATGTAATTTGTAACAAAAGTAGGAGATACTGTAAGAGAAATAATATCTGTACATATATCTTCTTTAGATGATATATCTTCAAAATTCATAAATTCTGTGTCTAAGTCATCAATGATATCATCTATATTATCAAAATATTCTTCAAAATTTCTTATATTTTCTATTTCTGTAGGATAACTACAAAATAAATCGTGTTACAATAGCATTTCTTGGAAAACTATTCATCATATTAAAAGAAACATTATGTATTAATGTGACGCAATACTTTAAGGTGTAGATTTTCAATCTAAGGTTCATTACATCTGTTGGGATTTCATCTATGAATTGTTCTTTAACATTTGCAATGAAACATAGCTTTCAATTTCTCAATGATTCTTCTCTTTGTTGTAAAATTTCTCTTTCACCTGTAATTAGTCTTAAATTTTCAATTTTTCTTTTCTTCCAACTATATGTCTGTAGTGATTTTTCTTTTTTAAGTGGTGCTAGGGTTTCTTTAACCTATCTTGTAAGTGACACCTATAGGGTTGATGAACCTTCTTTAGTTTGTATTGGTTGTAATAATGGCATGTATAATTTCAAAGCTTCAACCTTTATCATTTTCAATCGATAAACTTTTTGACATTCATTTCGAATGCCTATTTTTCATATAGATGTTTTTGGTATTTCATCTAACATGGAAAATAATGTTGGGAATATATCTATGATAATTCACTATTAGCATTTCTATTAAGTGGTTTCCATTTCTTTTTGTAATAAGTAATAGACTGTATCGATTTGTTTGATAGTTGTCTAGAATTGGAAACAGTTTTAGGATTAGGTTGTAACGTTCTTTTCCATAAATTTAGTTCGAAAAGCTCTATTTGCTTTAGTTTGAATTGTGCTTCAGTATAGTTTCTAATAAATTTTCAATAGAAGTTTTTCTCTTCTTGAATAGATTTTATTATTGCATGTAAAATTTTAGAAGGAAAAGTGTACTGGGAATAAATATCTTGAATCTTACTTTCTATTTTTTTTAATTTTATCTCTTTCTTCTGTACTTTGGTGAGTTTACCACATTCTCTTTTGTGTCTTGACATGATTGCAGATTTTCACACTATATTGTAGAACTTAGTGGAAGTAAGATTTTCAATTTAGGGTAATGAATGTAAAAATACGAAAGGTTGTCAATAAATATTTATAACTCTTCAAGTTTATAACTGAATAGTCAGATTCAATCATTGAGTTCATAATTGTAAGATCCACTTTCAACAAGTAAATGCATAACTAACTCAAAAGGTTATGATAACTATTCAAGTTTACAACTTAGTAAACATAAAGACTTAGTATAACTCTACCATTTTACTATTTTAAAATAAGTTAAGTAAAAGAAATAAAGTGAAAAACTCGAAGACTTATGATAACTATTTATGTTTTTTCAAGCAGTAAAGTACATAACTATACGACAAACTAAAATAGTTATTATAGTATTTAATCTTAATAGGTAAAAGTATTGAAACAATAGTAAAAATATTTGTTTTTTACTTGATAACTGTTTGAGTTTCTTGGATAGATATGCAAAGAAGTCGAACATTTAAGTATAACTGCTTGAGTTTTCTATGAAGTAATAAATCATTAAAACTAAAAAAAACTTAAGTAAAAACCTAATTATTTGAGTTTACACTAGGGTAAAAACATAATTGTTCGACAAACTCGGATGGTTATTTATATTATTTGCGAGATACTGTTAAAATAGAATGATAGATATCTAGAAAGTACTTAACTCAATTTTAGCTCAATTCAAACTATTTTTAACTCAATTCAATGTAATTCTATAGTTCATTTTGTTTAGTTCAGCTCCCCCTACATTAATGTATCATTTATAAACTATGACATACTTTAACTGGGTTGCCAAGTCCTATTATAGATTTTTCAGTTTAAGGCATATGATTTACTTTAAATGGATTGTCAAACCTAATTAAAAATTTTCAATTTAAATCAAGTGGCTGACATAAGTAGGTTGTCAAGTTCTATTATAGATTTTTCAATTAAGTGTATTTTATCTCTCTTTTAGTTTTTCATAAAAGATAAGATAGTATTGAATAGAAGTTTAAAGTTTTTGAATTCAATTTAACCAGTTTGCCTTAAAAATAGATCATAGAAATATATTGTTGGATAAATTAAAAAATCATCAATGAGTATCCAACATAGAAAAGTAAATACAATACTATATGTCTAAATAATAGATAATAACTAAAATTTACATTGATTATATATACAGTTCATAGTAGAATTGTCATAACATTTATAAAATAAATTAAACTTGAGTACATTACCTCTCCCTTTTTTTTATATATATTTTTAGTTACCTCCCACATATCATCTTTTTACGTGATTACGATTCTTTATTTAGGGGAAAAATAATCGGTTACTTAATGATAAGTGAGAATAAACAACTATTTTATTTTTATTTTTGAAATCAGTAATCTTAATTACTTGTGTAAGGAGTTTTCAGTTAGCACATCTTAAATTAGTTGGTTTAAGTGATTAGGTTTAAGATCTTCCAATGAAATTAATAACTCAAGTAATTTTAGATTTTTTATTTTTAAAACACTTACAGCTATTTTGAGAACTTTATTATATCATATCTTATATGAAGTCTTATTTATAATAGCTCTTAAATGTACCTTATTAATGACATAACATGTTGTGTGGATTGTGTTAGAAATTTTGTTTTAATGATGAATATTTTACTAAAGTTTATAAAGAAGTCTAAGTATAATAGTTGTATAGTTAGGTGTTAACATATTTTAAAAAGTCGTATAGTTATAAGTTAACGTTTCTAGTTAGTCGAAGTGTTATGTTAAAAACTCATATAGTTAAGTTATCTACACGTGTGTTTTTGATGTTGTAAGTTTTCAAGTGTTTTCTATATGTGTATTCGGTAAAGAAAAGTTGAAGAGTTAGATAACTGTTCGAGTTTTTTATGTATGAATGGATAACTGCTTGAGTTTTATAATGTAACTAACGAACAGTTAAGATTTGTTGTTTTAGTTACGTGTTTTGCGGATGGAAAAACTTGAAGAGTTACGAATAAATGTTTAAATTTTTATAGGTCTTAAAAGATAAGTGTTCGACTAAAGCAATGATTTAAAGATATATTTTATAAATCTTCAAGGAGAAGATTTTTGATTGTTCTACAACAGGAGATTATGGAAATCCAAAAAGACAATGAAGATTGCAGATAATTTAAATTTGAATTAGTACGTGAGATCATGAATTATAGATTAAGTGGATGAATATGCTAAACGTGAAATCACAGTTCTATTACTATAAATAAAGGGTACGAGTTACACTTTATTCATCTTAAAAAATTATATCCCTACATCAATCTTTGAAATCCCAATTTCAAGAGAAAAGTCCTCAAAATTCTCCAACATTCGATAGAGATCGAATTCCAAGTAAATTCAGAAGAAAAGTTGCAACGAAGGAAGTCTTAAAGATTTGAAGATAGGAGAAAAAAAGATATAGAAGTTGAGTAAAAATTCAAAAGAATTAGAAGCTACATACAAAGGTTCAAGTTTAAAAATACAATTCAAACAAGATTAGAATAAAGTTTTATTTCATATTTGAATTGTATCTTGGATTACATTGTATCTGAATCAATAAGTAGAGAATTATATTGAAAATGACTGTAAATTCTTTTTTTACCAATAAAAATTAGAATTATATTTATGAGTATTTTATATTCTTATTTTATTCACTAGAAATTTTTTAATTTCTAAAGATACAATTCACCCCTCCTTGTGATACCACGATCTTACAGTTTGTTTTTGCTTAGAAAAATAAGGATGACTTATTTTCATTGAATATAATTATGACCATTTGTTAAAGTGATTTATTTTTTATTTCTACTATTTTATTTTGTAAAGGAATTTTAAGAAATGAATACTTATGAAATTTTATGATCTATACCTAACTCTTCATAAAAGATGTCTATTTGATTATTATCAAATTCTGTACTATGATTACTTCTAAGTTTTTGAATTTTAACATTTTTTTCATTCTCAACCTTATTGTAAAATACCTTAAAAATTTCAAAAACTTTAGTTTTATTTTCTAGAAAATAAACCCTAAGTGAACTTAGAATAATCATCAATTAGTACAAAAATATAACGTTTACCTCTTAGACTGGTTGTTCTAGTTGGTTTGAATAAATCCATATGTACTAATTCTAATACTCTTTTACTTGTTATTTCATTTACTAATTTAAAGAATGTTTTATGTTGTTTTCCTAATTGACATGCATTATGTATAAACTCATTTAAGTAATCAATATTAGGTAAACCCCTGATTAGTTTCTTTCTAGACAGTTTTTCTAGTAATTTTAAATTTAAGTGACCTAACATTTTATATCATAAAATAACTTTGTTTGATTTTGCAATTAAACAAGTACTGTCATTTTCAATATCAAAAGATAAATTTAGAATACAAATTGATCATTTCTTATATGTTATAAATAAAATTTCATTTGTATTTTTGTCTACAATTTTACATGAATTATTTTTAAAGATTGCTTTGTAAAATTTTATTAAGATAGGAATACTCAACAAATTAAAGTTTAAATTTTCTACTAATAAGACATCATTAACAAAATGTTTTTCAATTACCTGTACCTTGCCAAACTCAGATTTTTGTCTTACTTTTATTTTCAAAGGTAATTTATCCATTATTGGTCTTTTTAATTTCTGTAAGCAATCTTCTATCTTCAGTCATATGGTTGGATGTTTCACTATCTATTATTTATTTTGATTTGTTTACCTATAAAATAATTAAAAAAAGATTTTATTTCTTGAAATCTATTTCTAAGTGGGTCTAAAATGTTAGAAGGAGAGATACCATAAAAATCAATATCTTTCAATTTCAACTTGTTTTCTGATAACTATTTTTTCATTTATAAATCTTATCATTATAATTGTTAGAAAATTTATTTCCATGTACTCTAGAGTCAAAATTTTCATATCTAATATTCTTTAATTATTGATTTTTTACAGGAATGTTTCAATACCTGATTTTATTCAGATATAAAGAAAATTGATCAAAGATATTTAAATTTTTATTTTCAAAGAACTTAGCTTGATTCTTCTGAAAATTTCTTTTAGGATTTTTAGATATTGTATCATTGCTTATGTGTTGTAATTTATCTACTTGCACATATTTATCACCTTTCTTAACTACACAAGGGATAATTTTTCTTTTCTTATCCTTAGTATTTGAAATAAAAATATTAATTTTAAAAGTACTGTCATGCATTATATAATTTTCAGAAGACATCATCTAATCCAATATTATATTTTTCTACATTTGATATTTTGCTATTAAATTTATTTGTTATAGTTTAACTATCATTTTATTTACTTAAAGTAGCTTTTTGATCACAAACCTTAAGTTTTAATATATTAATTTCAGAATTAAGAACCATAATAGTCAAATTTAAATTTTCAACTTCAGAAATCATTTTCTTCTTACCAGTAACTAAATTTTTACAATTAGTATGCAAGTCCTTTTTAATTATTTTAAACTTTAAAATCTCCTATCTATGTTTTTGATTTTCTTCTTTAAATTTATTCAATATAGAATTCAGAAAATCAATTTTATTTTCGATTTCATCTAGTAATTTCCTAGTATTCTTAATTTCTGATTTTGATCTATTGTACTTTTTGGCTAGTTTATTATATTCAACAGGTAATCTATTAAAATTATCATAACTAACATCAGGATTAGAAGGTATCTCACTGAAATTTGCTATAAAGCATACATTTTTTAAATTCTCTTTTTTTGAATCTAAACTTTATGATGATTCACTTTTTGATGTTAAATTTTTCTTTTCTTCACCTTATAAAAAAGTGGAGTTATCTTACGTCATTTTCAATGCTCTTCTCTTTTTGAACTTTTTATTCTTATCTACTCTAAAACTCTTTCTTTTTATTTCTGTTGAGAGTGCAATCAGTTTGAAAGTAATCCGACTTGTTGCATTTGTAGTATATGATTTTATCCTTTTGAAATAACTTATTCTCCACATCTTTAGATGTCTTTGCTGACTTAAAGTTTTTATATTTCTTTAACAGTTTTCTAAATTTTCTGGTTAATAAAAGTAAATCTTCATCAGAATTACTAGTGACTTTTGAGATTGTATTAACCTTAAAGGTTAGATATTTTCTAGGATTCTTTCCTTTTGAATCTAAATGCTGTACTTCATAGGTTGTAAGATTTTATATGAGATCATTTAGAGTATATTTATTTAAATATTTGGACTTCTCGATAGATGTTTTTTGAGCTTAAATCTTTAGTTAAAGATCTAAAGATCTTTCTAATTAAGTTTTTTTCTTTGAATTTTTTGTCTAATGATTTTAATAAATTTACAATCTCGAGAAAAAGGAAAAATATATTAGAGATACATTTATTTTCATGTATTTTAAATAGCTTATATTTATGTATTAACATATTAATTTTAAATTCCTTAATCTAGTTAGTACTTTCATTAGCAACTTCTAATACATGTCATGCTTCATGTGCAGTTTGATATGCAGAAATTTTATTAAATTAATCATGAGATAAAATACAAAATAAGATGTTTAAACCTTTAGCATTCAGTGTCATTTACTTATTTTCATCAAAAGTTCATATATTATATGGAGTCGTAACTAACATTATAAGATTGTTAATTATGTGTCATAATTTAAAATCTATAGACTGAAAGAATACTTACATCTTATATTTTTAATAGCTATAATTGCTACCTTCAAATATAGGATGAGTAGTAGTCTGTCCTTCAGTCATTACTAAGATTTCATTATTTGAAATGTTAGTCATTTTAAATAGAGAATAAATAAATCATTCTAACTTATAAAAAGAAAAACTGATTCTTATAAATTTTGATATCAATTATACGACTGTAGTATCACAAGAAAGAGGGTGGATTATGTCTTTAGTATTTAATATTCTAGTGAATAAAATAAGTACACAAAATATTCATTATTTGTAATTCTAAACTTTCTTATTGATAAAGTAAGAATTTACAATTGTTTTAATATAATTCCCTATTTGTTGATTCTAATATAATTTTTCTGAGTTACAATTCAATACAAAATAAGATCTAACTTATTCTAACCTTGATTGAATTGTATATTTAATCCTGAGTTTTTGCATGTAGCTTCTTATTTTTTTATATTTTTTGCTTTACTTCTGTATCTCTTTACTTTCTTCAAATCTCTTAAACTTACTCTATGTTGACCCTTTCTCTGATTTGCTTGGGATTCAATGTAATTCCTCTACTTTGATTGAGATTCCACTACTTTGATTTGGATTCCTTTGCTTTGTGTTCAATTTTTGGAATTCTGAGATTTCTATAGGGATTAGAATCTTTCTTTATGATTTTCTTATATTTCCTTTTTCTATGTAGAGCCTATGTAAAGTATAGCTTGTACCTTTTACTTATAGTGGTAGAACTAAAGTTTTACGTTTAGCACGTTCATCCACTTAATTTATAATTGATGATCTTACATATTATTTTAAATTTAAATTATCCATGTTTTTTACTGTCTTTTTGAATTTTCACGATTTTCATTTCGTAGAATAATTGAAAATCTTCTTTTTAAAGAATTGTAAAATATATCTTCTTAGTCGTCTCTTTAGTTGAACACTTATTTTTTAAAACTCATAAAAACTCTAACACTTATCTGTAACTTATCGAATTTTCTATCTATAAAAGATGTGACTGAAACAAATAAATTTAACTTTTCGTTAGTCACTTTATAAAACTCAAACAGTTATCTATTTATGTATAAAAATTTGAACAGTTATCTAACTTTTCAACTTTTCTTATCGAATGTATATGAAAAATATGTGAAATTTAAAACATTAAAAATATATGTGCAGATAACTTAATTATACGAGTTTTTAACATTACTCTTCGATTAACTTGAAACGTTAATTATAACTATACGACTTTTTAAAATATGTTAATGTCTAATTGTACGATTGATATACTTAAACTTATTTAGATTTATTTATAAATTTAATAAAAATATTCATCGTCAAAACAAGATTCCTAACACTTTTTTCTCCAATCAAACCCTAAGAACAAGGTTTCTCATCCTTTAACCGATTTCCAGCCATTGCTGCCATTGTCTTGGTCTGTCACCATTGTCATACGTCTTTTTGTTGTTCACCGCCATTGCATACCTTGCTGTTGTTGTCATCACAATTGCCCTTTCTACCATCATCAGCCTATTTTTCACCGTTGGTCAGTTTTTGTTCACCACCAAAAGTATTAGCACTCTATTGCCCTTTGTAGGATATATTTATTGATTTTTTATTTTTCCTTTATTTTATACATGTTTCTAAACTTGTATTTTTTCAAGTGTAAAGATGATTTTATATTAATTTAAGTTTGTATTTTATTTTTTTACTTTGTAGAATGGCTGGAAGAAAACATCCATGTTGGAAGTATGTCACTTTGGAAGATCTAAACAACACAAATAATATCGCCTGCATATTTTGTAGCAAGGTGAATAGGGGTGGTATTGATTGTACTCATGGACTTCTTACTGGTGGTTGTAAAAATTTCATAGCATGTCTCAAGGTTTCTAGAGATGTGCAAGAAGTGAGAGCATATGTTTGTGGTAAGAGGGCAACAAAAAATGAGAACTATGATTCTCCTACTTGGACATCAGATTTGTGCTACAATGCAATAGATTATATAACAAAGATTCAAGTGATTGTGTGATTTTTGATGTTGCATAAAGCAGAAACAGAATGGATGTGGTGGTGGAAGTGGATCTACCTTATCCAAATAAAGCACCTACGGCCACTTGATAGATTTTTCTTTCTCAAGATCCAAAGTTAGCTCTGGGAGAAAAGAAAAATAAATTGAAGTCAAAGCAATTTACAATGAATGAAGTGTATAAGGTAGAGATTGCTCCTTGCAATACATAACAAGGTGGGTTACCACAATAGCATTCCATTCAATACTGGAAGAGGTCTATCACAATGAATAGTAATATATATAAAATCCAAACTTAGCAATGTGAGAAATGAAATATAAGTTGAAGTCAAAACAACTCACAATGAATGAAGTGTACAAGGTAGAAATATTACTGTGCAAGACATAACAAGGTGGTTTTACTGTAATAGGGCTATCACAGTGAATAGTTATATGTATAGCCTTTCATTTGTCTTGAATATGATGAAGGAATTCACACATCAAAGAAATCTATTAAAACCTATGTTGCTAGATTTACCACAGTTTACTTTATACTTCAAAACATTCATCAACAAAAATTCAATTTGAGGAATTCATTTACTTTAGAAAGGTGTACTTGTAGATGAGAAAAAGATTTAGAAGGAAGAAAGGTGATAGAGATGTTAATGCCCTCTTTTTGGAATAGTATTGTCTATATACTTAAAAGCCAAAGGAGCTTTGGTCAAAGTTTTTTGCTTTGTTGATTCAGAGAGTAGGCTTGTTGTAAGATACATCTATAAGGCAATGGATGGCCACAGAAGTAATCATGAAAGCATTCAACAACAATGACAATATATATGATGAAACTTTTGATATTGTTGATAAAAGGGATTGCCAACTTCATATGTCATTACATGTTACTGGTTACTGTTTGAAACTAAAGTTATCTTATGACAATCTGAATTTGGAGTCCTGACGTTATGTTAGGCCTCTTCTATGTTATTACTAGATTGATACCTGGTTAAGATGCTCAAGATAGCATATAAGATGTTATTGTATATAGAGATCAAGGGACACTTTGGAATGTCATTAGCAATCAGGCTTGGGAAGAAGAAAACATGATACTAAATTTCTAGACTCTACTTATCTTGTAAATTACTTAATTTATTTTACAAAATTTTTCATTCTTCTCTTTTCTATAATTTCAAAGACAAAGAAGATATTAGATGGATGTAGAAAGAATTCTTTAATACCTATACTTAATAATAAGGGAGATATATAGAATTGTAATAATTATCATAGTACTAAGTAAATAAGTTATACTATGAAATAATGAGAAAGGATTTATATCAATGGAAGCTATTCATTTATTTAGACAACTAATAGAAAATTTTGGAGTTAAGAAAAGGGACCTTCACATAGTTTTCATTGATATAGAAAAGGACCTCCATATAGTTATCATTGATTTAGAAGAAGTTTATGATAGAGTACCTAGATATCTATTGTGATGGATTTTTGAAAGAAAAAGAATATCGATAGGATATATTGATATTGTAAAAGATGTGTATGAAAAAGAAATTACTGTTATTAAAATTAGAGAATTTTCAATAAACATAAGTTTACTCCAAGGGTCTTTCCTAAGTCTATATCTATTCATTGTAGTTATAGATGAAATAACTAAAGAAATTTAAGGAGAAATATATTGGTGTATGTTATTTGTTGATGATATAGTTGTAGTTGATGGAAGTAAATTAAGAATTAATTCTAAATTGGAATTATAAAGAAATACTTTAGAGTCCAAAGGATTTAGATTAAGTCAAAAATTGAATATATGAAATGTAGGCTCAATGAATATAGATATGATGATGAAGGTATATACTTAATTATGAGATCCATAAAAGCAAATCTTTTAAATACTTCAGATCTGTAATAAGTAGCAATTGTGTAATTATAAAGGATGTTATTTATAAGATTAACATAGGGTGAATGAAGTAGAGAAATACTTTTAAAGTATTGTGTAATAAGAGGATATCCTTAAAATTAAAATTCTATAAAATTGTCATTTACATAATTATACTTTATGTATTAGAATGTTAGGTTATAAAACATAATCATATGTAAAAAGTTCATGTTATTGAGATATTTTTGTTTTTATGGATGAGTGGTAATAATTGAACGGATAAACTTAAAAATGATTTTATTAAGAATAAAATAGGAGTTGCACATATTGAAGTTAAAATCCATTTAGGTGATTTAGTTACATATTTAGGAGACTAATGAATGCACCAGTTAAGAGAGGAGATTTAATTAGTATAAAGGAAATTAAAAGAAGTAAAGGTAAGCTTAAAACTACTTGGTTAGAATTATAAGAAAAAAATTCAATTTATATAATTGAATTGAAGACTTGGCAATAGATAGAAATATTTCAAAGAAAAGGATTCATGCGGCTAGCCTTATGTAGTGGGATTATGACTTGAGTTATTGTTGCTTTTGTTGATGAGGATGATTTATTTTATTTGAGATTAAAATAGTAGCTTCCCAAATTTGAGATTAATATGGGTTTTACAGTTAGTGTGAAGATTTTTGTTTTTCTCTTATTGTCAAATGTTGATGCATTATACTGATGATAAACTATGTATGGCATCTATTTGCAGGCTGCGGCAGAGCTCTAATCGACCTTATTTGGTATATCATCCAGGTCTTGTGAGAGAGACACTAGCATTTCACGGTTGTGCCGAACTATTTCAGGTAATGTAAATTATACAATACCAGTTCTTTTTAAGAAGTGAATGTTCTCTTATTGCCTTATTGAGCGTGTTTCATCTGAGCCTACATTTAAAAGAATGCTATATGCAGCTTCGTCTTTTGATCTTTGGAGTGGTTCAGTTGTAGCTGTAGCTCAGTAGTTTGTAAATTTCACATTATTGAATATTTCTTTGTGATCATAATATTAACTTTTGTTAAGAACATGTTTCATTTTTGAAGTTACAACCTATGTTTCCGCATTTTTATTCAGTGAATTTACAAATTACAACATCCAATCTGTATTACTGACTCTGTTGCCTACGTGGTGGTTTAGGATGTTCATTCTGAACTAGTGCAGTACCAGAGGTCCCAAATGATCAAACGAGGAATCATTCATGAAGATCTTAGTGTTGATTCTATGATTCGAAGAAGAAATGGAACATGCCCTTTGATGCCTGAAGAGGTGAGTGTATAAGTTGTTTCTATTATTTGGAAAGAGGTACTGTGCCATTATCTCTTTATGTCATTGACTGTATTTTTTCTTTGAGTAGTATCAAGTAAAATATACTAAATCATAAAAGACAAAGGGCCTACACAAGCTGTGAGCAGAAATACGGAAAAGGCAAAGTAAATGATTTCCAGGTTTCAGTCAATATTGACTTTAGTCAAGTGGAAAAATTAAAATAAAATCAACTGCAATAGTTCAATCGATCAAAAATAACGGTATTTGGGGATTTCACTGAGATTCAAATCTTGATGAATATAAAAGCTTATACTATTATTGATAAGTGTGGAAAAGCCAAAATAAGCATATATAGGCTAAATCAAAAATATTGTATACTTCATGATTAGTGAAATAGATGGTAAACTAATGAAATTACCCATCTTAACATCAATTAACTGAAATGAAAAATAAGTTAAAATAACTGTTTAGAATCTTTAGATTATTTAAATGTTAGTTTAGAAGTTTACTTCTTGAAACAGAATGTAACCTGCAAGTTGTGAGTTTTAACCAATCATTTTATTTGGAACAAGGATTGCAATTTGTCCTTTTTGAAGATTTTGTAGGAAACTTGTCCTCATCCTTCACATCAATAACTTAATGTTGATATGTTCGTGAAGTGACACTTCATCAGAAAAGGAATATTGTGTTAAAGATATGACTCCAGCTCTAAAATGAGGATGACTCAAGGGATGATTAGCAGTCTGATGAAAGATACAGTAAGAGATGCAAACATCCATAAGAATTGAGTTCTTATATATCAAGAAAACATAGCAGTTAATGTGGAAGCCTTACAACATGCAACAGAACTTTGTTTGAGTGCACCAAACCAATTTGGTGCATAATTTTGTTTAATTCAATGATTGGACAATTTAGGACAATTAAAATCATTTTGTTGTGCTGTGTCAAAGCATTCACTCATGGAGTTTCTAATAATTGGCACTGGGCAGAAAAAGGTTCTTATTGCACGTTACCATTTTCTTTTTCTGATTTTTTTAATATATAATTCACATAGTTTGTATTCTAAAATTGTTTTTATGATTGTAGGTAGGTCTTCTTCTTCGAGCAGTGGGTTATCCCCCAAATACAATTATATATTTGGCTGGTTCACAGACATTTGGTGGGCAAAGGATTCTCATACCTTTACGTGGATTATATATCAATCTCTTGGACCGGACTTCTTTGTGCAGCCAAAAAGATTTGGCCAAACTAATTGGCCATGAGTCCCCTCTTCCTCCAAGCCCCCTGAGGAGTTCTCCAGTCAAAAGTGAGAAGGAACTCAGTGAAGAGTGGAAGAAAGCTGGCCCTAGGCCCAGGCCTCTTCCCCCTCCTCCTTCCAGACCATTTTATGAACACGAGAAGGAGGGTTGGTATGGGTGGATTGCCGAGAGTGATAAAGAACCAGAGCCCACACATATGGATCTAAGAATGCAAGCTCATAGACTGCTATGGGATGCTCTTGATTATTATGTTTCTGTTGAAGCTGATGCATTCTTTCCTGGTTTCAACAATGATGGCAGTGGTTGGCCTGATTTCTCCAGTTTAGTCATGGGCCATAGGTTGTACAAAACATCAGTTAGTGTCACATTCCGTCCAGATAGGTAATGTCATTTTTTCCCCTGGGAAGAAAGTGCAATGTCTTGTAGACTTTGAAATTGTTTTGAAATAACGCAATTTTAGTTTGTTTCTGGACAAGTCACAAATTCATTGACTCAGAGTGACTTGTGAGGTATTTTCAGAGTTTTACGTTAATCATTTCTCAATTTTTAAGTATGGTATTGGCCTTTTGAAGTTAAGCACAAGTATTTGTGGCAGCAATGGAACCAGCTTGTGGTCATGTTAAACCTCTCTGGTTGTCATTGGTCAAGCTCCTATCTTTAAATATTTATTGTCACAAGAAAACTATTTTAGTTGGATTCTTTTTCAGTTCTTTTCTATTTCAGATACTAACTTGCTGTTTTTTTTCACCTTTTACAGAAAAACTATCACCAAGTTGTTTGACACTGTTAGGGATCATATGTATTATGCAAAACGTAATTGGACAGTTTCGGTCAGGGATCATCTAAGTAAGAGTGTGGGTGTTGAAGGTCTAGTAATGCAGTCTCAGATGTCAAAACCTATGTCTTTCATTTCGCACCCTTTCCCAGAGTGTTCTTGCAGTATATCCAAGTCTGATGTTGTCTCAGCTCCTGCTTCTAAAGGCACCATTCTTACTTCTCAAGAGACTATGGATGAGTGCCCAGAATGGATGATGCACGATATCAAACAAGGTTCTGTTGGGACTTCCAGTTTAAAAGATAATAGTGATGACTCTAATGAGTTACCAGAATATGGCACAGACATTCAAGGACAATCTGTAGAAAAGGGTAAATCTGTTTCTGGCAGGCCGTCAGAACAGGATGAAGAGATGGATCCTGATGATTAAGATCTTTAACCTTTTTGTGTCAAACAGAGTTAGTTTAGCTCACATAAACGAAAGAGGATGGAAATAGTGAAGGACAGGCAATGATGTAGTTTCCTGTGAGCTGTTGATGAATGCCAACAGTTTTCCATGCAGTTCCCTGATACGTCAGTGGCAGCATAGAAGACAAGCACGCCCTTTACCAATTTATTTGTTTGATAGATGATTCATCATTTTGTAACTTCACAGGCATGTCTTTGTAGATCGGAATTACTTTGCAGCCACTAAGTTCTAAGCAGCTGAGCTTTTCTGGGTATTATTAGTCCAGCAGTGCTGCATGTCACCAATGATTGGAAATAGAACTTCTGATCTGATTTGTTCTTTATATGGGAAATAATTAATTACTAAATGAAAAGCACAAGTTTATAAATCATGATGTTTATATCAATGCTTTCCTTCTCGGGTACCATTTTATCTGTTGATTATGGGGAATTTTCAGCTGTTTTGGTAGTTACTCTAACAATGGAAAGACATCAATTTACCCTTGAAACCTCAGTAATTCTGAAATATTTTATTCAGGAATTGTTTTCCGGTTTGTATGAATTTTAGAGTTTTCCCACTTCCATGAGTTTCATCATGTATTAGACCTTGAAAGGTATTGGTAGAGGATGAAAATAAATGGAAAACTATTTAAAGCTGGGGTAAAAACATAAACATCTTTTTCGGTGAAACTATTTGAAACTGTCAATCTTCAACCAGTTTTCTTGGTCCGGTTAGAGAATAATATTTTATGTTGTGACAGTCGGTATATTTTTTCTTAGTCTGATAAGGAAGAGGAATACACGTGTATGGCTGTTTGCTGCCCTTGTGTTGGTTTTCTAAAGCATTTGTTAAAAGTGATTTTTGATTTAGGTTTTGATAACTCAAATCTGTTCTCTTAACACGAGATTGGTGGAAGAAGTGTGGCAGGTGAAAACAAAGAAGATAGAAGAGTGAAAAATAGGATTCGGAGGAGATGAAAATGTTATATTTGTTTTCATATATACAATATAAGCTTTTATATATCCATACAAATAACTCTCCACTACAATAAGTAGCTTGACATGGAAATAAGGGGAACATAATAATTGAAAATTTGTTAGTAGATTTAGTTTCAACACGACATGGACAAAATAGGATAAACATGCATGTGATAGCACGTGTACTTTATAATAATAGGGTTTTTGTGGTTTAAAGCATATTTAACACTTCTCCATGCTTTGTGGTTTAAAGCATATTTAACACTTCTCCATGCTTTGAATACTACAAACACCTATTTTACTTAGTAGATTAAACCTTCCTATTGGTAAAAGTTTAGTAAATAAATCTACTAGCTGATCTTTAGCTTATAGTAAATGAGATTGATTTTTTGAAGATTCTATGATTCTCTTAAAGCATACAATTTAACATTGAAATACTGAAAAATTGAGTTATGGGAGATGGCAATTGTAGCTTGATTGTCTCTGTTGGATTTTTCTGATCGAAATATAGATAATGTAGAATCTTTCTAATCTATAGAGATTGGTTTGTAGTAGCATTTGCTGCCATTACTTCAAACTCAATAGTGGATTGTGCGACCTTTTCTTGCTTCTTTGAAGACCAACAAAATATGTTAGTGCCCAAGCCAATACAATATCTTGAGGTACTTTTTAATTCTACCACTAATCCAGCCATGCCACTATCTGAGTAGTCTTTCAGACTGCAATCACTTGTTCTTTGAACTTGAATTCCAAAGTTTTGTCCCATTAAGGTACTTGAGTACCCTGTCTTTCAACTTGCAATCACTTGTTCTTTGAAATTGAATTCCAAAGTTTTGTGTCCCAATAAGGTACTTGAGTACCCTATCTTTTAGCTTGCAATCACTTGTTCTTTGAAATTGAATTCCAAAGTTGTGTCCTATTAAGGTGCTTGAGTACCCTCTTTGCTACTAGCAGATGATTTTCATCTACACAATGCATAAATCGGGAAAGCTAGTTAATTGAAAATAATATATTAGGTATGGAGGCTATTAAATATATTAAACATCCAAGTAACCTCTTGAAGTACCCTTCTTCAATTTTTCTTGTAGTATTGCACTTTTGTTTATGATGCATGAGAGTGCTAAGAGTGAAAGAACCTTTATGTTTTGATAATGTAAAAATCTATGAAGAAAATTATATATTTCATAAGTACAGATAAAGAGCCATGAAGATAGAATTTATATCAAAGTAGAAGTAATTTTAGGTAGTAGTAGTTCAAAAGATTATCTAGATTGGATGGTGACTTAAGAGGATAATTATTTGAAAAATCATTAATGGGCAGTGAGTTAGTATGAAGCTTAAAATGTTAGATGCATTAGACCTAACATATTTGCTATTTATTGGATGAAAAATAAATGAGAGTGATGAAGGAATAGGAAGTTAAAGGATTAACTCACTAATAATTATCAAGAACATGATGAGATAAAAGTCATTAGTAAAGAATCTCAATTAAATTGTAGATGATGAAAATTGAGTTAGGATAGAAAGTTAGATGATTAAGCATCTAAATATTAGCAAGATATTTAGTGATTTATGGAATAATCATCCATCTTAAAGAAAAGATAAAGAAAGATTGTGAAGGAAGTTAAAAGTAAAAAACTCGTTGAGTTACAGAATAACTCCACAATTTTTTAAACTAGATTCATGTGAAACTTGTTGGGTTAATGATAACTCCGTGACTTTTAATTTGGGCTCACATGAATCTAACTTAAGTGTCCGAAGGTTAATAGGGTACACGATGACTTATGAAAGAAGTGTCCAAATATTAATAGGATTTTCAATAACTTGTGAAATAAGTATATGTCTTGGACATAGAAGAAAAATAAGTTGCCAGTAATTTAAAGATTTCGTTAGTATATTTAGAAACTCATGATAGTTAATTGTCTAACCTAGCAAATTATCTTGGTGATTTAAGGAGCTAAGCCATCAAGAGTTTGATAGATTCTTCGATAGTTTACACAACGGTAACTTACTATTTTTGAAATTATCAAGATTAGTAAGTACAATATATTGATAACCTTGAAGAAAATTTAATCATTGCATACATAGATATAGAGGTGTTTAATTTATTTTTATGCTTATATCAATAATTACTTTTAGAAGTAAACAAGCAATCTTTCACACAAATTAGATATTAAATCCAATTTGTATTTTTAACTACAAGTACACAGTGTATATTGTATTTGTGTGCAAGTACAGGTTGATCTTATAGAGATTGAGTAAGAATTGTGTACTGTTTCGATTTTTATATTGGAGTTTATATGTGTTTAGTTAAGCACTCTGTTGAGTTACAGTTAACACAACGAACCTAGTTCGTGGAGTTATAGTTAACTTAACGGACTAACCTCGTGGACTTAAGTTAACTCCACGAGTCTACCTTTCCAGTTAAATACTACTATTTTTATAGAGGAATTCGGCCAACCATTGGGTGGTTCCATAGAATGTAAATAACATCAATTAAGCTCTTTAATGTTAGTTAATACTAGATTTATCATTAAGCAACACTAACATTCAGATATTTTAAACAGTAATTATTAAAATCTTTAAGTATCTAGAATGAATCAATTTCAGTAAATAATAAAACTATTTTCTATTTTCTGAATCAAACAAACATAAAACATTCACAATATGGACAATAATAACATTAATCAAGATACAAAACAAATAATACAACACTTTAATACTAAATGTAAACATAGATAATTTGTTGTTTTTGGTATTTTTGTTTTGATATGTTCTTAAAGATGAACGAAAGGTGAAATGTAAAAAATCTCTATTGATAGTAAAAACTTTCGTCACTACATGCGACATGATTACACCACTGAAAATTTAATCACTTACAATCTTACCTCATCTCCTTATAGAATTGTGAATCAAGAATTGTAAGATGATCTCTTCTTCAGCATACTAGCATCAACCCGAAACCAAGGCTAGAAGCTTTATGATCTCTTGAGATATGAGTCGGTACTTGGTGAAAATGGCTTCCCTTCCTGTGATATAATCACTCATCAAAGTGGTTGTCAGTCATTGTGTTTGGCTTGGAATCAACCCGACATCAGGAAAGTATCTTCACAAACCTCCGATGGTTGGTGATTTTGGTGGTGGTGTGGAGCTTCAGGGAACTTCCGACGCTTCCTGCAGTTAGCACGGTTCTCCACCTTCACACACACCTTTTCTTCATCTTTCTCCTCTTCTTTTATATTTCTTTTAGTAGTAACTGCTTCTACTTAGATGATCGGTTGGATTTCCTTCATTCATATCAATGATGGTGATTTCTTCTTCATTCTACAAGTGAATTCTTACGTGATACGTGAAATCGTGGTTTTCCTTCAACTTTCCTGTTTCTACAACTATTACAATAACATATTAGAAAATAAATGGTCTATGGAGTTACAACTAACTCAATGGACTTACTTCGTTGATTTAACTATAAAACATGTGCAATAAAGAAATAACTAGTTCAGATATTTCAAATACTTACAAATCTAACTATCCGATGCTCAGATGCATTTCAGACAGTTAACAGGTAACTTACCAAAAATTCAGTTAAGTCATGCATTACAGTTTCAACATGTGTACTCTAGGAAATAATAAAATATTCTTTTATCGTTTAAAACATAACTGTCTAGTACATGCAATATAACTCTCCAAAATAACAGAAAATTCAGATACTTAGGAATTTAAAAGCTTGTAATTCACTAACAGTTCAGAAATATACTTAATTAACATTAATTTCCTGAAATTATGTAGATTCTTTCATTAAAGCATATAACAGGGAAATTATAACATAATGACTTAATTCTCATATGATAAGCTAAATATTCTATAATTAACCATCATTTAACCGTTAATATTATGCACTTTTTCATTCTAAACACTTCCCTTATACTTAAATTTTTCTAGTCCCTTAGTAAACTACTAAGATCTAACTAGTTGGTCTTTCTTAAGTGCTAGAATTAATTCTTCATTTTGTATCTTCAGAATACATAAATTAGATTACTATATAGATATTCTGTATTTTTCAGTAATCTATTTTAACATTATTTTCTCCTCTTCAACCTGCAAATATATTTAAAACATATGTAAATTACATACAAAATATATTAGCAACACATAGGTGGTAATTATATTATCATCTTTTTTTCTTTTCAAACATCTGTTATCCTGAATTTTTCAATATGATTTCCAGAATAAATTTCAACTACATGTAAATCAAAACACAATCCAATTCAATATGATTAAAACAAGTAGAATAATGAATTGTATCTTAAATAAACAACTTCAAAAGTCTAATTTAGATTCATACTTCAATAATCTTAGATAACAGAAAATATACTTGATTCAAAAGATTTCTGTATTTCACAAAACACTTTTATCTTTTCAGAATAGTATATGCATATTTGTACTTTAAAAGTTAATTTGAAAAGCTTGAATCATACAAGAGCTTTCTAGTATACCCATGTATCGAGCTTTCAATCAACAATCCCAGATCTGATCAAGATCTTAGGTTGCTAGATTTAAAGAGTCCTTTTTGAGGTCAATAATCCTTACATACCTATCTGCTCAAGTACAAAAGACTTGTGATCAAACAAGTGAATAAACTCTCAAAGGTTTTCTCTTTTTTTCTTTTTTTTTTTCTTTTCAACACAGTATATATACATATTTCATTAATACAGATGCAATAAAACACAAATCTCATATAATCCTGCCTCTATAATTTATTGAAAACATGAATCCATATCAATAAGCTCATACTTTTTCTAGTAGTTTAATAAGATTTACACATAAATCATTCTACAAGTTTAATAAATCAAATTAAATGTATCCTTGATCATATGTATTTCATTTAATCCAAAAATCAACATTTTAGCTCTTTTAGGATTTCAGATAATTTACTGAGTTTCAATTAAGCATTCTGATTTCTTTTTAAAATCGTGAAACTATTAAACTCATAAAATTTAGTAAAAACATAAGATACTCTATCTAGATTTGTATTAATAGTAAAATTTTGTAGCATTTTATATAAGATTCTAAATATAACATTCAAGCAGTTACAGTTCTTAAAAATTTGATAGTCTCAACTATCGGATAGTTACAACAAATTCATAAAATTTTTTTTCAATTTCCACAGAACTTTGCAGCACCATTCTAATTCCTCTAATTAACAAAATTACTTGGCTTTTAATCTAATTACCTCCCCCAATACCTACATTTTGCATTGTCCTCAATGTAAAAGATTTTACAGTAAATACAGTAATTGTTAGCAAGCATGAATATTGTTTCGTTGACTTAGCACCTAACTCAACGAACTTAATTTGTTGAGTTAATGAATAACTCCACGAATTGAGTTTAAATGTAAATTCAAGATAAGTAATCAATTACATACCTTGTTCTTTTGTATCTCCTTCAACATCTTTCGACTTTTGATTTTGAAAAACTTTTCATTCACAAATAAAAGCAGAATATATAACAAAATAACAAAACATAATTTGTTAATTCAGTGTCTTGTGTGGAACCTAGACTCATATGCCTTTGGTGGCTCATAAGCAAGCTAGTTGGTTTCCCAGAATAGATACCAACAAACTGGATTAATATATATATATATATATATATATATATATATATAATATATTCTTTTTCTTATAAAATAAAACTAAAACTAAAATTTTTTCTTTCTTTTTTAAAAATAAATGTAGAGTACACAACATTAAAAGTACAAAATCACAATTTAAGAATATGATTGAAAAGTAGTAACAAATGGAATAAACATGTCAGTCCAAGCAAACTTTTTAGGCATAATTCTTCTTGCTATTAATTTTGTTTTAATGTAGTATGCTTTTCTTTTTAACTTGTAAACATGCAGTATGTTATCAATACTAAATATAAGTGTATTACTATTAATGAATTGAAATATAGAAAGAGATCCTTTTCTGTTCCAAGATAATGTAGTTGTTTCTATTTCTATATCTATTTCAATATATTCCTCTTCCCACTTCCATTCATTTAGGTCTTTTATAATCCATATTTGAAATTTCATCAATTCATCCCACCATCTTATTAGACATAGAGTAGGATAATCATATTCATTATACCACATTCCTAATTGAATTTTATCATATTCTATAGACGGTGGTTTAGCTATATCACTTGGTATAGGTAATATTTCTATAAAGTCATTATCATAACTATCTATGCTTACTATGTATAAATCAGATCTAAATGCAATTGATATATCTGTGACTAAATATATATATCCATCAAGTGTGATATGTATGTTGTTAATTAGTGTTTTCTATCCGAGATATATCCTAGTATTTTTAGTCCAAGATTTATTCAGAAAATTATACACACTTAAGTATAAATCCTCATCCCAATTTTCAGTTGGTCTCTAGTAATACAATTTTTCAGGAATGGTTGAATTTTTATCAGAAAATGTTAAAGCTGACCCACAATTTTCAATTGGTACTTCAAATCTATTAGGCCTTCCTATATTCCATTCTTCTCTAGTGATATGATTTCTAATCAAAATATCAGGTAATAGAATTGCATACCATGGTTTGGTTCTATAAATAATTAATCCTTCATCTATCCCCATAATATGATCTATTCCTTCTAATGTATTGGGTGGAATTCTAGTAGTTTCTTCCATATTGAGATATTCATAGTTGATTGAACTACGATTAAATGACTTCCACAAAAATTTATCTCTAATCTTAGTCATTTTTGCAGCTTGTAGTCCATGAAAATATTTTTCTCTAACACATTCCTTAATTTCCTTTGACACACAACACAATTTGCATAGATCTTTAGTTGATAAGTTACTCAGTACTTCCCTTAGTGCATCTAATGGTAATTTCATCAATTCCATCTGTTGTGATTCTATATAACATAAACAAAAATGTAGGATCGTTGTATCACAAGAGGGGGGTGAATTGTGTCTTTAGTAATTAAAATTACCAACGGATAAAACAAGAGCGCAAAACATTTGTAAATAAAATTCTATTCTTTATAAACTTTAAAGAAAGAATCTACAATATCTTTTCAGCTCAATTCCCTTATTGACAATTTTGATATAGTAATGTCCGATATACAATTCAAATAGAAAATGAAGTCCTTATTCAAAACTAATTTCGAATTGTATAAAACTTGATCTTCATGCATGTAGCTCCTTTCTGTTGAGTATTTTTGTTTTGATGATGTGTGCTGAATGAAAATAATCATATTTCCTCAATTACTATTGCTTATGAAAAGAAATTAAAATAATCAATTAATACAAAAAAAGCTTACTGATATAAATACTTGTTTGTATTGGATCTGAAGTTAATAACTAGTCGTTTCGTTGCATTAATTTCTCATTTAGCTAAACGTTAAGTTAACGTGTGTTTTTATTGAAAAGCATGATATGTTTTAATGTTATATCTTCTGTATCATGAACAACGCACGTTTAGGCAACTCGTTAAGTTAGAGTTTTGTTTGTATAGAGGTCACGTGAGAACTCGTTAAGTTAGAGGCTTAAAGGTTAAAATAGGTCACGTGATAACTCGTTAAGTTAGTGAGTAAAAGAAGAGACGAACTCGTTAAGTTAGTGTTATACACGTGGTGAAATTATAAGTTACGAATGTTGTATTGTATCACGTGAGGTGCACATGTTTAACTCGTTAACATAACTAAATGCGTTGAGTTGCTATATTGAACACTAAGGCAACGCGTCAGGTTAGCGTTATAAACTTAAGTTGTTATTTTTGCACGTGGTAAAATTCTTATTATAAAAACATTTGTTTATTACTGGTTCGTTGAGTTATCATAACACGACGAAGATGGTTCGTTGAGATAGCATAACACCACAGACATAGTTCGTTGAGTTAGCTACAGTACTTGTCACGTGAAATAGCACATGGTGAACTCGTTAAGTTAGAAACGTTAAGTTATATATATATACTTGTGTTACTCGTTTAGTTAACATTAAAGTAACGACTTCTTATTACACTGATGAAAAATTTTTGGACGAGAAAGTTTATTTTGCAGGAAATTTTTCAGAGATCCAGGACTGATGATTAAAGCAAATTCGAAATATAAACGTGGGTTAGAACGTGTGTGCTTCGATGAAGGAAAAAGAAAAGACGTGGAGAAGTGGAAAACTAGTAGTGGTTAAACGTGAAGGATATGCATGAAATGAAGATATAGTATAAAAGGCATAGAATTCTCGTTGATCAATTTATCCTTGCACATAAAAAGAAAAATCTTTTCAAGGATCAAACCATCCCTGCACACCAAAAGAAAAATCTTTTTCAGGGATCAAAAATACCTCTTCGGGTAAAATCTCGTTAAGTTAGTGTTATACACGTGGTGAAATTATAAGTTACGAATGTTGTATTGTATCACGTGAGGTGCACATGTTTAACTTGTTAAGTTAACATAACTAAACACGTTGAGTTGCTATATTGAACACTAAGGCAACGCGTTAGGTTAGCGTTATAAACTTAAGTTGTTATTTTTGCACGTGGTAAAATTCTTATTATAAAAACATTTGTTTATTACTGGTTCGTTGAGTTATCATAACACAACGAAGATGGTTCGTTGAGATAGCATAACACCACAGACTTAGTTCGTTGAGTTAGATACAGTACTTGTCACGTGAAATAGCACATGGTGAACTCGTTAAGTTAGAAACGTTAAGTTATATATATATACTTGTGTTACTCGTTTAGTTAACATTAAAGTAACGACTTCTTATTACATTGATGAAAAATTTTTGGACGAGAAAGTTTATTTTGCAGGAAATTTTTCAGAGATCTAGGACTGATGATTAAAGAAAATTCGAAATATAAACGTGGGTTAGAACGTGTGTGCTTCGATGAAGGAAAAAGAAAAGACGTGGAGAAGTGGAAAACTAGTAGTGGTTAAACGTGAAGGATATGCATGAAATGAAGATATAGTATAAAAGGCATAAAATTCTCATTGATCAATTTATCCTTGCACATAAAAAGAAAAATCTTTTCAAGGATCAAACCATCCCTGCACACCAAAAGAAAAATCTTTTTCAGGGATCAAAAATACCTCTTCGGGAAAAATCTCTCAAGTGGAAGAAAGTTCAGTGAAGCATAAAAAGGTAAGATTTTCATCACTAAAGATTTGAAGTATCAGAAGAAAGCAAATTCGATGAAGCATGAAAAGACAAGATATTCATCATTGAAGAATTGCTGAAGAAGAAAAAGAAGAAGAAGAAAGATCTCAAACAGGGAGAAAAGTTTTAAATTCCGTAAATTAGTTTTCTTTATTTGTAGTTATGAAATTGTTTAGATGATACATGGTATCGAAATATAATTGCATCTACAATTTCTGAGGAGAATTGAATTGTATATTGCAATTGAAACCTTGAATAAAAATGATTTTATGAAAATAATGTCTCGACTTGTTTTTGAGTTTTAAAGTTTCAATTATATTTCAAAAATTATTAAAAATACACAATTCACCCCCCTCTTGTGTAGCCATACGATCCTACAAGTGGTATCAGAGTTTTGTTAATAATTTTTGATATAAAATCGATACCAACTTATTTAATATCATTGCTTATTCTACCTTCCTTGTTTTTAAACGGAAATTAATATCTGAGCATACGTTTAACTTTATTGATTTAAGGCTCAAGTTGTTTTAAAGTTTTTAGACTGTTTAAAATCAAATAGGTTGAAAAATCTAAGGTAAAATGGCTACTGGAAATGGTAATTTTTCTTTATATGAAGGCCAAAATCTTAATCGTCCTCCTTTATTTGATGGAATACATTTTGAATATTGGAAATATAGGATGACTATTTTTCTTCAAAGTATAGATCATAAATTGTGGTTCATGATTTCTAAACCATATACTCCGTTAACTACTCCTTATAATACTTGGACAATTACTGAAAAATAAATGAAACTCTGAATGCTAAGGGCTTAAATATTTTATTTTGTGCATTGAGTTATGAACAGTTCAGTAAAGTGTCGACATATAAATTTGCTTATGAGGTGTGACATGCATTAGAAGTTTCACATGAAGGTACTTCTCAAGTTAAAGAGACAAAAAGAAACATGTTGATTCATAAGTATGAACTCTTTAAGATGCATGAAGACGAAAATATTTCTTAGATGTTTTTCAGATTTCTTGATATCATAAACTCTTTAAAATGTTTAGGAAAGAATTTTGAACAGAAGGATTTGGTGAGGAAAATTCTCAGATCCCTAAGTTCTAAATGGTCTTAGAAAGTAACATCAATTGAGGAATCATGAGATTTAAATGTTTATACTATGAATAAACTTATAGGAAATTTAACATCTTATGAAGTTCAATTAAATGAATCACTAAGTCACAACAAACTAAAAATGAAGAAAGAAATAGCCTTCGAAATTAATTCAGATTCTGATATATCTACTGATTCTGACGAGGATTTGATTTTGCTGACTAAGAAATTCAAGAAAGCATGGAAAGCTAGGAAACAGCAAAGGAACAAAAATGATAAACCCTCAACGTCAAAATCATTGAATGACAAGAATTCTTCATCCAGAAAGTATGTATGTTACAACTGTAAGAAACCTAGACATCTTTCTCCAGATTGTCCTATGAGGAAAAATGAAAAGCAAAGTAGGACAAATCAGAAGAAGACGGCTCAGAAAACTCAGAAAAAGTTTTACAAGAAAAAGGCTTTAAAGGTCACTTGGGATGACACGTCTGTAGAGTCTGAATCTGAAGAATCAGCATCAAAATCTTCACATTCAGAAAGAGAACAAGAGTTAGAAGACGTTACTCATGTGTGCTTCATGGCAGATGAGTCTAAGGTAATATTTGATCCTAAAAGTCATTCAGATTTCAACTTTGATGAATTATTATGTGCTTATCATGCATTATTACAAAAACTTAAAGTATGTAAACTGGAAAATAATAATATTAGAAAATCTTCATCCATTATGGAAGAAGAAAATTGTTTCCTGTCTACTACTTTAGAAAAGTTTAAATGTGATAATGAAAATCATGCTAGAGATTTGCAAAAATTTAGATTTAATGAATGTATCTTGCATGAACAAATATAGAATATAAATGCTGAAAAATTAAAGATAGAATCTAAAAATGAAATGTTGAGAAACAATATAAATGAAATTGAATTAGAGATAGATAAATTAAAACTGAGACAGCAAGATTTAAATTCTACCTTTGAGAAATGGAATTTAAGTCAAACTAAGTTAGACAAACTAACTAGTACCCCTGTGGTGTCTTATAAATTTGGCTTAGGATTTGATTATCCTGAATATCCTGAATCTCAAGCCAATAAAGGATTTATTAGTTGCAGTTCAAGTAAATCTAAGACTAAAATTCCTTTTATTATGAAACAAGGTAATAAATATGTAGAAGTAGGTACTTCAAGGGATGAATCATGTTGTAATAATATAAATCAATGTGATTTGTCAAATTGTACTTCTAACATGACTATAAATGTTTCTAAAAATCTTGTTTCTTGTTCTGGAAATTCAGTTTCTAATGTTTCTAAAATTTCAGACAATTGTAGTAAACTGAAAATTCAGAAACCTGAGCATGTAATTCAATACATTGGTATTAGACCAATTACTCATTTTGCATGTGATAAAACTAAAAATTCTTGTGTAGAAAAAGATTTTGTATGTACAGAAAATGTTAATACAAGTACAAAATCTTGGTATGAACTTATTGAAATGTATAAGCATGACCAAAATAAATTAACATTTGATAAAAATATGTTTGGTCTTGATTATACTACATCTGAAAACAAAAAGAATGATTGCAAAAGTAATAATGCTATATGTGAGTATGAAGCTAATGATAAATCAATAGTACTTACAACTAATAAGAATATAAATGATAATGTTAAACTATTTTTAAACAAAAAGAAGAAATATGCATTTAATGAACTTGGTCCTTAACAACATTGGGTACCAAGAAAAAGTTTTTCTTAATTTGTGTTGCAGGAGGAAACAACATCAAAATGGATCTTGGACAGTGGAGCGTCAAGTCACATGACCGAACAAAAAAGTCTATTACAAAATTTTACAAATACCGTGAAAGGAAGTGTAACATTTGGAAACAAAAGCAAAGATAAAATCATAGGTATGGGCAATGTTCAAATAACTCCTACTTGTGTTATTTCGAATGTACTATTTGTAGAAAACCTAGGTTTTAATTTGCTGAGTGTCATAAATGGATAAAGGTATATTTTTAAATCAGGAAAAATATGCAGATGAAATGCTTAAGAAATTTAATTTTAATGATACAAGGATTCGAGGAACTCCTATGAGTACTACTTTAAAGTTAGATATTGATGACATAGGAAAATCTATAGATCAAAGAAAATACAGAAGTATGATTGGTTCTTTACTTTATTTGACTGCTAGTAGACCTGATATTATGTTTGGTGTGTGTGTTTGTGCTAGATTTCAATCTAATCCTAAGGAATTATACTTAATTGTAGTTAAAAGAATATTTAGATATATACAAAGAACTAAAAATTTTGGACTGTATTATTCTAAGGATAGTTCAATAGATCTTATAGGATATACTGATGCTGATTATGTAGGATCTAAATCTGATAGAAAGAGTACCAGTGGCACATGTCAATTATTGGGAAATAATTTGGTGTCATGGTTTAGTAAAAAGCAAAACTATGTAGCACTTTCTACTACAGAAGCTAAATATGTTGCTGCTGCACTGTGTTGCACTCAGATTCTGTGGATAAGGCAAACTTTAGAAGATTTTGGATTATCTTATGATACAACTAAGATTTATTGTGACAGTAGTTCTGCAATAAATCTTTCCAAAAATCCTGTATTACATTCAAGAGCAAAGCATATAGAGGTTAGACATCATTTTCTAAGAGATAACGTAATTAAAGGAAAAATTAAATTAGAATTTGTGTCTATTAAAAATCAATTAGCTGATATATTTACAAAACCTCTAGACGAAAATACATTATGCAATATTAGATTGAATTTAGGTATTTGTAGGCTATGTGTTGTGTAAAATTCTTAAACTCCACATAAAAAAGATAAATATTAATGATGATGTTGTTCACCTCATAGATATTATATACTTATTATAAATATCTAAAGTAATATCTAAACTGCTGCTTAAGATACTATGTATTTATTGTAAAATCATAGTAGTATCTTATTGATTTTAAGTAGTTTATCAATTTTAATAGTTTTTACGATTTTAAGTGGAAGTATAAATGAAAAACATTAAATACTTCTGACATTCTGAAATTTTGATTAAATGTTTTCTTTGAATCAAGGAAAATGCATATGATCATGCATAAATTTGACTTAATTGATTAAACTTGTAGAATAAGTTATATGTAACTCATCTTAAACTGTTAATCAAAAGTATAAGCTTATTGAAACTGATTCATATTCTCAGTACAATCATAGAAGTAAAAATTGTATGAGATTTGTGTTTTATTACATCTGTATTAAATGGAATACATATATACTGTGCCTAAAATGAAAAGTGCTTACAAAGTAAAAATCTTTGAGAGTTTATTGATCAGTTTGATCACGAGCCTTTTGTACTTGAAAAGAAAAAGTTGTTTCATTAATTACAGATATCTTTGAATCGCATATAGTTTATACCAATATGACTACTGATTTATTGAATCAACATTAGTACTTTTGAAAACGTTTATTTGAGATACATTCTTTTATTCTCCTTGAATTAATCGAATTGAGTTCAAAGTTGTGTTTTGATTCATATACAGTAGGAATTGATTGTGGAAATCATTTTTGATGATGTTAGGATAACAGAAGTCTCTGAAAAGAAAATGTAAAAGTATAGTTATACTTAACATCTATCTATTGTCACTACAAGTATATTTTGTATTTTGATTGAATATATTTGAAGTATATTTGTAGGGGGAGGATTAACAATGTCAAAAACAGATTAATATATATATATTCTCTGTAATTATCTTTTTGATTAATGACAAAAAGAGGGAGAAATATTATAAAAAGATGATTATGATCTTAATTGCATATATATATTATAAAAGAAGATGCTATTTAAATGGTTATTGTAATCTGACAGATGATAATTAGAAAACTGATATTTATATAATTATTGACATCTGAGAGTTTTATTTATGAGAGGTAAAATTTACACAAACAATAGAAATAAGCTTAAGTGAACTTAAGTTAACAAACAAGTTTGTTGAATTAAAAGTTAACCCAACGAAGGTGCTTTGTTGAGTTAAACATATTTCATAATTGATTTAATATGGTTTTGTCATCATCAAAAAGGGGGAGATTGTTGAGTATTTTTGTTTTGATGATGTGTGCAGAATGAAAATAATCATATTTCCTCAATTACTATTGCTTGTGAAAAGAAATTAAAATCATCAATTAATACAGAAAAAGCTTACTGATATAAATACTTGTTTGTATTGGATCTGAAGTTAATAACTAGTCGTTTCGTTGCATTAATTTCTCATTTAGCTAAATGTTAAGTTAACGTGTGTTTTTATTGAAAAAATGATATGTTTTAATGTTATATCTTCTGTATCATGAACAGTGCATGTTTAGACTACTCGTTAAGTTAGAGTTTTGTTTGTATAGAGGTCACGTGAGAACTCGTTAAGTTTGAGGCTTAAAGGTTAAAATAGGTCATGTGATAACTCGTTAAGTTAGTGAGTAAAAGAAGAGACGAACTCGTTAAGTTAGTGTTATACACGTGGTGAAATTATAAGTTACGAATGCTGTATTGTATCACGTGAGGTGCACATGTTTAATTCATTAAGTTAACATAACTAAACGCGTTGAGTTGCTATATTGAACACTAAGGCAACGCGTTAGGTTAGCGTTATAAACTTAAGTTGTTATTTTTGCACGTGGTAAAATTCTTATTATAAAAACATTTGTTTATTACTGGTTCGTTGAGTCATCATAATACAACGGAGATGGTTCGTTGAGATAGCATAACACCACAGACTTAGTTCGTTGAGTTAGCTACAGTACTTGTCACGTGAAATAGCACATGGTGAACTTGTTAAGTTAGAAATGTTAAGTTATATATATATACTTGTGTTACTCGTTTAGTTAACATTAAAGTAACGAATTCTTATTACACTGATGAAAAATTTTTTGACGAGAAAGTTTATTTTCAGGAAATTTTTCAAAGATTCAGGATTGATGATTAAAGAAAATTCGAAATATAAACATCGGTTAGAATGTGTGCGTTTCGATGAAGGAAAAAGAAAAGACGTGGAGAAGTGGAAAACTGGTAGTGGTTAAATGTGAAGGATATGCATGAAATGAAGATACAGTATAAAAGGCATAGAATTCTCGTTGATCAAACCATCCTTGCACACCAAAAAGAAAAATCTTTTCAAGGATCAAACCATCCCTACACACCAAAAGAAAAATCTTTTTCAAGGATCAAAAACACCTCTTCGGGAAAAATCTCTCAAGTGGAAGAAAGTTCAGTGAAGCATAAAAAGGTAAGATTTTCATCACTGAAGATTTGAAGTATCAGAAGAAAGCAAATTCGGTGAAGCATGAAAAGACAAGATATTCGTCACTGAAGAATTGCTGAAGAAGAAAAAGAAGAAGAAGAAAGATCTCAAACAGGGAGAAAAGTTTTAAATTCCGCAAATTAGTTTTCTCTGTTTGTAGTTATGAAATTGTTTAGATGATACATGGTATCAAAATATAATTGCATCTACAATTTCTAAGGAGAATTGAATTGTATATTGTAATTGAAACCTTGAATAAAAATGATTTTATGAAAACAATGTCTCGACTTGTTTTTGAGTTTTAAAGTTTCAATTATATTTCAGAAAATATTAAAAATACACAATTCACCCCTCTTTTGTGTAGCCATACGATCCTACACTTTCCTTCTTTTTGCTCAACTTCTGTATCTCTTCTTCTCTAGTTGTCAAATTTCATGACTTCTTGTCTTTGCAGCTCATTTTTCTGAAATTGCTTGGAATTTTGAACTTCTTTTTATGTTGGAGAATTTTTCTAGATATGAATATTCAGACTTGATATTTCAGTTTGGGATCCGGATTGAATATTCAGATTTGGTTTTTGAGATTGGGATCCTCATTGTAATTTAGCTCGTACTCTTTATTAGTAGTCGAACTTTGTTCGGGGTTTATATGTTATGAAATTAACACACAACCGAGTTTTAATATTTATAACCACAAGTGCACGAAGTCAATTATAGAAAGCATGCAAGAACAAGGATTAGCAATTAAACATAAAATTCACTAGAGTTTATAGATATGCCATGTGTAAATGCATTCTCATCACATGTTTGCCTTAACAATCATGTGTATGTTAGAAATGACTTCATATAGAGTTGAATTAGTAATGAGAAACCTCATTCATGTCCCTCTCTATCCATCACTTAAGAGAAAGCATCACACAATAATTATTACACTACAAACATAGAAAATAAAATTACACTACATCAAACTACTAATTCTACTATAAAACTAGTATACATGGAATTATAACCATACATCTAAATCCATGTATGCTCTAATCTACTAAGTGTAAGCTATATACAATCCAAATCAAGTAAATCAGAGGTTAGAATTAAGTAAAAAACGTCTAAACTATGTTAGAGTTAGAGGAACAATCATTTGAGAAGAATCCACACAAAGACACATAAAATCAAACACATAAGAGGCAAAAACTCAAACTAAGCTTAGAATTGAAATACATTGAAACTAACACAAGAATTCAACATTACAATCAAGGGGAAATATGTGGAAAACATGGAATGAACACATAACAAACATACAACATCAAAACAGGAAATACAATCAACTCCATCTCAACTCATAGTCCATCTCCTCACCTTAAGCCCACATCTCCAATGGTCTTTACACAAGGGACGCCACCTCCTTGCTTCAACCACCAAAGATGTCTACCTTCTCCACCAATTCTCCACGCCTAATGTAACTTGTTCCTTCCACAGATTGGAGGTCCAACATTGAAAGGAATGCAGCAACGTGTAGAACAAGGGAGTGCACTCTTGAAGATACTTCACTACACCTCTACTTGTCTCTCCAATGCTCCTCTCCTCCACAAATTTAACACCTCAAGGAGTAATTGCAGCAGCAATTCAACCTCCCTAATGGTGAAGAATGTTGGAGGAGGAAGTGGAGAGAACAAGGAAAGGGAGAGACCTACCTCCAAGAGCCGTTTGGAAGAGAAAACACCAAGAGTGGAGCTCCTTCACCTCCTTGCTTGGAGCACCAAGGGGGATTCCGAATTTTGGAGTTGGAGAGGGGAGAAAACTTGTGGGATACAAGGCCTATTTATAGAGATTTTTGGTCATCAAGGATTGATGATCCCAAGGCTTGATCTAAGGGCCCTCATTCACTTATAATCAAATCCATTTAAGTCATGCATGTAATGTTAGTAATACATGCCAAAAATAACTCTAGTTATGAACTTGAAATATATTTATTTCTAAGGTATGTAACATTCATTTTAACATGTTTACAAATGTGAAATGTAAGTTCATCCATGAATGAATCAATTAGTAACATGTATTTAAAATTATTCATAACCAATGTCACATTATTGCATTTAATGTCCACAAGTTCATAACCATAGTGTATAAAATATATGTGGCCATATCAAATTATTTCAATACCTTGATGACCTTTAAAATCTCTTTCTTGGCCTAAGAATTATTAAATCATACATTCAAGCATATGAACATATAGTATGTTTCGTGAAAATTGCATTAAAGGGGTGCATTTGTGCACATATTCATGCAATGTCATAAAAATGTGATTAACATGTATTTTCTTGTATAAGTGCATATAACTTGAGTTTCAAGACATAGAATGCATGAATTATCATATAAAAATGTGCACAAATATCATCTATATAAACTTTGACTTCAATTTCAACATGTTCATCCACTTAATCCATGATCCATGTACTAATTTGAAATTCAAATTATCCACGATTTCCACTATCTTTTTGAATTTCCACTGTCCACTATCATTTTGAAATTTCCACTTTCTCCACTGTCATTTTGAATTCCCACGATCTCCACTCATAGTTCCACTGAAACTTTATCTTCCTAAAGATTTGTAGAATATCTTCTAACTCTTCATTTTAGTCGAATACTTATCCTTTAAGTCTTGTAAAAACTCGAACACTTATTTGTAACTCTTTGAGTTTTTGCACCTGCAAAACACGTGATTGAACAAGGAAAACTTATCTGTTCGTTAGTCATTTTATAAAACTTGAACAGTTATCTATCCATGAGTTTAAAAACTCAAATAGTTATCTAACTCTTCGATTTTCATTACCGAACACACATGGAAAACACGTGACAACTTAAAACATTAAAAACACACGTGTAGATAACTTGTTGAGTATTTTGTTTTGATGATGTGTGTTGAATGAAAGTAATCATATTTGCTCAATTACTATTGCTTGTGAAAAGAAATTAAAATAATCAATTAATACAGAAAAAACTTACTGATATAAATACTTGTCTGTATTAGATCTGTAGGATCGTATGGCTACATAAGAGGGGGGTGAATTGTGTTTTTCAATATTTTTGAATATAATTGAAACTTTAAAACTCAAAAACAAGTCAAGACATTGTTTTCATAAAATCATTTTTATTCAAGGTTTCAATTACAATATACAATTCAATTCTCCTCAGAAATTGTAGATGCAATTATATATCGATACCATGTTTCATCTATACAATTTCATAACTACAAACAGAGAAAACTAATTTACGGAATTTAAAACATTTCTCCTTATTTGAGATCTTTCTTCTTCTTCTTTCTTCTTCAGCAATTCTTTAGTGACGAATATCTTGTCTTTTTATATTTCACCGAATTTGCTTTCTTCTGATATTTCAAATCTTTAGTGACGTAAATCTTACCTTTTTATGCTTCACTGAATTTTCTTCCACCTGAGAGCTTTTCCCTGAAAAGGTGTTTTTGATCCCTGAAAAGATTTTTGTTTTGGTGTGTAGTGATAGTTTGATCCTTGAAAAGATTTTTCGTTTTGTGTGCAAGGATGGTTTGATCAACGAGAACTCTATGCCTTTTATATTGTATCTTCATTTCATGCATATCCTCCATGTTTAATCACTACTAGTTTTCCACTTCTCCACGTCTTTTCTTTTTCCTTCATCGAAACACACGTTCTGACCCATGTTTATATTTTGAATTTTCTTTAATCATCAGTCTTGGATCTCTAAAAAATTTCTTGCACAATAAACTTTCTCGTCCAAAATTTTTCATCAGTGTAATAAGAAGTCGTTACTTTAATGTTAACTAAACGAGTAACACAAGTATATATATAACTTAACGTTTCTAACTTAATGAGTTCCTCATGTGCCATTTCACGTGACAAGTACTGTAGCTAACTCACTAAAATAACTTATCCTTTCTTTCGGAAGGTTAAATGCTAACTCACCGAAAACAGTTTAAGTTTCGGATAGTTACGGTTGTAACTCTCCGAAAAACTCTTTTTACTATAAAACTAGTGAGACACGTGTCGTGACTTGAAACCATGACTTAAGTTACCTTTCAGATAGTTAGGACTGTAAGTCTCTGAAAAACTTTAACTCACCGATTCAGTAATAAACAAATGTTTTTATAATAAGAAGTTTACCACATGTAAAAATAACAACTTAAGTTTATAACGCTAACCTAATGCGTTGCCTTAGTATTCAATATAGCAACTCAACGCGTTTAGTTATGCTAACTTAACGAGTTAAACATGTGCACCTCACGTGATACAATATAACATTCGTAACTTATAATTTCACCATGTGTATAATACTAACTTAACGAGTTCGTCTCTTCTTTTACTCACTAACTTAGTATAATTTTAGATCTAATACAGACAAGTATTTATATCAGTAAAATTTTTCTGTATTAATTGATGATTTTAATTTCTTTTCACAAGCAATAGTAATTGAGCAAATATGGTTATTTTCATTCAGCACACATCATCAAAACAAAATACTCAACAATCTCCCCCTTTTTGATGATGACAAAATCATATTAAATCAATTATGAAATATGTTTAACTCAACAAAGCACCTTCGTTGGGTTAACTTTTCATTCAACAAATAAGTTTGTTGACTTAAGTTCACTTAAGCTTATTTGTATTGTTTGTATAAATTTCACCTCTCAGAACTAAAACTTTCAGATGTCAATAATTATATAAGCATCAGTTTTCTAATTATCATCTATCAGATTACAATAACCATTTAAATATCATCTCTCTTTATAATATATGCAATTAAAATCATAATCATCTTTTTATAATATTTTTCTCCCTTTTTGTCATTAATCAAAAAAATAATTACAGAGAATATATATATAGTAAAAGATATATTTACAACAACTCTTTTAGTAAACAATAATAAGAATTGAATACATTTACAGAAACAAATGTATTATTCAATGATCAAATAAGGAATACAAACATTACATTTTGTATTCAGAAACAAACAAAAATAGTTATCAAATCTCCTAAGTATATCACTTATAGCATTATATATTTTATCTCCTAGATGCCTAATATCATTTCTGATGTTGTTAAGCACTGCATCGAAGTCAAGAGGTAGCTGGGTTTGATGTTCTGCTTGAATTGAATAACTTTGTTGTTGTTGTTGTTGTATATGGTATGTACAATCAGGTTGTTGTTGTTGTTGTTGTCATTGAGGTTTATGCATGAGCTGGAATCGTTGCAAATCTTTTACACTAAATGCTCTCATGCCTTTAGTTTCAGAGGGCCAGTCGGATAAATTCAATTGACTTGCAATGAGTCTACATACAGCATCACCATAAAATAACTTTGAACTCATATGCTGTAGTTGAGAAATAAAAACAGCAAACCAATTGTTTGAATTCTATTCAGTAGGCCATAAATTGCATATAAACAGCTTCTGCTGACTTCCAAATTGTGTCCAACTCTCTGAAATAAATTTGCATGCAATATATTTGCAATGAACCTTGCCTCTGCATTCAGATTTTCTATTAATCTCATTTCAGAATATACATCTAGAATTTTTGATAAAGACTGAATGTTCCATTCCAGTTGTCTAATCATGTCAAATCTGTTTGTAACAACACCTTCATTCTTTAATCCCAAAACTTCAAAAATTAACTCAGGAGACAATGTGAACTCCTGTTGATTTATTTGAGTTTTTAGTATGTTGTCATTCTTGACCAGATTGCTATAAAAAGCTGCAATAAGCTCTTTGTATTGTTTCCATTTCATTCCAACTGGCAAGAATTGAATGAGGCCTTGAAACTCAAATATATCTCTTATTTCCATCAAATTTTTGAATTTTATTGGACGAGCATGCAGAATCTGACATGTAATCAGATTATTGTATTTCTGCAATGCTTCTTCAGATCTAAAATGAATTGAATTATCTTGAATTTGTAATACTGTACACAAAGAAGGTGATACCTAAAGGTGTGATTCTGAATTTATTTCCTCTTCAGGAATCTCTTCTGCAAAATGAATGTCATTTTGTTCCTCTGTCAAAATATTATCTTGAAGTTGCTCAGGTAAGCTTGGTTCTTTAGCTTCAACAGTGTAGGGAACATTTTCAATATGCTCAACATTCATCTGTTCAGTCTCTATAGAATCTTTAGAGTTCAATTTTTCCACAAATTCTACAACCGGTGTATCTGTTTGTAATTGTTCATTTTGTTCGATAGATATTTCCATTAATACATGCTGTGAATTCTCAAACTCTATTTCTATAGATTCTGAAGAAGGCTGGTTAACTTTTAGCTCTTCTAGAGTCTTAACATTTTCAATATCTACTACTCCAGACAATTCAGCCTGTGAACTAGTTACTACCTCAACATTGTCAATTATATCTGCAATAACTTGTTCAATGCCAGGTGCCTGATGCTCTGATTTTTCAATTTCTACATCATTAAGACTTGTACTAATAAAAAAACTTGAGCTCATATTTGACTTGTATTTCTTCTCAAGCTTTCTAGCAAGGGAAAATAAAGACTCATTATCATCATCAGTTTCAGTATGTTCGGAACTGATGAGTTTATTAGATGCACAATAAGGTACAATGTCTATATCTAGACATAAATTGTCCTTTGAAAATAAATTTTCATCTGATTTTCCTTTCTCAATATACTTTGTTTCCTTAAACATAATTTTTCTAATTTTCTTTCTACTATAACATTTCTATTTCTCCTCTTCAAGTATTGCTGTTTTCTTTTCAAATTGCTCCATAAAAGTTTTCTACTTTAGTTCTTCAAAGACACTTTCTATTGCTATAGCCTTTCAAAGACTTTCAACTTTTCTTTTATCAACAGCAATATTTGATTCTAATTGTTTTGAATATAAAGGAGTAGGGATAGCTGATTCATGCTCTTCCTCAAATGGTTGTAGTCTTGTACCGTTTATTGGTATTTGAGGAGTTCTAGTTGAAGAACCTACACCTTTTTCCAAATATTTTGCATACTGTTCCAAAAATGCTATCTCAGCACATTTCATTCTGTATTCTCTATCAAATTTACTTCAAATACCCATGTATGTAATATTTGCATCAGTATGTTGAAGTTCTTGTCTAACTTCATCTAGTATTTCTTTAGAAAAGAAGTATTCTCGATAAATTTTTGCTAACCTTTTGTCCACTCGAAATATTTTCTTGAACCAAGTGCGTGGAACTTCATCATTTTCTATTTCTTTTCCTTTTGCATCTCCTCTGCTTTTGCCTTTTCCTCTACCACGACCTTTGTAGAACTTAGAGACCATCGTCGCAAGTTATAACAGCAACAAGCGAGAAATAGTTTCTTGACAAAGTTTACAAATAACCTAAGTGCCCGTGTAATAAGTGTTTAGATAGGGTTTTAGGTGAATAACTCAACGTGAAGAGAAGTCGGGTTTAGATATTAAATAAATATTGAATAAAGTTTATTCAATTAAGGTACCCGAAATATTCAAGTATAACTCATTGAGTTAACTAACCTAACAAGTAAAACGCTGTATAGAGGCATTTTTACACATTGCCTTATCTAACATAACGTTTAGTTAGTACACTTAAAATAATTTTCGGACGCTTCCAACTGAAACGTTCTGAACACATCACAATAGCTATACCTTATTATTTTCTTGAGAACATTGTAAACTATTCTAACATTCCTATCCTTTGAATCTAAAATAGTTTGTTTGTCTTTTTAAATTATTTCATCAAGATTTTAAGAAGACATTAATTCAGATTAACTAAGATTTGTATTCTGAATTATATTAATCTGTTTTTGGACATTGTTAATCCTCCCCCTACAAATATACTTCTTATATATTCAATAACATACAAAATATACTTGTATAACAATAGATATTAAGTATAACTATACTTTTAAATTTTCTTTTCAGAAACTTCTGTTATTCTGACTTCATCAAAAATGATTTCCAGAATCAATTCCTACTGTATATGAATCAAAACACAACTTTGAACTCTATATGATTAATTTAAGGAGAATTAAAGAATGTATCTCAAATAAACGTTTTCAAAAGTATTAATGTTGATTCAATAAATCAGTAGTCATATTGGTAGAAACTATATGCGATTCAAAGATATCTGTAATTAATGAAACAACTTTTTTTTTCAAAACAGTAAATATTGATTATTTTCTTTAAAAGTTAGTTTGAAAAGCTTGAATCATACAAGAGCTTTCTAATGTACCCGTGTAATGAGTTTCAGTTAACAATCCTAGATCTGATCAGGACCTTAGGTTGCCAAATTTAAAGAATCCTTCTTTTAGGACAACAATCCTTACATACCTATCTGCTCAAGTACAAAAGGCTCGTGATCAAATTAATCAATAAACTCTCAAAGATTTTCACTTTGTAAGCACTTTTCTTTTTAAGCACAATATATATGTATTCCATTAATACAGATGCAATAAAACACAAATCTCATACAATTTTTACTTCTATGATTTTACTGAGAATATGAATCAGTTTCAATAAGCTTATACTTTTGATTAACAGTTTAAGATGAGTTACATATAACTTATTCTACAAGTTTAATCAATTAAGTCAAATTTATGCATGATCATATGCACTTTCCTTGATTCAAAGAAAACACTTAATCAACATTTCAGAATGTCAGAAGTATTTAATGTTTTTCATTTACACTACCACTTAAAATTGTAAAAACCATTAAAATTGATAAACTACTTAAAATCAATAAGATACTACTATGATTTTACAATAAATACATAGTATCTTAAGTAACAGTTTAGATGTTACTTTAGATATTTATGATAAGTATATAATATCTATGAGGTGAACAACATCATTGTTTAGAATGAAAAAGTGCTTATTATTAACGGTTAAATGATGGTTAATTGCATAATATTTAGCTTATCATATAAGAATTAAGACATTATGTTATAATTGCACTGTTATATGCTTTAATAGAAGAATTTGCTTAATGTGGGGGAATTAATGTTAATTTAGTACATTTATGAACTGTCGGTAAGTTGCAAGCTGTGAAATTCTTAAGTATCCGAATTTTCTGATATTTTGGACAGTTATGTTTAACATACCGAACAAATTCAGACAGTTATGTTTAACAGACTGAATATGTATCAGATAGTTACGTTTAAATTGCCGAATAGCTATGTTTTGAGAGAATATTTTATTATTTCCTGAAGTACACATGTCGAAACCATAATGAATGACTTAAGTGAACTTTCGGTGAGTTATTTATAACTATCCGAAATTGTAGCTGAGCATTGGATAATTATCCCTGTAACTCTCCGAAATCTCTTTTTATTTAGAAAATAGCTGAGGACATGTGTCATGTTCTAGGAAATTGACTTAAGTGGATTTTCGGTGAGTTAGTTGTAACTATCCGAAATGCATCTAAGCATCGGATAGTTAGACCTGTAACTCTTCGAAATGTTATTTTATGATTAAACTATTGTTGACACATGTCGAGATCTGGTAGATTTACTTAAGTTATATATCGGTGAGTTATTTGTAACTATCCGAAATGCATCTGAGCATCAGATAGTTAAGTTTATAAGTATCTGAAATGCACCTAAGCATCGAATAGTTAAATTTATGCACGTGTTTTATAGTTAAATCAATGAAGAAAGTTCATTGAGTTATTTGTAACTCCATGGACTATATATTTTCTAATATGCCACTATAGTGGTTGTAGAAACAGACAGTTGGAAGAGAAAAACCACATTTGCACGTATCACGTAGGAATTCAATCGCATAGGGAGAAGAAAGCATCGCCGTTGATATAAATGAAGGAAATCCAACCGACCATTCAAGCAGAAGCAGTTACTACTGAAGAAATATAAAAGAAAAGATGAAAAAAAGAAGAAGTGTGTGATCGATGGACGGACAGTGTGTGTAGAGGAGGATCAGCGACGCAATTCTCTGAAGTACCACACCAACCATCATCATCACCATCACCACACCATAATCACCAATCATCGGAGGTCTATGAGGATACTTGCCTGATGTCGGGTCGATTTCGAGCCAAACACAATGCTTAACAACCACTGTGAGGAGTGATCGCGTTGCGGGAAGGGAATCCATTTTCACCAAGTGTCGACTCATATTTCAGGAGATCGTAAAGCTTTTAGCCTTGGCTTCGGGTTGATGCCTGTATGCTGAAGAGGAGATCATCTTGTAATTCTGGACTCGCGATTCTATAGGGAGAGGAGACAGAATTGTAAGTGGTTTAATTTTCAGTGGTGTAATCGCATTGCAAGTAGTGTCAGAAGTATTTACTATCAAGTGAGATTACTTTACATTTCACCTATCGCCCATTTCCATGTTCATATTAAAACAAAAATACCAAAAACACTTTATCTATGTTTGTATGTTGTATTTGAGTGTTGTATTGTGATTAATGCTATCTTTGTTAGTGTTGTGATTGTTTTATGTTTATTTTAGTTTTACAGTTTATTGAAAATTGGTTCGTTCAAAAAACTTAAAGATTTTAATGTTACTGTTTGAATTATCTGAATGTTAGTACTGCTCAATGATAAATCCAATGTTTGGATTTAAAAGAGTTTTTATGAAGTTTACCTAACTCACATGCATCACACATAAAGTCCTTTGAGTATTTAATCTTTTGTAAACCTCTCACTAAATGTTTTCTAGATAGTTTATGTAATAGTTTCATATTTATATGCCCAATCCTTCTATACCATAGATATGCATCACTAGTTTCAGCTAGCAAACATGAATTTAAATCAACACTAGAAGGTAAAGATAAAATACATATAGAACCTTTTCTTTTAGCAATAAACTTAATTTCATCTGTATTTTTATCAATAATTTAGCATACATTATCTTTAAACACCATATAATATCCATTTTTAGTTAGTTTTATAACACTCAGCAAATTAAATCCTAGGTTTTCTACATATAGTACATTCGAAATAACACAAGTCGATGTTATTTGAACATTACCCATACCTATGATTTTATCTTTGCTTTTGTTTCCAAATGTTACACTTCCATTCATGGTATTTGTAAAATTTTGTAGTAGACTTTTCTGTCGGTCATGTGACTTGATGCTCCACTGTCCAAGATCTATTTTGATGTTGTTTCCTCCTGTAAAACAAATTAAGAAAAACTTTTTCTTGGTACCCAATGTTGTTGAGGACCAAGTTCATTAAACGCATATTTCTTCTTTTTGTTTAAAAATAATTTAACATTATCATTTACATTCTTATTAGTTGTAAGTACTATAGACTTATTTTTAACATCATACTTACTTATAGCATTATTGCTCTTATAATCATTCTTTTTGTTTTTAGGTGTAGTATAGTCAAGACCAAACCGATTTTTATCAAATGTTAATTTATTTTGGTCATGCCCATACATTTCAGTGAGTTGATACCAAGATTTTGTATTAGTATTTGAATTTTTAGTACATACAAAATCTTTTTCTGCACATTAATTTTCAGATAAAGAACATGTAGAATGAGTAATTGGTCTAACACTAGTGTTTTGAATTACATGCTCGGGTTTCTGAATTTCCAATTTACTACAATTATCTGAAATTTTAGAAACATTAGTAATTGAATTTCTAGAACAAGAAACAAGATTTTTAGAAACATTTATAATCATGTTAGAAGTACATTTTGACAAATCACATTGATTTATATTATTACTACATGATTCATCCCTTGGAGTACCTACTTCTACATATTTATTACATTGTTTCATGATAAAAGGAATTTTAGTCTTAGATTTACTTGAACTGCAACTAACAAATCCTTTATTGGCTTGAGATTCAGGATATTCAGGATAATTAAATCCTAAGCCAAATTTATATGACACTACAGGGGTACTAGTTAGTTTGTCTAACTTAGTTTGACTTAAATTCCATTTCTCAATGGTAGAATTTAAATCTAGCTCTCTCAGTTTTAATTATCTATCTCTAATTCAAGTTCATTTATATTGTTTCTCAACTTTTCATTTTCAGATTCTATCTTTAATCTTTCAGCATTTATATTCTGTATTTGTTCATGTAAGACATATTCATTAAATCTAAATTTATGCAAATCTCTAGCATGATTTTCATTATCACATTTAAACTTTTCTAAAGTAGTAGACAGGAAACAATTTTCTTCTTCCACAATGGATAAAGAGTTTCTAATATTCTTATTTTCTAGTTTACGCATGATAAGCACATAATAATTCATCAAAGTTAAAATCTGAATAACTTTCAAGATCAGATATTACCTTAGACTCATCTACCATGAAGCACACATGAGCAACATCTTCTAACTCTTGTTTTCCTTCTGAATGTGAAGATTTTGATGATGATTCCTTAGATTCAGACTCTTCAAACGTGTCATCGCAAGTGACCTTCAAAGCCTTTTTCTTGTAAAACTTTTTCTGAGTTTTCTAAGTCATCTTCTTCTGATTTGTCCTACTTTGCTTTTAATTTTTCCTTATAGGACAATTTGGAGAAAGATGTCCAGGTTTCTTGTAGTTGTAACATACATACTTTCTGGATGAAGAATTCTTGTCATTTAGTGATTTTGACATTGAGAGTTTATCATTCTTGTTCCTTTGCTGTTTCCTAGCTTTCCATACTTTTTTGAATTTCCTAGTCAGCAAAATCAAATCCTCGTCAGAATCAGTAGATATATCAGAATCTGAATTAATTTCAAAGGCTATTTCTTTCTTCATTTTTAGTTTGTTGTGACTCAGTGATTCATTTAATTGAACTTCATAAGCTGTTAAGTTTCCTATAAGTTCATTCATGGTATAAACATTTAAATCTCATGATTCCTCAATTGATGTTACTTTCTGAGACCATTTAGAACTTAGGGATCTGAGAATTTTCCTCACCAAATCCTTCTGTTCAAAATTCTTTCCTAAGGATTTTAAAGAGTTTATGATATCAAGAAATTTAGAAAACATCTTAGAAATACTTTCGTCTTCATGCATCTTAAAGAGTTCATACTTATGAATCAACATGTTTCTTTTAGTCTCTTTAACTTGAGAAGTACCTTCTTGTGAAACTTCTAATGCATGCCACACCTCATAAGCAGATTTATATGCCGACACTTTACTGAACTATTCATAACTCAATGCACAAAATAAAATATTTAAACCCTTAGCATTTAGAGTTTCATTTTCTTTTTCAGTAATTGTCCAAGTATTATAAGGGGTAGATAACGGAGTATATGGTTTAGAAATCATGAACTACAACTTATGATCTATACTTTGAAGAAAAATAGTCATCTTATATTTCCAATATTCAAAATGTATTCCATCAAATAAAGGAGGATGATTAAGATTTTGGCATTCATATAAAGAAAAATTACCATTTCCAGTACCATCTTACCTTAGATTTTTCAACCTATTTGATTTTAAACAATTTAAAAACTTTAAAACAACTTGAGCCTTAAATCAAGAAAGTTAAACGTATGCTCAGATATTAATTTCTGTTTAAAAACAAGGAAGTAGAATAAGCAATGATATTAAATAAGTTGGTATCGATTTTATATCAAAGATTATTAACAAACCTCTGATACCACTTGTAGTATGGCTACACAAGAGGGGGGTGAATTGTGTTTTTCAATATTTTTGAATATAATTGAAACTTTAAAACTCAAAAATAAGTCAAGACATTGTTTTTATAAAATCATTTTTATTCAAGGTTTCAATTACAATATACAATTTAATTCTCCTCAGAAATTGTAGATGAAATTATATAACGATATCGTGTTTCATCTATACAATTTCATAACTACAAATAGAGAAAACTAATTTGCGGAATTTAAAACATTTCTCCCTATTTGAGATCTTTCTTCTTCTTTCTTCTTCAGCAATTCTTCAGTGACGAATATCTTGTCTTTTTATGCTTCACCGAATTTGCTTTCTTCTGATACTTCAAATCTTCAGTGACGTAAATCTTACCTTTTTATGCTTCACTGAATTTTCTTCCACTTGAGAGCTTTTCCTCGAATAGGTGTTTTTGATCCTTGAAAAGATTTTTCTTTTTGTGTGTAGGGATAGTTTGATCCTTGAAAAGATTTTTTGTTTTGTGTGCAAGGATGACTTGATCAACAAGAACTCTATGCCTTTTATACTATATCTTCATTTCATGCATATCCTCCACGTTTAATCACTACTAGTTTTCCACTTCTCCACATCTTTTCTTTTTCCTTCATCGAAACACACACATTCTGACCTACGTTTATATTTCAAATTTTCTTTAATCATCAGTCTTGGATCTCTGAAAAATTTCCTGCAAAATAAACTTTCTTGTCCAAAATTTTTCATCAGTGTAATAAGAAGTCGTTACTTTAATGTTAACTAAACGAGTAACACAAGTATATATATAACTTAACGTTTCTAACTTAACGAGTTCCTCATGTGCCATTTCACGTGACAAGTATTGTAGCTAACTCACCGAAACAACTTATCCTTTCTTTCAGAAGGTTAAATGCTAACTCGCTGAAAACAGTTTAAGTTTCAGATAGTTACAGTTGTAAGTCTCCGAAAAACTCTTTTTACCATAAAACTAGTGAGACATGTGTCGTGACCTGAAATCATGACTTAAGTTACCTTTTGGATAGTCACGACTATAAGTCTCCGAAAAACTTTAACTCACCGATTCAGTAATAAACAAATGTTTTTATAATAAGAATTTTATCACTTGCAAAAATAACAACTTAAGTTTATAACACTAACCTAGCGCATTGCCTTAGTGTTCAATATAGCAATTCAACGCGTTTAGTTATGCTAACTTAAAGAGTTAAACATGTGCACCTCACGTGATACAATATAACATTCATAACTTATAATTTCACCACGTGTATAACACTAACTTAACGAGTTCGTCTCTTCTTTTACTCACTAACTTATTATAATTTCAAATCCAATACAGACAAGTATTTATATCAGTAAACTTTTTCTGTATTAATTGATGATTTTAATTTCTTTTCACAAGCAATAGTAATTGAGCAAATATGATTATTTTCATTCAGCACACATCATCAAAACAAAATACTCAAGAAGATCTGAAATTATACTAAGTTAATAACTAGTCATTTTGTTGCAGTAAATTCTCATTTAACTAAACGTTAAGTTAACGTGTGTTTTTATTAAAAGCATGATATGTTTTAAAGTTATATCTTCTATATCATGAACAATGCATGTTTAGACAACTCGTTAAGTTATAGTGTTATTTGTATAGAGATCACGTGAGAACTCGTTAAGTTAGAGGCTTAAAGGTTAAAATAGGTCATGTGAGAACTCGTTAAGTTAGTGAGTAAAAGAAGAGACGAACTCGTTAAGTTAGTGTTGTACACGTGGTGAAAATATAAGTTACGAATGTTATATTGTATCACATGAGGTGCGCATGTTTAACTCGTTAAGTTAACATAACTAAACGCGTTGAGTTGCTATATTGAACACTAAGGCAATGCATTAGGTTAGCGTTATAAAAACTTAAGTTGTTATTTTTCAGGGATCAAAAACACTTTTCAGGGAAAAGCTCTCAGATGGAAGAAAATTCAGTGAAGTCGAAAAGGTTAGATTTATGTCACTGAAGATCTAAAGTATCCGAAGAAAGCAAATTTGGTGAAACAAAGAAAGACTAGATATTCGTCACTGAAGAATTGCTGAAGAAGAAAGAGAAGAAGAAGAAAGATCTCAAATAGGGAGAAATGTTTTAAATTCCGCAAATTAGTTTTCTCTATTTGTAGTTATGAAATTGTATAGATGAAACATGGTATCGATATATAATTGCATCTACAATTTCTAAGGAGAATTGAATTGTATAGTGTAATTGAAACCTTGAATAAAAATGATTTTATGAAAATAGTGTCTCGACTTGTTTTTTAGTTTTGAAGTTTCAATTATAATCGAAAATGTTGAAAAACATAATTCACCCTCCTCTTGTGTAGCCATATGATCCTACATAACTTTACTATATGAGTTTTTAACATAACTCTTCAACTAAATCGAAACGTTAACTATCTGAAAGTTTAGCTATCTGAAATTCTGACTATCCAAAAACTTTAACTATTTGAAAATCTAATTATCCGAAAGTTAACTATCCAAAATTTTAAATGAAACTTTCTAATAACTTGTCAACATTTAATTATGTGACTATTATACTTAGAAAATATTATTTAGACTTATTTAAAAATGTTAATAAAGCATTTATCATTAAAACAAAATTCCTAACAATCTCCCCCTTTTTTATGATGTCAAAACCTAATTAGTCAAATAATCTATACTCCCCCTTTTTGGCATTATAAAAAAGTAAATAAAATGTAAGGAAGAAAAACTTGCTAAGTATATATCGTTCAAAAAGACATATATATATATTTTTAAACATGCATAACTTTCGTGGATAAGAATAAACTGTTTAAATAAAACTGTTTGAAACAACAAAAAAATTGTTAAAAACAAGTATATGATCATTAAATGTAGTAAACAATTTACATAATGCGATTGCTTTACATAAGTAATTTTTGGTAACAAATTACAATAAATAAATCATGCAATACATAATTTGTATAATCAAATGCCTCTTTGTCTTCGAAAAATATTTATCAGAGTATCAGAAATTTGCTTTGCAATGTTTGTACTTACTCTGTTGATCTGATCAATTGTTGCTTGATCTAAATTAGTTTGTGAAACTTGTGACGGTTGCTGTAAAAATTCTGTATTTATATTTGTATGTAAATTTTTATGTGTATCTGTATGTATATTTCTATTTGTATCTGTATGTATACTTGTATTTGTATCTATATGTTGTTGTTCTGAAAACTATGTCGATTGTTGCTGTTGTGACTGAGTTTGCCAATCCTATTGTTGTTGTTGCTGTCGAATTACAGGTGTATTTGCTTCTTGGTATTTTTGTAGTTCCTTTGTAGAGAAAGATCTTGACTTTAATCTTTTCTATGGCTAAGGTGTAATATCTATTTGACTTGTTACAATTCTCAAAAGTGTATCACCATAAAATAATTTACTCTGCAAGTTTAAGATATAGGAAACAACAATATCATACCAGTTCACCTATATATGGTTAATTAATGCATATGTAGCATAAAGACTACATCTACCAACCTCTGCACCATGACCAGACCTTTGAAAGAGTGAAGCATGTAGTATTTTTGCAATAAAATGTGCTTGACCATTTAAATCATTTAGTAATATCATTAGATTGTTGGTAGTCGGATCTTTGGCTAAACTTTTAATGTCCCATTCCAACTGATAAACCTGTTTTCTTTCTGATAATTTAACTCCTTTATTTTTCAAACCAAGTACTTGATAAAGTAATTCTAGAGTTAAATATATATTATAGTCTTGTATATTTGAAACAGGAATACCTTCTTCCACTATTAAGTTTGAGTAAAAACAACTTACATGGAAGTAGAGTCAACAAGCCTTGAAATTCAAACATTTCTTGTATATGTGTCATCCCTTCAAACTTAACTGGTCGTGAATATAAAACTGTAAAAGTTTTATGTCTGAAATTTTTCATAACATGAGTTATTTTTGAACCATAACAATGTATTGTCGTCTAAATTCTATTTAGGATTAGGTATTTTCCTATCATGATGTTCTGATTTGGGACTTGTTTCAATATTATCAGCAGCATCTATATTTTCAGATCTTTCAGAATTGGTGGAATTTCTATCAAAGTTAGTATAAATGTCTGAAATATCTGTTATTGTCGTATTAATAATCTACTAAATTTCTTCTATTTGATCTTCTTGAAACATGTTAGTATCAATAGTCTTTGTACTATTTTGTCTATTAGCAACATTTATTTCTATAATTGGTCTATACAACAACTGTCTCTACATGAAAGAATGTTCTATATCTATTTGTGTAATAGAGTCATTCTGTAATTCTGAAATTTCTTTAATTGATACATTGGCAGTGGTATATTCTATTTGTAACTGTGTAGTTTGTTGATTATATACATTTATCAACAAATATATTGTATACTATAATAGACATAACCACATGTATAAAATGTAGTATAAGCAACTATACCAAAAATCAAGTCTTTATCCAAGATACAGTAAGAGGAAGAATATCTATACATTCCTCTTCAAATGAAATATCTTCAAAATTCATAGACTTAGTGTCTATGTTATCAAAAATATCATCAAAATTGATATCATCTGTATATATATTATCAAAATTTCCTACATGTTCTCTTTCTGTAGGAAAAGAATGTTGGCTTATCACATGATGTGAAAAACTATCCATTGTATTAAAAGAAACATTATGCACTAGTGTGACACAATACCTTAGAGTGTATGCTTGTAATCCGATATTTGTCACATCTATTGGGATTCCTGAAACAAAATCCTGTCTAGCTTGTGCAATGGAAGATAGTTTTCCATTTTTCAATGATTCTTCTCTTTGTTGCAATATGCCTTGTACACCTGTAGTTGGTCCAAAATATTCTAATGTCTTCTTCTTTTTCCGACTATATGTCTGTAGTGTTTCTGGTTGTTCAGGAGGTTCTAAAGTTTTCTTAATTTCTCTTGTTAAAGGCACCTGTGATTTTGATGGTCCTTCACCATGATGCCTAGGTTGTAATAATGGAATATAGAGTTTTAAGCTCTCAACCTCTACCATTTTTAGTTGATAAACTTTTTGTCCTTCACTTCGAAGGCCCATTTTCTAAATGGCTGTTTTCTGTTCATCAATAAATTGTTGAATGTTGTCTAAAATAGCCGGGGGAAAATAATGTTGGGAATACAAAGATTCTAATTCCTTGTTGGCATTTTCTATCATTGGTCCCCATTTCTTTCCATAATAAGTAATAGAATATACTGATTTTTCAAGTACTTGTCCAGAACTTATAACAACCATAGGGTTAGGTTGTAAAGTTCATTTTCACATTTATAATATAGAAAGTTTGGTCTATTTTATTCTAAACTATGTCTCAGCATAGTTTCTAATAAATTTTCAACAGAAATTTTTCTCATCTTGAACAGCTTTTCGAATTTCATGTAGTACTTCATTAGAAAAAGTATATCTTGAGTAAATGTCGTTGATCTCACTTTCTATCTTCTGAAGTTTCATCTCTCTTTTCTGCACTTTTGTCATTCTGCCACGTCCTCTTCCACGTCCTAACATTGTCGATTAATCTTCGCTGTTCACTATAGAACTTAGTGGAAGTAAAGATTGCAAAACTAGGGTTTTACCAAGGTAGAAACACGAAAGGTTGTTAGTAAAACATTTATAACTCTTTGAGTTTATAAATAGGTAAACAGATTCAATCATTGAAATCATAAATATAAGATACGTTACTGATAAATAACTTGAATGCTTACAATAACTGTACAAGTTTTTGTAGGATTGTTGTATCACAAGAGGGGAGTGAATTGTGTCTTTAGTAATTAAAATTACCAGCAGTTAAAACAAGAGCACAAAATACTCGTAAATAAAATTCTATTCTTTATAAACTTTAAAGATAGAATTTACAATATCTTTTCAGTTCAATTCCCTTCTTGACGATTTTGATACAGTAATGTCCGATATACAATTCAAATAGAAAATGAATTCCTTATTCAAAACTAATTTCAAATTATATAAAACCTAATCTTTATGCACGTAGCTCCTTTCATTCTTTTTGCTCAGCTTCTATATCTCTTCTTCTCCAATTGTCAAATTTCCAAACTTCTTGCATTTGCAACTCCTTTTCTGAAATTGCTTGGAATTTCAAACTTCTTCTGATGTTGGAGAATTTTTCTAGATATGAATATTCAAACTTAACTTTTTAGTTTGGGATTCAGATTGAATATTCAGACTTGGTTTTTGAGATTGGGATCCTGATTGTAATGTAGCTCATACTCTCTATTAGTAGTCGAACTATGACTTCACATTCAGCATGTTCATCCACTTAATTCATAATCCATAATCCACGTACTAATTTCAAATTCAAATCATCCATGATTTTCACTATCTTTTTGAATTTCCACTTTCTCCATTATCATTTTTGAATTCTCACGATCTCTACTCGTAGATTCACTAAAACTTTATCTTCTTGGAGTTTTTGTAGAATATCTTCTAAGTTTTCATTTTAGTTGAACACTTATCCTTTAAGTCCTATAAAAGCTCGAACACTTATTTGTAACTCTTCGAGTTTTTGCACTTGCAAAATATGTGACTGAACATAGAAAACTTATCTGTTCGTTAGTCATTTTATAAAACTCGAACAGTTATCTATCCATGCATATAAAAACTCTAACAATTATCTAACTCTTCGATTTTCATTACCAAACGCACATGGCAAACACGTGACCACTTAAAATATTAAAAACACACATGTAGATAACTTAACTATACGAGTTTTTAACATAACTCTTCGACTAAATCGAAACGTTAACTATCCAAAAACTTTAACTATTCGAAAGTTAACTATCTGAAATTTTAAATGAAACTTTCCAATAACTTGTCAACATTTAATTACGTGACTATTATACTTAGAAAATATTATTTGGACTTATTTAAAAACTTTAATAAAGCATATATCATCAAAACAAAATTCCTAACAATCTCCCCCTTTTTGATGATGTCAAAACCTAATAAGTCAAATAATCTATCTTCTCCCCCTTTTTGGCATTATAAAAAGAAGTAAATAAAATACAAGGAAGAAAAATTTTCTAAGTACATATCGTTCAAAAAGACAGTTTTAAACATACATAACTTTCGTGGATAAGAATAAACTGTTTAAATAAAACTGTTTTAAACATAAAATGTCAAAAACAAGTTCATGGTCATTAAATGTAGTAAACAGTTTACATAATGCGATTGCTTTACATAAGTAATTTTTGGTAACAAATTACAATAAATAAATCATACAATACATAATTTGCATAATCACAAGCCTCTTTGTCTTCGAAAAATATTGATCAAAGTATCTGAAATTTGCCTTGTAATTTCTGTACTTACTCTATTTATCTGATCAATTATTGCTTGATCTAAATTAATTTGTGAAACTTGTGATGGTTGTTGTAAAAATTCAGTATTTATGTCTGTATGTAAATCTTTATGTATACTTGTATTTGTATCTGTATGTTGCTGTTGTTTTGAAAACTGTGTCGACTGTTGTTGTTGCTGTTTTAACTGATTTTGCCGATCTTGTTGTTGTTGTTGTCGAATTATAGGTGTATCTACTTCTTGGTATTTTTGTAGTTCCTTTGCAGAGAAAGATCTTGATTTTAATCTTTTCTGTGGCCAAGGTGTAATATCTGTTTGACTTGCCACAATTCTAAAAAGTGTATCACCATAAAATAATTTACTCTACAAGTTTAAGATATGAGAAACAAAAATATCATACCAGTTCACTAGTATATGGTTAATTAATGCATATGTAGCATAAAGACAGCATCTTCCAACCTCTACACCATGACCAAACATCTGAAAAAGTGAAGCATGCAATATTTTTGCAATAAAACGTGCTTGACCATTTAAATCATTTAGTAATCTCATTGGATTGTTGGTAGTTGGATCTTTGGCTAAATTTTAATGTCCCATCCCAACTGATGAACCTGTTTTCTTTCTAATAATTTAACTCATTCATTTTTCAGATCAAGTACTTGATAAAGTAATTCTGGAGTTAAATATATATCGTAGTCTTGTATATTGGAAACAAGAATACCTTCTTCCATTGTTAAGTTTGAGTAAAAACAACTTATAATTTCTAGTATAACTAGATGGCTTGGTTGTTGTGGACGTAGAGTCAACAAGCCTTGAAATTCAAACATTTCTTGTATATGTGCCATCCCTTCAAACTTAACTAGTCTTGAATGTAAAACTATAAAAGTTTTATATGTTTGAAAATTTTCACAATAGGAACTATTTTTGAACCATAACAATGTATTTTCATCTAAATTCTGTTCAGGATTAGGCATTTTCCTGTCATGACGTTTAGATCTAGGACTTGTTTCAATATCATCAGTAGCATCTATATTTTTAGATCTTTCAGAATTGGTGGAATTTCTATCGAAGCTAGTATAAATGTCTGAAATATCTATTATTGTCGTATAAATAATCTACTGAATTTTCTCTATTTGTTCTTCTTCAAACATATCAGTATCAATAGTCTCTATATTATTCTATCTATCAGCAATATTTATTTCTATAATTGGTCTATATAACAACTATCTCTGTATGAAAGAATGTTCTATATCTATTTGTGTAATAGAATCATCTTGTATTTCTAAAATTTCTATAATTGAGACATTGACAGTGTTATATTCTATTTGTAACTGTGTAGTTTGTTGATTATATAAATCTATCAACAAATACACTATATACTATAATAGACATAACCACATGTATAAAATGTAGTATAAGTAACTATACCAAAAATCAAAAATCTCTATCTGAGATACAATAAGAGGAAGAATATCTGTACATTCCTCTTTAGATGAAATATCTTCAAAATTCATAGACTCGGTATCTATGTCATCAAAAATGTCATCAAAATTGATATCATCTGTATATATATCATCAAAATTTCCTACATGTTCTCTTTCCATAGGAAAAGAATGTTGGCTTGTAGCATGATTTGAAAAACTATCCATTGTATTAAAAGAAACATTATGCACTAATGTGACACAATACCTTAGAGTGTATGCTTGTAATCCGATATTTGTCACATATGTTGGGATTTCTGAAACAAAATTTTGTCTAGCTTGTGCAATGGAACGTGGTTTTCCATTTTTCAACGATTCTTCTCTTTGTTGCAATATGCCTTGTACACCTACAGTCAGTCCAAAATATTCTATTGTCTTCTTCTTTTTCCGATTATATGTCTACAGTGTTTCTGGTTGTTTAGGAGGTTCTAAAGTTTTCTTAATTTCTCCTGTTAAAGGCACCTGTGGTCTTGATGGTCCTTCACCATGATGCCTAGGTTGTAATAATGGAATATAGAGTTTTAAGCTCTCAACCTCTACCATTTTTAGTTGATAAACTTTTTGTCCTTCACTTCAAAGGCCTATTTTCCAAATGGCAATTTTCTGTTCATCAATAAATTGTTGAATGTCGTCTAAAACAGCTAGGGGAAAATAATGTTGAGAATACAAAGATTCTAATTCCCTATTGACATTTTCTATCATTGGTCCCCATTTCTTTCCATAATAAGTAATAGACTGTACCGATTTTTCAAGTACTTGTCCAGAACTTGTAACAACTGTAGGGTTAGGTTGTAAAGTTCGTTTCCACCTTTGTAGCATGGAAAGTTCGGTCTGTTTTATTCTAAACCATGTTTCAGCATAATTTCGAATAAATTTCCAACAAAAATTTTTCTCATCTGAAACATCTTTTCTAATTTCATGTAGTACTTCATTAGAAAAAGTATACCTTGAGTAAATGTCGTTCATCTCTCTTTTCTACACTTTGGTCATTCTACCATGTCCTCGTCCACGTCTTGACATTGTCGATTAATCTTCGCTGTTCACTATAGAACTTAGTGGAAGTAAAGATTGTGTAACTAGGATTTTACCAAGGTAGAAACATGAAAGGTTGTTAGTAAAACATTTATAACTCTTCGAGTTTATAAATGGATAAATAGATTCAATCATTGAAATCATAAATATAAGATCTGTTATTGATAAATAACTCGAATGCTTACAATAACCATACGAGTTTTACAACCGACAAAAGCAGAAGACTTAGCGTAATTGTTTGTGTAAAGAAAATAACTACTGACTAGGTAAAATTGAGAAAACTCGAAGACTTTTGATAACTATTTGAGTTTTAAGAGCAGTAAAGCACATAACTATATGACAAACTAGAATAGTTATTGTCATAGTTTAAGTCTTTTTTAAAAAAAAGAAATTTTAAGTTAACTGTTCGAGTTTCTCGAATGGATATGCGTAAAAGTCGAAGACTTAAGCATAACTGTTTTAGTTTTGACATGAGACATAATAAAGCAATTAAATTCAACACGTGCATAATTCTAACTGAAAGAGTTCAGATATTTTGGATACTTACAAACCTAACTATCCGATGCTCAGATGCATTTTAGATAGTTACTAGATAACTTACCGAACATTCACTTAAGATATGCATTAAGGCTTTAACACGTGTACTTCAGGAAATAATAAAATATTCTTTAAACGTTTAAAACATAACTGTCTGGTATATACAATATAACTTTCTGAAATAATAGAAAATTCAAATACTTAAGAATTAAAAAGCTTGTAATTCATCGACTGTTTAGAAATGTACTTAATTAATGTTAATTTCTTGAAATTATGCAGATTAAAGCATATAATAGTGTAATTATAACATAATGGCTTAATTCTCTTATGATAAATTGCTCTCCCTATATAAATGTAGTCTAGAGAATCTATGGCGTACTTAATATTAGGTTGCCAAGCCCTAATAGATTTGTCATTAAAGTTCAAAATCTAGCGTACTTAAACTAGGTTGTGAAGCCTTAATAGATTTGAGTCTCTCTACCTTTTTTTTAAAAATTTAAATATAGAAATAAGTAGTAGATTTAACAATTTAGACTTTCTAGCTTTTATTTTATTCAGTTTACAATAGAAAATTTATAAAGATATACTTTCAATTAACTTAAAAGAATTCAATGAGTACACGAACTTAAGAAAATAAATGCATTACATTATGTGTAAAAGATAGATAATAACAATGAAAAATAACAAAGATTATATGCATAGATTATGACAGAATTGTTATAACACCTATAAAATAAATTAAGCTTGAGTACATTGCCTCCCTTTTATATATATATATATATATATTTTATGTATTACCTCCCACAATATCATCTTTTTATGTGATCATAATCTCTTGCTTAGGGGAAAGATAACCAGTTACTCAATGATAAGTGAGAACAGGTAATTTTTTTTTTAATTGAATTTAAACAGAATCTGAATTACTTGTAAAATTAGTTTTCAGTCAGCACATCCCAAACTAGTTTGTTCAAGTGACTAGGGTTTAAGATCCCCCAACGGACTTAATTACTCAAGCAATTGTAGACAAACAATAAAACAATATAGTAAATTTAATAAGAGGTAACTACAAGACTTAATTTTTCTAACAATATATTAATAACTTTCCTTTAATAAACGGTACATATTTTCTATGTATTTTTCAATTAAAATCTTTATAATGGTGTATACATAAGTAACAAAAATACAGTTGGCACTCATATTGAATCAAATTAACATTCCTTAAGTAAACTTTTCTTAATTTTTCTTAAATAAATTGACTTCAATAAAAATCAGAATTTCATAAATTCTTAACTACCAATAAACAGTAATTCTAAAATAGATATTTTGAGTTTGTTTTTTTTTTTTTTTTTTAATAAAGAAATTAAATTCTAAAGCTACTTTATAACAAACCAAAATGTTATGCAATGAATAGGACAATTTAAACATCAGACAACTTACAAATACCTAGTTCTAATCGTAATTTTGAAAAGATATTCTCATCTAAGGGTTTTGTAAATAGATCTGCTAATTGTTTTGTGGTAGGAATAAAATTTAATACTATTTTTCCTTTTATAACATTATCCCTTATAGAATGATCTTATAAATTTAATACTATCACAGAAAATCTTAGTTGGTTCATAGGCTAAATTAAAATCTTTTAAAGTTTGTTTGATTTACAGGATTTGAGCACAGCAAAGTGCAACAACTATATATTCAGCTTCAGTTGTAGGTAATGCTATACAATTTTGTTTTTTGCTAAACCATGACACTAAAGAACTTCCTAATAAATGACATGTACCACTAGTATTTTTTCTTTCAGACTTACATCCTGCGAAATCAGCATCACTATAACCTATTAAATTTAGAGAACTATGTTTAAAGTAAAACAATCTGAAATTGATGGTTCCTAATAAATATTTAAAAATTAGTTTAACAGCAAGTAGGTATGATTCTTTAGGATTAGATTGATATCTAGCACAAGTACACACACTAAACATAATATCTGGTTGGCTAGTTGTTAAATAAAGTAATGAACCAATCATACTTCTATATTGTTTTATATCTACTATTTTTCTAGAGTCATCTATATCCAACTTAGTGATAGTACTCATTGGTGTATTCTTTGTTTTAGTGTTGTCTAACCCAAACATCTTTAATAAATCTTGAGTATATTTTTCTTATGAAATAAAAGTACCTTGATCTAACTGCTTAATTTGTAAGCCTAGGAAAAATGATAGTTCACCCATCATACTCATTTCAAATTGATTAGTCATGTCTTTCGAAAAGGACTTAACTAATTTATCATTTGTTGCACCAAATATAATGTCATCTACATAGATTTGAACTACCAATATATCTTTTTCAACCTTCTTGATAAAAAGAGTGTGATCTGCCATTCCTATAGAACCCTTTCTCCATAAGAAATTTAGATAATCTCTCATACCAAGACCTAGGGGCTTGTTTAAGGCCATATAATGCCTTTTTAAGCTTGTAAACATACTCAAGATGTTTTGTGTAGGATCGTATGGCTACACAAGAGAGGGGTGAATTGTGTTTTTCAACATTTTTGATTATAATTGAAACTTCAAAACTCAAAAACAAGTCGAGACACTATTTTCATAAAATCATTTTTATTCAAGGTTTCAATTACACTATACAATTCAATTCTCCTTAGAAATTGTAGATGCAATATATATCGATACCATGCTTCATCTATACAATTTTATAACTACAAACAGAGAAAATTAATTTGTGGAATTTAAGACATTTCTCGTTTGAGATCTTTCTTCTTCTTCTTCTCTTTCTTCTTCAGTGACAAATATCTAGTCTTTCTTTGCTTCACCAAATTTGCTTTCTTCTAATACTTTAGATCTTTAGTGACATAAATCTGACCTTTTCTACTTCACTAAATTTTCTTCCATTTGAGAGTTTTTCCCTAAAAAGTATTTTTGATCCTTGAAAAGATTTTTCGTTTGGTGTGGAGGGATAACTGATCAACGAGAATTCTATGCCTTTTATACTGTATCTTCATTTCATGCATATCCTCCATGTTTAATCACTATCAGTCTTCCACTTCTTCACGTCTTTTCTTTTTCCTTCATCGAAATACACACGTTCTGACCCACGTTTACATTTTGAATTTTCTTTAATCATCAATCTTGGATGTCTGAAAAATTTCCTGCAAAATAAACTTTTTCGTCCAAAATCTTTCATCAAGTGTAATAAGAAGTCGTTACTTTAATGTTAACTAAATGAGTAACACAAGTAGATATATAACTTAATGTTTCTAACTTAACGAGTTCCTCATGTGCTAACTCACGTGACAAGTATTGTAGCTAACTCAATGAACTAAGTCCGTGGTGTTACAAATAACTCAACGAACCAGTAATAAACAAATATTTTTTATAATAAGAATTTTACTATGTGCAAAAATAACAACTTAAGTTTTTATAACGCTAACCTAACGTGCTGCCTTAGTGTTCAATATAGCAACTCAACACATTTAGTTATGTTAACTTAACGAGTTAAACATGTGCACCTCACGTGATACAATATAACATTCGTAACTTATATTTTCACCACGTGTACAACACTAACTTAACGAGTTCGTCTCTTCTTTTACTCACTAACTTAATGAGTTCTCACGTGACCTATTTTAACCTTTTAGCCTCTAACTTAACGAGTTCTCACGTGATCTCTATACAAATAACACTTTAACTTAACGAGTTGTCTAAACGTGCATTGTTCATGATGCAGAAGATATAATTTTAAAACATAACATGTTTTTCAATAAAAACACACGTTAACTTAATATTTAGTTAAATGAGAATTTACTACAATAAAACGACTAGTTATTAACTTAGTATAATTTCAGATCCAATATAGACAAGTATTTATATCAGTAAACTATTTCTGTATTAATTGATGTTTTTTAATTTCTTTTCACAAGCAATAGTAATTGAGCAAATATGATTACTTTCATTCAACACACATCATCAAAACAAAATACTCAACATTTTGAATCTTCAAAACTTAGAGGTTGTTTTACATAAACTTCTTCTTTTTTGTATCCATTTAGAAAAGTAGTCTTAACATCCATTTGATATAATTTGAAATTCATATAACAAGCATATGCTAACAAAATTTGTATTGATTATAGTCTAGCAATAAGAGTAAATGTTTCATCATAGTCAATTCCTTCCTCTTGCTTGTAACCTTGAGCAACTAACTTAGCTTTATTTTTAACTATATGTCCATCCTGATCTACTTTGTTTCTAAATACCCACCTTGTTCTTATTATGAACTGATTTTCAAGTGGTGGAACTAGGTCCCATACCTCATTTCTTATAAATTGATTTAGCTCATCTTGCATAGTTAAATACCAAAATTCATCTTCTAAGGCATCTTCAATTTTCTTAGGTTCTAGTAAAGAAACAAATGAGTAAGCACCACAAATGTTGACTACTAATGACCTAGTCCTAACTCCTTGATTAGGATCTCCTATTATCTGATCAATAGGATGAGATGAAGCATAACGCCAATTTCTATGTTGTTCCACATTTTCTATAGGTATGACATTATTTTCTTCTAAATCTTCATCATTTAAATTTATATTTCTTATTCTGTCAGATATCTCTTAATTTCTCTGTCAACATCATTTGGTACCATTTCTGGGAGAATTTTTAAATCAAAGTTTTTAGCATGTTTAAAATCCAAATGAGAATTTTCATAAAATTTCACATATAGGGTTTCCTCAATGGTTTTTGTTGATTTGTTATATACTCTATATGCCTTACTTCTAATGGAATAACGAACAAAAATACCTTCATCTGATTTGGCTCTAAATTTGTCTCTATGTTCCTTAATGTTTAAAATAAAACACTTGCAGCAAAAGGGTTTTAAATAACTTATTTTGGGAACTCTGCTATACCATATCTCATAAGGAGTTTTATCCAAAATTGGTCATAGATTTACTCTATTTATATAACATAATATGGTGTATGAACTGCTTCTTCCTAGAGAGATAGGGGTAACTTATTTTCATTTAACATGGTTCTAGACATTTCCTGAAGTGATTTGTTTTTACGTTCTACTATCCCATTTTGTGAAGGACCTCTTAGAAATGAGTACCTATGATCTATGCTTAATTCTTCACAAAAGGTATCAATTTGATCATTATCAAATTTTGTACCATGATCACTCCTAAGTTTTTGAATTTTAACATTTTGCTCATTCTGAACTTTATTACAGAATATCTTAAATATTTCAAAAACTTCAGTTTTATTAGCTAGAAAATAAACCCAAGTAAACCTAGAATAGTCATCAACTAATACAAAAGCATAATGTTTACCTCCTAGACTAGGAGTCCTAGTAAGTCCAAATAAATCCATATGCACTAGTTCTAATACTCTTTTGCTTGTTATTTCATTTAAACTTTTAAAAGATGTTTTATGTAATTTACCTAGTTGACATGCATCACACATAAACTCTTTCGAGTACTTAATACTAGGAAACCTCTAACTAGATTCTTTTTAGACAGCTTTTGTAATAATTTTAAGTTTGAGTGTCCTATCCTTCTATGCCATAAAATAACTTCATCCGATTTTGTAATTAAGCAAGCATTGTCTTTAATAATATCAGAAGGCAAATTCAGAAAACAAATAGATCATTTCTTATATGTAGTGAATAAAATTTCATTTGTAGATATGCCCATAATTTTATAGGAATCTTTTTCAAAAATTACTCTATAAAGCTTTATTAAAACAGAAACACTCAATAAATTAAAACCTAAGTTTTCTACTAATAAGACATCATTTATAAAACATTTTTCCAAAGGTAACTTGTCCGTTTTTGGTCTTTGTTACTTCTGTAAGTAATCGTATATCTCTAGTCATGTGGCTGGATGCTCCACTGTCCATTATCCATTTTGATTTCTGTACCTACAAAACAGTTAAGAAGAGATTTTATCTCTTGGAACCCATTTCTTAGTGGGTCTAAGAATTTTAGAGAAAGTCATATCAAAATAATCAATATTTTTAAACTTCAACTTATCTATTTTCTGATAATTATTCTTGCGTTTATTTCTCTTAGTGTTATAATTATCAAAACATTTATTTCTATGAAAACCAGAGTTGAAATTTTCATTTCTGACATTATTTGATTGTTGATCCCAATATTTGATATTTTTTAAATATGAAGAAAACTAATCAAAAATATTAAAATTCTCAAATGACTTAACTTGATTTTTCTGAAATTTCTTTTGAAATTGTTGCATTGTGTGCTATTATTTATATGCTGTATTTTATCAATTTACACATATTTATCTCCCTTTTTAATCACACACAGAATAGTTTTTCTTTTACTATTCTTAGTATTAGAATTAAAGACATTATTTTTAGCAATACCATCATGCAATATATAATTTTCAGAAGATGCATCGTGTAAACCAATACCATGTTTTTCTATATTGGATATTTTACTACTAAGTTCATTTGTTATAGTTTAACTATTATTCCATTTACTTAATGTAGCCTTTTGGTCACAAACCTTAATTTTTAACATATCAATTTCTTAATTTAAATAAGTAATAGTCAACTTTAGTTTTTCAATTTCACAGTTCATTTTCTTTTTATCAGCAATTAAATTTTCACAATTAGCATGCAATTTTCTTTCTATTGCAGTAAATTTTAAAATTTCCTATGCATGCTTTTGATTTTCTTTTTTAAATTTATTCAACGTAGAGTTTAGAAAATCAATATTATTTTCAGATTCATCTAGCACTTTCCTAGTGTTCTTTCCTTCTATTTTTACTTTCTTATTTTTTCTAGCTAGTCTATTGTATTCAATAAGTAATCTATCAAAATTATCAAAACTAGCATTTTGATCAGAGGATACCTCACTGGATTTTGCCATGAAGCATACATTTGCTAGATTTTCTTCTGAATCTGATGTTGATGAGGATTCATTGTTTGATGTTGAATCCTTTGCTTCTTCACTCTGTGAAGCTGAAGAGTCATCCCATGTCACTTTAAGTGCCCTTCTCTTTCCAAATTTCTTATTCCTGAAATTATTCCTCGAATTCTTCTTATCTTTGTTGAGAGGACAATCAGTTTGAAAGTGACCCGACCTGTTGCACTTGTAGCATATGATTTTGTCTTTCATGAATGACTTCTTCTCTATATCTCTAGATGTCTTTGTTGACCTGAAGTTCCTACGTTTCTTCAATAGATTTCTAAATTTTCTAGTCAACAATTATAGGATCATCTATATCACAAGAGGGGGGGTGAATTGTGTCTTTAGTAATTAAATACTAGCAGATAAAACAAGAGCATAAAACACTCGTGAATGAAATTCTATTCTTTATTTAAAGACAGAATTTACAATATCTTTTCAGCTCAATTCCCTTCTTGAAGGTTTTGATACAGTAATGTTTGATATACAATTCAAATAGAAAAACAAAGCTCTTATTCAAAATTAATTTTGAATTATATAAAACCTGATCTTCATGCACACAGCTTCTTTCTTTCTCTTTGCTTAGCTTTTGTATTTCTTCTTCTGTAGTTGTCGAATTTCTAGACTTCTTACATTTGCATCTCCTTTTCTAAAATTGCTTGGAATTTCGAACTTCTTCTGATGTTGGAGAATTTTTCAGAATATGAATATTCAAACTTAACTTTTCAGTTAGGGATCTAGATTAAATATTCAGACTTGGTTTTTGAGATTGGGATCCCCTTTCTGTAATGTAGCTCGTACTCTCTATTTGTAGTCAAACTCTGTTGTCTTTCACGTTTAGCATGTTCATCCACTTAATCCATAATCCATAATCCATAATCCACGTACTAATTTTTTCTTTAATCCAAATTACTATGTTTTTGAGTTTCCACTTTCTCCACTAACATTTTGAATTTCCATGATCTCCACTTCGTAGATTTATCGAGACTTTTATCTTCCTGGAGTCTTGTAGAATATCTTCTAAGTCTTCGATTTAGTCGAACACTTATCCTTTAAGTCTTGTAAAAACTCGAATACTTATCGGTAACTCTTCGAGTTTTTTGCACCTGCATAACACGTGACTAAACAAGGAAACTTATCTGTTTGCTAGTTCTTTTATAAAACTTGAACAGTTATCTAACTATTGATTTTTCATTACCGAACGCACATGGAAAATGCGTGACAACTTAAAACATTAAAAACACACGTGCAGATAACATAACTATACGAGTTTTTAATATAAAATATTTGACAAAAATGAAACGTTAACTATCCAAAAGTTTAACTATTGCAAATCTAACTCTTTGGAAATCTTTAATTTATCTGACATAAAAATGAAACTTTTCGTTTATCTGTTAACTAGTATACTTAGAGAAATATACTTAGAGAATATTATGTAGACTTATTTAAAAATGTTAATAAAGCATATATCATCAAAATTAAATACCTAACAACAATAGTAAATCATCGTTAGAATTACTAGTGACTTCTAAGACTTTATCAGTGTCAAAAGCTAGATCCCTTCTAGGGATTCTTCCCTTTTGGATCTAAATGTTGTACTTCATAGGTTATCAGATTGCTTATGAGATCATTGATAGTATATATATTTAAATCTTTGGAGTCTTCAATAGATGTTGTCTTTTGAGCCTAAATTTTAGTTAAAGATTTAAGGATCTTTCTTACCATGTCTTTCTCCTTGAATTTCTTGCCTAAAGATTTAAATAAATTTACAATCTCAAGAAAATGGGAAAACATATCAGAGATACATTCATTTTCATGTATTTTAAAAAGCTCATATTTATGTACTAACATATTAATCTTAGATTCCTTAGCCTAGTTAGTACCTTCGTTGGCAACTTCTAATGCATGCCATATCTCATATGCAATTTGATATGCAGAAATTTTGTTAAATTGATCATGAGATAAAACACAAAATAAGATGTTTAAACCTTTAGCATTCAGTGTCATTCGCTCCTTTTCATCAAAAGTCCAAGTATCATATGGAGTTGTAATTAACATTATAGGATTGCTAATTATATGCCCTAGTTTGAAATCAATTGACTGAAAGAATACTTTCATCCTATATTTCTAGTAACTATAATTGCTACCCTCGAACATAGGAGGGCGATTTGTGGTCGGTCTGTTGAGGTTTTTGTTGTCCCCAAAATAAGGTATTGAAAACTCACAAAGGGAAGCAAAATGATAAAACGTTAAATTCAAAACTCATTTTAAATTAACCGCAAGCGCATGATGCTTTTGTAGTATATTCCGGCGAATACGGGTCGAATCCACAAGGATTTGGCTTTACTAAATAAATCAGAGGTGCCCAAAATAGAGATCTGAAAATATGATCACAGCTTGATTCAAAACACTCTTTCACAATTGATTCATTCATCCTTACATAAGAATATTATGCTATAAATTTTGTCTGAAAATGCAGGATTTTACATCATTTCCTTTGAACTCCCACTACATCCTATTGCATATAAAATCACATAAAAACTACATAGTGAAACATATATGTATCAACTAGAAACTCAATTGATTTCATTCAAAAACATTGAGTACAACTTTGTAAACACAAAGACTAATACTAACATGCATTCAGTAGTTCAACAATACAGATTTATAGGTGGTAACTAAAATTAACATATCTCCCTCAATACTTGATGAAATTGTCCGAAATCAAAGGGCTTTTACAGATAACCTCTTGACCTAAAAACCAATGAAAACTCATGCAAAGATTCAGCTCGGAACCCTTCAAATTCACTTCACAAAACACTGCAAAATAAGGATTCTAGCAGAAAAACAGAGCAGTTGCACATCCATTGAATAAAATCGATAACTCATTTGAAACATCTCTGAAAAATTCTTTAAAACCCAAGACTGCAAACTACTCTTCGAGAACTTGTCTGGGCATCCAAAAAACATGAAAAACTGACATCAGAAACCCTCTGAACATTCACATCAAAGTTGTACAAACAGTAAATCCGAAAACATTTGTCATTTTTCAATCACAACATTAAAATCTACACTACTACCATGGTGTTTTATTGAGTCACCTCAATATAACTTGAAGTAAAGAATAGACACACCCAATAGACATGTATTTACAACATTTACAAGTATACAAATGAGGTTAATCATCAGATTAGTAAAACTATACATAAACAAAAAGAACTATGCACATTCATTCACACATTCACAAGATTCAACCAAAATTTGCTTTCATTCATTCAAACTAAACATAATATGCTACTAAAATTAACGTTCTATGATTAAACTACAATGTAACATTATAACTACATCTAAAACTACAACTACAACATCTAAAAACTACCATTAACCTACTAAAATTACAACAAACACAACTTAAACAAAGAAATGAAAACCTAGAGAGCTCAACGACTTCAACCCTTTTTACCTTGAAGTACAAGCTTGTTTTGGAGAAGAATGGTGCAAGAGATGTGCTCCTAGCCGTCCTCCTAACTAAGAAATTCGTGGCTGTCACCACACGAGTTCTCTTCCGGAAGCGGGAGGTCTTCAAGCACCACCAAACACTAAGCACAAGCAGTCGTCCACAACCCTTGCCTTTCTTCTGCTAGGAGAGATCCACAGAAGAAGGGAGACAGTTGCACGGCTGGAAATGTGCTCCACATAGTACTCACAAGGTCTGGAAATAATGTCCTAGCCGTCCTCCTACCAGCAACCACCAAGAGAGGAGGAGAAGAGGTTGGCCAAACCTTGCAAACCTCCTCCTTGGAGCTTCATGAGAGGGGGGAGGACACCAACTCCACAAGGTTTTGAGGGAGGGGTTGGAGCTGACGACTTCACAGGATTAGAAGGGGTAGCCCTACAGTAAAGTATCAATTTGTGCATTTTATATATGTTAATTCATGCATATTAAGGATTATAAGTCATCATTATATATGTTCTTATGAAAGATTACATGAAAATCATATTTTAGAACTATGCATTTTTTATTGGTTAAATAGTCAATAATGCACAAATTTATCTTTTATTAAATTAACACCTAGTCAATTAGCCCATGTGTAAATATAAGTAATTTATATATTGATTTCATGCATATCTTAAAAGAACTATCATTAAGATATGAAATCAAATAATCCTCAATTGAGCAAGCAATATATTATGCACATTTCATTTTTGCTTTATAATTGAGTAGCAATTTATGTGTAATGTGCATATGCATTTAATGTTATGTTTGAGTTGTTGATAATAGGTGAGGACGTGGACCCTTGGATTAAATCATGGGAAATCAACAACCCATGGTTGTCCATCTCATACTTCCAATTCTTGAAGATATCAATCAATCAACCATCAAGACTTGCTTAATTTAGGAGGTCACAAATTGGAAGGAGTTTGAATTCTTTCCATAGATGAATGACAAAGGAAGAGAAAAGTGTATGGCCGACCAAGGAAACATCCATCTCCTTCCTCCTCCATGCAAAGGACCAAGAAAAGAACTCCAAAGAAAAATTCCGTCCTCCCTTCTTCCAACCAAGGTTGTGGACAAGCTCTCCTCCAAGATTGGTGAGCTAGACGTCTTCCCCCTCATACTAGAAGACCTCCTTCTCTCCACTCCAAGCCGACATACGGAAGGACCTCCACAGGTAAAATCGATGGTATTGGAGGCACGTGTGCAGCATTGGAAGAGCTTGGGACATGATCTTCAAGATGAGGTAATTAGGAAGCATCAAAATTGAGAGGAAAGCCAACAAATTCATATATCTTGAAAGTGGTTGAAGACATGCAACCACCACTTCAAAGCAACCCTAGAGACCTCTTTTGGACGTGCTATAGGTAGTGACAGCCTTGTGGATTCAAGGTTGAAAGGGAGCTCGTGCTTGAAGAAAGGTGGAGAACTCAAAGGTATATTGGAGAAGAGAGATCCTCATACTTGAATATCAAATTTTCATATCATGTGTATGAGTATTTAGGTTTTTAATTCATTTGTTATGTGCACATATAGTATGTTATTTAAATGATGATTTTGTTTAATAATATTAGTTTTTTTACAATATATTTCGTAGACAATGGTTATTTCATGTGAATGTTGTGCATAAAACTAACTCTTAACCCTTGTGAATGCGTGTATATCCTATTTGCTGTAAATTCCAGTGTAGGTTCTGTTTTGTTATATATTGTACGACTTGATTTCTCAAAGTTATATGTCATGTTATAGCTTTTTTTGTAAGTACTTTAAGTGTACAATACGTATGTAGTGTTGTTGGAATTTTTTAGAATGCATTTCTTTGGTTTTTCGATTATTCTTTCGAAGGTAGCATCTGCTCTATTTTACTAGTCGAGTGACAGAAATTGTGCTTGATGCCTTTGTGTTTCCTTGCTTTTTTGCGTTCTGAAATGTTTTCCTATAAATTTCTTTGATTAGAAAAATGAGTTATCTTTCCAGGCGCAGTGATTTCGTGGTGTTTCATGAAGATTTGATTGAGTTCTGATTTTTACATCGATAGTGCATTTTTGGAAAGTTTTCAGAATCGTTTTGCGCACTGTTTGTCTATCCGATTTGGCAGCAACCTAGAGTGAATTAGTCCTCGAAATTACTGCCATTTTAAAGATAACTCGATGACCTTTCCAACCAATATTTTCTATGAATTTTTCAATGTCCAGGTTGGAAGGAAGAAGAGTTAGAATTCGGACTAATTTCTGTGATTCCAGAAATGTGAACTTAATATTTTCTTGAGTTTTCTAGCTATTAGCTCTAGGAATTAACAAGTTTTATGCTACCTTTGAAATCTTTATTGTATTTTTGTAAATTGTAACTTAATTGTACGTAATTAGAGTTTTAATTGTGGATTTAATGGTGTGGATGTTTTATCAAACAATCATTTTAATAAAATTATTTAAGACAAACTCCTTGTAGATTCGACTTGTACTTGCACATGCTTATTACAATGGACACCATGCGCTTGCAATTATAAATGTAAAATTTGCACTTTTGCCGTTAATTTAACAATGCATAAAAACATTATAAGTTTTTGGTGCCGTTGCCAGGGAGTTTTGGTGCTTTAAAATGATTTATTAGATGATTTGCAAGATTTAATATCCTTTATATTATACTAGTTTTGTTTGTTTTCTTGTTTTAGTTGAGTTATTGTTTTTCTTTGTTTGTTTGCAAAGAAATGGATACATGGATTGACCATTCTATGTATTCAATTCTTTGTTATCTGAATTGCTTGTTACATGTTTAATTAAAGTATATAATTTGGTGACAAGTAGCTTAATGGAGTAATGATAATCTTTGTGTACAAGTTATTAAGACATAATTTGCCTGTCTAGAAATTTAAATTTTTAATGTGCACGAGATTAGAACTCATTTTTATGATATTTTTCTTGAAATACTCAGTTTCTGAGATTTCTTTTGAGTACTTATGCATAAAATTCTAAATTGTATGTTAAAAAATAAAAATCTTAGAAGACACGGATGTTTTACAGATTTTTGAATAGTTTTCTTCTGATGATTTTTAAAAATCTATATTTTTTTGAGTATTCAAAATTTAATTTAGTATTTTTTTCAGAAACTATAGGAAATTATCTTTCCAACAAGTATTTACATGTGTCATTTGGATTTATATAAATTTCTGTGTGATTTTTCAAAGTTGAGATAGTAAGTTGCCATGCATTTCAGATGGTTAGAGCTCTAACTATCCAAAAATTGCAAAATTTCGGAAGGTTAGGAGCCCTAACCATCTGAAATTTTTTGTGTGCAGTTTTTCTGGTGTAGAACAGTTTTATCTGAATTCTTATACTTGAAATTGTAGATAAATGCTTAAATAAAAATTATTTTTGAATTTTTTCCATGAAACTACAAGAGTTTACCTTTCCAACAAGGTATTATACGTTGTATTTGGACTTATATATATTTTTGGAGAATTTTTCTAATATGATGTGTTCTGCAGATTACGAATTTGAGTTGTCTGAGGTTTTACTTAATTTTGATAATACTTTAGTTTTGGAAATTTTTGTCTCTGATTTTTATTAGAAACTAGAAGTAATTACCTTTCAGAAAAGTATTTATTTGTGAATTTTGGAGCTGTATAAATTTCTGTGTGATTTTTTTAAGTTGAGATATTAAACTTTCGACCAAATCGAAAGGTTTCTCTCTAACCTTCTGAAATCTTCATATTTTGGTGTTCTTCGGAAGGTTAACTAACCTTCCAAAAATTTTTCCTTGCTTTAACCTTCCAAAAATTTTTCCTTGCCGAAAGGTTAGGTGGCTAACCTTCCGAACTCCTTATGGGTGTAGTTTTTTTTGGTATTTTTTTTTTAATCTGCATTCTTATAATCGAAACTGCAATTAAATGTTGATTTAAAAATCATTTTTGTAAATTTTCCATGAAACTACAGGAGTTTATCTTTCAAACAAGGTATTATTGTTGTGCGGAAAGATCAAACAAACGTGGAGCATCTAGGGGTGGTGTGGAGAAGAGATTTGCGTGGAAGAGAGGATTACGAGAGGAGAATTCGAAGAACAACAAATTTACGTGGTTCCCCAACACGGGTACGTCCACGGGTGATCAATCTATTATGATTCCTTGCTGTATGGTTGCTGGTACAAAGAAGGGGAAGAACAAAATCAAGGGATGGTTTGGCATGACATCCCTTGGACGTGGATGACCCCTTACATATATAGGGGCAACAGTTGGTGATACCCAAAAGACAAGTTTGCCCCTATACAAATTATCAAAGAAATACAACCATATTCAATGACACATACATATACTTGATGGAAGACACACGCATCACAATTATACGTTATATTTGGATTTATATAAATTTCTAGAGAATTTTTCCAAAATGAGTTATTTTGCAGATTACGAATTCTAAGTTGTCTGAGTTTCACATGATTTTGATGATACTTCAGTTTTGAATATTTTTGTCTCTGATTTTTTATAAAAACTAGAAGTAATTACCTTTCAGAAGAATATTTATTTGTGAATTTCTAAATTGTATGAATTTCTGTAGAAAATCTTGAAGTTATAGTAGCACAGTTTAATTTTTTAAATCTTGTGTGTGCTTGTCATATTTAAAACTTTGGATGAAGTTGATGTTTTGTTGATAAAATACATTGTTTTTTTTATGATGATCATAATGACATGAAAGTAAAATAATGTGATTGAATGAGTTAAGGAAAATTAGGTCTTAAATGGAATTAAAAATGATTGCTTTTCAATTCTTTTATTATATTGCAAATTGCTAGTATTACTAAAGACCTAAGTACTTGAATTAATTATCTTTACTCATTTAATCAGTTTTTCATGTCATTATGGATAACTAGTAATAATAATAATAATAATAATAATATAATAAAAAGTATAATTATTAAAAAAATAATAAAAAATAATTATAATTTTTTTTTAAATTTTGTTGTTTGTGTGCTTTATATATACTTTCTTTTTTGTTTTGATATGTTTGTTAGTTTTGTAGTTTATTACTTTTCTTCGTCAAGCAAGGTACGCACTCTTAACCTTATTTCTTTATGATGCATTTAAATGATACATGTATTGAACATTATTTCTTAAACATACTACTCAATCTCCATTGTATGTTTTAGAAATAATATAATTTACATTTATTAAGTGCATATGTATTGCATGATAGGTATGGGGGTGTAATCTTTCCTTACTTGACATAGTTTATTTCTTTTGTTTTTGTCGTCTTCATGCTTTTCATCTTATTGCCTAAATGATTTCTTTTACATTGGGGACAATGTAAAGTTTAGGTATGGGGGGGGAGGCATTTGACGACAGTTTTTTTTCAATTTTATGTTTTTTCTTGTTTATTTTATTTTATATGCTCTTAGGCCCTAATGGATAGAGTTCTTTTAGGTATAATTGAGACCTAAAAGTGAATTCTTTAGGAAAGAAACATTGAACCTTAAGGGGAGGAGAAGAATAAAATTGAAAACCATCCATATTTTTGAGCTTGTATGTAGTATTGCACTTACATGAGGCCTTGACTAGGAAGGAACCACTCCTCTTGAAGGGAAACTTAGGTAAAAACTTAGGAATATACCTTGGGGTTGTCCTATGGGAAGGGTAGAATAAAAGGGCTAAGGTAAAATTGTCTGTTCCCACATAATGATGTGGGAGGCACTCTTAAGGGTAGAGGGCTAGGGAGAGAGAAAAAAAGAAAGAAAAAGAAAGAAATAAGAAGAAGAGAGATTGATTACTTGTTCTTACAAAAGCTATTGAGTAACTGGTCAACTTTCCCCTAAGTAAGGGATTGTGATCGCGTAAAAAGGTGTTGGAGTAGGAGATAATCTAAAAAAAAAAGAGAAAAAAAAAAGTCAAAATAAAAGGACAATAGACTCAAGGATAGATGTTCAAGCTTTAATTTTGCCCATTTTTAATGAATTTTATAAGTAATTTTGCATGATATTATATATCTATGATGGAAAAATGATATTAATTATGGGTAATATAAGTCTTGAAATATAGTGCAATATAGAAATTTAATTAACAAGTGCATCCCCCATTGGATATAATTTTACATGAAACACATTGATTTATTTTGCATGTCCTATGTTAGCTAACGTCTCTTGGAGTTCAACTTCCATTAATTGTAGGTAACATATATATGGGAGGAGCTTAATGCAAAAGACCAAAGAAGATGTAAAGAATCAAAAGTTGGTGGACTAAACTTTAAAGAAGAGGACATGCCAACACCTTATTGGCCCTCCTAGATCTATGGCATATTATTGGCTTGGTGATAAAACCAAGGTGCCACATCAAAGAGAGAGAAGACAAAACAACATAAATACAAGGGGAGAGGATTTTCGGCCAACACCTTGGTGCTTCCAATGAGAGAAAGAAAGAAGAGAAGAAAGCTTGGAGGTGAGGCTTATGCTTGCAAGGAGACCATCCATTGATGCTATTCACCATTCCAAGGGCTAAGGAGAAGACGTCCAAGCTTGGAGGTGGATTTGCTGCCAAGTTCCATTGAATTCAAAGCTCTAGAGAAGAAGATAAGAAGCTCCTAAGGTAGTGACAATTCTTAGAGTTTATTATTTTCTTGTATAGAAGGAAGAATTGATGAGAAATGATGGTGAACATCTCAATTATATGTCTTCTTAGCTAGATAGAGTTCAATGAATGTATATGAATGTTTAATTCTTCTTTTCAACTTCTAATTTGCATCCTCTATTCACATGTATTGTTGGGGCTGTTGGTGAGGCTTTCACACGAGTGAATGACACTCACCAATGGTGGCTTGGCGCATTTGAGAAGAAGGTGTGAATTGAAAGAAGAAGAAAATAAGTGTTGATGTTCATTTGAATGAAGAACCTATCACTTATCTCTAGTTGTTAATTTTAATTTCAGTAGTTAATTGAGTTTGTTATATCTTATATTGATCACATTTTGTCCTAATCAATCTCCAAAAAGAATTTCTAATGCAAGTAGTATAGTATAGTTTAGCTAGATTAGCAAATAGCATAGTTGCATGCATTTACTATAAATTAGAATAGAGTAGTATAGTCTATTGAACCTTCTTGTTTTATTTTTCTTTCCTTAATATTGATGCATGGATATCACTTCTGAAATCACATGGAACTTGTGTGCATGTTATAATTGAATGAGTTGATAGATTTACAAGTAAAGAAATTGATTCACATCACCATTTTCCACTACACATTGCCTTGAAATTGCATGATTTGTGAGCTTGTGTTAACTTTGATTATTATACATTCACATGTCATTAATTTACTGAAGTATACCTAAGAGCTTGAAGAACAAGTTGAGTAATAGTTGATTAAGTCATAAACACAATCCTTGTGGAAGAATGACCTGTATTTGCCATGTACACCAAAAGAACTGTGCACTTGCAGTAAAGCTTGAGCTAAAAATATAGCTCAACAATAGACCTTTGGGATTACCTAGGTAACTTGGAGCGAGTTGAGTAGGTTATTTCTTAGTCTTGGCCATTTTCACATACACTTATTTATATAGTACTTTACTTTCTTAGGATGGAAATTGAATGATTATTTGAATCCAATCTAGAAAGGTGAGAGGTGATTGAATAAAGGTGAAGCTAATAGGTCAAGACTACTTAAGAGCAACTTTACCCATGTTTAGGAAACCAAGAGCATATTTTTGTTGTTTTTTGTCTTTCATTTGTGTTGTTTTATGTTTTGTTTTGGATTTTGTGGGTATATCCGTTGCAAACCCTCTAGAGACATGTTTGTGTTTTCCCAACACTACACTAGAAAAACTTGGATTTGTTACTTCTATTTTTACTTAGTTAATTTATCTTTATGCCTATTCTTTCTTTTAGAAGTAAACAAATAACCTTTAATACAGTTTAGATATTAATTTCAATTTGTACTTTAACTGCAAGTGCACAGTGCCTATTGTATTAGTGTGCAAGTATAGGTCAATCCCATAGGGAATTACTGAAGAACTTGAGAACTGTTCATTTGTTAATAATCAAATTTATATATTCAATAAACTCTCCGTTGAATTACAGTTAACTCAATGGACAAAGTTCGTTGAGTTATGGATAACTCAACGGACTAACCTCATGGACTTAAGTTAACTCCGTGAGCCTGTCTTTTCTTTTTAATACTACTATTTACAAAGGAATTCGACCAACCATTGGGCGATTCCATAGATTGTAAATAACATCAATTAAGCTCTTTAATGTTACTGGATTTATCATTAAGCATACTAACATTCAGATAATTCAAATAGTAACCATTAAAATCTTTAAGTCTTTTGAACGAACCAATTTCAGTAAACTGTAAAACTAAAACAAACATAAAACAATCACAACACTGACAAAGATAACATTAATCACGATACAACACAAACAATACAACACTCAAATACAACATACAAACATAGATAAATTGTTTTTGGTATTTTTGTTTTAATATGAACATGGAAATGGGCGAAAGGTGAAATGTAAAGTAATCTCAATTGACAGTAAATGCTTCTAACACTACTTGCAATGCTTACACCACTGAAAATTAAACCACTTACAATCCTGTCTCCTCTCCTTATAGAATCGCGAGTTCAGAATTGCAAGATGATCTCCTCTTCAGCATACAAGCATCAACTCGAAGCCAAGGCTAAAAGCTTTACGATCTCCTGAAATATGAGTTGGCGCTTGGTGAAAATGGCTTCCCTTCCCGTGATGCGATCACTCCTCACAGTGGTTGTCAGGCACCGTGTTTGGCTCGGAATCGACCCGACATCAAGAAAGTATTCTCACAGACCTCCGATGATTGGTGATTGTGGTGGTGGTAACGATGGTTGGTGTGGTACTTTAGAGAATTGCCGATACTGTTTGTAGAAAGCTCGGTGCTCCTCCTTTGTACACACTAGCCATCCATCGATCACACACTTCTTCTTTTTTTCTTCTTTTCTTTTATATTTCTTCAGTAGTAACTACTTCTGCTTGAATGGTCAGTTGGATTTCCTTCATTCGCATCAACGACGATGATTTCTTCTCCCTACGCGATACGTGCAAATGTGGTTTTTTTTTCTTCCAACTATTTGTTCCTGCAACCGCTACAGTGGCATATTAGAAAATACATAGTCCGTGGAGTTACAGATAACTCAACGGACTTTCTTCGTTGATTTAACTATAAAACACATGCATAAATTTAACTATCCGATGCTCAGGTGCATTTCGGATACTTACAAACTTAACTATCTGATGCTCAGATGCATTTCGGATAGTTACAGATAACTCACTGATATATAACTTAAGTAAATCTACTAGATCTTGACATGTGTCAACAGTAGTTTAATAATAAAATAAACATTTTAGAGAGTTACAAGTCTAACTATACGATGCTCAGATGCATTTCGGATAGTTATAGATAACTCACCAAAAATCCACTTAAGTTACTTTACCAGAAAATGACACGTGTCCATAGCTATTTTATAAATAAAAAGATATTTCGGAGAGTTACACAACTGTCTGATGACCAGCTGCAATTTTGGATAGTTATAGATAACTCACCGAAAGTTCACTTAAGTCATGCATTATGGTTTTGACACGTATACTTCAAGAAATAATAAAATATTCTTTCAAAACATAACTGCTCGGCAATTTAAACATAACTATCTGATACATGTTCGGTCTGTTAAACATAACTGTCCGAAATATGTTCGGTATGTAAAATATAACTGTCTGAAATATCAGAAAATTCGGATACTTAAGAATTTCACAGCCTGCAACTTACCGACAATTCAGAAATGCACTAAATTAACATTAATTCCCCAAAATTAAGCAATAATTCTAATTAAAGCATATAACAGTGCAATTATAACATAATGGCTTAATTCTCATATGATAAGCTAAATATTATGCAATTAACCATCATTTAACCACTAATAATATGCACTTTTTCATTCTAAACACTTCCCCCATACCTAAATTTTGCTAGTCCCTTAGCAAACTAAGATCTAATTAATTGGTCTTTCAAAAGGTGCTAGAATTAATTCTTCCCCTTTTTTTTTCTTCTATTTAGCATAAAAATATATTCTGTATGTTTCAGTAATCAACCTGCAAATATACTTAAAATATATGCAATTTAGATACAAAGTATATCATCATCACATAGGTGTTAATTATATTATTGTTTATTCTTCTTTTCATCATCTGTCATCCTAAATTTTCCAATAAGATTTCTAGAAGAAATTTCAACAACATACGAATCAAAGTACAATCCAATTCAATATGATTAAGACAAGTAGAATAAAGAATTGCATCTCCATTAAAACAACTTCAAAAGTCAATTCCAGATTCATATTTCAGAAATTCTAAATAACAAAAAATATACTCGATTCATAAGATATCTGTATTTCACAAAACAGTTGTATCTTTTCAGAACAGTATATGTATATTTTTTTCTTTTTTTTTTGTACTTTAAAAGTTAATTTGACAAGCTTGAATCATACAAGAGCTTTCTAATGTACCCATGTAACGAGCTTTCAGTCAACAATCCCAGATCTGATAAGGATCTTAGGTTGCCAGATTTCAAGAGTCCTTTTTCAGGTCAACAATCCTTACATACCTATCTGCTCAAGTACAAAAGGCTCTTAATCAAATAAGTCAATAAACTCTAAAAAAAAAAAAATTTCTTTTTCTTTTTTTTTCTAATCAAAATACATACGAAACAAAGCATTAATCACATACTGTATATTTATGTATTTCATTAATACAAATGTAGTAATCACCAATCTCATATAGTCCTACTTTTATCATTTATTGTAAATATGAATCCATAATAGTAAGCTCATACTTTTTCTGTAGTTTAATAAGATCTACACATAAATCATTCTATAAGTTCAATTAGTCAAATTAAATGTATCTTTAATCATATGTGTTTCATTTAATCTAGAATTCACATCTCAGCTCCTTTAATACTTTAGATAATTTACTGATTTTTCATTAAGCATTTTAATTTCATTTTAAAATCGTGAAACTGTTAAACTCATGAAATTCAGAAAAAACATACGATACTATATCTAGATTTGCATAAATAGTAAATTCTATAGCATCTTATATAGCCTTCTAAATATAACATTCAAGCAGTTACAATTTATAAAAATTTTACAATCTCAATTATCGGATAGTTACAGCAAGTTCATAAAAATTTCAATTTCCATAAAACTTTGCAGTACCATTTTAATTCCTTTAATTAACAAACTTACATGGCTGTTACTTTAATTACCTCCCCCCCATACCTACATTTTGCATTGTCCTCAATGTAAAAGATTTGACAATAAGTACAGTAATTGTAGCAGGCATGAATACAGTTTTGTTGATTTAAAATTCAGGATAAGTAATTGGTTACATAATTTGTTTCGTTTGTATCTCCTTCTGCATATTCCAATTTTTTTGATTCTGAAAAACTTTTCATTCACAAATAAACACAGAATATAAAACAAAATAATATTTAATAGATATTAATAAATCAGTATCTTGTGTGGAACCCAATCTCCTATGCCTCTAGTGGCTCACAAGCAAGTTAGTTGGTTTCCTAGAACAGATACTAACAAATTGGATTGATATTTTGTTTTGTTTATTTTTTTTTTTTTTATAAAAATGAACATGAAAACTTCAAAAAAAATTTCTCTTTTTTTATTGATATTTTTGATTGATATTTTATTATTATTATTTTTTTATAAAATAAACATGAAAACTTCAAAAAAAAAATTTTTCTTTTCCATAAACGTAGAATACACATAACATTAAACACACAAAATCACAACTTAAAAACATGATTGAAAAGTAGGAACAAATGGAATAAATGTATCAGTCTAAGCAAACTTTTTAGGCATAGTTCTTCTTGCTATTAATTCTATTTTATTGTAGTTCTTGTTCCTTCTTAATTTGTAAACATGTAATATATTATAAATTCCAAATACAAGTGTATTACCATTAATGATATGAAATGTAGAAAGGGATCCTTTTTGGTTCCAGGGTAATGTAGCAGTTTCTATTTCTACATCTATTTCAATATATTCCTCTTCCCACTTCCATTCATTAATGTCTTTCATAATCTGTATTTGAAATTTCATCAATTCATCCCACCATCTTATCAGACATAAAGTAGGATCATCTTCTTCATTATACCACACTCCTATTTGAATTTTATTAAATTCTACAGATGGTGGCTTAGCTCTTTCTCTCGGTATAGGTAAAATTTCTATATTTTCATCATAGCTGTCTATGCTCACTTTGTATAAATTAGATCCAAATGCTATTGATATATCTGTGACTAGATATATATATCTATCAAGTATGACATGTGTTTAGTTAATTAGTGATTTTCGTCCCAGATATATCATAATATTTTCATTCCAAGATCTATTTAGAAAATTATACACACTTAAACGTAAATCTTCACCCCAATTTCCTGTAGGTCTCCAATAATATAATTTTTCAGGAATTGCAAAATTTTTATCAAAACATATTAAAGCTGACCCACAATTTACAGTTGATACTTCAAATCTATTAGGTCTTCCTATATTCCATTCTTCTCCTATTATAGGATTTCTTATCAAAATATCAGGTAATAATAAACTTGCATACATTGGTCTCGTCTTGTATATGATTAATCATTCATCTATCCCCATAATATGATTTATTCCTTCTAATGTATTGGGTGAAATTCCAGTAGTTTCTTCCATAGCTAGATATTCATGGGTATTTGAACTATGATTAGATGATCTCCATATAAATCCATATCTAATCTTAGTCATTTTTGCAGCTTGTAGTCTCTGAAAATATTTTTCTTAAATACAATCTTTAATTTCCTTTGATACACAACACAGCTTGCATAGAACTTTAGCTGATAAATTACTCAGTACTTCCCTTAGTGCATCCAACGACAATTGCATCAATTCCATTTGTTGATTCTGTATAACACAAACAAAAATTTAGCAGAGACAAAAGTTAAGATAACTACTGCACACCCTCATGGAGTTAAGGCATAACTCAATGGACTAAGTTCGTTGAGTTAAGGACTAACTCTACGATACTATTAACTATAAATAAAAACATATATATATACAAATAGTTTATATAAACCATGACACCAAATTATTTCCCAATAATTGACATGTGCCACTAGTACTCTTTCTATCAGATTTAAATCCTAAGATTTTATCTTTGCTTTTGTTTCCAAATGTTACACTTCCTTTCATGGTATTTGTAAAATTTTGTAATAGACTTTTTTGTCTGGTCATGTGACTTGACGCTCCACTGTCCAAGATCCATTTTGATGTTGTTTCCTCCTACAACACAAATTAAGAAAAACTTTTTCTTGGTACCCAATGTTGTTGAGGACCAAGTTCATTAAACGCATATTTCTTCTTTTTGTTTAAAAATAGTTTAACATTATCATTTATATTCTAATTAGTTATAAGTACTATTGATTTATCATTAGCTTCATACTCATATATAGCATTATTGCTTTTACAATCATTCCTTTTGTTTTGAGATGTAGTATAATCAAGACTAAATCGATTTTTATCACATGTTAATTTATTTCGATCATGCTCATACATTTCAGTAAGTTCATACCAAGATTTTGTACTTGTATTAACATTTTCCGTACATACAAAATCTTTTTCTGCACAAGAAATTTTTGTTTTATTACATGCAGAATGAGTAATTGGTCTAATACCAGTGTATTGAATTACATGCTCAGGTTTCTGAATTTTCAGTTTACTACAATTGTCTGAAATTTTACAAACATTAGAAACTGAATTTTCAAAACAAGAAACAAGATTTTTAGAAACATTTATAGTCATGCTAGAAGTACAATTTGACAAATCACATTGATTTATATTATTACTACATGATTCATCCCTTGAAGTACCTACTTCTACATATTTATTACCTTGTTTCATAATAAAAGGAATTTTAGTCTTAGATTTACTTGAGCTGCAACTAATAAATCCTTTATTGGCTTGAGATTCAGGATAATCAAATCCTAAGCCAAATTTATAAGACACCACAGGGGTACTAGTTAGTTTGTCTAACTTAGTTTGACTTAAATTCCATTTCTCAATGGTAGAATTTAAATCTTGCTCTCTTAGTTTTAATTTATCTATCTCTAATTCAAGTTCATTTATATTGTTTCTCAATATTTCATTTTCAGATTCTATCTTTAATTTTTCAGCATTTATATTTTGTATTTGTTCATACAAGATACATTCATTAAATCTAAATTTTTGCAAATCTCTAGCATGATTTTCATTATCACATTTAAACTTTTCTAATGTAGTAGACAGGAAACAATTTTCTTCTTCCATAATGGATGAAGATTTTCTAATATTTTTATTTCTCAGTTTACATACTTTAAGTTTTTGTAGTAATGCATGATAAGCACATAATAATTCATCAAAGTTGAAATCTGAATGACTTTCAGGATCAGATATTACCTCAGACTCATCTGCCATGAAGCACACATGAGCAACGTCTTCTAACTCTTGTTCTCTTTCTGAATGTGAAGATTTTGATGCTGATTCCTTAGATTCAGACTCTTCAAACGTGTCATCCCAAGTGACCTTCAAAGCCTTTTTCTTGTAAAACTTTTTCTGAGTTTTCTGAGCCGTCTTCTTCTTATTTGTCCTACTATGCTTTTCATTTTTCCTCATAGGACAATTTGGAGAAAGATGTCCAGGTTTCTTACAGTTGTAACATACATACTTTCTGGATGAAGAATTCTTATCATTCAGTGATTTTGACGTTGAGGGTTTATCATTTTTGTTCCTTTGTTGTTTCCTAGCTTTCCATGCTTTCTTGAATTTCCTAGTCAGCAAAATCAAATTCTCGTCAGAATCAGTAGATATATCAGAATCTGAATTAATTTTGAAGGCTATTTCTTTCTTCATTTTTAGTTTGTTGTGACTCAGTGATTCATTTAATTGAACTTCATAAGCTATTAAATTTCCTATAAGTTCATTCATAGTATAAACATTTAAATCTCGTGATTCCTCAATTGATGTTACTTTCTGAGACCATTTAGAACTTAGGGATCTGAGAATTTTCCTCACCAAATCCTTCTGTTCAAAATTCTTTCCTAAACATTTTAAAGAGTTTATGATATCAAGAAATTTGGAAAACATCTCAGAAATATTTTCGTCTTCATGCATCTTAAAGAGTTCATACTTATGAATCAACATGTTTATTTTTGTCTCTTTAACTTGAGAAGTACCTTCATGTGAAACTTCTAATGCATGCCACACCTCATAAGCAGATTTATATGCCGACACTTTACTGAACTGTTCATAACTCAATGCACAAAATAAAATATTTAAGCCCTTAGCATTCAGAGTTTCATTTTCTTTTTCAGTAATTGTCCAAGTATTATAAGGAGTAGTTAACGGAGTATATGTTTTAGAAATCATGAACCACAATTTATGATCTATACTTTGAAGAAAAATAGTCATCCTATATTTCCAATATTCAAAATGTATTCCATCAAATAAAGGAGGACGATTAAGATTTTGGCCTTCATATAAAGAAAAATTACCATTTCTAGTAGCCATTTTACCTTAGATTTTTCAACCTTTTTGATTTTAAACAGTCTAAAAACTTTAAAACAACTTGAGCCTTAAATCAATAGAGTTAAACGTATACTCAAATATTAATTTATGTTTAAAAACAAGGAAGGTAGAATAAACAATGATATTAAATAAGTTGGTATCGATTTTATATCAAAGATTATTAACAAAGCTCTGATACCACTTGTAGGATCATATGGCTATACAAGAGGGGTGTGAATTGTGTATCTTTAATATTTTCTGAAATATAATTGAAACTTTAAAACTCAAAAACAAGTTGAGACATTGTTTTCATAAAATCATTTTTATTCAAGGTTTCAGTTACAATATACAATTCAATTCTCCTCAGAAATTGTAGATGCAATTATATTTCGATACCATGTATCATCTAAACAATTTCATAACTACAAACAAAGAAAACTAATTTGTGGAATTTAAAACTTTTCTCCCTGTTTGAGATCTTTCTTCTTCTTCTTTTTCTTCTTCAGCAATTCTTTAGTGACGAATATCTTGTCTTTTCATGCTTCACCGAATTTGCTTTCTTCTGATACTTCAAATCTTCAGTGACGAAAATCTTACCTTTTTATGCTTCACTGAACTTTCTTCCACTTGAGAGATTTTTCCCGAAGAGGTGTTTCTCGTCCAAAAATTTTTCATCAGTGTAATAAGAAGTCATTACTTTAATGTTAACTAAACGAGTAACACAAGTATATATATAACTTAACGTTTCTAACGTAACGAGTTCCTCATGTGCCATTTCACGTGACAAGTACTGTAGCTAACTCAACGAACTAAGTTCGTGGTGTTATGCTATCTCAACAAACCATCTCCGTTGTGTTATGATAACTCAACGAACTAGTAATAAACAAATGTTTTTATAATAAGAATTTTACCACGTGCAAAAATAACAACTTAAGTTTATAATGCTAACCTAACACATTGCCTTAGTGTTCAATATAGCAACTCAACGCGTTTAGTTCTGTTAACTTAACGAGTTAAACATGTGCACCTCACGTGATACAATACAACATTCGTAACTTATAATTTCACCACGTGTATAACACTAAGTTAACGAGTTCGTCTCTTCTTTTACTCACTAACTTAACAAGTTATCACGTGACCTATTTTAACCTTTAAGCCTCTAACTTAACGAGTTCTCACGTGACCTCTATACACACAAAACTCTTACTTAACGAGTTGTCTAAACGTGCACTGTTCATGATATAGAAGATATAACATTAAAACATATCATGCTTTTCAATAGAAACACACGTTGACTTAACGTTTAGCTAAATGAGAAATTAATGCAACGAAATGACTAGTTATTAACTTCAGATCCAATACAGACAAGTATTTATATTAGTAAGCTTTTTCTGTATTAATTGATAATTTTAATTTCTTTTTACAAGCAATAGTAATTGAGCAAATATGATTATTTTCATTCAGCACACATCATCAAAACAAAAATACTCAACAGAAAGCTAGGAAACAGCAAAGGAACAAAAATGATAAACCCTCAACGTCAAAATCATTGATTGACAAGAATTCTTCATCTAGAAAGTATGTATGTTACAACTGTAAGAAACCTGGACATCTTTCTCCAGATTGTCCTATGAGGAAAAATGAAAAGCAAAGTAGGACAAATCAGAAGAAGACGGCTCAGAAAACTCAGAAAAAGTTTTACAAGAAAAAGGCTTTGAAGGTCACTTGGGATGACATGTCTAAAGAGTCTGAATCTAAGGAATCAGCATCAAAATCTTCACATTCAGAAGGAGAACAAGAGTTAGAAGACGTTGCTCATGTGTGCTTCATGGCAGATAAGTCTAAGGTAATATCTGATCCTGAAAGTTATTCAGATTTGAACTTTGATGAATTATTATGTGCTTATCATGCATTATTACAAAAACTTAAAGTATGTAAACTGGAAAATAATAATATTAGAAAATCTTCATCCATTATGGAAGAAGAAAATTGTTTCCTGTCTATTACTTTAGAAAAGTTTAAATGTGATAATGAAAATCATGCTAGAGATTTGCAAAAATTTAGATTTAATGAATGTATCTTGCATGAACAAATATAGAATATAAATGTTGAAAAATTAAAGATAGAATCTGAAAATGAAATGTTGAGAAACAATATAAATGAACTTGAATTATAGATAGAAAAATTAAAACTGAGAGAGCAAGATTTAAATTCTACCTTTGAGAAATGGAATTTAAGTCAAAGAAAGTTAGACAAACAAACTAGTACCCCTACTGTGTCTTATAAATTTGGCTTAGGATTTGATTATCCTGAATATCCTGAATCTCAAGCCATTAAAGGATTTATTAGTTGCAGTTCAAGTAAATCTAAGACTAAAATTCCTTTCATTATGAAACAAGGTAATAAATATGTAGAAGTAGGTACTTCTAGGGACGAATCATGCAGTAATAATATAAATCAATGTGATTTGTCAAATTGTACTTCTAACATGACTATAAATGTTTCTAAAAATCTTGTTTCTTGTTTTGGAAATTCAGTTTCTAATGTTTGTAAAATTTCAGACAATTGTAGTAAACTGAAAATTCAGAAACCTAAGCATGTAATTCAATACACTGGTATTAGACCAATTACTCATTCTACATGTGATAAAACTAAAAATTCTTGTGTAGAAAAAGATTTTGTATGTATGGAAAGTGTTAATACAAGTACAAAATCTTGGTATGAACTTACTGAAATGTATAAGCATGACCAAAATAAATTAACATCTGATAAAAATATGTTTGGTCTTGATTATACTACATCTGAAAAAAAAAAGAATGATTGCAAAAGCAATAATGCTATATGTGAGTATGAAGCTAATGATAAATCAATAGTACTTACAACTAATAAGAATATAAATGATAATGTTAAACTATTTTTAAACAAAAAGAAGAAATATGCGTTTAATGAACTTGGTCCTCAACAACATTGGGTACCAAGAAAAAGTTTTTCTTAATTTGTGTTGCAGGAGGAAACAATATCAAAATGGATCTTGGATAGTGGAGCATCAAGTCACATGACCGGACAAAAAAGTCTATTACAAAATTTTACAAATACCATGAAAGGAAGTGTAACATTTGGAAACAAAAGCAAAGATAAAATCATAGGTATGGGCAATGTTCAAATAACTTCTACTTGTGTTATTTCGAATGTACTATTTGTAGAAAACCTAGGTTTTAATTTGCTGAGTGTCATAAATGGATAAAGGTATATTTTTAAATCATAGGTATATTTGAAATGCTTAAGAAATTTAATTTTAATGATACAAGGATTTGAGGAACTCCTATGAGTACTACTTTAAAGTTAGATATTGATGACATAGGAAAATCTATAGATCAAAGAAAATACAGAAGTATGATTGGTTCTTTACTTTATTTGACTGCTAGTAGACCTGATATTATGTTTGCTGTGTGTGTTTGTGCTAGATTTCAATCTAATCCTAAAGAATCACACTTAATTGCAGTTAAAAGAATATTTAGATATATACAAGGAAATAAAAATTTCGAACTGTATTATTCTAAGGATAATTTAATAGATCTTATAGGATATACTGATGCTGATTATGCAGGATCTAAATCTGATAGAAAGAGTACCAGTGGCACATGTCAATTATTGGGAAATAATTTGGTGTCATGGTTTAGTAAAAAGCAAAACTGTGTAGCACTTTCTACAATAGAAGCTGAATATGTTGCTGCTGCACTGTGTTACACTCAGATTCTGTGGATAAGGCAAACTTTAGAAGATTTTGGATTATCTTATGATACAACTGAGATTTATTGTGACAGTAGTTCTGCAATAAATCTTTCTAAAAATCCTGTATTACATTTAAGAGCAAAACATATAGAGGTTAGACATCATTTTCTAAGAGATAACGTAATTAAAAGAAAAATTAAATTAGAATTTGTGTCTAGTAAAAATCAATTAGCTGATATATTTACAAAACCTCTAAACGAAAATACATTCTGCAACATTAGATTAAATTTAGGTATTTGTAGGCTATGTGATGTGTAAAATGCTTAAACTCCACATAAAAAGATAAATATTATTGATGATGTTGTTCACCTCATAGATATTATATACTTATTATAAATATCTAAAGTAATATCTAAACTGCTGCTTAAGATACTATGTATTTATTGTAAAATCATTGTAGTATCTTATTGTTTTTCAAGTAGTTTATCAATTTTAATAGTTTTTACGATTTTAAGTAGAAGTGTAAATGAAAAACATTAAATACTTCTGACATTCTGAAATTTTGATTAAATGTTTTCTTTGAATCAAGGAAAATGCATATGATCATGCATAAATTTGACTTAATTGATTAAACTTGAAGAATAAGTTATATGTAACTCATCTTAAACTGTTAATCAAAAGTATAAGCTTATTGAAACTGATTCATATTCTCAGTACAATCATAGAAGTAAAAATTGTATGAGATTTGTGTTTTATTGCATCTCTATTAATGGAATACATATATACTGTGCTTAAAATGAAAAATGCTTACAAAGTGAAAATCTTTGAGAGTTTATTGATCAGTTTGATCATGAGCCTTTTGTACTTGAGCAGATAGGTATGTAAGGATTGTTGTCCTAAAAAAGGATTCTTTTAATCTGGCAACCTAAGCTCCTGATCAGATCTGGGATTGTTGACTGAAAGCTCATTACACGGGTACATTAGAAAGCTCTTGTATGATTCAAGCTTTTCAAACTAACTTTTAAAGAAAATTATCAATATTTACTATTTTGAAAAGAAAAAGTTGTTTCATTAATTAAAGATATCTTTGAATCGCATATAGTTTCTACCAATATGACTACTGATTTATTGAATCAACATTAGTACTTTTGAAAACGTTTATTTGAGATACATTCTTTTATTCTCCTTGAATTAATCGAATTGAGTTCAAAGTTGTGTTTTGATTCATATACAGTAGGAATTGATTCTGGAAATCATTTTTGATGATGTCAGGATAACGGAAGTCTCTGAAAAGAAAATGTAAAAGTATAGTTATACTTAACATCTATTGTCACTACAAGTATATTTTGTATTTTGATTGAATATATTTGAAGTATATTTGTAAGGGGAGGATTAACAATGTCGAAAACAGATTAATATAATTTAGAATACAAATCTTAGTTAATCTGAATTAATGTCCTCTTAAAATCTTGATGAAATAATTTAAAAAGACAAATAAACTATTTTAGATTCAAAGGACAAAATGTTCAAATAGTTTACAATGTTCTCAAGATAATGTTAAGTTTAGCATGTGTGTTGTTTTCGGAAGGTTTCAGTTGGAAGCATCCGAAACTTGTTTAAGTGTACTAACTAGACGTTATATTAGATAAGGTAACGTGTAAAACTGCCTCTAGACAGTGTTTTACTCGTTAGGTTAGTTAACTCAACGAGTTATACTTGAATATTTCGGGTACCTTGATTGAATAAACTTTATTCAATATTTATTTAATTTCTAAACCCGACTTCTCTTCACGTTGAGTTATATGCCTAAAAACCCTATTTAAACACTTATTACACGGGGACTTAGGTTATTTGTAAACTTTGTCAAGAAAATCTTTCCCGCTTGTTGTTGTTACAACCTGCGACGATGGTCTCCAAGTTCTACAAAGGTCATGGCAGAGGAAAAGGCAAAAGCAGAAGAGATGCAAAAGGGAAAGAAATAGAGAATGATGAAGTTCCACGTACTTGGTTCAAGAAAATATTTCGAGTGGACAAAAGGTTAGCATAACTTTATAGAGATTACTTCTTTCCTCAGGGAATATTAGATGAAGTTAGACAAGAACTTCAACATACTGATGCAAATATTACATACATGGGAATTCGTAGTAAATTTGATAAAGAATACAGAATGAAATGTGCTGAGATTGCATTTTTGGAATAGTATACAAAATATGTGGAAAAAGGTGTAGGTTCATCAAATAGAACTCCTCAAACTCCTATAAACGGTACAAGACTACATGCATTTGAGGAAGAGCATGAATCAGCTATCCCTACTCCTTTATATTCAAAACAAGTAGAATCAGATATTGCTGTAGACAAAACAAAAGTTGACAGTCTTCGAAAGGCCGTTGCAATAGAAAGTGCCTTAGAAGAATTAAAGCAGAAAACTTTTATGGAGTAATTTGAAAAGAAAACAGCAATACTTGAAAAGGAGAAACAAAAATGTTATAGAAGAAGGAAAGTCAGAAAAATTATGTCTAAGGAAACAAAGTCTATTGAAAAAGGAAAATCAGATGAAAATTTATTTCCAAAGGACAATGTATGTCTAGACATTGTACGTTATTGTGCATCTGATAAACTCATCAGTTCCGAACACACTAAAACTGATGAAGATAATGAGACTTTATTTTCCCTTGCTAGAAAACTTGAGAAGAAATCCAAGTCAAATATGAGCTCAAGTTTTTCTATTAGTACAAGTCCTGATGATGTAGAAATTGACAAATCAGAGCATCAGACACCTGACATTGAACAAGTTATTGCAAATATAATTGACAATGTTGAAGTAGTAACTAGTTCAAAGGCTGAATTGTCTCGAGTAGCAGATATTGAAATTGTTAAGACTCTAGAAGAGCTAAAAGTTAACCAGCCTTCTACGGAATCTATAGAAGCAAAGTTTGACAATTCACAGCATGAATCAATGGAATTATCTGTTGAACAAAATGAACAATTACAGATAGATACACCGGCTGTAGAATTTGTGGAAAAATTGTACTCTGAACATTCTATAGAGACTGAATAGATGAATGTTGAGCATATTGACAATGTTCCTAACACTGTTGAAGCTGAAGAATTAAGCTTACCTGAACAGTTTCAAGATAATATTTTGGAAGAGGAATGTTTGGGTTTTCCCAGCACTACACTAGAAAAACATGGATTTGCTTCTTCTATTTTTTACTTAGTTAATTTATCTTTGTGCCTATTCTTTCTTTTAGAAGTAAACAAACAACCTTTAATACAATTTAGATATTAATTCCAATTTGTACTTTAACTGCAATAGCACAGTGTCTATTGTATTAGTGTGCAAGTACAAGTCGATCCCATAGGGAATTGCTAACGAATTTAAGAAATGTTTGATTGTGAACAATTCAAATTTATATTCAATAAGCACTTTGTTGAGTTACAGTTAACTCAACGGACTAAGTTCGTTGAGTTATGGCTAACTCAACGGACTATCCTTGTGGACTTAAGTTAACTCCACGAGCCAGTCTCTTCTTTATAATACTGCTATTTACAGAGGAATTCGGCCAACCATTGGGCGATTCCACAGATTGTAAATAACGTCAATTAAGCTTTTTAATGCTAGTTAACATTGGATTTATCATTAAGCAATACGAACATTAGATGATTCAAACAGTCACCATTAAAATCTGTAAGTTTTTTTGTACGAACCAATTTCAGTAAATTGTAAAATTAAAATTAACATAAAACTATCATAAAACTGATACAGATAACATTAATCACGATACAACACAAACAATACAACACTCAAATACAACATATAAACAAAGATAAATTATTTTTGGTATTTTTGTTTTGATGTGTACATGGAAATGGGTGAAAGGTGAAATGTAAAGTAATCTCACTTGATAGTAAATACTTCCGACACTACTTGCAACGCGATTACACCACTGAAAATTAAACCACTTACAATTTTGTCTCCTCTCCCTATAGAATCGCGAGTCAAGAATTGCAAGATGATCTCCTCTTCAGCATACAGGCATCTACCCGAAGCCAAGGATAAAAGCTTTACGATCTTCTGAAATATGAGTCGGCGCTTGGTGAAAATGTCTTCCCTTCCCGCGACGCGATCACTCCTCACAATGGTTGTCAAAAACTATGTTTGGCTCGGAATCGACCCGACATCAGGCAAGTATCCTCACAAACCTCCGATGATTGGTGATTATGGTGGTGATACGATGGTTGGTGTGATACTTCGGAGAATCGCTAATACTTTCTGTAGAAAGCTCGGTGCTCCTCTTCTATATACACTGGCCGTCCATCGATCACACTTTCTTCTTTTTTTCTTCTTTTCTTTTATATTTCTTTAGTAGTAACTACTTCTACTTGAATGATCGGTTGGATTTCCTTCCTTTAGATCAACGGCGATGCTTCCTTCTCCATGCGTGATTGAATTCCTATGTGACACATGCAAATGTGGTTTTTCCTTCCAACTGTCTGTTCCTGCAACCGCTACAGTGGCATTTTAGAAAATAACTATAAAATACATGCAATAAAGAAATAAGCCGCTAACCTAACGCGCTACCTTAGTGTATATTCATGTAACTCAACGCATACAGTTATGCTAACTTAACGAGTTATAACCTAAGTAAATCTACTAGATCTCGACACGTGTCAACAGTAGTTTAAACATAAAATAACATTTCGAAGAGTTATAGGTCTAACTATTCGATGCTTAGATGCATTTTCGGATTGTTACAGCTAACTCACCGAAAATTCACTTATGACATTCATTCTGGTTTTGACACGTGTACATCTGGAAATAATAAAATATTCTCTCTAAACATAACTGTTCGGCAATTTAAACATAACTATCCGAAATATCAGAAAATTCAAATACTTAAGAATTTCACAGCCTACAACTTACCGACAGTTCATAAATGTATTAAATTAACATTAATTCCCCAAAATTAAGTAGATTCTTCAATTAAAGCATATAATAGTGCAATTATAACATAATGGCTTAATTCTCATATGATAAGCTAAATATTATGCAGTTAACCATCATTTAACCGTTAATAATATGCACTTTTTCATTCTAAGCACTTCCCCCATACCTAAATTTTGCTAGTCCCTTAGCAAACTAAGATCTAATTAATTGGTCTTTCAAAAAGTGCTAGAATTAATTCTTCCCCTTTTGTTTTTTTTCTTCTGTTTAGCATAAACATATATTCTGTATGTTTCAATAATCAACCTGCAAAGATATTTAGAATATATGTAAATTACATACAAAGTATATCATCTTCATATAGGTGTTAATTATATTATCGTTTGTTCTTCTTTTCATCATTTGTAATCCTAAATTTTCTAATAAGTTTTCTAGAAGAAATTTCAACAACATACGAATCAAAGTACAATCCAATTCAATTTGATTAAGAGAAGTAGAATAAAGAATTGTATTTCCATTAAACAACTTCAAAAGTCAATTCTAGATTCATACTTTAGCAATTCTAGATAACAGAAAATATACTCGATTCATAAGATATCTGTATTTCACAAAACACTTGTATCTTTTTAGAGCAGTATATGTTTTTTTTTCTTTTTTTTTGTGTACTTTAAAAGTTAATTTGACAAGCTTGACAATAAGTACAGTAATTGTAGCAGACATGAATAAAGTTTTGTTTGATTTAAAATTCAGGATAAGTAATTGGTTACATACCTTGTTCCATTTGTATCTCTTTCTGCATATTCCGATTTTTGATTCTGAAAAACTTTTCATTCCCAGATAAATACAGAATATAAAACAAAATAACATTTAACAGATATTAATAAATCTATCTTGTGTGGAACCCATGCTTCTATGCCTTTGGTGGCTCACAAGCAAGCTAGTTGGTTTCCTAGAAAAGATACCAACAAACTGGATTGATATTTTGTTTTGTTTGTTTTTTTTTATAAAATGAACATGAAAAACTTCAAAATTCCTTTTTTTTAAAAATAAAAAATAAAAATAAATGCAGAATACACACGTTAAACACACAAAATCACAGCTTAAGAACATGATTGAAAAGTAGAAACAAATGGAATAAATGTATCAGTCCAAGCAAACTTTTTAGGCATAGTTCTTCTTGCTATTAATTCTGTTTTAATGCAGTTCTTGTTCCTTTTTAATTTGTAAACATGCAATATATTATAAATTCCAAATACGAGTGTATTACCATTAATGATATGTAATGCAGAAAGGGATCCGTTTTGATTCCAGGGTAATGTAGCAGTTTCTATTTCTACATCTATTTCAATATACTCCTCTTCCCACTTCCATTCATTCATGTCTTCCATAATCCATATTTGAAATTTCATCAGTTCATCCCACCATCTTATCAGACATAAAGTAGGATCATCTTCTTCATTATACCACATTCCTATTTGAATTTCATTAAATTCTACAGATGGTGGTTTAGCTATTTCACTCGGTATAGGTAAAATTTCTATATAATCATCATAACTGTCTATGCTCACTATGTATAAATCAGATCTATATGCTAATGATATCTCCGTGACTAAATAGATATATCCATCAAGTATGACATGTGTTTAGTTAATTAATGATTTCTGTCCTAGATATATTATAATGTTTTCATTCCAAGATCTGTTCAGAAAATTATACACACTTAAGCGTAAATCTTCACCCCAATTTCCTGTAGGTCTCCAATAATATAATTTTTCAGGAATTGCAGAATTTTTATTAGAAAATATTAAAGCTGACCCACAATTTTCAGTTGGTGCTTCAAATATATTAGGTCTTCCTATATTCCATTCTTCTCCTGTTATAGGATTTCTTATCAAAATATCTGGTAATAATAAACTTGCATACCTTGGTCTCGTCTTGTATATGATTAATCCTTCATCTATCCCCATAATATGACTCATTCCTTCTAATGCATTGGGTGGAATTCCAGTAGTTTCTTCCATAGCCAGATATTCATGGGTATTTGAACTACAATTAAATGACCTCCATATGAATCCATCTCTAATCTTAGTCATTTTTGCAGCTTGTAGTCCTTGAAAATATTTTTCTTCAATACAGTCTTTAATTTCCTTTGATACACAACACAGCCTGCATAGATCTTTAGTTGACAAGTTACTTAGTATTTCCCATAGTGCATCCAACGGTAATTGCATTAATTCCATTTGTCGATTCTGTAAAATAAAAAACAAAAATTTAGCAAAGACAAAAATTAACATAACTACTGCACACCCTCGTGGAGTTAAGGCATAACTCAACGGACTAAGTTCGTTGAGTTAAAAATTAACTCTACGATACTATTAACTTAAAATAAAACATATATACATACAGATAGTTGCTTCAGATATGCTGCTTCATTCAGTTGCCCTCCCAGAAGAGGTATCAATTTCATTAACTATTCTATTGACAGGATTAGGTATAGCTTGTATTGGCAATCCTCCAGTAGGTCTAACTTCCATTGGTTCCTTCGGTCAAAGTGATATATTTCTATTCTGATTTTGATTTGCAGCATTTCCAAATATAAATTCTAGACGATTGTTTACTTGTTGGATTATCTTTTCTAATTTCTCTATTCTAGCTCCTTGTTCAATTAATACTTCATAACTTATGTTCTTCTCATTTATATTTTCTCCTCCTTGGAAATTGTTGTTTCTCTAAGATAAATTCAGGTGATTTCTCCAATTAGGATTATAAGAATTTCCCAAGTTATCTCTCTGGTTTCTAGCATAAATAATATCTAAGTCATTTATGTTTGTATTCTTTTCTGCTAGCTTTTGATTTAATGATAACTCTTCTATTTTCTTTGTTAATTCATTTAATTTCACCTCAAGCATAGTATTGGAATCTATTTCATGCATTCCTCTTGGCAATAATTTTTTATCTGCAATAGCTTCAACCGAATTTTCCCACTATGCAGTTCTTTTTGCAAAATTTTCTAAATATGCCTATGCTTCTTCACTACATAATTTTAAAAATCCATTTTGACAAGTAGATTCTAATAAAGATTTTGTTGAAACATCTATGCCTTCATAAATTATGCTTATTAATTGTGCTTTACTCATTGCATGATGTGGACATTGAGTTAGTAAATCTTTAAATCTTTCAAAATATTTCTAGAATGATTCACCCTGTTTTTGGCTACACATTAATATTTATTTCTTCTTTTTAATCGTTTGATGTGTTGGATAGTATTTTTCCAGAAAAACAGAGCAAAATTCAGTCCATGTAGAAATTGAATCAGGCGATAGAGTATATAACCATCTCTTAGCTGTATCTTTTAAAGCAAAAGGGATGTGTCTAAGTTTAATAGCATCTATACTCATGTTCGGCATTCTCATCATTTGACAAACTTTGTTAAATTCTCTAAGGAAATAATAGGCATCCTCTCTTTCTAATCCATGAAAATGTGGCAATTGACTAATATAATTAGATTTCAGTTCAAACCTATCTCCCTCAAAGTTTGGCAATCGAATACATGAAGGTTTATCAATTAATTTAGGATACAGAATCTCTCCTAATGGTTTTTCTATTGGAGCAGCCATCTCTACGTTCTCTTTTAAAGAAAGGTTAGCTACACCACAAAGAATTTCGTTAAAGTTCTGTTCAGAAAATTTTTCAGTACTCCTCTACAATGAAAATTCCTGGATAGGTGTTCTTACTAATCATTTAGTGCTTAGAGAACGAGTCCATGTGCTCATAAATAAATAGCAGAAGATTAATTACATACCAGTCTGAAGCTTTCCATTCTATAAATATTTGTTATCGGATGAAGGTTGAATCAGCTGCTTCTCCTTCCAGTTCCTCCAACGCTTTCTCCTTTCTTTTAAAAGTGCTGGTAACTCGTAAATAACATTCTGTTTCATATATATATTGCGCATCCATAAAGTGAATAAATCTCGTTGCAAGACACGTGTCTTGCAACGTGCATCGTGGTTCCTATTTTTATGGGTACGTGTACCACTACTAATTTCAAATTTTGGTAACCACTAAACCGACGAAGTTTCGTTTGTGATTAAAAGAATAACCGTTCTGCTTAATCCATGAACTAATCTCGTTGAGTTACAGATTACTCAACAGAACACAATCGGTTACTGCTGCTAACTCCACAGACTAACTTCGTTGAGTTACAGATAACTCAACGGAGTGACCTTATATTATATTACTGACCTCGTGGAGTTACGGTTAACTCAACGGACTTACTTCGTTGAGTTAACACTAGCAACTTCTAAGTTTCACTCGCATAAGTTTTCTATTCTATTTTTTCTTCTTCTTTGTTTTTCATTCTGCTAACTGTAATAAAGTTAAATCTATGTCATTAATGCCTCATTTTGATTAAAATACATTTAAATATGAACATTATATAAAGATTTAACTTGCAGGTCATTTTATGTTATGCAGAATTTACATTTTACCTTATAACATGCAGAAATTTTTAAGCAGTTATCTTGTCATTCAGCAAATTGTAAATCTGTTACATATTCATAAAGTTCCACAAATTACATAATATTCAATAAATTCCATTCATTTCACATCCAAATACGTATGAAAATTGCATCTGAAAAATTATATTCATTAATACGAATCAATTACATTACAAGTACACCATAAAATTTCATACAATTTTACACAAGTAGACGAACAATATAATTTAATCTCTATGCCTAAATTCATCTACTTCCTTCTGGAGTTTTTCTAATTTTAGGTCTTAGCTACAGTACTCCGTTGAGTTACAGTTAACTCAACAGAATAAGCTCGTTGACTAACTCAAGACTTAACGGAGTATGCTCGTTGAGTTAAGTGTAACTCAACGGACTCCCCCCGTACAAGCAAATATAATAATAAAAATATTACAGAGAATAGTTTTTCTATTTTTTTACCTGTTTAACCGATACTATGCTTCGGTCAGACCCAAATATTTTTTATTTTTTTATTTTTCTTTCGGTTGGACCGATACTATGTTTCGGTAAAACCAATATTTTTTTCTGAAAATTAATATACAATTTTTTTTTTTAATGTTCCGGTCATACCGATGGATCCAATCGGTTGAACCGCAACTATTTTTATGTTTTATATATATTTTTAATGTTTAACTCAATTCAATTCAATTCACTTCGACTCAATTCAATTCAATTCCCCGGCAACGGCGCCATAAAACTTGTTTGGGTTTTCCCAACACTACACTAGAAAAACTTGGATTTGTTACTTCTATTTTTTACTTAGTTAATTTATCTTTATGCCTATTCTTTCTTTTAGAAGTAAACAAACAACCTTTAATACAATTTAGATATTAATTCCAATTTGTACTTTAACTACAAGTGCACAGTGTCTATTGTATCAGTGTGCAAGTACAGGTCGATCCCATAGGGAATTGCTGACGAATTTAAGAAATGTTTGATTGTGAACAATTCAAATTTATATTCAATAAGCACTTCGTTGAGTTACAGTTAACTCAACGGACTAAGTTCGTTGAGTTATGGCTAACTCAACGGACTATCCTCGTGGACTTAAGTTAACTCCACGAGCCAGTCTCTTCTTTATAATACTACTATTTATAGAGGAATTCGGCCAACCATTGGGCGATTCCACAGATTGTAAATAACATCAATTAAGCTTTTTAATGCTAGTTAACATTGGATTTATCATTAAGTAATACTAACATTTAGATGATTCAAACAATCACCATTAAAATCTTTAAGTTTTTTTTGTACAAACCAATTTCAGTAAACTGTAAAATTAAAACTAACATAAAACAATCATAAAACTGATACAGATAACATTAATCACGATACAACACAAACAATACAACACTCAAATACAACATACAAACAAAGATATATTGTTTTTGGTATTTTTGTTTTGATGTGAACATGGAAATGGGCGAAAGGTGAAATGTAAAGTAATCTCACTTGACAGTAAATACTTCCAACACTACTTGCAACGCGATTACACCACTGAAAATTAAACCACTTACAATTTTGTCTCCTCTCCCTATAGGATCGCGAGTCTAGAATTGCAAGATGATCTCCTCTTCAGCATATAGGCATCAACCCGAAGCCAAGGCTAAAAGCTTTATGATCTCCTGAAATATGAGTCGGCACTTGGTGAAAATGTCTTCCCTTCCTGCAACGTGATCACTCCTCATAGTGGTTGTCAAGCACTGTGTTTGGCTCGAAATCAACCCGACATCAGGTAAGTATCCTCACAGACCTCCGATGATTGGTGATTATGGTGGTGATACGATGGTTAGTGTGATACTTCGAAGAATCGCTGATACTTTCTGTAGAAAGCTCGGTGCTCCTCCTCTATATACACTGGCCGTCCATCGATCACACTTTCTTCTTTTTCTCTTCTTTTCTTTTATATTTCTTCACTAGTAACTGCTTCTACTTGAATGATCGGTTGGATTTCCTTCCTTCAGATCAACGGCGATGCTTCCTTCTCCATGCACGATTGAATTCCTGCGTGATACGTGCAAACGTGGTTTTTCCTTCCAACTGTCTGTTCCTGCAACCGCTACAGTGGCATTTTAGAAAATAACTATAAAATACATGCAATAAAGAAATAAGCCGCTAACCTAACGCGTTACCTTAGTGTATATTCATGTAACTCAACACGTACAGTTATGCTAACTTAACGAGTTATAACCTAAGTAAATCTACCAGATCTCGACATGTGTCAGTAGTAGTTTAAACATAAAATAACATTTTGGAGAGTTACAGGTCTAACTATCTGATGCTTAGATGCATTTCCGGATAGTTACAGTTAACTCACCGAAAATTCACTTAAGATGTTCATTCTGGTTTTAACATGTGTACATCTGGAAATAATAAAATATTCTCTCTAAACATAACTGTTTGGCAATTTAAACATAACTATCCGAAATATCAGAAAATTCGGATACTTAAGAATTTCACAACCTGCAACTTACCGACAGTTCATAAATGTAATAAATTAACATTAATTCCGCAAAATTAAGCAGATTCTTCAATTAAAGTATATAATAGTGCAATTATAACATAATGTCTTAATTCTCATATGATAAGCTAAATATTATGCAATTAACCATCATTTAACCGTTAATAATATGCACTTTTTCATTCTAAACAAGGAACAACATGACATTCATTTTGAAGAAGAGGTTCCTTAAGATAAATTAAACTCTGAATCACGGCTTCAGGTATCACCTTCTTTGTGTACAATATTAAAAATTCAAGGTAATGCAATTCATTTTAGATCTGAAGAAGCATTGCAGATATACAATAATCTGATTACATGTCAAATTTTGCATGCTCGTCCAATAAAATTCAGAAATTTGATGGAAATAAGAGATCTGTTTGAGTTTCAAGGCCTCATTAAATTCTTGCCAGTAGGAACGAAATGGAAGTAATACACAAAGCTTATTGCAGCTTTTTATAGCAATCTGGTCAAGAATGGAAATTTTCTGAATACTCAAATAAATGAACAGGAGTTTATGTTGTCTCCTGAGTTAATTTTTGAAGTTTTAGGATTAAAGAATGAAGGTGTTGTTACCAACAGATTTGACATAATAAGACAACTAGAATGGAACATTCAGTCTTTATCAAAAATTCCAGATGTATATTCTGAAATGAGATTAATGGAAAATCTGAATGCAGAGGCAATGTTTATTGCAAATATATTGCATGCAAATTTATTTCAGAGAGTTGGACACAATTTGGAAGTCAGCAGAAGCTGTTTATATGCAACTTATGGTCTGCTGAATAGAATTCAAATAAATTGGTTTGATGTTTTTATGTCTCAACTACAGCATATGAGTTCAAAGTTATTTTATGGTGATGCTGTATGTAGAATCCTTGCAAGCCAATTGACTTTATCTGACTGGCCCTCTAAAACTAAAGGCATAAGAGCATTTAGTGTCAAAGATTTGCAAAAATTCCAGGCCATGCATAAACCTCAATGACAACAACAACAACCTGATACAGACCATATACAACAACAACAACAACAAAGTTATTCAGTTCAAGCAGAACAGCAAACCCAGCTACCTCCTGACTTAGATGTAGTGCTTAACGACATCAAAAATGATATTAGGCATCTAGGAGATAAAATATGTAATGCTATAAGTCATATACTTAGGACGGGTTCCTGAATACAAAATGTAATGTTTGTATTACTTGTTCGATTTGATTGAACAATACATTTTTCTGTAAATGGCTTCAATTATTATTCTTGTTTATAGAAAGAGTTGTTGTAATTATATCTCTTATATATATATATATATATTCTCTGTAATTATCTTTTTGATTAATGACAAAAAGGGGGAGAAATATTATAAAAAGATGATTATGATCTTAATTGCATATATATATTACAAAAGGAGATGCTATTTAAATGGTTATTGTAATCTGACAGACGATAATTAGAAAACTGATACTTATATAATTATTGACATCTGAGAGTTTTAGTTCTGAGAGGTAAAATTTACACAAACAATAGAAATAAGCTTAAGTGAACTTAAGTCAACAAACAAGTTTGTTGAATTAAAAGTTAACCCAACGAAGGTGCTTTGTTGAGTTAAACATATTTAATAATTGATTTAATATGGTTTTGTCATCATCAAAAAGGGGGAGATTGTTGAGTATTTTTGTTTTGATGATGTGTGCTGAATGAAAATAATCATATTTGCTCAATTACTATTGCTTGTGAAAAGAAATTAAAATTATCAATTAATACAGAAAAAACTTATTGATATAAATACTTGTCTGTATTGGATCTGAAGTTAATAACTAGTCATTTCGTTGCATTAATTTCTCATTTAGCTAAACGTTAAGTTAACGTGTGTTTTTATTGAAAAGCAGGATATGTTTTAATGTTATATCTTCTGTATCATGAACAGTGCACGTTTAGACAACTCGTTAAGTTAGAGTTTTGTTTGTATAGAGGTCACGTGAGAACTCGTTAAGTTAGAGGCTTAAAGGTTAAAATAGGTCACGTGATAACTCGTTAAGTTAGTGAGTAAAAGAAGAGACGAACTCGTTAAGTTAGTGTTATACACGTGGTGAAATTATAAGTTACGAATGTTGTATTGTATCACGTGAGGTGCACATGTTTAACTCGTTAACATAACTAAACGCGTTGAGTTGCTATATTGAACACTAAGGCAACACGTTAGGTTAACATTATAAACTTAAGTTGTTATTTTTGCACGTGGTAAAATTCTTATTATAAAAACATTTGTTTATTACTGGTTCGTTGAGTTATCATAACACAACGGAGATGGTTTGTTGAGATAGCATAACACCACAGACTTAGTTCGTTGAGTTAACTACAGTACTTGTCACGTGAAATAGCACATGGTGAACTCGTTAAGTTAGAAACGTTAAGTTATATATATATACTTGTGTTACTCGTTTAGTTAACATTAAAGTAACAACTTCTTATTACACTGATGAAAAATTTTTGAACGAGAAAGTTTATTTTCACGAAATTTTTCAGAAATCCAGGACTGACGATTAAAGAAAATTCGAAATATAAACATGGGTTAGAACGTGTGTGTTTCGATAAAGGAAAAAGAAAAGACATGGAGAAGTGGAAAACTGGTAGTGGTTAAACGTGAAGGATATGCATGAAATGAAGATACAGTATAAAAGGCATAGAATTCTCGCTGATCAAACCATCCTTGCACACCAAAAAGAAAAATCTTTTCAAGGATCAAACCATCCCTGCACACCAAAAGAAAAATCTTTTTCAGGGATCAAAAACACCTCTTCGGGAAAAATCTCTCAAGTGGAAGAAAGTTCAGTGAAGCATAAAAAGGTAAGATTTTCGTCACTGAAGATTTGAAGTATCAGAAGAAAGTAAATTCGGTGAAGCATGAAAAGACAAGATATTCGTCACTGAAGAATTGCTGAAGAAGAAAAAGAAGAAAAAGAAAGATCTCAAACAGGGAGAAAAGTTTTAAATTCCGCAAATTAGTTTTCTCTATTTGTAGTTATGAAATTGTTTAGATGATACATGCTATCGAAATATAATTACATCTACAATTTCTGAGAAGAATTGAATTGTATATTGTAATTGAAACCTTGAATAAAAATGATTTTATGAAAACAATGTCTCGACTTGTATTTGAGTTTTAAAGTTTCAATTATATTTCAAAAAATATTAAAAATACACAATTCACCCCCCTCTTGTGTAGCCATACGATCCTACAGTTAAGTTATCTACAAGGGTGTTTTTAATGTTTTAAGTTGTCACGTGTTTTTCATGTGCGTTCGGTAATGAAAATCGAATAGTTAGATAATTGTTCGAGTTTTTATACGCATGGATAGATAAGTCTTTGAGTTTTATAAAATGACTAACAAATAGATAAGTTTGCTATGTTTAGTCACGTGTTTTGTAGGTGGAGAAACTCAAAGAGTTACAGATAAGTATTCGAGTTTTTACAAGACTTAAAGGATAAGTGTTCGACTAAATCAAAGACTTAGAAGATATTCTACAAGACTCCAGGAAGATAAAGTCTCGGTGAATCTATGAGTGGAGATCATGGAAATTCAAAATGATAGTGGAGAAAGTGGAAACTCAAAAAGATAGTAATTTGGATTAAAGAAAAAATTAGTACATGGATTATGGATTATGGATTAAGTGGATGAACATGTTGAACGTGAAGACATAGTTCAACTACTAATAGAGAGTACGAGCTACATTACAACAGAGGATCCCAATCTCAAAAACCAAGTTTGAATATTCAATATGGATCCCTAACTAAAAAGTTAAGTTTGAATATTCATATTCTAAAAAATTCTCCAACATCAGAAGAAGTTTGAAATTTCAAGCAATTTCAGAAAAGGAGTAGCAAACGTAAGAAGTCTGGAAATTCGACAACTGGAGAAGAAGAGATATAGAAGCTGAGCAAAGAGAAGGAAAGAAGCTGTGTGCATAAAGATCAGGTTTTATACAATTCGAAATTAGTTTTAAATAAGAACTTCATTTTTCTATTTGAATTGTATATCGGACATTACTATATCAAAACCTTCAAGAAGGGAATTGAGCTGAAAAGATATTGTAAATTCTATCTTTAAAGGTTATAAAGAATAGAATTTCATTTACGAGTGTTTTGTACTCTTGTTTTATCCGCTGGTATTTTAATTACTAAAGACACAATTCACCCCCCCTCTTGTGATACAGACGATCCTACAATCTTCAAATAATGCATAATATCCATTATTAGTTAGTTTTATAACACTCAACAGATTAAATCCTAGGTTTTCTACATATAGTACATTCAAAATAACACAAATAGGAGTTATTTGAGCATTTCCCATACCTATGATTTTATCCATGCTTTTGTTTCCAAATATAATATTTCCTTTCTTAGTATTTGTAAAATTTTTCAGTAAACTTTTCTGTCCGGTCATGTAACTTGATGCTCCACTATCCAAGATCCATTTTGATGTTGTTTCTCCTGCAAAACAAATCAAGAAGAACTGTTTCTTGGTACCCAATGTTGTTGAGGACCAAGCTCATTAAACGCATATTTCTTCTTTTTGTTTAATAACAATTTAACATTATCATTTACATTCTTATTAGTTGTAAGTACTACTGATTTATCATTTGCATCGTACTTACTTATAGCATTATTGCTCTTATAATCATTCTTTTTGTTTTCAGATGTAGTATAACCAAGACCAAGCTGATTTTTATTTGATGTTAATTTATTTTGGTCATGCTCATACATTTCAGTAAGTTCGTACCAAGATTTTGTACTTGTATTTGAATTTTCAGTACATACAAAATCTTTTTTTGCACAAGAATTTTCAGATAAATCATATGCAGAATGAGTAATTGGTCTAACACTAGAGTTTTGAATTTCATGCTCAGATATCTGAAGTTTCAGTTTACTATGATTGTTTGACATTTTTGAAACATTAGTGATTGAATTTCCAGAACAAGAAACAAGATTTTTAGAAACATTTATAGTCATGTTAGAAGTACATTTAGATAAATCACATTGGTTTATATTATTACTGCATAATTCATCCCTTGAATTACCTACTTCTACATATTTATTACCTTGTTTCAAGATAAAAGGAATTTTAGTTTTAGATTTACTTGAACTGCAACTAATAAATCCTTTATTGGCTTGCGATTCAGGATAATCAAATCCTAAGCCAAATTTATATGACACCGCAAGGGTACTAGTTAGTTTATCTAACTTAGTTTGACTTATTCCATTTCTCAATGGTAGAATTTAAATCTAGCTCTCTCATATTTAATCTATCAATCTCTAATTCAAGATCATTTATATTGTTTCTCAATATTTCATTTTCAGATTCTATCTTCAATTTTTCAGCATTTGTATTTTGTATTTGTTCATGCAAGACACATTCATTAAATCTAAATTTATGCAAATCTCTAGCATGATTTTCATTATCACATTTAAACTTTTCTAAAGTAGTAGACAGGAAACAATTTTCTTCTTCCAAAATGGACAAAGAGTTTCTAATATTCTTATTTTCCAGTTTACAAACTTTAAGTTTTTATAATATTACATGATAAGCACATAATAATTCATCAAAGTTAAAATTTGAATGACTTTCAAGATCAGATATTACCTTAGACTCATCTGTCATGAAGTACACATGAGCAACGTCTTCTAACTCTTGTTCTTCTTCTGAATGTGAAGATTTTGATGATAATTCCTTAGATTGAGACTCTTCTGACATGTCATCCCAAGTGACCTTCAAAGCTTTTTTTTTGTAAAACTTTTTCAAAGTTTTCTAAGCCGTCTTCTTTTGATTTGTCCTACTATGCTTTTCATTTTTCCTTATAGGACAGTCTGGAGAAAGATGTCGAGGTTTCTTACAGTTGTAACATACATACTTTCTAGATGAAGAATTCTTGTCTTTCAATGATTTTGACGTTGAGGATTTATCATTTCTGTTCCTTTGCTGTTTCCTAGTTTTCCATGCTTTCTTGAATTTCTTAGTCAACAAAATCAAATCCTTGTCAAAATCAGTAGATATATCAGAATCTAAATTAATTTCAAAGGCTATTTCTTTCTTCATTTTTAGTTTGTTGTGACTAAGTGATTCATTTAATTGAACTTCATAAGCAGTTAAGTTTCCTATAAGTTCATTTATGGTATAAACATTTAAATCTCATGATTCCTCAATTGATGTCACTTTCTGAGACCATTTGGAACTTAGGGATCTGAGAATTTTCCTCACCAAATCCTTATGTTCAAAATTCTTTCCTAAGAATTTTAAAGAGTTTATAATATCAAGGAATCTGGAAAACATCTTAGAAATTCTTTCGTCTTCATGCATCTTAAGGAGTTCATACTTATGAATTAATATGTTAATCTTAGTCTCTTTAACTTGAAAAGTACCTTCATGTGAAACTTCTAATGCATGCCACACCTCATAAGTAGATTTATATGCCAACACTTTACTGAACTGTTCATAACTCAATGCACAAAATAAAATATTTAAGCCTTTAGCATTTAGAGTTTCATTTTCTTTTTCAGTAATTGTTCAAGTATTAAAAGGGGTAGATAACGGAGTATATGGTTTAGAAATCATGAATCAGAACTTGTGATCTATACTTTGAAGAAAGACTGTCATCCTATATTTCCAATATTCAAAATGTATTCCATCAAATAAAGGAGGAAGATTATGATTTTTGCCTTCATACGAAGAAAAGTTACCATTTCTAGTAGCCATCTTATCTTAGATTTTTCAACCTATTTGATTTTAAACAGTCTAAAACAATAAAAACAATTTGAGCCTTAAATTGAGAAGGTTAAGAGTATGCTCAAATATCAATTTCTGTTTAAAAACAAGGAAGGTAGAATAAGCAATGATATTAAATAAGTTGATATTGATTTTATATCAAAGATTATTAACAAAGCTCTGATACCACTTGTAGGATCGTATGGCTACACAAGAGGGGGGTGAATTATGTTTTTCAACATTTTTGATTATAATTGAAACTTCAAAACTCAAAACCAAGTCGAGACACTGTTTTCATAAAATCATTTTATTCAAGGTTTCAATTACAATTACAATTCAATTCTCCTTAGAAATTGTAGATGCAATTATATATCGATACCATGTTTCATCTATACAATTTCATAACTACAAACAGAGAAAACTAATTTGCAAAATTTAAAACGTTTCTCCTTGTTTGAGATCTTTCTTCTTCTTCTTCTACTTTTTCTTCTTTAGCAATTCTTTAGTGACAAATATCTTGCCTTTCTCTACTTCACCAAATTTGGTTTCTTTTGATACTTCAGATCTTCAGTGACATAGATCTTACCTTTTTATGCTTCACTGAATTTTCTTCCACTTGAGAGCTTTTCCCCAAAAAGTAGCTTTGATCGCTGAAAAGATTTTTCATTTGGTGTGCATGGATAAATGATCAACAAGAATTCTATGCCTTTTATACTGTATCTTCATTTCATGCATATCCTCCACGTTTAATCACTATTAATTTTCCACTTCTTCACGTCTTTTCTTTTTCCTTCATCGAAATACACATGTTCTGACCCATGTTTACATTTCGAATTTTCTTTAATCATCAATCCTAGATTTTTGAAAAATTTCCTACAAAATAAACTTTCTTGTCCAAAATTTTTCATCAAGTATAATAAGAAGTCGTTACTTTAATGTTAACTAAACGTGTAACATAACTAGATATATAACTTAACGAGTTCCTCATGTGTCAACTCACGTGACAAGTACTATAGCTAACTAAAGTCTGTAGTGTTATGCTAACTCAACGAACCAGTAATAAACAAATGTTTTTATAATAAGAATTTTACCACGTGCAAAAATAACAACTTAAGTTTTAAAACGCTAACCTAACATGTTTCCTTAGTGTTCAATATAGCAACTCAACGCGTTTAGTTATGTTAACTTAATGAGTTAAACATGTGCACCTCACGTGATACAATATAACATTCATAACTTTTAATTCACCACATGTATAACACTAACTTAACGAGTTTGTCTCTTCTTTTACTCACTTAACGAGTTCTCACATGACCTATTTTAACCTTTAAGCCTCTAACTTAATAAGTTCTCACGTGATCTCTATACAAATAACACTCTAACTTAACGAGTTGTCTAAATGTGCACTATTCATGATACAGAAAATATAACTTTAAAACATATCATGCTTTTCAATAAAAACACACATGTTAACTTAGCATTTAGTTAAATGAGAAATTAATGCAACGAAATGACTAGTTATTAATTTAGTATAATTTTAGATCCAATACGTACAAGCATTTATATCAGTAAACTTTTTCTGTATTAATTGATGATTTTTAATTTCTTTTCACAATCAATAGTAATTGAGTAAATATGATTACTTTCATTCAACACACATTATCAAAACAAAATACTCAACAGTTAATAAAGTTTTTATCATCAAAACAAAATTCCTAACAAAAAATTTAATAGAGATAAAATTAACATAGCTACTTACATACCATTGTGGAGTTAGGTCATAACTCAACGGACTAAGTTCGTTGAGTTAAGTAATAACTCTACGATATTACTAACTATAATTAAGCTTACATTTTTTCCTTTTTTTATATTTTTCTACTTACTATATTATACATAGTTACTTTAGTTATACTGCTTCATTCAGCTTTCCTCCCATAGGAGGTATCAATTTCATTAACAGTTCTGTTGACAGGGTTATGTACTGCTTGCATTGGCAATCCTCTAGTAGGTCTAATTTCTATTGATTTCTTCTATCTAGGGGGTATATTTCTATTCATATTTTGATTTTAAATGGCAGCATTTCCAAATACATGATCTACATGATTGTTTAATTGTTGAATTATCTTTTCTAACTTCTCTATTCGAGATCCTTATTCAATTAATGCTTCATAACTTATATTTTTGTCATTTATATTTTCTCCTCCCTAAAAATTGTTATTTCTCCAAGATAGGTTTGGGTGATTTCTCCAATTAGGGTTATAAAAATTTCCAAAGTTATCTTTCGATTTCTAGCATAAATAATATCTAAGTCATTAATGCTTGCATTCTTTTCTACTAGCTTTTGATTTAATGATAACTCTTCTATTTTCTTTGTTAATTCAATTAATTTAACTTCAAGCATAGTGCTTGAATCTATTTCATGCATTCCCTTTGGCAATATTCTTTTATCTGTAATAGCTTCAATCAAGTTTTCCCACTATGCAGTTCTTTTTGCAAAGTTTTCTAAATATGCCCATGCTTCTTCACTACACAGTTTTAAAAATCCATTTTGACAAGTAGATTCTAATAAAGGGATATATCTAAGTTTAATAGCATCAATACTCATGTTCGACATTTTCATCATTTGACAAACTTTGTTAAATTCTCTAAGGAAATAATAGGCATCTTGACTTTCTAATCCATGAAAGTGTGGCAATTGACTAATATAATTAGATTTCAGTTCAAACCTATCTCCCTCAAAGTTTGGCAATCAAATACATGAAGGTTCATCAACTAGTTCAGGATATAGAATTTCCTCTAATGGTTTTTCTACTAGAGCAGTCATAGCTTTGTTTGTTAGAACCCGAGTATTTTGATAATGTAAAACCTATGTGAGGAAACATATTGTATTTCATAGTTAAGTCTATACTACATTAGATCAGAAGGCTGTTAGAACAAATTCCAAGCAGATGAATAGATCGAGAAGGTTCTAGATGATAATACTTTCAAGATACAGCAAAATCGGACAATTACAGGTTCAAGTATCCGAAGAGTAAAACAGCAACAAGACTATCAGACAGTTAGAAGGATAACTATCTGAATTTTACAAAGCCTTCGGAGAGGTATTAAATCAGACAGTTAAGTTGGTTGAATGATCGGAGAGTTATGAAGTTAACTATCCGAAAGAAAAAGGGAAAATTGGAAAGTTAGAAAGGCTAACTATTCGAAACTTAAGTCATTCAATAAATCACGTGTAGAAATACAGAACGGAAGCTTAAAAGACTTGTCGGAGAGTTAGATAACTATCCGAGTTTTCTTTTCGGAGGGTTAGATAACTATTCGAGTTTTCGGTAAGTTATAGCCATAACTTTCCGGAACTTATCAAGTATCTAAAAGATAATTATTTGAGTTTTCGGAGTTTTCTTTTTGGAGAGTTAGAAAGATAACTATCTGAAATTTCAAGAGAGTTTCAGTGAGTTACAGTTTAACTATCCGAAACTTAAGTCAATGAATTTCCCACGTGCAGAATTCCAGACAAATGCTCAAATGGGTTTTCGGAGAATTAGAAAGATAACTATTCAAAGTTTCAAAAGAGTTTCGGTGAGTTACAGTTTAACCATCCGAAACTTAAGTCATTGAATTTTCCACGTGTAGAATTCCAAAAAGAAGTGCAAATAAGTTTTCGGAGAGTTAGAAAGATAACTATCCGAAATCCTAAAGCATTTCGGTGAGTTATAGGGATAACCATCCGAAACTTAAGTCAGCCTTTATGCACGTGTTGAATTAAAGCAATCGGAAAGTTAATAGAGACAAACTATCTGACAAGTATATAACTGTTCGGTGAGTTACAGTTATAAGTATCCGATTGAATGGCAGCTTACATTTAAATATTCTAGAATCCTACCTGGTAGTAAAGGTTAAGTGATCTTTCGGTGTGTTACAGATACTCTTCGGAGAGTTGCATAGCTAACTGTCCGAAAGGATAGGAAAATCGGTAAGATATCTTGAAACGATTTTCTGAACGGTAACTTACCGTATTGGGACATGAGCCTAATCAAGTACAGTAGAATACATCCGTTGGAGGAAAATATGATCGTTGTACATATCAAGTATATATACAAAATACAGACAACAGATATACAGGACATATACAATGAGCTACACTCCAATGCCATTTACACTCAAGTCTGCAAACAGTGAAGCATATTGTAAAGATCTACTGCAGAAAAAGCTCTATGCGCCAAAACTCTGATTGAAGGATTAAAGTTGTTGGTTTGTAGTTTCAACCTGAAAGTTACATACAGTGTTGGTTTGAGTTTCGACCTGAAAACTCTAGAGGTTGGTTTACTGAAGTTTATACCTGAAAATTTCTGTGTAGTTGGTTCTTGCTTTGACCTGAAAGCAAGTGTGTAAGTGTTGAAACACTTAGTGAAGCCTAAGTGAATCTTGCGGGTGGACTAGCCAAGTTGGTGAACCACCTAAAATTTGCTGTGTGTTTCTTGTCTCTACTGATTTGAATTCTCTTAGTTTCATCTCATTACATTTCTGTTGAATCATTCGATTCAACATCAAAAGAATTTTAAAAACTACACACTTTCAGCATTCACCCCCCCTCTAGTGAGCCTATCAATCTTAACAATTGGTATCAGAGCGAGGTTAATCCTTCATAAGATTTAACCATCTAGATTTATGGCTCAATTTGCTAAGGGACAAAACATCCACAGACCTCCTCTATTCGATGGTTCCAATTATAACTATTGGAAGAATAGAATGGAGTGCTTCCTTAGGAGTTCAGATGTTAAACTCTGGAAGACTGTTGTTCTTAGAACTACACTTCCAACTAGTGATATTATGAACTGGTCTAAGGAGGATGAGAAAATCATCTAGTTGAATGCTAGAGGGTTAAATGCCATTTATTGTGCACTAACTACTAATCAATATATTAAGGTATCTGCATGTAAGTCTGCTCATGAGGCTTGGAAAATCCTTCAAGTTACTCATGAAGGTACACGCCAAGTTAAGGATACAAAAATCAGTATTCTTTTGAGAAAACTAGAACTGTTTAAAATGAATGATAATGAAAACATAACTGAAATGTTTTCTAGATTTACTGAAATCATTAACAGTCTGAAAGGCTTGGGAAAGGAGTTCTCTTCACGTGAACAGGTACAAAAGATCCTGAGGAGCTTAATTGTTGAGTGGAAACAGAAGTCCACATCTATTCAAGATTCCAAGGATCTCAACAATTACATAGTTGAAGAACTGTTGGGCAATCTTCTAGCCCACGAAGCTTAGATGAAGGACTGGAAAGAGCAAGAAGGAGTTGCTGAAAAGAAAGCTGAAAAGAAAAAGGAAATGACATTTCCATCTACAGAGGAAGCTCTAAGCTCAGACGATGATGAGATCATGTTGTTGGCAAGGAACTTCAGAAAGTTTATGAAGAAAAAGAATAAGTCCAACTCTTCTAAAAGAACGGTCCCTACATGTTTCAAATGTAAAAGGCAAGGGCACATATAGACCTTCTATCCATTTCAGACAGAAGAGGATCAAGGAGATAAGAAGAAGAGATTGAAGGACAAAAAGAAGATGGCTCTCAAAGCTACATGGGATGACAGTAGCTCTTCAAGCTGTTCATCAGATTCTGAAGAAGAAGCTACAGCCAATGTTTGTTTTGCAGCACAAGAGGTATGCTCTACTTTCTCTAGTTTAGAAAATGAGCATGATGATTTAGACATAAACATTCTTCTATCTACTATAGATAATTTATATGTGAAGTGTAGAGATTTTAAGAAAGAAATTAAAAGATTAAATCATTACATAGAAAATTCATTTGCTGAATTAGAATCAACTATAATTGAAAATAGAAAACTAAAATCAAATTTAGATAAGTATAGTTGTGATAACTGTGAATTAAAAGATGAAAATAAAAATCTATTAACTACTATATCAGAATTGAAAGATACTATATGTAAATTTACTCAATGACAAAAAGGATTAAATAAAATAATAGGATCTCAACGATCAAATGGGGATAAATATGGCCTAGGGTATGCTACACCACAGGAAATACCTTATTGTGGTGGAGTGAATCGATCTTATAGAGATGGCACCACTGTGTTTGCCATCAAACGAAGATCAGGTCATATGTGGCTGCCAAGAGGCAATAGATTTAATGTTTTAAGGACTAACTCTATTAGACCCAAGAAGATTTGGGTACCAAAAGCTTTAATTTCAGTATGATTTGCAGGGTGACAAGGAGTTTCAAGCACGTTCAACTAAATGGATTGTGGACAGTGGATGCTTAAAGCACATGACAGGTAAGAAAAGCTTTCTTAACTCAGTTAAAAACTTAAGTTCAGGATCTATTAAGTTTGGAAATAATGAAAAGTGTAAAATAACTACAATAGGAAATATTACATCTGAAAATGGTATAATTGAGAATGTCTTGTATGTAAAAATGGATTAAAACAAAATTTGTTAAGTGTAGGACAATTATGTGATAAAGGCTATACTGTTTCTTTTAATACTAAAAACTGCTACATTATTGATCCTGCCACAAATGAAACAAAATTTACTAGTATTAGAAATTGCTCAATATATACATTAAACTTTCCATGTGAAAATTCTGCAAGCAATTCCTATTTGGTAGCAACTAGTGAAGACGATTGGGTGTGGCATAGAAGACTTGGTCACATTAGTATGAAGATTATCAGAAAGCTATCCATGGGTGATCTTGTTAGGGGTCTGCCTAAACTCACTTTTAAGAAGGATGGAGTGTGCAATGAGTGTATGCTAGGGAAGCAGAAGAGAACTACTCTTCACAGCAAAAATGTTGTTTCCACCAAAAGGCCATTAGAACTGCTACATCTAGATTTGTTTGGTCCTTCTCAAGTATCAAGTCTTGGGGGTCGAAAATATACCTTTGTTATTGTTGATGATTTCTCCAGATTAACTTGGGTAATATTTTTGACACATAAAAATGAAACTTGCAATGAGTTCAGGAATTTCTGCATAAGAGTTCAAAATCAGAAGGAACTAACAGTGAAGAAAATTAGAAGTGATCATGGAAGGGAATTTGAAAATTATGAATTTGAAAAACTTTGCAATTCATTTAGAATTCTGCATGAATTCTCCTATCCTAGAACTCCTGCTCAAAATGGAGTTGTGGAAAGGAAAAATGGGACATTACAAGAAATGGCTAGAACTATGTTAAATGCCACGAATCTACCTAAATTTCTCTAGGCAGAAGCTATAGGAACAGCTTGTCACATTTCCAATAGAACTCACATTCGATCCATATTGAATAAGACACCCTTTGAAATTTGGTTCGATAAAACTCCAAATGTTGGCTATTTTAAGACATTTGGATGCAAATGTTTTGTCTTAAATATAGGAAATGCTAAAGACAAGTTTGATGCTAAGTCTGAACCTGCCATACTTGTTAGTTACTCCTCAAGAAGCAAAGCTTACAGAGTATATTTTGCTGAAGATAGAAGAGTGGAGGAAAGCATAAATGTTCAGTTTGATGAAGATCTGATCCAGAATTTCAAAAAGTTGAAGATTAAATATGACAATGAAAATGAATACTTTGAAGATGATAACTACAAGCAGAAACTCAAATCACAAGTGTTAGACCAGAATCTCCATAATAGATTTCAGAATCTTGACAATTAGAAGTTTAGATCTGATCACCCCGAGCACAAATTATTGGAAATATATCTAAAGGGGTACAAACTAGGAGCAAAGCACAAGATATCTGCAATTTTTGTGCATTTGTGTCAAAAATAGAGCTAAAATTAGTAGATGAAGCATGTAAAGATACCTATTGGACTATGGCTATGTAGGAAGAATTAAATCAATTTCATAAAAACAATGTTTGGGAACTAGTAGAAAAACCTACAAGAAAATCCATCATTGGAACTAAATGGATTTTCAAAAACAAATTAGATGAAGAAGGTAATATTCTCAAAAATAAAGCTCGATTAGTTGCTCAAGGCTATAATCAGTAGAAAGGTATTGACTATGAAGAAACTTTTGCTCCCGTAGCTAGAATTGAAGCTATCAGAATGTTGCTTACTTTTGCAAGTAGTATGAAGATAAGATTGTTACAAATGGATGTGAAAAGTGCCTTCTTAAATGGAGAAATTCAAGAAGAAGTGTTTGTCAAACAACCTCCTGGATTTGAAGATGAATTCAAGCCGAATCATGTTTTCATACTAAGAAAGACTCTTTATGGTCTGAAATAGGCACCTAGAGCATGGTATGAGAAATTGAAAAAGTTTTTAACTAGAAACAATTTTTCTATAGGCAAAGTGGACAACACTTTGTTTATCAAAACTTTTGATGTGCATATGTTGATTGTACAGATATATGTTGATGATATAGTCTTTGGAGCCACTTTAGAAGATCTCTGTCATGAATTTTAGAATTTGATGAAAAATAAATTCGAAATGAGCATGATGGGAGAATTGAAGTTTTTCTTGGGATTACAGATTCATCAAGTGCATAATGGTATCTTTGTCAGCCAAGAAAAATACTGCAAAGAGATGTTGAAGGAATTTGGTTATGAAAACATCAAATCCGCAAATACTCCAATGAGTTCAAGCATTAAAATAGAAATGGATGATTCAAGTGTTGTAGTGGATCAAAGGCAATATAGAGGTATGATTGGATCCCTGTTATACCTTTCAGTTAGCAGGCCAGATATTATGTTCAGTGTATGCTTGTGTGCTAGATTTCAAGCATCACCAAAGGAATCACATTTGAAATCAATCAAAAGGATTTTCAGATATCTACAAGGAATAAAAGATTTCAGATTATTCTACTCAGTTGATAGTAGTTCGATTTTAACAAGCTATAGTGATGCAGATTATGCAGGCAGCAGATCTGATAGGAAAAGCACTAGTGGTACTTGTCAATTACTTGGATGTTCTTTAATCTCATGGTTCAGTAGGAAACAAAATTGGATAGCTTTATCTACTACTAAAGCCAAGTATATTGCAGCTAGATTGTGTTGTGCACAAATCCTTTGGATGCAGCAAACTCTAGCAGATTACAGACTGAAAATTCAGAATTCAATCATATTTTGTGATAACAGTAGTGCAATCAGTCTATCTAAGAATACAGTACTTCATTCTAGAGCCAAGCATATTGAGATCAGACATCATTTTCTAAGAGATCATGTGGAGAAAGGGAACATTTCACTTAAGTTTGTGCCAACAGAAAATCAACTTGCAGATATTTTCACCAAACCTTTAAATGAATCAACTTTTAATCATATTAGACGAAATCTAGGAATATGTTCTTTACAAGATCTTTAAATATTTTTTCATCAAGCTCACCATATGGGAGCTTGTTTTCTGCTAACCTACTCGTGCAGGATATAGTCAATATTAGTTTTACAAAAAATCAGTTTTATAGTCTTCACCTTTTTATATAATGACAAAAAGGGGGAGAAGAATTTGGAAATTTGTCAAGTATATGGTCACTTACAGTATTTCCAACAAGAATTGAAAGAGAAAAACTCAACACACAAATAGGGGGAGAAGTCTGCTCAAAGTCAGGGGGAGGAATCCCTCCTCGTCAGTATAGTTTTGATAAATTCCTATTTTATGTTTCTCTGTGTGACTAAATGTATAGAAATACACTAGGGAGTGAAATACATGTAAATAATTGTAAAGGTTTTTGTCATTATCAAAAAGGGAGAGATTGTTAGAACCCGAGTATTTTGATAATGCAAAACCTATGTGAGGAAACATATTGTATTTCATAGTTAAGTCTATACTACATTAGATCAGAAGGCTGTTAGAACAAATTCCAAGCAAATGAACAGATCGAGAAGGTTCTAGATGATAATACTTTCAAGATACAGCAAAATTGGACAGTTATAGGTTCAAGTATCCAAAGAGTAAAATAGTAGCAAGACTATCGGACAGTTAGAAGGATAACTATCCAAATTTTACAAAGCCTTCGGAGAGGTATTAAATCAGACAGTTAAGTTGGTTGAATGATCGGAGAGTTATGGAGTTAACTATCCGAAAGAAAAAGGAAAAATCGGAAAGTTAGAAAGGCTAACTATCCGAAACTTAAGTCATTCAATAAATCACATGCAGAAATACAGAACGGAAGCTTAAAAGACTTGTCGAAGAGTTAGATAACTATCCGAGTTTTCTTTTCGGAGGGTTAGATAACTATTCGAGTTTTTGGTAAGTTACAGGCATAACTTTCCGGAACTTAAGTCATTTTATTACGCACGTGCAAAATGGAGAAGCCAGTAGTTGAAAGCTTAAAAGGGAAAATCGAAGAGTTATATAACTATCTGAAATTTGAAAGAGAGTTTTGGTAAGTTATAGTTTAACTATCTGAAACTTAAGTTATTGAAATTGCCACGTGTAGAATTCCAGAAAGAATATCATTTAAGTTTTCGAAGAGTTAAAAATATAACTATCCGAAATTTCAAGAGAGTTTCGGTGAGTTATAGTTTAACTATCTGAAACTTAAGTCAGTGAATTTTTCACATGCAGAATTCCAGACAGATGCTCAAATGAGTTTTCGGAGAATTAGAAAGATAACTATTCGAAATTTCAAAAGAGTTTCGGTGAGTTACAGTTTAATCATCCAAAACTTAAGTCATTAAATTTTCCACGTGCAGAATTCCAAAAAGAAGTGCAAATAAGTTTTCGAAGAGTTAAAAAGATAACTATCCGAAATCCTAAAGCGTTTCAGTGAGTTATAGGGATAACCATCTAAAACTTAAGTCAGCCTTTATGCACGTGCTGAATTAAAGCAATCGAAAAGTTAACAGAGACAAACTATCCGACAAGTATATAACTGTTCGGTGAGTTATAATTATAAGTATCTGATTGAATGGTAGCTCACATTTAAATATTCTGGAATCCTACCTGGCAGTAAAGATTAAGTGATCTTTCAGTGTGTTACAGATACTCTTCGGAGAGTTGCATAGCTAACTATCCGAAAGGATAGGAAAATCGATAAGATATTTTGAAACGATTTTCTGAATGGTAACTTACCGTATTGGGACTTGAGCTTAATCAAGTACAATAGAATACATCCGTTGGAGGAAAATATGATCATTGTACATATCAGATATATATACAAAATACAGACAACAGATATACGGGGCATATACAGTAAGCTACACTCCAATTCCATTTACACTCAAGTCTGCAACCAGTGAAGCATATTCTAAAGATCTACTGCAGAAAAAGCTCTGTGTGCCAAAACTCTGATTGAAGGATTAAAGTTGTTGGTTCGTAGTTTCAACCTGAAAGCTACATACAGTGTTGGTTTGAGTTTCGACCTGAAAACTCTAGAGGTTGGTTTACTGAAGTTTATACTTGAAAACTTCTGTGTAGTTGGTTCTTGCTTTGACCTGAAAGCAAGTGTGTAAGTGTTGAAACACATAGTGAAGCCCAAGTGAATCTTGGGGGTGGACTAGCCAAGTTGGTGAACCACCTAAAATTTGCTGTGTGTTTCTTGTCTCTATTGATTTGCATTCTCTTAATTTCATCTCATTACATTTCTTTTGAATCATTCGATTCAACATCAAAAGAATTTTAAAAACTACACACTTTCACCATTCACCCCCCCCTCTGGTGAGCCTATCAATCGTAACATTGTTCTCTTTGAAAGAAAGGTTCGCTACACTCCTAAGGATTTTGTTAAAGTCCAATTCAGAAAATATTTCAGTACGCCTCTGTGTTGAATAATCCTATGTAGGTGTTCTTACTAATTGTTTAGTGTTAGGAGAACGAATCCATGTGCTCATAAACTCTTAACATAAAGTAAAATAGCAGAAGATTAATTACATACTAGTCTGATGCTTTGTTTTCAGTAAATAGTTGTTGACGGTTGAAGTTGAATCAGCTGCTTCTCCTTCCAGTTCCCCAACGAATTTTCTTTCCTTCCTCAAGTGTTGGTAACTCGTAAATAACATTCTATTCTATATTTATAATGCACATTCATAAGGCAAATGAATCTCGTTGTAAGAACGTGTCTTGTAATGTGCAGTATAGTTCCTATTTTTATGGATACGTGTTGCACTTCTAATTTCAAATTTCAGTAACCGCTAAACCCATGAAGTTTCATTCGTGGCTAAAAGAATAACTGTTCAACTTAGTCCACGAACTAACCTCGTTGAGTTATAGTTAACTCAACAGACTAGCTTCAGTTATTGTTTCTAACTCAACGAACTAACCACATTGAGTTATAGCTAACTCGATGGACTAGCTTCGTTGCTTATTTGCTAACTCCATGGACTAACTTCGTTGAGTTACAGATGACTCAACGAAGTGACCTTATATTTTATTCTTGACCTCGTGGAGTTAAGGTTAACTTAACAGACTTACTTTGTTGAGTTAACACTTAGCAAATTTTTCTAAAACTTACTCCTCGTATTAACTTCTATATTTTTTTTTCTCTACTGCATTTTGTCAACTTAATTAAAGTTAAATATATGTCATTAATGCAGTGTTCTAATTTAAACTCATTTAAATTTGAACAATATATACATATTTAACTTACAGTTCATTTCTTGTTATGTAGAATTTACATTTTACTTTTCAACATGTAGTTATATTCAAGCATTAACCAATTATCGTGCATTTAATCATGTCTTTAATAAAATTGTAAAACTTTTAAACAGTCTTGCACATCTTTAAACTGTTATATAATATTCAATTCTATACAGTTCTCAATGATATCATGCATTCACAAACACGACTTCAAAAACATCTGAAATTCAATAATTCATTTATATAAGTAGTTTACATTTACATACTGTCAGATATTTTTTTCAATACAAGTAGATGAACAATATAATTAGTCCTTTTTCCTAAGTTCATCTACTTCCTTCTAGAGTTTTTCTAGTTGTTGTTCTAATTGATTTATCCATTAAACAACTCCTATAATGTTTCTAGAAGGTCCAACTATCTCAACAGTTGCAACATTATAATTTCTATACTACTTCACTAAAATGGCTCTAGATTTTATCCTTTTAGATGTCCATTTCGAGAAGCCAATACTATCCTCCATTAATACTGATATCAAATCTCCATAAAATAGTTTCTTCTTTGTTGTTCTCAACTTGGAAATAAAAACTTTGTACCAATTAATTTGAATTCTGTTCACAACTGCATATGTGGCCCATTTAACAAACTGACTTAGTTTAATATTGTTTAGGTTGTGAAAAGTTAAATCATAAACTTGTTTAATTTATTTTTATGCTTATATAAATAATTACTTTTTGAAGTAAACAAACAACCTTTCACACAAATTAGATATTAAATCCAATTTGTACTTTAACTGCAAGTGTACAGTGTATATTATATTTGTGTGCAAGTACATGTCGATCTCATAGAGATTGAGTAAGAATTGTGTACTGTTTCGATTTTTATATTGGAGTTTATATGTGTTTAGTTAAGCACTCCGTTGAGTTACAGTTAACACAACAGACCTAGTTCGTGGAGTTATGGCTAACTCAACGGATTGATCTCGTAGACTTAAGTTAACTCCACGAGCCTACCTTTCTAGTTAAATATTGCTATTTACAAAGGAATTCGGCCAATCATTGGGCAGTTCCATAGAATGTAAATAACATCAATTAAGCTATTTAATGTTAGTTAATATTAGATTTATCATTAAGCAACACTAACATTCAGATATTTCAAACAGTAACCATTAAAATCTTTAAGTACTTGGAACGAATCAATTTTAGTAAACAATAAAACTATTTTCTATTTTCTAAATCAAATAAACATAAAACATTCACAATATTGACAATGATAACATTAATCACGATACAAAACAAACAATACAACACTTTAATACTAAAGGTAAACACAAATAATTTGTTGTTTTTGGTATTTTTGTTTTGATATGTTGCTAAAGATGAACAAAAAGTGAAATGTAAAAATCTCTATCGATAGTAAAAAATTCTGTTACTACATGCGACACAATTACACCACTGAAAACTTAATCACTTACAATCTTGCCTCCTCTCCCTATAGAATCGTGAATTAAGAATTGTAAGATGACCACCTCTTCAACATACTAGCATCAACCCCAAACCAAGGCTAGAAGCTTTACGATCTCCTGAGATATGAGTCGTGTTAGGGCAAATAGTACAAGTATGGAGTATGCCACAAGAAGTCCAGGTTCAATCGGAAGCTTGTTAACAGTATCTGGTAGATTTATATTTTCAATAGGTTACCAGACCTAAGTATCCAAAAACAAAGTTTCAATCGGAGGCTTTAAGCTAACTATCCAAAAGTTAGAAGATTTCGGAGGGTTACTAGTTGTAACCATCTGGAATGACTTAAAGGACACTTAAGTGGATGTTTGGATAATTAAGAAGCCAAGTATCCAAAAAGCAGAGACTTAAGTGAATCTTCAAATAGTTAGGCAGTAACTATCCGAAAATCATAAGTTTTTGGAAGGTTAATGGCAGAACCTTCCGAAATGATTGAAGAGACACTTAAGTGAGTTTTCGGATAGTTAAGACAGTAACTATCTGAAAGACATGCAGTTTTTGGAGAGTTAACGGTAGAACCTTCCAAAAGGACAAAGAGAGAGAAGTGGGTTTCCGAACAGTTAAGTCTGTAACTGTCTGAAATACCGAATCTCTCCGAACAGTTAACCTGCTACAGTATCGCCTGTTAGAAAGAAGAATTTCTTTGGATAGTTAAGTCAATAACTATCCGAAATGTTGCAAATTTCGGTAAGCTAGGAAGATAAAGCTCCAAAATTGAGAGTCCCTTCTCCGAAGCATTATTTCTCTACTATAATGGCTTGTATGTAATTAAAGGTTTATAAACCCTAAGTTGGGTAGTATATAAACCTTTATGATGCTATAAAATGTTACGGTTGATTGTGCCGAAGCTCTTAGAAGAATCCTCAACTCTCCGTGGACGTAGGCTATTACTGAACCACGTAAATCTTGTGTCTTCATTGTGTTATTTCTTCTTTTACTCTTCACTTCCAGTTTCGGTGAGTTTAGAGGTGAGTGTTTTTGAATCGTGTCATAAAAAGTTGATTGAATGATCCGTTCCAAACGTAACAAGTCGGTGCTTGGTGAAAATGGTTTCCCTTCCCGCGATGCGATCACTCCTCATAGTGGTTGTCAGTCATCGTGTTTGGCTCGGAATCGACTCGACATTAGGAAAATATTCTCACAAACCTCAGATGGTTGGTGATTTTGGTGGTGGTGTGAAGCTTTAGGAAATTTTCAACGCTTCCTGTAGTTAGCGCAATTCTCCACTCTGCACACATACTTTCTTTGTCTTTCTCCTCTTCTTTTATATTTCTTTCTGTAGTAACTGCTTTTGCTTAAATGATTGGTTGGATTTCCTTTATTCATATAAACGATGGTGATTTCTTCTTCATTCCATGAGTGAATTCCTACGTGATACGTGTAATCGTGGTTTTCCTTCGAATGTTCTGTTTCTGCAACTGCTATAGTGGTATATTAGAAAATAAATGGTCCGTGGAGTTACAATTAACTCAACGAACTTACTTCGTTGATTTAACTATAAAACACATGCAATAAAGAAATAATGAGTTCAAATGTTTCGGATACTTACAACCTTAATTATCAGATGCTTAGATGCATTTCGAATAGTTAACAAATAACTTACCGAAAATCTACTTAGTCATGCATTGATGTTTCAACACATGTACTTCAAGAAATAATAAAATATTCTTTAATCATTTAAAACATAACTATCCGATACATTAAATATAACTCTCCAAAATAACAGAAAATTTGGATACTTAAGAATTAAAAACCTGTATTTTACTAACAGTTCAGAAATATACTTAATTAACATTAATTTCTTAAAATTATGCAAATTCTTTCATTAAAGCATATAACATTGCAATTATAACATAATGGTTTAATTTTCATATGATAAGCTAAATATTCTACAATTAACCATCATTTAATCGTTAATATTATGCACTTTTTCATTCTAAATACTTCCCCCATACTTAAATTTTGCTAGTCCCTTAGCAAATTAAGATCTAACTAGTTGGTTTTTCTAAAGTTGCTAGAATTAATTCTTCATTTTGTATTTTCAGAATACATAAATTAGATTACTATATAGATATTCTGTATTTTTCAGTAATCTATTTTAATATTGTTTTCTCCTCTTCAACCTACAAATATATTTAAAACATATGTAAATTACATACAAAATATATTAGCATTACATAAGTGTTAATTATATTATCTTTTTCTTTCCTAACATCTGTTATCTTGAGTTTTCCAATATGATTTCTAAAATAAATTTCAACTACATATGAATCAAAACACAATCCAATTCAATATGATTAAAACAAGAAGAATAATGAATTGTATCTCAAATAAACAACTTCAAAAGTCCAATCTAGATTCATACTTCAGCAATCTTAGATAACAAAAAATATACTTGATTCAAAAGATTTCTGTATTTCACAAAACACTTTTATCTTTTCAAAATAGTATATGCATATTTGTACTTTAAAAGTTAATTTGAAAAGCTTGAATCATACAAGAGCTTTCTAGTATACCCATCTATCGAGCTTTCAGTCAACAATCTCAAATCTGATTAGGATCTTAGGTTGCCAGATTTAAAGAGTCCTTTTTTAGGTCAACAATCCTTACATACCTATCTGCTCAAGTACAAAAGGCTTGTGATCAAACAAGTCAATAAACTATCAAAGTTTTTCTCTTCTTTTTTTCCTATTTCTTTTCCTTTCAACACAGTATATATATGTATTTCATTAATACAGATGCAATAAAACACAAATCTCATATAATCCTGCTTCTATTATTTACTGAAAATATGAATCCATATCAATAAGCTCATACTTTTTTTGTAGTTTAATAAGATTTACACATAAATCATTCTATAAGTTTAATCAATCAAATTAAATGTATCCTTGATCATATGCATTTCATTTAATCCAAAAATCAATATTTCAGCTCTTTCAGGAATTCAGATAATTTACTGAATTTCAGTTAAGCATTCTGATTTTTTTTAAAATCATGAAACTATTAAACTCATAAAATTCAGCAAAAATATAAGATACTATATCTAGATTTGTATGAATAGTAAAATTTTGTAGCATGTTATATAAGATTCTAAATATAACATTCAAGTAGTTACAGTTCTTAAAATTTTACAGTTTCAATTATCAAATAGTTACAGGAAATTTCAGTTAGTTATAGCAAATTCATAAAAATTTTCAATTTCCACAGAATTTTGCAACACCATCTTAATTCCTCTAATTAACAAAATTACTTGGCTTTTAATCTAATTACCTTCCCCTGTACCTACATTTTGCATTGTACTCAATGTAAAAGATTTTATAGTAAATATAGTAAATGTTAGTAGGCATGAATATTGTTTCATTGACTTAGCACCTAACTCAACAAACTTAATTCGTTGGCTAATGAATAACTCCACAAACTGAGTTTAAATGTAAATTCAGAATAAGTAATCAATTACATACATTGTTCTTTTGTATCTCCTTCAATATCTTTCGACTTTTAATTCTGAAAAACTTTTCATTCACAAATAAAAGTAAAATATATAACAAAATAACAAAACATAATTTGTTAAATCAGTGTCTTGTGTGGAACCTAGGCTCCTATGCCTTTGGTGGCTCACAAGCAAGCCAGTTGGTTTCCCAAAATAGATACTAACAAACTAGATTAATATTTTGTTTTGTTCTTTCTTTTTTATAAAATAAAACCAAAACTAACACTTTTGTTTCTTTCTTTTTTTCTAAAAAATAAATGTAGTTTACACACAACATTAAAAGCACAGAATTACACTTTAAGAACATGATTGAAAGGTAGTAACAAATAGAATAAACGTGTCAATCCAAGCAAACTTTTTAGGCATAATTCTTCTTACTATTAATTCTATTTTAATGCAGTCTGCTTTCCTTTTTAACTTGTAAACTTGCATTATGTTATCAATACTAAATATAAGTGTATTTCCATTAATGAAATGAAATGAAATGCAGAAGGGGATCCTTTTCTGTTCCAAGATAATGTAGTTGTTTCTATTTCTACATCTATTTCAATATATTCCTCTTCCCACTTCCATTCATTTAGGTCTTTTATAATCTATATTTGAAATTTCATCAATTCATCCTACCATCTTATCAGACATAAAGTAGGATCATCATATTCATTATACCACATTCCTAATTGAATTTTATCATATTCTGTAGATGGTGGTTTAGCTATATCACTCGGTACAGGCAATATTTCTATAAAGTCATCATCATAACTATCTATGCTTACTATGTATAAATCAGATCTAAATGCAACTGATATATCTGACACTAAATATATATATCCATCAAGTATTACATGTATGTTGTTAATTAATGCTTTCTGTCCTAGATATTGAAAGGATCGAATGGCACACTAGAGGGGGGTGAATAGTGTCCTAATAAAGTTTATTTTGCTTTTAAAAAATCGGAAGATGTTGACACTAATGAACCCTGATTAATTGATTTTAGAATTAAAACTAGTAATGCAAAACGTAAAGAACACAAAGAGATTTATAGTGGTTCCCCAAACTAGGTAGTCCACTCCTCAAGGCCACAACCTCTAGAATTCCACTAAGTGCTTTTAAGGCTAAGCACAAACCTTAAACAAGTTTCTTTTGTAGGCTAAGCAACAATCTTACAGATGTTTTTAAAGGCTAAACAAAAATCTCACACAAAGCACCAACTTTGTGTACTCATGACCCCAATCTTGAGCAAATGAAGTATCACACTTCACTCTCTTCACCAAGGCCCCAACCTTGTGAAGGTATACTTACAACACCCTTGTGAGTTAATGTTTTAACACAAAAGAGACAACAGCTTAAAACCAGGAGTCATAGACTCAAAATGAACACGACACACAAGACTAGATCTACTCTAATGAAGAGTTGACACAGAAGCTCTAAGGAGAATTCTTGATTGATCTGTAGCTGTTGATCTTCTAGACTTTGTTGCAAACGAATCTTCAAAGTGTTTGTAGAATTACTAAGAAAATAATTTCTCCTTTCGAGTGTTGAAAAATTCTGTGTGTATATTTCAGTTTTTTGCAAAATCCTTTTCATTTTTCCTTCGAGATTTGCATAAGTGGAAAGAATTCTGAAATGGTCAAATGCCTTATGTAGGAATTCATTTTCGACAACCTTCAATCATAATAAAGTTGAGATTTGTGTTGAGGTTTTTTTTTTCCCCAAAATAATATCTTAAAACTCACAAAGGGACTAAAATGATAAAACATTAAACTCAAAACTCATTTTAAAATAACCGCAAGCGCATGGTGCAATTGTAATATACTCCAACGAGTACGGGTCGAATCCACAAGGATTTGGCTTTTACAAAATATTTCTAAGGTGCAAAAATAATAATAATTACAGGTGATTCAAAATTTATCAAAAATTCACTCAATAGAGTATAAATTCCTCATTTCCATTCATAAAACACTAAATCACTACAGCACAGAATCTCAAAATTTAGTCAATTTCACACATGTCCTCCTCTCAGTATCTCAATGGTAAAATACAGTAAAAATATCATACTGAGTACTCATTGGATTAACTTTACAACCCCACTAATTTCGTTACAAAATATGAAATAGGCAAGTGTCAGCAATGCTTTTCCTACAGGCGCATAGACTAGCAACTAACATCCCTGAATTGCGCATAGTTGCTAAAAATGGTATAAGATTTTCAAATCTTCATGAAAGTCTACAAAATTAGCGTGCTTCGAAACTTAACTCGTTCCTCTAATATAGAAAATTTACAAAGGTCGATTTCGTGTTGTAGATAAAAAGAATTCGAGTTCGGCACAGAAGCAAAAATTGGGCGAAAAATGCCAAGATGCGCCAAAAGCGACATCAACGAAATAAATTTGAAAACCTATACAAATTGATTGAAAAAATTCTAAAAACTATACAGGAGTAAAGTACACTCGGAGCTATACAAAATAGAATCAAAAACTAAAGCAAAACATCACTAAATCAGTGAGTTATGACTTAAACAAAATCGTCAAATTTACAGGATTCTACACCGACGATAAACAGTCACAAGTTAGCTTTGTTAGCATACAAATATTTACATATGTACAAGATTCAACCCAAATTTTCTTTCATTCATTCAAAAAAAATATAATATGCTACTGAAATTAAAGTTCTATGATTAAACTATAGTGTAACGTTACAACTAAACCTAAAACTACCATTACCCTACTGAAATTACAAAGAACACAACTTAAAACAAGGAAATGAAAACCTAAAGAGCTAAACCAATACAACCCTTTTTACCTTGAAGTGTAAACTTGTTTTAGAGAAAAATGGTGCATGAGATGTACTCTTAGCCATTCTCCTAGCCAAGAAATTCGTGGCTATCACCACACGAGTTCTCTTCTAGAAGCGGGAGGTCTTCAAACACCACCAAACACCAAGAAACAAGTAGTCGTCCACCTCAAGTCCACAACCCTTGCCTTTCTTCTACTAGGAATGATCCATGGAAGAAGGGAGACAGTTGCACGGATGGAAGTGTGCTCCAAACAGCACCCACAAGGTCTGGAAAGAGTGCCCTAGCCGTCCTCCTACTAGCAACCACCAAGAGAGGAGAAGAAGAGGTCGGCCAAACCTTGCAAACCTCCTCCTTGGAGCTTCACGAGAGGGGGGAGGACACCAACATCCACGAGGGCTTGAGGGAGGGTATGCAGCTAATGACTTCATGGGATTGAGAGGGCTGCCCAATGAGAGAGAGGACTAGAATGTTGGCCTTGCCTCTCCTTTTATAGAGGCTCCAAGTGGTGGAGCTTGATTTCCATCTTTGATCTTCAATCCAAGGGCCAAGATTTCTCCTATCTTGATTTGCTTTATTTTTCTTATTTTTCAACCTATAAAAATCAAGCAAATACATCAAAACACTAAAGAAATAAGATAAGATATATTCCTAAACATGGATACTTCAAAAGGGCCAAAAATCATATTTTTCATTGAATTCTAGAAATACCCATGTACTTATTTAAATAATTAATCCTAAGTGCTAAAGTAAATTTAATCTACTTAATAAAATGCAATTGTATTGCCACCAAGATGCAAATGTGTTTTCTTGAAATGCAAAATAACAAATAGAGTCTCATTTATGCATTACTTTCTTCATTTAAGCCCATAACTACATTATTTGCCTAAGATGCATTATAACTTAAATCTTCATTAAGCACTTATGAGTATATGACTTTAAGCACAAAAAATGAATCAATTAACTATATAAAATATGCATAAATTATGACTCTACAATTTGCAATCAAAAGATATCTTGCCACAAAGATTAGTTAATTAATGATAGTTGCAGTTTCTGTAAAAGTAAAATCTTCGGAGACTTTTAGAAAATTGGAGACTTAGAAAGATAACCCGTCGAAACTCAAAAACATTTCGGATAGATAGAACTAACATTCCAAAAGACCACTTAAGTCATGTATTAAAATTGAAACACGTGTACTTCTGAAACTACGTTATAAAATATTAAAAATAAACTATCCGATAGAGTGGGCATGTTTCAGATACTTATAAAAGATAACTCTCCAATCCTTAAGTCATTTCGGATAGTTACATAGGTAACCTTTCGAAAAGTTACTTAAGTCAGAAATAATAGAAAACTCAACCATCCGAAGCTTAAAAACTGTTTTCGGATACTTACTGAAGATAACTCTCCGATTCTTAAGAGTTTTCGGATAGTTACATCGTAACCTTCTGAAAAGTCACTTAAGTCAAGCGATGAGAGACTGACATGTGTCCTTCAAAAGAAAGTAATCGAAAATATATTAAATCAAAGAAACAGCTAACTCTCCAAAATAAAAACCTTAACTATCTGAAACCGAAGGGATTTCGGAGACTTACCATAAAAATTATATCTAGACATAAAAATACTTAACTCATCGAAGATAAATACTTTTCGAATAGTTACTGATATAACTGTCTGAAATACTAAGAGGGAGAGGCTTAACCATCCGATTTGTCCTATTTTGTTCGGTGACTTATAAAATAACTCTCCAATCAATACACTGTAGACAAGATAACCTACCGAATCTAATTTAAAAGACTTTGAGAATAAAGCAGTTAGCCAAGATTCATGTAAATAAAAAGACATCTAAAATATGGTAGAAATAATGAAACCACACGTTTTTCATCATCAAAATTAACTGATAAATAATTAAACTAACAATCTCCCCCTTTTTGATGATGACAAAATTGTAAACATATATATTCTCCCCCTTTTTCAGAATTAAAAAGTGGAGACAAATGATTGAAGGATACTTAGAGATAAATAAAATGTAATTTCATTGATTGAAGAGTAAGAACAATAGGGATACATAAAAAAATGAAAATTACATCAAAGGAAAAAAAAAAAACAATCTAAGGTGTAGTTGACTTTTTCTGTAACAGATTTTGAATTAAGTTATCCCTCTCCCTCAAAAGTTATTCTAAATGAGCCACTTGATCCAACAACATTTGATTATGTTGAAGTAGAAGCTCATTTTGTTTTAGGAGGGTCGCAGAACTATCAACTGCTGTAAATGAAGCTGCTGGAGCTAGAGGAGGTGTTGTAGGAGGTGGAGTTTCTACAGAAGGAGGTATAGTAGGAGGTGGATTTTCTATAGAAGGAGAAGCTAAATTTTGAGTTGCAGATGGTTGAAAATGAGGGGCAACTCAACTGGATCAGAAGATGACATTCTCTAAAGATCCTTAAGTTGCAGTACTCTTCTTTTAATAGATTTCAGAGGTTTGCCTGAAAAATCAATGTATTTGGCCATCAGATGATAAATAAAATCTCTATAGTACAGAAAACTTTGTAGATGAGAAATCTGAGCAATAATAACTTTTGCCTAGTTAACCTTGATACTAGCCATCACAGCATAAGTGGCTTGGTAAACTTTCCTTTCCAATTCATTTGCATGACCAATCTTCTAAAATACAGAGGTAGATAGAATTGTGGCAATCATCCGAGTCAAACCATTAAGATCTACAGTCTTAACTAACTTGAATTTTTTTTCAGGAGTTTTTCCAATCAATTTATTCATTTCAGATTCCTACCACTCCAACTTTGATGGAGAAAGAGCAATATTGATACTAGTAGATGGTATTCCAAAAAGGTTCTCCATCAATCCTTATTGTTTGATTTTGTAGGTGCAAGAGTAAAAAATGTGGAAAAATCTCAAGGTTTGAGTAGAAAAGGGGAATTAGGTCTTCAAAAACAGATAACCCTAAGGGAGAAGAAATGAGACCTAAAAGCCCTTGATGAATAAGCAGACTATTAATTGAATCCATTCCTTTAAAATTTACTAGTCTGCTATAGATGATCTTCATGCCTTGATATTTATTGAAATAGAGATCCCTAGCTGTAGAAGATCTGAAATAATATACATCTTTAGGGATGTTTGAAGAAAAATTGAATTCAACCTCTAGATCTTCATCTACTAGAGGGTTTTCAAAAAGTGGAAGAGATTGAGGAGTAGAGACAAAACCTGAATCTTCATACAATCCTTGTATCACTATTTGAGTGTGAGGAGAAGGAATTGGATGAGATTCTACATTAGATGAAGGAGGAGGTGTGAATTCTTCTCTATGTACAAGCAAGGATTGGGCAAAACTCGGATGAGAAGAAAGAGTAAGTGAATGAAGTGGATGGAAGGGGAGAGGAGACAACTGTATGCAAAATTGGACTAGCTGAGGAGATCAAATGAGAAGGACTAAGAACAAGTTGGTGTAGAGTTCCCATACATAACTTAGGAATTGGAGGATATGATCGGCCAGCCACATGCCTAAAATCAATTCCTTTCTAGGGAAAAAAGAATTCAAGTTTAGCCACTGATTTCTTCTTATTTGCCATATTAGAAAAATCATGAAAACAAGCAGGCTCTATAGGCTCTTGAATTTTAATTCCTGATTGCTCACTGAGTTAATGCAATAATGCATGATTTTTCCTCCTAACTAGAGTATCTTGTAAATGTAGGGCCATATGCAATGCTCGTTTCTCAGATGACCTAGTATCCTCAGAAGTATTCAAAAATTGGCTAACATAAGCCTCATAAACAGATTTAAATTGAGGTTCTAAGGAGTTCACTTTGACAATAAATATGTCTTCATCATCTGAAGAAGAATCCTTAGAAACCCTAGTATCAACACAATCTTTTTTACTACTCTGTGAAGCACGAGTAGAAGTGGTCTTCAGTTTCTTATGACCAGTAGAGGTTTTGGTGGATTTTCTCTTGAAAGTTCTCTGTTTGGATTTTAGATGCTTTTGATGCTGAAAAGGAGTACTAACGGGACAAAATTTTCGAAGAAGAGACAGTTGCTTTTCCAAACATAGGAAACGTGTAACTATTTTTGAAGTGCCATAAATTGACTCAATATCGACAACTTCTTCTCCGATAGAAACAATTTGTTGAACTTTTCCAGGAGATAGGTCTACCATACCTTATTGGAGTTCTTGTTCCAATACAAGAATTTGTTGTTCTTGCTCTTGTTGAGAAAGACCAGAAAAATGTCCAGATGAAGCCATGAAGGAGAAGGTGTGAAAAAGGGATGAAGTAGACAAAGGATTTGAGAATCGGAAGGTTGAGACAAAGTGAGAAGATAACCCTCCGAAAGCATATAAAAATCGAAAAGTTCTAGAGATCGATGAGTTAGAGGCCTAACTTACCAAAAGAAAAGAATTTTTGGATAGTTACAGGATAACTGTCTGAAAAAGAGGTACAAAGGCCAAAAGATAGTAACTTGCCGAAACACAGGAATTTTCAAATAGTTACTGACTGAACTGTCCGAAAACCTACAAAAACAATATGCTAACTCTTCGAAAACTTCCAGCACCTATCTAGGTAAAGAAAAAAATAACTCCTAAAAATATGCTGACTAAGAAAGGAAGAGATCTTAAAATTGAGAAAATTAGACATATGAAAAAGAATAAACTCCCCCTGAATTTTTGAATAAAAGAAATCAACAAAAAAAAAATTTGTTATGGTATTTGTATTTTTATAATGTTATTATTATTTTTTTATTTTTTTATTTTTTTAATTGTGTGAGAATTACTTAAATATTCAAGACTCCACAGTAAGATAAAGAACATATTTCACTTAGTATAAGAACTTGATCCTTTGGTTCACCTTATTAACCTTAAAAAAAAAAACAATTTTCATAAACTTCAATGCTATAACTTAATGGTTTTAGAATAGAAAAATTTAGAATTATTTAATATGTTCTCTCCGATCAGTTTGAAATTTCCATGAAGCAACCCCAAGGTATATTTTCCCTTAACAATGTCTGTTATGTAATTAACTAAGAAGAAAAGAAGATCTTTGAGAATTATGAAATGGTCAGTACTGCATAGCCATAATCAAAGGTTTTTTTTTTTTTTTTAAGATTGGTTTTGGTTGCTCTTTGCAACAAACATTTCATTTTTTTTTTTTTTTTAACAATGGCAATCACTTTGACAGTACTGAAAAATGAGAAAGTGTAGAAAGTTAAAAACATTTGGAAAAGGTCAGGTTAAATATCTTGAGTCTTATTGCTTCCAACCACTTTTCCTTGTTTTTCACCCTCACATATTAAATATCTCTAAATTTTCTAATCATGAAACATTCAATCTAGCAAATAGGAATACAATCACTGAATTAATTAAGGTAACTTGGCTATTTTTCGGATTTAGATCTCCATTCTAAGTGTCATGTGGACATTATTCTATTTGTGGAGCAGAAACCTTCAATAATGTTGTGAGTTATTCTAAGTTGATTTTAATATAGATGTATGAAATCATTGTAATTTATAAACTCAGTAGAAAATCCCATGAAGAGTGTTTGTTGTTTTATTTTTGTTTTAAAGTTTGAAGAATAATAATTTGTAAATATTCTCAAGAAATAACTCAAAATAAGAATTAGATAGAAATAGATTATCAAAATAACTTAATATAATCAAAACAGATAATAGAAAATGAGATGGTGAAGTAAATATAAAAGAAATAGAAGATAAAAGATAGTAGGTAAAGCTAAAAATCATTTAGGCAGCATATTCCTAAATCTCTTCTTAATTTGATAAACTATTTTTCTTCAAGAGGCTTTGTAAAAATATCTGCCAATTGCTCATGAGTAGAAACAAAATTCAGCTTAATGTTATCCTTCATAACATTATCTCTTAAAAAATGGTGTCTTATCTCAATATGTTTTGCCCGAGAGTGCAACACAAGGTTCTTTGACAAACTTATTGCACTATTACTGTCACAATTAATAGGAGTTTTTCCATATGTGATTCCATAATCTTTCATAGTTTGTTTCATCCAAAGAATTTGTGCACAACATAAGGCAGCAGCAGCATATTCAGCTTTAGTAGTTGATAGGGCAACACAATTCTGCTTCTTACTGAACCAAGAAATTAATGAATTGCCAAACAATTGGCAAGTTCCACTAGTACTCTTTCTATCAGATTTGCATCCAACATAATCAGCATCATTGTATCCAATTAGATCCAAACTGCTATCTTTGAAATACATTAAACCAAAATTTGAAGTTCCTTGTAAGTATTTCATTATCCTTTTAACTGTAGATAGATGAGATTCTTTTGGTTGAGCTTGAAAACAAGCACAGACACAAACACTGAACATGATATTTGGTCTAGAAGTAGTTAAATAAAGAAGAGAACCTATCATTCCTCTATATTTAGTAATATCAACAGTTGGTCTAGATTCATCTTTATCCAATTTAATTGATGAACTCATAGGAGTGCTTGAGGACTTGTTGTTACTCATTCCAAATTTTTCTAAAAGTTGCTTTGTATATTTCTCTTGATATACAAAAATTCCTTTTTCAACTTGTTTAATCTGTAATCTCAGAAAGAATGTCAACTCACCCATTAGACTCATCTCAAACTGATTTTTCATCTAATTTGCAAACTTATTACTTAAATTCTCATTAGTTGCTCCAAAAATGATACCATCTACATAAATCTGAACAACTAACAAACCTAGATGATTTTTCTTAAAGAATAAGGTATTGTCAACCTTACCAATAGAAAAACCATTATCTAGTAGAAAGGATTTCAACCTATCATACTAATCTCTCGGAGCTTGTTTCAAACCATACAAGGCCTTCTTCAGTTTGAAAACATGCTCTGGAAAATCAGCATCAGCAAAACCAGGTGGTTGCCTAACATAAACTTCTTCTTTAATGAAACCATTTAAAAATGCACTTTTAACATCCATTTGATAAAGTTTAAAATTCATATGAGCAGCAAAAGCTAGAAATATTCTAATTGATTCTAATCTAGCTACATGAGCAAAGGTTTCTTCAAAATCTATTCCCTCCTGCTGGTTATACCCTTGGGCTACAAGTCTAGCCTTATTTCTAATTACATGCCCTGATTCATCAGATTTATTCTTAAATATCCATTTAGTGCCAATAATTGAATGACCTTAAGGTTTAGGAACTAAGTCCCAAACTTCATTTCTTCTAAACTGATTAAGTTCTTCCTGCATGGCACTAATCCAAAATTCATCATTTAATGCCTCATCAATGTTTTTAGGTTCTATTACAGATAGAAATGCATAACACCTAGAAACATTAATCTTAGATCTTGTTTGCACACCTATAGAAATATCACCAATAATAAACTCCTTAGCGTGTTGAGGCAAAAATTTATGAGTCAAAGGATTATCATTTCTTTCTTGACCCATGGTACTAGATTCTCCAATATTTGATTCATCACATTCATAATCTGAAGTATCAACAATTTCTTTTGAAGCATTACTTGGCTCTTCATCAAAATTTACATGCATAGATTCTTCAACAACCAAAGAAATTTTGTTATAAATTCTATATGCTTTACTTCTTGAAGAATATCCTAAAAATATACCTTCATCAGATTTTGCTTCAAATTTATCTTTATTCTCTTTTGTATTCAGAATAAAACATTTAGATCCAAAAGCTTTAAAATAATGTACTTTAGGAATTCTTCCCATCCATAGCTCAAAAGGAGTCTTATTCATGTCTCTTCTTAGGGTTACTCTATTTAAAATATAACATGCAGTACTAACTACCTCAACCTAAAAATAATAAGCAACCTTGTTTTCATTCAACATAATTCTAGCCATTTCTTGAAGAAATCTATTCTTTCTTTCTACAACTCCATTCTCAGAAGGGGCTTTAGGAAAGGCAAATCTATGCTCTATTCTTAGATCTTGGCAAAGTTTTTCTATATTTTCATTTTCAAATTCCCCTCCATGATCACTCTTAATTTTCTAAACTTTCAATTGCTTTTCATTTTGAATCATATTCAGAAAAATTTTAAATTCCTCAAATACTTCACTCTTATGTCTTAGAAATATTACCCAAGTATATCTTGAAAAATCAACTAGAACAAATACATATATCTTACCACCTAAACTTTCTATTCTAGTAGGGCCAAATAAATTCATGTGAATTAATTCCAAAATTCTTCTAGATATAATTTGCTTTCCTGATTTAAAAGAACTCTTCTTCTATTTTCCCAATTCACATGCATCACAAATTTTATTCTTTTTAAATTTCAAATTGGGTAAACCATCTACTAGGTTCTTCTTAGGTAACTTATCTAGCTGCTTCATATGAATATGACCTAGTCTACGATGCCATAACCATGCATTGTCTAAATTATTTGCAAACAAACAGGAATCAATTGAAGAAACATCATCTGGTAAATTTAGAAAACATACATCATTTCTTCTATGAGCAGTAAATTTAACTTCATTAGAGTTTTCATCAATAACAAAGCATTTCTTAGATTTAAACAAAACCATATAACCTTTATCTTCTAACTGAGTAATACTAATTAAATTATGCTCTAAATTTTCAACTAGTAAGACATTATCTATAACCATTTTATCATTTACATAGACAGATTTGATACCAATAATCTTACCTTTTTGATCATTGCCAAATCTGACATTTCCTCCATCGATCTTCTTCAGGTCTTTTAGGACATATTTATCTCTAGTCATATGCTTTGAAGCACCACTATCCATCACCCATCGAGATCTTTTAGTTTTGACCTGCAAGGACAGTCATAATCACATCCTTTGGTACCCATATTTTCTTAGGTCCATTTTTGTCAGTGGAGAATATTTGAAATCTATTTTGTTTTGAAATCCATGTGTTATTTCGATTAACAGAATTTCTTTTTAACACATAGATAACTTTCTCTTTATTAATTGTTTTCAAATATCCATTTCCATAGTCCATTTTATAGCTGTTTGAAAAATTAACAGAAGCATATGTTTTTGATGGTTCATAGTTAAAACCTATACTAGTTCTATCACCAAAGACTTTATAACTATTAATAATATTTGTTAGTTTCTTATCTGCTTTAGTAAAAGGTCCTAGTTTAAATTTTAATCTACCAATTTCTTGTTCTAATTTTTCTATATCAGTATTAGAACTAGAATTTTCTACACAATGATTTTTAAGTTTTTCATTCAATTTTTTAGTTTCATCTTGTAGCCTTTTGTTTTCTAAAAATTTATCCTTCAGTTCTTTAATAAGTTTTGAATTATATTTTTCAAGTTTAGAAATTTTATCATGCATATCAGAATTATAAGCAACAAATTTATTCTTCTTTAATGTAGAATTTTCAATTTTTAATGTAGTAATTTCCTTTTCTAACTTACCAACAGTTTTATTACTATTTGATAATTTTCTTTCTAACATAGAATTTTCTAGACTAACATTTTTCAGTTCTTCCAATAATTCATTATAATCATCTTGATTTATATCAGATACATCAGAATCATTATCAAAAATAATTTCCTCAGCTATATTAGAATCAGAATGTACCTCATTAGTGTTAGCCATAAAACAGACATTGGCTAGCTCTTCAGACTCGGACTTAGTTTGTGTACCATCAGTACTAGTACCCTCAGATACTTCAGATTCTGTAGAATCATCCCAAGTAACTTGGAATGCTTTCTTCTTTCCTTGATTAAATCTTTTCTGATGAAACTTCTGTTTTCCATGAGATTTCTTCTTGTCAAAATTCTTTCTTTCATCCTTCTTTTGATATGTGCATTGGCTCTGAAAATGCCCATATCTATTGTAGTTGAAGCATTTTGTAGCAGATTGCTTCCCTTTATCATGACTTTTTCCTTTCTTCTAGAATTTTCTAATAATATATGCCAATTCTTCTGGAAACTCATTAACAGGCTCCTCAGATGGTTGTTGAGCCTTCAGTGCAAGCTTCTTTTTCTTTTCAATCTTCCTTGAGGTTTCTCCTTCCTCTTCTTTCTAGTCTTTTAGTTGAGTCTCATAGGCTAACAGATTGCTAGTGAGATCTTCCAAAGTGAAAGTCCTCATATCCTTTGAATCTTGTAGGGAGATAGCCTTAGTTTTCCAATCTTTGTTTAGGCTTCTCAAGACTTTGATAATCTATTCTTTCATGGGAAATTCTTTCCCGAGATTCTTCAGTCCATTTATGATCTCATTGAAATGAGATATGAGATCAGTGATACTCTCATTCTCTTTCATTTTGAAAATCTCATACTTTCTTAGTAGGATATTGATTTTTGTATACTTCACTTCATTTGTTCCCTCATAAGTAATTTCTAATGCATGCCAAGCTTCATGTGCAATAGAACAAGCTGAAATCTTGTTGTATATATCAGCAATGATTGCACAAGTTAGTGCATTCATTCCTCTTGCGTCCATTTAAATTTTCTTCTCATCTTCATTATTCCACATGTCTTCAGGAACATCTAGAAGTTGTATTCCACAAACCACTACTCTCTATACCTTCACATCCATAGATTTTAAAAAATTAGTCATTTTATTTTTCCAAAAGCCATAATTATTTCCATCAAAGAGTGGAGGTCGGTGTACATGCTAACCCTTTGCCATTGATCTCAGATTGATTAAATCTATTACAGAGATAACCTGCTCTGATACCACTTGAAAGGATCGAATGGCACACTAGAGGGGGGGTGAATAGTATCCTAATAAAGTTTATTTTGCTTTTAAAAAATCAAAAGTTGTTGACACTAATGAACCTTGATTAATTGATTTTAGAATTAAAACTAGTAATGCAAAAAGTAAAGAACACAAAGAGATTTATAGTGGTTCCCCAAACTAGGTAGTCCACTCCTCAAGGCCACAACCTCGAGAATTCCACTAAGTGCTTTTAAGGCTAAGCACAAACCTTAAACAAGTTACTTTTGCAGGCTAAGAAACAACCTTACAGATGTTTTTAAAGGCTAAACAAAAACCTCACACAAAGCACCAACTTCGTGTACTCAAGACCCCAATCTTGAGCAAATGAAGTATCACACTTCACTCTCTTCACCAAGGCCCCAACCTTGTGAAGGTATAGTCACAACACCCTTGTGAGTTAAGGTTTTAACACAAAAGAGACAACAATTTAAAAACAAGAGTCACAGACTCAAAATGAACACGACACACAAGACCAGATCAACTCCAATGAAGAGTTGACACAGAAGCTCTGAGGAGAATTCTTGATTGATCTGCAACTGTTGATATTCTAGACTTTGTTGCAAACGAATCTTCAAAGTGTTTGCAGAATTACTGAGCAGACAATTTCTCCTTTCGAGTGTTGAAAAATTCTATGTGTGTATATTTCAATTTTCTGCAAAATCCTTTTTATTTTTCCTTCGAGATTTGCACAGATGGAAAGAATTCTGAAATGGTCAGATGCCTTATGCAAGAATTCATTTTCGGCAACCTTCAATCATAATAAAGTTGAGATCTACAATCAAAAGATATCTTGCCACAAAGATTAGTCAATGAATGATAGTTGCAATTTCTGTAAAAGTAAAATATTCGGAGGCTTTTAGAAAATTGGAGACTTAAAAAGATAACCTACCGAAACTCAAAAACATTTCGGATAGATAGAACTAACATTCCAAAATACCACTTAAGTCATGTATTAAAATTGAAACACGTGTACTTCTGAAACTGTGTTATAAAATATTAAAATAAACTATCCGATAAAGTGGGCATGTTTTGAATACTTATAAAAGATAACTCTCCGATCCTTAAGTCATTTCGGATAGTTACACAGGTAACCTTCTGAAAAGTTACTTAAGTCAGAAATAATAGAAAACTCAACCATCCGAAGCTTAAAAACTGTTTTCGGATACTTACTAAAGATAACTCTCTAATTCTTAAGAGTTTTTAGATAGTTACATCGTAACCTTCCGAAAAGTCACTTAAGTCAAGCGATGAGAGACTAACGCGTGTCCTTCAAAAGAAAGTAACCGAAAATATATTAAATCAGAGAAACAGCTAACTCTCCGGAATAAAAACCTTAACTATCCGAAACCGAAGGGATTTCGGAGACTTACCATAAAAATCATATCCAGACATAAAAATACTTAACTCACCGAAGATAAATACTTTTCAGATAATTACTGATATAACTATCTGAAAAGCTAGGAGAGAGAGGCCTAACCATCCGATTTGTCCTGTTTTGTTCGATGACTTATGAAATAACTCTCCGATCAATACATTGTAGACAAGATAACCTGACGAAATCTAATTTAGAAGACTTTGAGAACAAAGCAATTAGCCAAGATTCATGTGAATAAAAAGACATCTAAAATATGGCAGAAATAATGAAACCACACATTTTTCATCATCAAAATTAACTGATAAATAATTGAACTAACAACCACCATAGATAGAAGTAGAAGCAAAAATGTAGGAATCTCTAGAGCATTTTCAACCAATTCAAGTTCAGCACATGGAAGAGGAAATTCAAGAACAAACCCCTCTAGAGCAACAAATTCAAATTCCTAACCCGATTGAAGTAACAGTTTTGAATGAAGTACACTTTTGGAGTTAGAAAGTATATAATAAATATCAAGAGATTAGGGGTTATGATATCATTTACAGTAGACCAGTAAACTAGGACGATATGCAAGAAATTAAGGATTTATTTATGTTCCAAGGTCTACTACAATTTATTTCTCAACAGAGAGGGCATGCAATATATGAGAATCTAGTGCCTTGCTTCTATGCAAATTTAAGAGAAAGAGAAAGTGGATTAATTTCCAACGTAGAGCAAGTTGATGTATAGATAACACTAGAGCTTCTCCATAACATTTTAGGATTGAAGAATGAAGGAATAGAAATTCTGGAAAGCACAACTGTAGTCAAGTGGACAGAATAGATAATAAAGGATTGTTTAACTATCAATCCTGGTGTGCCATTATTAAATAGACTAAAGCACTTAAATGGTAAAGCACACATGATAGCTAACATTTTGATTAAGAATATCTACCAACGACAAGGCCACAATATTGAACTGAGTCAATTTGTCAAATGTACCACATATGCAGTTGTGAATAGAATTCAGATTAATTAGTCTGCAATGTTTATCTCCAAGTTGAGAGCATTAAAGAATAAACTATTTTATGGAGATCTAATTCCACTACTGATGGTGGACGGTATTGATTTCATGAAATGGGCATCCAAAAGGATAAGATCAAGAACCATTTCAATGAAAGAATACAGAAATTATGTTGATGTTGAGATTACTAGACCTTCTAGAGGCATTACAAGAGCTGTAGAGAGGATAAATCAATTAGAGCAACAATTAGAAAAACTCTAGAAGGAAGTAGATGAAATTAGGAAGAAAGATTAAATTGTATTGTTCATCTACTAGTACTTATATTTGTATGAAAAATATCTAATTGATTGTAATGTAAAATATTCATATAAATGAATGTATGTTTTTAGATGTTTTTGCATTCATGTTTGAGAATGACATAATAGATTAACTATCTGGAATATTATATAACTGTTTGAAACAATGTGCAAGACTGTTTAAAAGATTTACAAATTTTCTGAATGATAGGATTAAATGCATGATAATTGGTTAATGCCTAGATATATAGTTGAGTATTTTGTTTTGATGATGTGTGCTGAATCAAAGTAATCATATTTGCTCAATTACTATTGCTTGTGAAAAGAAATTAAAAAAATCAATTAATACAGAAAACGCTTACTGATATAAATATTTGTCTGTATTGGATCTGAAATTATACTAAGTTAATAACTAGTCGTCTCATTGCATTAAATTCTCATTTAACTAAACATTAAGTTAACGTGTGTAAAAGAAGAGACGAACTCGTTAAGTTAGTGTTGTACACGTGGTGAAATTATAAGTTACGAATGTTATATTGTATCACGTGAGGTGCACATGTTTAACTCGTTAAGTTAACATAACTAAACGCGTTGAGTTGCTATATTGAACACTAAGGCAATGCGTTAGGTTAGCGTTATAAAAACTTAAGTTGTTATTTTTACACATGGTAAAATTCTTATTATAAAAAACATTTGTTTATTACTGGTTCGTTGAGTTATCTATAACACAACAGAGATGGTTCGTTGAGTTAGCATAACACCACGGACTTAGTTCCTTGAGTTAGCTACAGTACTTGTCACGTGAGTTGGCACATGAGGAACTTGTTAAGTTAGAAACGTTAAGTTATATATCTACTTGTGTTACTCATTTAATTAACATTAAAGTAACGACTTCTTATTACACTTGATGAAAGATTTTGGACGAGAAAGTTTATTTTGCAGGAAATTTTTCAGAGATCTAGGATTGATGATTAAAGAAAATTCAAAATGTAAACGTGGGTTAGAACGTGTGTATTTCGATGAAGGAAAAGGAAAAGATGTGAAGAAGTGGAAGACTGATAGTGATTAAACGTAGAGGATATGCATGAAATGAAGATACAATATAAAAGACATAGAATTCTCGTTGATCAGTTATCCTAGCACACCAAACGAAAAAAAATTTCAGAGATCAAAAACACTTTTCGAGGAAAAGCTCTTAGATGGAAGAAAATTCAGTGAAGTAGAAAAGGTCAGATTTATGTCACTAAAGATTTCAAGTATCAGAAGAAAGCAAATTCGGTGAAGTAGAGAAAGACTAGATATTTAACAGCTTAAAATTTAATTAAATGAATCATTGAGTCACAACAAACTAAAAATGAAGAAAGAAATAGCCTTCAAAATTAATTTAGATTCTGATATATCTACTGATTTTGACGAGGATTTGATTTTGCTGACTAGGAAATTCAAGAAAGCATGGAAAGCTAGGAAACAGAAAAGGAACAAAAATGATAAACCCTCAACGTCAAAATCACTGAATGACAAGAATTCTTCATCTAGAAAGTATATATGTTACAATTGTAAGAAACCTAGACATCTTTCTGTAGATTGTCCTATAAGGAAAAATGAAAAGCATAGTAGGACAAATCAGAAGAAGACGGCTCAGAAAACTCAGAAAAAGTTTTACAAGAAAAAGGTTTTGAAGGTCACTTGGGATAACACACTAGAAGAGTCTGAATCTAAGGAATCATCATCAAAATCTTCACATTCAGAAGAAAAATAAGAGTTAGAAGACATTGCTCATGTGTGCTTCATGGCAGATGAGTCTAAGGTAATATCTAATCTTGAAAGTCATTCAGATTTTAACTTTGATGAATTATTATGTGTTTATCATGCATTTTTACAAAAACTTAAAGTTTGTAAACTAGAAAATAAGAATATCAGAAACTCTTTATCCATTGTGGAAGAAGAAAATAGTTTCCTATCTACTACTTTAGAAAAGTTTAAATGTGATAATGAAAATCATGCTAGAGATTTGCATAAATTTAGATTTAATGAATATGTCTTGCATGAACAAATACAAAATACAAATGCTGAAAAATTAAAGATAGAATCTGAAAAAGAAATGTTGAGAAACAATATAAATGATCTTGAGGTAGAGATTGATAAATTAAAAATGAGAGAGCTAGATTTAAATTCTACCAAACATTAGCAAATACTTGCACAAGTCAAGCACAAAACCACAATCACAAAATGCCCAAAATTCGATAATCAAAGAGTCACTCGTCTAGAAAACTACTATGCCCTAGCCAAATGCCTCCTATTGTATCTCTCTAAATAGGAAACTTCTGACCACGAAATTTTAAAGGAAGGAAGCTCAGGAAGCTTACAACACGTCCTCAAAATTTGAGATGCAACGGAGTACGGATGAGGAAGGCGCATGAGTTGGCGTCGGAGTGTGCAGACTAGCACCAGCGACGACGGCAATTGCGGAAATGGCTTGAACCTTGATGAAACTCTTTGAAACTTCAGATGCAAACCCAGAGATGTCCAACCTTGCTCTGATACCAGTTGTTGTGCAGAAAGATCAAACAAACGTAGTGTAGGATCGTATGGCTACACAAGAGGGGGGTGAATTGTGTATTTTTAATATTTTCTAAAATATAATTGAAACTTTAAAACTCAAAAACAAGTCAAGACATTGTTTTCATAAAATCATTTTTATTCAAGGTTTCAATTACAATATACAATTCAATTCTCCTCAGAAATTGTAGACGCAATTATATTTCGATACCATGTATCATCTAAACAATTTCATAACTACAAACAGAGAAAACTAATTTGCGGAATTTAAAACTTTTCTCCCTATTTGAGATCTTTCTTCATCTTCTTTTTCTTCTTCATCAATTCTTCAGTGACGAATATCTTGTCTTTTCATGCTTCACCGAATTTACTTTCTTCTGATACTTCAAATCTTTAGTGACGAAAATCTTACCTTTTTATGCTTCATTGAACTTTCTTTCACTTGAGAGATTTTCCCCGAGAAGGTGTTTTTCATCCCTGAAAAAGATTTTTCTTTTGGTGTGCAGGGATGGTTTGATCCTCGAAAAGATTTTTCTTTTTGTGTGCAAGGATAAATTGATCAACGAGAATTCTATGCCTATTATATTGTATCTTCATTTCATGCATATCCTTCACGTTTAACCACCACCAGTTTTCCACTTCTCCACGTCTTTTCTTTTTCCTTCATCGAAACACACACGTTCTAACCCACGTTTATATTTCAAATTTTCTTTAATCATCAGTCCTGGATCTCTGAAAAATTTCCTGCAAAATAAACTTTCTCGTCCAAAAGTTTTTCATCAGTGTAATAAGAAGTCGTTACTTTAATGTTAACTAAACGAGTAACACAAGTATATATATAACTTAACGTTTCTAACTTAACGAGTTCCTCATGTGCCATTTCACGTGACAAGTACTGTAGCTAACTCAACGAACTAAGTCTGTGGTGTTATGCTATTTCAACGAACCATCTCCGTTGTGTTATGATAACTCAACGAACCATCTCCGTTGTTTTATGATAACTAAACGAACCAGTAATAAACAAATGTTTTTATAATAAGAATTTTACCACGTGCAAAAATAACAACTTAAGTTTATAACGCTAACCTAACACGTTGCCTTAGTGTTCAATATAGCAACTCAACGCGTTTAGTTATGTTAACTTAACGAGTTAAACATGTGCACCTCACGTGATACAATACAACATTCGTAACTCATAATTTCACCACGTGTATAACACTAACTTAACGAGTTCGTCTCTTCTTTTACTCACTAACTTAACGAGTTATCACGTGACCTATTTTAACCTTTAAGCCTCTAACTTAACGAGTTCTCACGTGACCTCTATACAAACAAAACTCTAACTTAACGAGTTGTCTAAACGTGTACTGTTCATGATACAGAAGATATAACATTAAAACATATCATGTTTTTCAATAAAAACACATGTTATCTTAACGTTTAGCTAAATGAAAAATTAATGCAACGAAATGACTAGTTATTAACTTCAGATCCAATACAGACAAGTATTTATATTAGTAAGCTTTTTCTGTATTAATTGATGATTTTAATTTCTTTTCACAAGCAATAGTAATTGAGCAAATATGATTATTTTCATTCAGCACACATCATCAAAACAAAAATACTCAACAATCTCCCCCTTTTTGATGATGACAAAACCATATTAAATCAATTATGAAATATGTATAACTCAACAAAGCACCTTCGTTGGGTTAACTTTTAATTCAACAAACTTGTTTGTTGACTTAAGTTCACTTAAGCTTATTTCTATTGTTTGTGTAAATTTTACCTCTTAGAACTAAAAACTCTCAAATGTCAATAACTATATAAGTATCAGTTTTCTAATTATCATCTGTCAGATTACAATAACCATTCAAAATAGCATCTCCTTTTAATAATATATATATGCAATTAATCATCTTTTTATAATATTTCTCCCCCTTTTTGTCATTAATCAAAAAGATAAGTAAGAATTGTAAAAGATAATTAACATTTCTCCCTTTTTTTTTTAATTAAGAGATATATTTACAACAACTCTTTCTGTAAACAATAATAAGAATTGTAAACATTTACAGAAACCAATGTATTGTTCAAAGAATCAAACAAGTAATACAAACATTACATTTTGTATTCAGAAATAAACAAAAATAGTTAGCGATCCCTCCTAAGTATATCACTTATAGCATTACATATTTTATCTCCTAGATGCCTAATATCATTTCTGATGTCGTTAAGCACTGCATCTAAGTCAGGAGGTAGGTGGGTTTGCTATTCTGCTTGAACTGAATAACTTTGTTGTTGTTGTTGTTGTATATGGTCTATATCAGGTTGTTGTTGTTGTTGTCGTTGAGGTTTATGCATAGCCTGGAATTTTTGCAAATCTTTGACACTAAATGCTCTTATGCCTTTAGTTTCAAAAGGCTAGTTGGATAAATTCAATTGGCTTGCAATGAGTCTACATACAGCATCACCATAAAATAACTTTGAACTCATATGCTGTAGTTGAGAAGTGAAAACATCAAACCAATTGATTTGAATTCTATTCAGCAAGCTATAAGTTGCATATAAACAACTTCTGCTGACTTCCATATTGTGTCCAACTCTCTGAAATAAATTTGCATGCAATATATTTGCAATAAACCTTGCCTCTGCATTCAGATTTTCCATTAATCTCATTTCAGAATATACATCTGGAATTTTTGATAAAGACTGAATGTTCCATTCCAGTTGTCTTATCATGTCAAATCTATTTGTAACAACAACACCTTCATTCTTTAATCCCAAAACTTCAAAAATTAACTCAAGAGACAATATAAACTCCTGTTCATTTATTTGAGTTTTCAGAAAATTTCCATTCTTGTCCAGATTGCTATAAAAAGCTACAATAAGCTCTGTGTATTGCTTCCATTTCGTTCCTACTGGCAAGAATTTAATGAGGCCTTGAAACTCAAACAGATCTCTTATTTCCATCAAATTTCTGAATTTTATTGGACAAGCATGCAGAATCTGACATGTAATCAGATTATTGTATTTCTACAATGCTTCTTCAAATCTAAAATGAATTGCATTACCTTGAATTTTTAATATTGTACACAAAGAAGGTGATACCTGAAGCCGTGATTCAGAGTTTAATTCATCTTCAGGAACCTCTTCTTCAAAATGAATGTCATGTTGTTCCTCTTCCAAAATATTATCTTGAAGCTACTCAGGTAAGCTTGATTCTTCAGCTTCAACAATGTTAGGAACATTGTCAATATGCTCAACATTCATCTATTCAGTCTCTATAGAATGTTCAGAGTATAATTTTTCTACAAATTCTACAGCCGGTGTATCTGTCTGTAATTGTTCATTTTGTTCAACAGATATTTCCATTGATTCATGCTATGAATTCTCAGACTCTGCTTCTATAGATTCAGTAAAAGGCTGGTTAACTTTTAGCTCTTCTAGAGTCTTAACAATTTCAATATCTGCTACTCCAAACAATTCAGCCTTTGAACTAGTTACTGCCTCAACATTGTCAATTATATTTGCAATAACTTGTTCAATGTCAGGTGCCTGATGCTCTGATTTGTCAATTTCTGCATCATCAGGACTTGTACTAATAGAAAAACTTGAGCTCATATTTGACTTGTATTTCTTCTCAGGCTTTCTAGCAAGGGAAAATAAAGTCTCATTATCTTCATCAGTTTTAGTGTGTTCGGAACTGATGAGTTTATCAGATGCACAAAAAGGTACAATGTCTAGACATACATTGTCCTTTGAAAATAAATTTTCATCTGATTTTCCTTTTTCAATAGACTTTGCACAAAAAGGTACAATGTCTAGACATACATTGTCCTTTGAAAATAAATTTTCATCTAATTTTCCTTTTTCAATAGACTTTGTTTCCTTAGACATAATTTTTCTGATTTTCCTTCTACTATAACATTTCTGTTTCTCCTCTTCAAGTATTGCTGTTTTCTTTTCAAATTGCTCCATAAAAGTTTTCTGCTTTAATTCTTCTAAGGCACTTTCTATTGCAACGGCCTTTCGAAGACTATCAACTTTTGTTTTGTCTATAGCAATATCTGATTCTACTTGTTTTGAATATAAAGGAGTAGGGATAGCTGATTCATGCTCTTCCTCAAATGCATGTAGTCTTGTACCGTTTATAGGAGTTTGAGGAGTTCTATTTGATGAACCTACACCTTTTTCCAAATATTTTGCATATTGTTCCAAAAATGCAATCTTAGCACATTTCATTCTGTATTCTTTATCATATTTACTTTGAATACCCATGTATGTAATACTTGCATCAGTATGTTGAAGTTCTTGTCTAACTTCATCTAATATATCCTGAGAAAAGAAGTAATCTCTATAAAGTTCTTCTAACCTTTTGTCCACTCGAAATATTTTCTTGAACCAAGTACGTGGAACTTCATCATTCTCTATTTCTTTTCCTTTTGCATCTCTTCTGCTTTTGCCTTTTCCTCTGCCACGACCTTTGTAGAACTTGGAGACCATCGTCGCAGGTTGTAACAGCAACAAGCGGGAAAGATTTTCTTGACAAAGTTTACAAATAACCTAAGTCCCCATGTTATAAGTGTTTAAATAGGGTTTTTAGGCGTATAACTCAACGTGAAGATAAGTCGAGTTTAGAAATAAAATAAATATTGAATAAAGCTTATTCAATCAAAGTACCCGAAATATTCAAGTATAACTCGTTGAGTTAACTAATCTAACGAGTAAAACGCTGTCTAGAGGCAGTTTTACACGTTTCCTTATCTAACATAACGTCTAGTTAGTACACTTAAACATGTTTCAGATGCTTCCAACTAAAACGTTCCGAAAACAACACACATGCTAAACTTAACATTATCTTGAAAACATTGTAAACTATTTGAACATTTTGTCCTTTGAATCTAAAATAGTTTATTTCTCTTTTTAAATTATTTCATCAAGATTTTAAGAGGACATTAATTCAGATTAACTAAAATTTGTATTTTAAATTATATTAATCTGTTTTTGACATTGTTAATGCTCCCCCTACAAATATACTTCAAATATATTCAATCAAAATACAAAATATACTTGTAGTGACAATAGATGTTAAGTATAACTATACTTTTACATTTTCTTTTCAAAGACTTCCGTTATCCTGACATCATCAAAAATGATTTCCAGAATCAATTCCTACGGTATATGAATCAAAACACAACTTTGAACTCAATTCGATTAATTCAAGGAGAATAAAAGAATGTATCTCAAATAAATGTTTTCAAAAGTACTAATGTTGATTCAATAAATCAGTAGTCATATTGGTATAAACTATATGCAATTCAAAGATATATGTAATTAATGAAACAACTTTTTCTTTTCAACACAGTAAATGTTGATAATTTTCTTTAAAAGTTAGTTTGAAAAGCTTGAATCATACAAGAGCTTTCTAATGTACCCGTGTAATGAGCTTTCAGTCAACAATCCCAAATCTGATCAGGACCTTAGGTTGCCAGATTTAAAGAATCCTTTTTCAAGACAACAATCCTTACATACCTACCTGCTCAAGTACAAAAAGCTCGTGATCAAACTGATCAATAAACTCTCAAAGATTTTCACTTTGTAAGCACTTTTCATTTTAAGTACAGTATATATGTATTCCATTAATACAGATGCAATAAAACACAAATCTCATACAATTTTTACTTCTATGATTGTACTGAGAATATGAATTAGTTTCAATAAGCTTATACTTTTGATTAATAGTTTAAGATGAGTTACATATAACTTATTCTACAAGTTTAATCAATTAAGTCAAATTTTTTGCATGATCATATGCATTTTCCTTGATTCAAAGAAAACATTTAATCAAAATTTCAGAATGTCAGAAGTATTTAATGTTTTTCATTTACACTTCCACTTAAAATTGTAAAAACCATTAAAATTTATAAACTACTTAAAATCAATAAGATACTACTATGATTTTACAATAAATACATAGTATCTTAAGCAGCCGTTTAGATATTACTTTAGATATTTATAATAAGTATATAATATCTATGAGGTGAACAACATCATCAATAATATTTATCTTTTTATGTGGAGTTTAAGCATTTTACACATCACATAGCCTACAAATACCTAAATTCAATCTAATGTTGCAGAATATATTTTCGTCTAGAGGTTTTGTAAATATATCAGCTAATTGATTTTTACTAGAGACAAATTCTAATTTAATTTTTCCTTTAATTACGTTATCTCTTAGAAAATGATGTCTAACCTCTATATGCTTTGCTCTTGAATGTAATACAGGATTTTTGGAAAGATTTATTGCAGAACTACTATCACAATAAATCTCAGTTGTATCATAAGATAATCCAAAATCTTCTAAAGTTTGCCTTATCCACAGAATCTGAGTGCAACACAGTGCAGCAGCAACATATTCAGCTTCTGTAGTAGAAAGTGTTATATAGTTTTGCTTTTTACTAAACCATGACACCAAATTATTTCCCAACAATTGACATGTGCCATTGGTACTCTTTCTATCAGATTTAGATCCTACATAATCAGCATCAGTATATCCTATAAGTTCTATTGAACTATCCTTAGAATAATACAGTCTGAAATTTTTAGTTCCTTGTATATATCTAAATATTCTTTTAACTGCAATTAAGTGTGATTCTTTAGGATTAGATTGAAATCTAGCACAAACACACACAGCAAACATAATATCAGGTCTACTAGCTGTCAAATAAAGTAAAGAACCAATCATACTTCTGTATTTTCTTTGATCTATAAATTTTCCTATGTCATCAATATCTAACTTTAAAGTAGTACTCAAAGGAGTTCCTCGAATCCTTGTATCATTAAAATTAAATTTCTTAAGCATTTCAACTGCATATTTTTCCTGATTTAAAAATATACCTTTATCCATTTGCTTAATTTGAAGTCCTAGAAAATATGAAAGTTCTCCTATCATACTCATTTCAAACTGATCAGTCATCTCTTCAGAGAATATTTCTATCAACTTATTAGAGGTTGCTCCAAAGATTATATCATCCACGTATATTTGAACAACAATCTGATCTTTACCATCTCTCTTAATAAATAGAGTATGATCCACTTTTCCCATGATATAGCCTTTTTCTATTAAAAAAGTAGACAATCTTTCATACCATGATCTAGGTGCTTGCTTCAAACCATATAAGGTTTTCTTCAATTTATACACAAAGTTAGGATTTTTAATATCTTCAAATCCAGGTGGTTGTTTTACATAGACTTCTTCATTAATTAAACCATTTAGAAATGCACTCTTTACATCCATTTGATATAATTTAAAATCCATATAACAAGCATAGGCCAATAATATTCTAATACTTTCTAACCTAGCCACAGGAGCAAATGTTTCATCATAATCTAATCCTTCTTCCTGTGTATACCATTGTGCAACTAATCTAGCTTTATTCCTTATAATTTGACCAGTTTCGTTAGTTTTGTTTCTAAAGATCCACTTTGTACCTATTATGGACTGATTTTCTGGTGGAGAGACTAATTCTCATACATCATTTCTGATGAATTGATTTAGTTCTTCTTGCATTGCCACTATCCAATTTTCATTAGATAATGTTTCTTATATATTCCTTAGTTCCACCATAGAAACAAACATGCACATACTATTTAAATATACTGAAGCTCTAGTTTTAACTCCCTCATTAATATTACCAATGACTTGAGTAATGGGATGTGATGAAGAATAACGCCAATTTCTCTGATTTTCCTCAATATTCTCATCAACATCTGAAAGTCCATCACTTTCATCATTAGTTTGATCATTTAAGTTCATATTTTTGATGTTCTCAGATAAATCATCAATCTCTCTATTGATCTCTAACTCATTTGGAAAATTGATCAAGTCATCATTATCAGCTTTAGATTGAGATTCTCTAAGAGAATTTTCATTGAAGCTTACATGGAGGGTTTCTTCAATAGTCCAAGAAGTCTTGTTATATACTCTATAGGCTTTACTTCTAATAGAGTAACCTACAAAAATTCCTTCATCCGATTTGGCTTGAAATTTATCCATTTTATCCTTAGTATTAAGAATAAAACACTTGCAGCCAAATGGTTTCATATAGGAAATTTTTGGAACCCTATTAAACATAATTTCAAAAGGAGTTTTATTAGCATGAGGTCTTAAATGACTTCTGTTAATAACATAACAAGCTGTATTTACTGCTTCAGCCCAAAGATTTTGAGGTAACTTATGTTCATTCAACATAGTTCTAGCCATTTCTTGAAGTGATCTATTCTTTCTCTCAACAACACCATTTTGACACGGTGCTCTTGGAAAAGAAAATCTGTGATCAATGCCATGCTCATTACAATAGTTATCCATTTGATCATTATCAAATTCAGTTCCATGATCACTCTTAAGTTTTTGAATAGAGACACTTTGCTCATTTTGAACAAAATTGCTAAACATTTTAAATTTTTCAAAAACTTCTGTCTTAGATGCTAGAAGATATACCCAAGTGTATCTAGAGAAGTCATCTACTAAAACAAATACATACCGTTTACCACCAAGACTCATGATTCTTGTGGGTCCAAATAGATCCATATGTATAAGTTCTAAGACTCTCTTGCTTGAAATAGATCCACATGCATCACACATAAAGTTCTTTGAGTATTTAATCTTTGGTAAACCTCTCACTAAATGTTTTCTAGATAGTTTATATAACAGTCTCATATTTATATGCCCAATCCTTCTATACCATAAATATGCATCACTAGTTTCAACTAGCAAACATGAATTTAAATCAACTGCACTAGAAGGTAAAGATAAAATACATACAGAACCTTTTCTTTTAGCAATAAACTTAATTTCATCTGTATTTTTATCAATTATTTTGCATACATTATCTTCAAATACTACATAATATCCATTTTCAATTAATTTTATGACACTCAGCAAATTAAATCCTAGGTTTTCTACATATAGTACATTCGAAATAACACAAGTAGGAGTTATTTGAACATTGCCCATACCTATGATTTTATCTTTGCTTTTGTTTCCAAATGTTACACTTCCTTTCATGGTATTTGTAAAATTTTGTAATAGACCTTTTTGTCTGGTCATGTGACTTGACGCTCCACTATCCAAGATCCATTTTGATGTTGTTTTTTCCTGCAACACAAATTAAGAAAAACTTTTTCTTGGTACCCAATGTTGTTGAGGACCAAGTTCATTAAACGCATATTTCTTCTTTTTGTTTAAAAATAGTTTAACATTATCATTTATATTCTTATTAGTTGTAAGTACTATTGATTTATCATTAGCTTCATACTCACATATAGCATTATTGCTTTTGCAATCATTCTTTTTGTTTTCAGATGTAGTATAATCAAGACCAAACATATTTTTATCAGATGTTAATTTATTTTGGTCATGCTTATACATTTCTGTAAGTTCATACCAAGATTTTGTACTTGTATTAACACTTTCCGTACATACAAAATCTTTTTCTACACAAGAATTTTTTGTTTTATCACATGCAGAATGAGTAATTGGTCTAATACCAGTGTATTGAATTACATGCTCAGGTTTCTGAATTTTCAGTTAACTACAATTGTCTGAAATTTTAGAAACATTAGAAACTGAATTTCCAGAACAAGAAACAAGATTTTTAGAAACATTTATAGTCATGCTAGAAGTACAATTTGACAAATCACATTGATTTATATTATTACTGCATGATTCATCCCTTGAAGTATCTACTTCTACATATTTATTACCTTGTTTCATAATAAAAGGAATTTTAGTCTTAGATTTACTTGAACTACTACTAATAAATCCTTTATTGGCTTGAGATTCAGGATATTTAGGATAATCAAATCCTAAGCCAAATTTATAAAACACCGCAGGGGTACTAGTTAGTTTGTCTAACTTAGTTTGACTTAAATTCCATTTCTTAAAGGTAGAATTTAAATCTTGCTCTCTCAGTTTTAATTTATCTATCTCTAATTCAAGTTCATTTATATTGTTTCTCAACATTTCATTTTCAGATTCTATCTTTAATTTTTCAGCATTTATATTATGCATTTGTTCATGCAAGATACATTCATTAATCTAAATTTTTGCAAATCTCTAGCATGATTTTCATTATCACATTTAAACTTTTCTAAAGTAGTAGACAAGAAACAATTTTATTCTTCCATAATGGATGAAGATTTTCTAATATTCTTATTTTCCAGTTTACAAACTTTAAGTTTTTGTAATAATGCATGATAAGCACATAATAATTCATCAAAGTTGAAATCTGAATGACTTTCAGGATCAGATATTACCTCAGACTCATCTGCCATGAGGCACACATGAGCAACGCCTTCTAACTCTTGTTCTCCATCTGAATGTGAAGAATTTGATGCTGATTCCTTAGATTCAGACTCTTCAGACGTATCATCCCAAGTGACCTTCAAAGCCTTTTTCTTGTAAAACTTTTTCTGAGTTTTCTAAGCCGTCTTCTTCTAATTTGTCCTACTTTGCTTTTCATTTTTCCTCATAGGACAATCTAGAGAAAGATGTCTAGGTTTCTTCATTTTTAGTTTGTTGTGACTTAGTGATTCATTTAATTGAACTTCAAAAGCTGTTAAATTTCCTATAAGTTCATTCATAGAATAAACATTTAAATCTCGTGATTCCTCAATTGATGTTACTTTCTGAGACCTTTTAGAACTTAGGGATCTGAGAATTTTCCTCACCAAATCCTTCTATTCAAAATTCTTTCCTAAACATTTTAAGGAGTTTATGATATCAAGAAATCTAGAAAACATCTTAGAAATATTTTCGTCTTCATGCATCTTAAAGAGTTCATATTTATGAATCAACATGTTTATTTTTGTCTCTTTAACTTAAGAAGTACCTTCATGTGATACTTCTAATGCATGCCACACCTCATAAGCAGATTTATATGCCGACACTTTACTGAACTGTTCATAACTCAATACACAAAATAAAATATTTAAGCCCTTAGCATTTACAGTTTCATTTTCTTTTTCAGTAATTGTCCAAGTATTATAAGGAGTAGTTAACGGAGTATATGGTTTAGAAATCATGAACCACAACTTATGATCTATACTTTGAAGAAAAACAGTCATCCTATATTTCCAATATTCAAAATGTATTCCATCAAATAAAGGAGGACGATTAAGATTTTGGCCTTCATATAAAGAAAAATTACCATTTCCAGTAGGCATTTTACCTTAGATTTTTCAACCTATTTGATTTTAAACAGTCTAAAAGGTTTAAAACAACTTGATCCTTAAATCAATTGAGTTAAACGTATGCTCAGATATTAATTTCTGTTTAAAAACAAGGAAGGTAGAATAAGCAATGATATTGAATAAGTTGGTATCGATTTTATATCAAAGATTATTAACAAAGCTCTGATACCACTTGTAGGATCGTATGGCTACACAAGAGGGGGGTAAATTGTGTATTTTTAATATTTTCTGAAATATAATTGAAACTTTAAAACTCAAAAACAAGTCAAGACATTGTTTTCATAAAATCATTTTTATTCAAGGTTTCAATTACAATATACATTTCAATTCTCCTCAAAAATTGTAGATGCAATTATATTTCGATACCATGTATCATCTAAACAATTTCAAAACTACAAACAGAGAAAACTAATTTGCGGAATTTAAAACTTTTCTCCCTATTTGAGATCTTTCTTCTTCTTCTTTTTCTTCTTCAGCAATTCTTCAGTGACGAATATCTTGTCTTTTCATGCTTCACCGAATTTGCTTTCTTCTGATACTTCAAATCTTCAGTGACGAAAATCTTACCTTTTTATGCTTCACTGAACTTTCTTCCACTTGAGAGATTTTCCCCGAGAAGGTGTTTTTTATCCCTGAAAAAGATTTTTCTTTTGGTGTGCAGGGATGGTTTGATCCTCGAAAAGATTTTTCTTTTTGTGTGCAAGGATAAATTGATCAACGAGAATTCTATGCCTTTTATACTGTATATTCATTTCATGCATATCCTTCACGTTTAACCACCACCAATTTTCCACTTCTCCACGTCTTTTCTTTTTCCTTCATCGAAACACACACGTTCTAACCCAAGTTTATATTTCGAATTTTCTTTAATCATCATTCCTAGATCTCTGAAAAATTTCCTGCAAAATAAACTTTCTCGTTCAAAAGTTTTTCATCAGTGTAATAAGAAGTCGTTACTTTAATGTTAACTAAACGAGTAACACAAGTATATATATAACTTAACGTTTCTAACTTAACGAGTTCCTCATGTGCCATTTCACGTGACAAGTACTGTAGCTAACTCAACGAACTAAGTCTGTGGTGTTATGCTAATTCAACGAACCATCTCCGTTGTGTTATGATAACTCAACGAACCATCTCCGTTGTTTTATGATAACTCAACGAACCAGTAATAAACAAATGTTTTTATAATAAGAATTTTACCACGTGCAAAAATAACAACTTAAGTTTATAACGCTAACCTAACGCGTTGCCTTAGTGTTCAATATAGCAACTCAACGCGTTTAGTTATGTTAACTTAACGAGTTAAACATGTGCACCTCACGTGATACAATACAACATTCGTAACTTATAATTTCACAACGTGTATAACACTAACTTAACGAGTTCGTCTCTTCTTTTACTCACTAACTTAACGAATTATCACGTGACCTATTTTAACCTTTAAGCCTCTAACTTAACGAGTTCTCACGTGACCTCTATACAAACAAAACTCTAACTTAACGAGTTGTCTAAACGTGCACTGTTCATGATACAGAAGATATGACATTAAAACATATCATGCTTTTCAATAAAAACACACGTTAACTTAAAGTTTAGCTAAATGAGAAATTAATGCAACGAAACGACTAGTTATTAACTTCAGATCCAATACAAACAAGTATTTATATCAGTAAGCTTTTTCTGTATTAATTGATGATTTTAATTTCTTTTCACAAGCAATAGTAATTGAGCAAATATGATTATTTTCATTCAGCACACATCATCAAAACAAAAATACTCAACACGTAGAGCATCTAGGGGTGGCGTGGAGAAGAGATCAACGTGGATGAGAGGAATGCGAGTGGAGAATTCGAAAGAACAACAAATTTACGTGATTCCCTAACACGGGTACGTCCACGAGTGATCAATCTATCGTAATTCATTGCTGTATGGTTGCTGGTACAAAGAAGGGGGAGAACGAAATCTAGGGATTTGGCTTGTTGGCCTTCCCTTGGACGAAGATGACCCCTTATATAGGGACAACAATGGGTGATACCCAAAAGACAAGTTTGCCCCTATACAAATTACCGAAGAAATACAATCATATACAATGACATATACATATACTTGATGGAAGACACACGCATCACACACATGACAACTTAAAACATTAAAAACACATGTGCAGATAACTTAACTATATGAGTTTTTAATATAAAGTATTTGACAAAAATGAAACGTTAACTATCTGAAAGTTTAACTATTGCAAATCTAACTCTTCGGAAATCTTTAATTTATTCGACATAAAAATGAAACTTTCTGGTAATCAATTAACTAGTATACTTAGAAAAATATACTTAGAGAATATTATGTAGACTTATTTAAAAATGTTAATAAAGCATATATCATCAAAATTAAATACCTAACAAATACAGATGAGCTTAAGTTTATTGCTAAAAGAAAAGGTTATGTATGTATTTTATCTTTACCCTCTAGTGTAGTTGATTTAAATTCATGTTTGCTAACTGAAACTAGTGCTGCATATCTGTGGCATAGAATGATCAGGCATATAAATATGAAATTGTTACATAAATTGTCTAGAAAACATTTAGTGAGAGGTGTTTAGAATGAAAAAGTGCATATTGTTAACGGTTAAATGATGGTTAATTGCATAATATTTAGCTTATCATATGAGAATTAAGCCATTATGTTATAATTGCACTATTATATGCTTTAATTGAAGAATCTACTTAATTTTGGGAAATTAATGTTAATTTAGTACATTTATGAACTGTCGGTAAGTTGCAGGCTGTGAAATTCTTAAGTATCCGAATTTTCTGATATTTCGGACAATTATGTTTAACATACTGAACAAATTCGGACAGTTATGTTTAACAGACCGAATATGTATCCGATAATTATGTTTAAATTGCCGAACAGTTATGTTTAGAGAGAATATTTTATTATTTCCAGATATACACGTGTCGAAACCAGAATGAATGTCTTAAGTGAATTTTCGATGAGTTAGCTGTAACTATCCGAAAATGCATCTGAGCATCGGATAGTTATACCTGTAACTCTCTGAAATGTTATTTTATGTTTAAACTACTGCTGACACATGTCGAGAGCTGGTAGATTTACTTAAGTTATAACTCGTTAAGTTAGCATATCTGTACGCGTTGAGTTACATGAATATACACTAAGGTAACACGTTATGTTAGCGGCTTATTTCTTTATTGCATGTATTTTATGCACGTGTTGAATTTAAATGCTTTAGAATATCATGTGAGATGCACATGTTTAACTCGTTAAGTTAGCATAACTGCACGCGTTGAGTTACATGAATATACACTAAGGTAACGCGTTAGGTTAGCGGCTTATTTCTTTATTGCATGTATTTTATAGTTATTTTCTAAAATGCCACTGTAGCGGTTGCAGGAACAGACAGTTGGAAGAAAAAACCACGTTTGCACGTATCACGTAGGAATTCAATCGCGCATGGAGAAGGAAGCATCGCCATTGATCTGAAGGAAAGAAATTCAAACGATCATTCAAGCAGAAGTAGTTACTACTGAAGAAATATAAAAGAAAAGAAGAAAAAAAAAAAAGAAAGTGTGATCGATGGACGACCAGTATATACAGAGGAGGAGCACCAAGCTTTCTCCAGACAATATTGGCGATTCTCCAAAGTATCACACCAACTATCGTTATCACCACCATAATCACCAATCATCAGAGGTCTGTGAGGATACTTGCTTGATGTAGGGTCGATTTCGAGCCAAACACAGTGCTTGACAACCACTATGAGGAGTGATCGCGTTATGGGAAGGGAAGACATTTTCACCAAACGCCGACTCATATTTCAGGAGATCGTAAAACTTTTAGCCTTGGCTTCGGGTTGATGCCTGTATGCTGAAGAGGAGATCATCTTGCAATTCTGGACTCGCGATTCTATAGGGAGAGGAGATAGAATTGTAAGTGGTTTAATTTTCAGTGGTGTAATCGCGTTGCAAGTAGTGTCGGAAGTATTTACTGTCAAGTGAGATTACTTTACATTTCACCTTTCGCCCATTTCCATGTTCACATCAAAACAAAAATACCAAAAATAATTTATCTTTGTTTGTATGTTGTATTTGAGTGTTGTATTGTTTGTGTTGTATCGTGATTAATGTTATCTGTACCAGTTTTATGATTGTTTTATGTTAGTTTTAATTTTATAGTTTACTAAAATTGGTTCGTACAAAAAACTAAAAGATTTTAATAGTGACTGTTTGAATCATCTGAATGTTAGTATTGCTTAATGATAAATCCAATGTTAACTAGCATTAAAAAGCTTAATTGATGTTATTTACAATCTGTGGAATCACCCAATGGTTGGCCGAATTCCCTTGTAAATAGTAGTATTATAAAGAAGAGACAGACTCGTGGAGTTAACTTAAGTCCACGAGGATAGTCCGTTGAGTTAACTGTAACTCAACGGAGTGCTTATTGAATATAAATTTGAATTGTTCACAATCAAACATTTCTTAAATTCGTCAGCAATTCCCTATGGGATCGACCTATACTTGCACATTGATATAATAGACACTATGCACTTGCAGTTAAAGTACAAATTGGAATTAATATCTAAATTGTATTAAAGGTTGTTTGTTTACTTCTAAAAGAAAGAATAGGCATAAAGATAAATTAACTAAGTAAAAAATAGAAGTAACAAATCCAAGTTTTTCTAGTGTAGTGCTGGGAAAACCCAAACAAGTTTTATGGCGCTGTTGCCGAGGAATTGAATTGAATTGAGTCGAAGTGAATTGAATTGAATTAATATAAGTAACTATTAGAGCTGTTTCGTTTTAATAGCTAGAGTTGTGTGTTTTCTTTTGTAACTGAGAATATAGCATATGCTTATGCTCAAAGATTTCTGAAACCTTTAATTAGCATATGTGAATTCTGCAATTCTGAAGGACACGACATTTCTAGTTGTTTGAAATTGAGACATTTACAGATTGTTAGATCCCATGAACAACAAATGAATTATCCTCAATATAATAAAGCCGAGTATGAGAATCCTATAGTTTACCCAACTGATGGTCAGTATAGAATGTGTAATATGATGAGAGACACTGAAGTTTGGGATAGCTATGACAGACTGGAGCATAGTATAGAGCAAAATCTGGACAAATTGGAATACTTTGTGTTTCAACAACAAGAAGTCAACTGGTTAAACTATAAGGAGGCATATTCAGAACCTAAACAGGATATAATTTACGAAACTGAAAAAGCCATAAAGAAAATTGATCAAAAATTGAATGCAATGAAATTAGATGATCTGGAAACAAAATTAAAAGCATTAGACAAAAATGCAATGAAAATACAAGTTTTCCAATAGAACAATGAAAATTATAATGTTATAAACCTGCACAACTTGCAAAATATACAACAAACAGAAAACACTAATGTAAGAGAATTTAAAGAATGCACTTTAAAACTAAAAATAATTGAAGATCATAATCACGAAAATGATATACAAAAACATCATGAAAGTAACAAAAATCTAGAAGATGTATGTGTAACATTAAGATCTGGAACTGATATACCACCAAGAACTCAAAATGAAAATGATATGAAGGTGGACAAGAGTAAAAATCAAAATGATAATGAAAATGTAATAGTTGAAAATCTAGAAATCATTGAAGAACAATCTGAATCTGCAATTGAAGCTAAAAATGATCAAACAAATCAACTGAAAGAAAAAGAGTCTTTGAAATCAAAATATTTAGCGCCCTATCCTGAAAGACTACAACAAACAATTCCTGAAAAATAAGAAAAAATCAGAGAAATTTTTGAAAAAGTACAAGTTAACATTCCTTTGTTAGATCTATTGCAGAATATGCCACCTTGTGCTAAATTTCTGAATGATTGGTGTACTAAGAAAAGAGAGCGAAAAGTTCTTAGAAAGGTCTTTTTAGCTGAGCAAAGTAGTTCCCTATTTCTGCCTCAAATTCCTAAAAAGTTATCTGATCCTGGAATCCCTATTATATCATGCACCATAGGAAATACCATTCTAGAAAGAACCTTAATAGACTTAGGTGCAGGTATAAATGTTATGCCAAGTGATATATTTGCATCCTTAGGATTAGAAGGCTTAACTCCTACTAGTACAGTTATTCAATTAGTTGATAGAAGTATAAGATACCCTAGAGGAAAAATAGAGGATGTCTTAATTAAAATCAAGAATTTTATATATCTTATTGATATTGTAATTTTGGATTCCCAACAAATTAAGCATAAAAATAGTGATACATCTTTAATTTTGGGAAGGCCATTTTTAGCAACATCAGGGGCTGTTATAAATTGTAAAATTGGAGTAATGAAGTTAGCATATGGTAATGAGGATACTCAATTAAATATTTTCAAACTAGAAAGGTTTGAGGAGTTAGAAATGTCCTTACATACCATAGACTTTTTAGAGGATGAAGGAGATATGTTAGATGATGTGATTCAAGAAGAATTAAATAGGTAAATCAATTCTGAAACTTTAGAAGAAAGTGAAAGCATAAATATAGAAGGAGATCAGGAAGAAATTAATTTAAAAAATGATGATGTTCAATTAGGAGCTCTAGCTTCTAATGGGCAACATTTAGAATTAAAACCTTTACCTCTTGAATTAACCTATATATTTCTGGAAGATAAACGGACCTGTCCAATCATTATTGCTTCAGATTTAAAAGAGGATCAAATAGCTAAATTAAAAGATGTAGTAAAAAGTTATAAAGAAGCAATAGGATGGACTATGACTGATATAAAAGGGTTAAGTTCAACTTTATGCTGTCACCACATATATTTAGAAGAGAATGCTAAACCTGTTAGAATTCTTGAGAGGAGATTAAATCCAAACATTAAGGAAGTAGTTAGGAAGGAAATAGTTAAATGGTTAGATAATGATATAATTTATCTAATTTCTGATAGCTCGTGGGTTAGTTCAATCCATGTAGTTCCCAAGAAATCAGGATTAACAGTTATTAGGAATGAAAGTCAAGACTTGATACCTACTAGAATTCAATCAAGCTAGAGAGTATGTATAGACTATAGAAAGCTGAAAGTTGTGACTAGGAAAGATTATTTTCCCTTACCTTTTATAGATCAAATGCTGGAAAGATTAGCAGGGCAAGAATATTTTTGTTTCCTAGACGGGTATTCAGGGTATAATCAAATTCTAGTAGCATTAGTGGATTAAGAGAAAACAACTTTCACCTGTCCTAATGGAACTTATGCTTTTAAAAGAATGCCATTCGAATTATGCAATGCGCTAGCTACCTTTCAAAGGTGTGTGTAGGGCATATTTACTAGAATGACTGAAGAATTTTAGAAATATTTATGGATGATTTTACTGTATATGGCAACTCATATGAAGTGTGTTTAAGCAATTTAGACCAAATATTAAAACGATGTGTGGAAAAAAATCTAGTTTTAAATTGGGAAAAATGTCACTTCATGGTTAAACAAGGAATAGTCTTAGGGCATGTTGTTTCTAAAAAAGGGTTGGAAGTAGATAAAGCTAAAATAGAAGTAATTTCTAATCTACCAAAACCTAAATCAGTAAAAGATATTAGATCATTTCTAAGACATGCTGGTTTTTATAGAAGATTTATTAAAGACTTTAGCAAGATAGGTAGACCTTTAACTAATCTATTAAAAGATGTTCCATTTAACTTTGATAAAAATTGCAAGGAAGCATTTTTCAGACTTAAGACTAGCTTAATTTCAACTCCTATAATTCAAGCACCTCATTGGAACCATCCATTTGAATTAATGTGCGATGCTTCTGATTTTGCTATAGGAGCAGGACAGAAGATAGAAAAATCTCCTAGAGTGATTCATTATGCAAGCAAAACCTTAAATGATGCTCATGTTAATTACACAACTACTAAAAAAGAATTATTAGCTGTTGTGTTTGCTTTAGAAAAGTTTAGATCATATCTGATTGGAGCTAAAGTAATAGTATATACGGATCATTCAGCTCTAAAACATCTAATAAAGAAAAAAGAAACTAAACCTAGATTGATCCGATGGATATTATTATTGCAAGAATTTGATTTAGAAATTAAAGATAAAAAAGGTAGTGAGAATGTAATAGCAAATCATTTATCAAGATTACAAATAGAAAAATCAAATATTGAAATTGAGGATAATTTTCCTAATGAATAATTAATGACCATCAACACAATGCCTTGGTATGTAGACATAGTTAATTACTTAGTTACTGGTTTAACACCTAAGGATTGGAATAGACAGGATAAGAAATTATTTTTCTCAAGAGTAAAATATTACTATTGGGAAGACCTTTACTTATTTAAGAAATGTCCTGATCTGGTTTTAAGGAGGTGTGCTCCAGAAATTGAATATTCGAGCATATTATCTTTCTATCATGACCAAGCTTGTGGAGGACATTTTGGTTCAGGGAAAACTGTTGCAAAAATTCTACAATGTGGGTTTTATTGGCCAACACTATTCAAAGATACTCATAAATATTGCTTAAGTTGTTTAAGATGTCAACAAATAGGAAGAATATCAAAGAGGAATATGATGTCTCTTAATCCTATTGTTGAGTTTGAAATCTTTAATGTGTGGGGAATAGATTTTATGGGTCCATTTCCTATGTCTAATCAATTTAATTACATATTATTGGGGGTGGATTATGTATCTAAATGGATAGAAGCTATTCCTACAAAAACTAATGATAACAAAGTGGTAATACAATTTATAAGAACAAATATATTTGCCAGATTTGGAATACCTAAAGCTATTATCAGTGATAGAGGAACTCATTTCTGTAATAGAAGTTTTGAAGCCTTAATGAAGAAATATGGAGTAAACCACAAAATTGCAACATCATATCATCCGCAAACAAGTGGACAAGTAGAAAGTGCAAGCAAACAAATTAAATTAATCTTGGAAAAAGTAGTAAATCCTACTAGAACAGATTGGGCTAATAGAATGATAGATGCACTTTGGGCTTATAGAACTGCTTATAAAACGAGCTTAGGTATGTTACCTTTTAGGCTAGTATATGGAAAAAGTTATCATTTACCTGTTGAAATAGAACATAAAGCTTATTGGGCATTAAAAACTCTGAACACTAATTTAAATCAAGCTGCTGAAAATAGGAAAATGCAACTAATTGAATTAGAAGAATTTAGAAATGAAGCTTATTCGAAGACTGTAAGAGAAAAAGAGAAAATTAAATTCTGGCATGATAGAAAAATTATTCCTAAAAGCTTTGAAATAAGACAAGAAGTATATCTTTATATGGCTAAACTCCATAACCATCCAGAAAAATTAAGATCTAGATGGGCAGGACCTTACATAGTTCGAAATGTTTATCCTTATGGAGCTATTGAAATTGAAAATCCTAAAAATCAGAATATATTTAAAGTAAATGGACAAAGACTTAAACCTATTCTGAAAACACCAAAAAGCTCCTTTGGAATTATAGAAGAAGTAAGAGTAGAGGACTACTCGAGCTTTACTTAGTAAGAAATCAGTTTTTATGTTTATATATATATGTTTAAAAAAAAAATTAAAAAAAACATTAAAAATATATATAAAACATAAAAATAATTGCGGTTCAACCGACTAGATCCATCAGTATGACTGGAACATTAAAAAAAAATTATATATTAATTTTTAGAAAAAAAAATATTGGTTTTACCGAAACATAGTATCGGTCCAACCGAAAGAAAAATAAAAAAAATATTTATATCTAACCGAAGCATAGTATCGGTTAAACCAGCAAAAAAATTGTATATTAATTTTCAGAAAAAAATATTGGTTTTACCGAAACATAGTATCGGTTCAACCGAAAGAAAAATAATAAAAAATAAAAAATATTTAATTCTGACCGAAGCATAGTATCGGTTAAACCGGTAAAAAAACATAAAAACTATTCTCTGTAATATTTTTATTATTATATTTGCTTGTACGGGGAGTCCATTGAGTTATGCTTAACTCAATGAGCATACTCCGTTAAGTCTTGAGTTAGTCAACGAGCTTATTCCGTTGAGTTAACTGTAACTCAACGGAGTACTGTAGCTAAGACCTAAAATTAGAAAAACTCCAGAAGGAAGTAGATGAATTTAGGCATAGAGATTAAATTGTATTGTTCGTCTACTTGTGTAAAATTGTATGAAATTGTATGGTGTACTTGTAATGTAATTGATTCATATTAATAAATATAATTTTTTAGATGCAATTTTCATACGTATTTGGATGTGAAATGAATGGAATTTATTGAATATTATGTAATTTGTGGAACTTTATGAATATGTAACAGATTTACAATCTGCTGAATGACAGGATAACTGCTTAAAAATTTCTGCATGTTATAAGGTAAAATGTAAATTCTGTATAACGTAAAATGACCTACAAGTTAAATCTTTATATAATGTTTAGATTTAAATGTATTTTAATCAAAATAAGGCATTAATGACATAGATTTAACTTTATTACAGTTAGTAGAATGAAAAACAAAGAAAAAAAACAGAATAGAAAACTTACGAGAGTGAAACTTAGAATTTGCCTAGTGTTAACTCAACGAAGTAAGTCCGTTGAGTTAACCGTAACTCCACGAGGTCAGTAATATAATATAAGGTCACTCCGTTGAGTTATCTGTAACTCAACGAAGTTAGTCCATGGAGTTAGCAACAGTAACCGACTGTGTTCTGTTGAGTAATCTGTAACTCAACGAGGTTAGTTCGTGGATTAAGCAGAACGGTTATTCTTTTAACCACAAATGAAACTTCGTCGATTTAGCGGTTACCAAAATTTGCCTATATATAATTATATAGAAATTTTACCTGTACCGAGTGAAATAGCTAAACCACCATCTGCAGAATTTAATGAAATTCAAATAGGAATGTGGTATAATGAAGAAGATGATCCTACTTTATGTCTGATAACATGGTGGGATGAACTGATGAAATTTCAAATATGGATTATGGAAGACATGAATGAATGGAAGTGGGAAGAGGAGTATATTGAAATAGATGTAGAAATAAAAACTGCTACATTACCTTAGAACCAAAAAGGATCCCTTTCTACATTACATATCATTAATGGTAATACACTCGTATTTGGAATTTATAATATATTGCATGTTTACAAATTAAAAAGGAACAAGAACTACATTAAAACAGAATTAATAGCAAGAAGAACTATACCTAAAAAGTTTGCTTGGACTGATACATTTATTCCATTTGTTTCTACTTTTCAATCATGTTCTTAAGCTGTGATTTTGTGTGTTTAACGTGTGTATTCTGCATTTATTTTTTTTTTAAAAAAAAGGAATTTTGAAGTTTTTCATGTTCATTTTATAAAAACAAAAAAAAAACAAAAAAAACAAAATATCAATCCAATTTGTTGGTATCTGTTCTGGGAAACCAACTGGCTTGCTTGTGAGCGACCAAAGGCATAGGAGCCTGGGTTCCACATAAGACACTGATTTATTAATATCTGTTAAATGTTATTTTGTTTTATATTCTGTATTTATCTGGGAATGAAAAGTTTTTCAGAATCAAAAATCAGAATATGCAGAAAGAGATACAAATGGAACAAGGTATGTAACCAATTACTTATCCTAAATTTTAAATCAAACAAAACTTTATTCATGCCTGCTACAATTACTGTACTTATTGTCAAATCTTTTACATTGAGGACAATACAAAATGTAGGTATGGGGGGGAGGTAATTAAAGTAACAGCCATGTAAGTTTGTTAATTAAAGGAATTAAAATGGTACTACAAAGTTTTGAGGAAATTGAAAATTTTTATGAACTTGCTTTAACTATCCGATAATTGAGACTGTAAAATTTTTATAAACTGCTTGAATGTTATATTTAGAAGGCTATAGAAGATGCTATAGAATTTATTATTTATGTAAATCTAGATATAATATCTTATGATTTTTCTGAATTTCATGAGTTTAACAGTTTCACGATTTTAAAATGAAATCAGAATATTTAATGCTTAATTAGAAAATTATCTGAAGTCTTGAAGGAGTTGAGATGTGAATTCTAGATTAAATGAAACACATATGATGAAAGATACATTTAATTTGACTGATTGAACTTGTAGAATGATTTATGTGTAGATCTTATTAAACTACAGATAAAGTATGAGCTTATTGTTATGGATTCATATTTTTAGTAAATGATAGAAGCAGGATTATATGAGATTGGTGTTTTACTGCATCTGTATTAATGAAATACGTGCATATACAGTATGTGATTAATGCTTTGTTTTGTGTGTGCATTTATTTTTAGAAAAAAAAAAAAAAACTTTGAAAGTTTATTGACTTGTTTGATCACGAGCCTTTTGTACTTGAGTAGATAGGTATGTAAGGATTGTTGACCTGAAAAAGGACTCTGAAAATCTGGCAACCTAAGATCCTGATCAAATCTGGGATTGCTGACTGAAAGCTCGTTACATGGGTACATTAGAAAGCTCTTGTATGATTCAAGCTTGTCAAATTAACTTTTAAAGTACACAAAAAAAAAAAAAAAATATACTGTTCTGAAAAGATACAAGTGTTTTGTGAAATACAGATATCTTATGAATCGAGTATATTTTCTGTTATCTAGAATTGCTGAAATATGAATCTGGAATTGACTTTTGAAGTTGTTTAATGGAAATACAATTCTTTATTCTACTTGTCTTAATCGGATTGAATTGAATTGTACTTTGATTCGTATGTTGTTGAAATTTCTTCTAGAAAACTTATTCGAAAATTTAGGATTACAGATGATGAAAAGAAGAACAAACGATAATATAATTAACACCTATATGAAGATGATATACTTTGTATGTAATTTACATATATTCTAAATATCTTTGCAGGTTGATTACTAAAGCATACAGAATATATGTTTATGCTAAACAGAAGAAAAAAAACAAAAGGGGAAGAATTAATTTTAGCACTTTTTGAAAGACCAATTAATTAGATCTTAGTTTGCTAAGGGACTAGCAAAATTTAGGTATGGGGGAAGTGTTTAGAATGAAAAAGTGCATATTATTAATGGTTAAATGATGGTTAATTGCATAATATTTTGCTTATCATATGAGAATTAAGCCATTATGTTATAATTGCACTGTTATATGCTTTAATTGAAGAATCTACTTAATTTTGGGGAATTAATGTTAATTTAGTATATTTATGAACTGTCGGTAAGTTGCAGGCTATGAAATTCTTAAGTATCCGAATTTTCTGATATTTCGGACAGTTATGTTTAACATACCGAACAAATTTGGACAGTTATGTTTAACAAACCGAATATGTATCCAATAGTTATGTTTAAATTGCCGAACAGTTATGTTTAGAGAGAATATTTTATTATTTCCAGATATACACGTGTCAAAACCAGAATGAATGTCTTAAGTGAATTTTCGGTGAGTTAGCTGTAACTATCCGAAAATGCATCTGAGCATCGGATAGTTATACTTGTAATTCTCCGAAATGTTATTTTATGTTTAAACTGCTGCTGACACGTGTCGAGAGCTGGTAGATTTACTTAAGTTATAACTCGTTAAGTTAGCATAACTGTACACATTGAGTTACAGGAATATACACTAAGGTAACGCATTATGTTAGCGGCTTATTTCTTTATTGCATGTATTTTATGCACGTGTTGAATTTAAATGCTTTAGAATATCACGTGAGATGCACATGTTTAACTCGTTAAGTTAGCATAACTACACGTGTTGAGTTACATGAATATACACTAAGGTAACGTGTTAGGTTAGCGGCTTATTTCTTTATTGCATATATTTTATAGTTATTTTCTAAAATGCCAGTGTAGCGGTTGCAGGAACAGATAGTTGGAAGGAAAAACCACGTTTGCATGTATCACACAGGAATTCAATCGTGCATGGAGAAGGAAGCATCGTCGTCGATCTAAAGGAAGGAAATCCAACTGATCATTCAAGCAGAAGCAGTTACTACTGAAAAAATATAAAAGAAAAGAAGAAAAAAAGAAGAAAGTGTGATCGATGGACGGCCAGTGTATACAGAGGAGGAGCACCAAGCTTTCTACAGATAGTATCAGCGATTCTCTGAAGTATCACACCAACCATCATTATCACCACCATAATCACCAATCATCGGAGGTCTATGAGGATACTTGCTAGATGTCAGGTCGATTCCGAGCCAAACACAGTGCCTGACAACCACTGTGAGGAGTGATCACGTCGCGGGAAGGGAAGACATTTTCACCAAGCGCCGACTCATATTTCAAGAGATCGTAAAGCTTTTAGCCTTGGCTTCGGGTTGATGTCTGTATGCTGAAGTGGAGATCATCTTGCAATTCTAGACTCGCGATTCTATAGGGAGAGGAGACAGAATTGTAAGTGGTTTAATTTTCAGTGGCGTAATCGCATTGCAAGTATTGTCGGAAGTATTTACTATCAAGTGAAATTACTTTACATTTCACCTTTCGCCCATTTCCATGTTCACATCAAAACAAAAATACCAAAAATAATTTATCTTTGTTTGTATGTTGTATTTGAGTGTTGTATTGTTTGTGTTGTATCGTGATTAATGTTATCTGTATCAGTTTTATGATTGTTTTATATTAGTTTTAATTTTACAATTTACTGAAATTGGTTCGTACAAAAAACTTAAAGATTTTAATGGTGACTGTTTGAATCATCTGAATGTTAGTATTGCTTAATGATAAATCCAATGTTAACTAGCATTAAAAAGCTTAATTGATGTTATTTACAATCTGTGGAATCGCCCAATGGTTGGCCAAATTTCTGTAAACAAGAATAATAATTGAACACATTTACAGAAAAATGTATTGTTCAATAAATCAAACAAGTAATACAAACATTACATTTTGTATTCAGAAACAAACAAAAACAGTTATCAACCCCTCCTAAGTATATCACTTATAGCATTACATATTTTATCTCCTAGATGCCTAATATCATTTCTGATGTCGTTAAACACTACATCTAAGTCAGGAGGTAGCTGGGTTTGCTATTCTGCTTGAACTGAATAACTTTGTTGTTGTTCTTGTATATGGTCTATATCATGTTGTTGTTGTTGTTGTCGTTGAGGTTTATGCATGGCCTGGAATTTTTGCAAATCTTTGACACTAAATGCTCTCATGCCTTTAGTTTCAGAGGGCCAGTCGGATAAAGTCAATTGGCTTACAAGGATTCTACATACAACATCACCATAAAATAACTTTGAACTCATATGCTGTAGTTGAGACATAAAAACATCAAATCAATTTATTTGAATTCTATTCAGCAAACCATAAGTTGCATATAAACAACTTCTGCAGACTTCCAAATTGTGTCCAACTCTCTGAAATAAATTTGAATGCAATATATTTGCAATAAACACTGCTTTGCATTCAGATTTTCCATTAATCTCATTTCAGAATATACATCTGGAATTTTTGATAAAGACTGAATGTTCCATTCCAGTTGTCTTATCATGTCAAATTTGTTGGTAACAACAACACCTTCATTCTTTAATCCTAAAACTTCAAAAATTAACTCAAGAGATAATATAAACTCCTGTTCATTTATTTGAGTTTTCAGAAAATTTCCAATCTTGACTAGATTGCTATAAAAAGCTGCAATAAGCTCTATGTATTGCTTCCATTTCGTTCCTCCTAGCAAGAATTTAATGAGGCCTTGAAACTCAAACAGATCTCTTATTTCCATCAAATTTTTGAATTTTATTGGACGAGCATGCAAAATCTGACATGTAATCAGATTATTGTATTTCTGCAATACTTCTTCAGATCTAAAATGAATTGCATTACCTTGAATTTTTAATATTGTATACAAAGTAGGTGATACCGGAAGCCGTGATTCAGAGTTTAATTCATCTTCAGGAACCTCTTCTTCAAAATAAATGTCATGTTGTTCCTCTTCCAAAATATTATCTTGAAGCTGCTCAGGTAAGCTTGATTCTTCAGCTTCAACAGTGTTAGGAACATTGTCAATATGCTCAACATTCATCTGTTCAGTCTCTATAGAATGTTCAGAGTTCAATTTTTCCACAAATTCTACAGCCGGTGTATCTGTCTATAATTGTTCATTTTGTTCAACAGATAATTCCATTGATTCATGTTGTGAATTCTCAAACTCTGCTTCTATAGATTCTGTAGAAGGCTGGTTAACTTTTAGCTCTTTTAGAGTCTTAACATTTTCAATATCTGCTACTCTAGAGAATTTAGCTTGTGAACTAGTTATGCTTCAACATTGTCAATTATATATACAATAACTTGTTCAATGTCAAGTGCCTGATGCTCTGATTTGTCAATTTCTACATCATCAGGACTTGTACTAATAGAAAAACTTGAGCTCATATTTGACTTATATTTCTTCTCAAGCTTTCTAGCAAGGGAAAATAAAGTCTCATTATCTTCATCAATTTCAGTGTGTTCGGAACTAATGAGTTTATCAGATGCACAATAAGGTACAATGTCTAGACATACATTATCCTTTGGAAATAAATTTTCATCTGATTTTCCTTTTTCAATAGACTTTGTTTCCTTAGACATAATTTTTCTGACTTTCCTTCTTCTATAACATTTCTGTTTCTCCTTTCCAAGTATTGCTGCTTTCTTTACAAATTGCTCCATAAAAGTTTTCTGCTTTAATTCTTCTAAGGCACTTTCTATTGCAACGGCCTTTCGAAGACTGTCAACTTTTGTTTTGTCTACAGCAATATCTGATTCTACTTGTTTTGAATATAAAGGAGTAGGGATAGTTGATTCATGCTCTTCCTCAAATGCATGTAGTCTTATACCATTTATAGGAGTTTGAAGAGTTCTATTTGATGAACCTATACCTTTTTCCAGATATTTTGTATACTGTTCCAAAAATGCAATCTCAGCACGTTTCATTCTGTATTCTCTTTCAAATTTACTACGAATACCCATGTATGTAATATTTGCATCAGTATGTTGAAGTTCTTGTCTAACTTCATTCAGTATACCTTCAGGAAAGAAATATTCACTATAAATTTCTGCTAACCTTTTGTCCACTTGAAATATTTTCCTGAACCAAGTACGTGGAACTTCATCATTCTATATTTCTTTTCCTTTTGCATCTCTTCTGCTTTTGCCTTTTCCTTTGTCATGACCTTTGTAGAACTTGGAGACCATCGTCGTAGGTTGTAAAAGCAACAAGCGGGAAAGATTTTCTTGACACAGTTTACAAATAACCTAAGTGCCTATGTAATAAGTGTTTAAATAGGGTTTTTAGGCATATAACTCAACGTGAAGAGAAGTCGGGTTTAGAAATTAAATAAATATTGAATAAAGTTTATTCAATCAAGGTACCCGAAATATTCAAGTATAACTCGTTGAGTTAACTAACCTAGAGAGTAAAACACTGTCTAGAGGCAATTTTACACGTTACCTTATCTAACATAACGTCTAGTTAGTACATTAAATAATTTTCGAATGCTTCCAACTGAAACGTTCTGAAAACAACACACATGCTAAACTTAACATTATCTTGAGAACATTGTAAACTATTTGAACATTTTGTCCTTTGAATCTAAAATAGTTTATTTCTCTTTTTAAATTATTTCATCAAGATTTTAAGAGGACATTAATTCAGATTAACTAAGATTTGTATTCTAAATTATATTAATCTGTTTTCGACATTGTTAATCCTCCCCCTACAAATATACTTCAAATATATTCAATCAAAATACAAAATATACTTGTAGTGACAATAGATGTTAAGTATAACTATACTTTTAAATTTTCTTTTCAGAGACTTCCGTTATCCTGACATCATCAAAAATGATTTCCAGAATCAATTCCTACTGTATATGAATCAAAACACAACTTTGAACTCAATGTGATTAATTCAAGGAGAATAAAAGAATGTATCTCAAATAAACGTTTTCAAAAGTAATAATGTTGATTCAATAAATCAGTAGTCATATTGGTAGAAACTATATGCGATTCAAAGATATCTGTAATTAATGAAACAACTTTTTCTTTTCAAAACAATAAATATTGATAATTTTCTTTAAAAGTTAGTTTGAAAAGCTTGAATCATACAAGAGCTTTCTAATGTACCCGTGTAATGAGCTTTCAGTCAACAATCCCAGATCTGATCAAGGCCTTAGGTTGCTAGATTTAAAGAATCCTTTTTTAGGACAACAATCCTTACATACCTATCTACTCAAGTACAAAAGGCTCATGATCAAACTGATCAATAAACTCTCAAAGATTTTCACTTTGTAAGAATACAGATGCAATAAAACACAAATCTCATACAATTTTTACTTCTATGATTGTACTGAGAATATGAATCAGTTTCAATAAGCTTATACTTTTGATTAATAGTTTAAGATGAGTTACATATAACTTATTCTACAAGTTTAATCAATTAAGTCAAATTTATGCATGATCATATGCATTTTCCTTGATTCAAAGAAAACATTTAATCAAAATTTCAGAATGTCAGAAGTATTTAATGTTTTTCATTTACACTTCCACTTAAAATCGTAAAAACCATTAAAATTGATAAACTACTTAAAATCAATAAGATACTACTATGATTTTACAATAAATGCATAGTATCTTAAGCAGTAGTTTAGATATTACTTTAGATATTTATAATAAGTATATAATATCTATGAGGTGAACAACATCATCAATAATATTTATCTTTTTATGTGGAGTTTAAGCATTTTACACATCACATAGCCTACAAATACCTAAATTCAATCTAATGTTGCAGAATATATTTTCATCTAGAGGTTTTGTAAATATATCAGCTAATTGATTTTTACTAAACACAAATTCTAATTTAATTTTTCCTTTAATTACGTTATCTCTTAGAAAATGATGTCTAACCTCTATATGCTTTGCTCTTGAATGTAATACAAGATTTTTGGAAAGATTTATTGCAAAACTACTGTCACAATAAATCTTAGTTGTATCATAAGATAATTCAAAATCTTCTAAAGTTTGCCTTATCCACAAAATCTGAGTGCAACACAGTGCAGCAGCAACATATTCAGCTTCTGTAGTAGAAAGTGCTACACAGTTTTACTTTTTACTAAACTATGACACCAAATTATTTTCCAATAATTGACATGTGCCACTGGTACTCTTTCTATCAGATTTAGATCCTACATAATCAACATCAGTATATCCTATAAGATCTATTGAACTATTCTTAGAATAATACAGTCTGAAATTTTTAGTTCCTTGTATATATCTAAATATTCTTTTAACTGCAATTAAGTGTGATTCTTTAGGATTAGATTGAAATCTAGCACAAACACACATAGCAAACATAATATTAGGTCTACTAGCAGTCAAATAAAGTAAAGAACCAATCATACTTCTATATTTTCTTTGATCTATAGATTTTCCTATGTCATCAATATCTAACTTTAAAGTAGTACTCATAGGAGTTCCTCGAATCTTTGTATCATTAAAATTAAATTTCTTAAGCATTTCATCTACATATTTTTCATGATTTTAAAATATACCTTTATCTTTTATGACACTTAGCAAATTAAATCCTAGGTTTTCTACATATAGTACATTTGAAATAACACAAGTAGGAGTTATTTGAACATTGCCCATACCTATGATTTTATCTTTGCTTTTGTTTCCAAATGTTACACTTCCTTTCATTGTATTTGTAAAATTTTGTAATAGACTTTTTTGTTCGGTCATATGACTTGATGCTCCACTGTCCAAGATCCATTTTGATGTTGTTTCCTCCTACAACACAAATTAAGAAAAACTTTTTCTTGGTACCCAATGTTGTTGAGGACCAAGTTCATTAAATGCATAATTCTTCTTTTCGTTTAAAAATAGTTTAACATTATCATTTATATTCTTATTAGTTGTAAGTACTATTGATTTATCATTAGCTTCATACTCACATATAGCATTATTGCTTTTACAATCATTCTTTTTGTTTTCAGATGTAGTATAATCAAGACTAAACAGATTTTTATCAGATGTTAATTTATTTTGCTCATGCTCATACATTTCAGTAAGTTCATACCAAGATTTTGTACTTGTATTAACATTTTCCGTACATACAAAATCTTTTCTACATAAGAATTTTTAGTTTTATCACATGTAGAATGAGTAATTGGTCTAATACTAGGGTATTGAATTACATGCTCAGGTTTCTGAATTTTCAGTTTACTACAATTGTTTGAAATTTTAGAAACATTAGAAACTGAATTTCCAGAACAAGAAACAAGATTTTTAGAAACATTTATAGTCATGTTAGAAGTACAATTTGACAAATCACATTGATTTATATTATTACTACATGATTCTTCCCTTGAAGTACCTACTTCTACATATTTATTACCTTGTTTCATAATAAAAGGAATTTTAGTTTTAGATTTACTTGAACTACAACTAATAAATCCTTTATTGGCTTGAGATTCAGGATATTTAGGATAATCAAATCCTAAGCCAAATTTATAAGACACCGCAGGGGTACTAGTTAGTTTGTCTAACTTAGTTTGACTTAAATTCCATTTCTCAATGGTAGAATTTAAATCTTGCTCTCTCAGTTTTAATTTATCTATCTCTAATTCAAGTTCATTTATATTGTTTCTCAACATTTCATTTTCAGATTCTATCTTTAATTTCTCAGCATTTATATTCTGTATTTGTTCATGCAAGATACATTCATTAAATCTAAATTTTTGCAAATCTCTAGCATGATTTTCATTATCACATTTAAACTTTTCTAAAGTAGTAGACAGGAAACAATTTTCTTCTTCCATAATGGATGAAGATTTTCTAATATTCTTATTTTCTAGTTTACAAACTTTAAGTTTTTGTAATAATGCATGATAAGCACATAATAATTCATCAAAGTTGAAATCTGAATGACTTTCAAGATCAGATATTACCTCAGACTCATCTGCCATGAAGCACACATGAGCAACATCTTCTAACTCTTGTTCTCCTTCTGAATATGAAGATTTTGATGCTGATTCCTCAGATTCAGACTCTTTAGACGTGTCATCCCTAGTGACCTTCAAAGCCTTTTTCTTGTAAAACTTTTTCTGAGTTTTCTGAGCCGTCTTCTTCTGATTTGTCCTACTTTGCTTTTCATTTTTCCTCATGGGACAATCTGGAGAAAGATGTCCAGGTTTCTTATAGTTGTAACATGCATACTTTCTGGATGAAGAATTCTTGTCATTTAGTGATTTTGACGTTGAGGGTTTATCATTTTTGTTCCTTTGCTATTTCCTAGCTTTCCATGCTTTCTTGAATTTCCTAGTCAGCAAAATCAAATCCTCATCAGAATCAATAGATATATCAGAATTTGAATTAATTTTGAAGGCTATTTCTTTCTTCATTTTTAGTTTGTTGTGACTTAGTGATTCATTTAATTGAACTTCATAAGCTGTTAAATTTCATATAAGTTAATTCATAGTATAAACATTTAAATCTCATGATTCCTCAATTGATGTTACTTTCTGAGACCATTTAGAACTTAGAGATCTAAGAATTTTCCTCACCAAATCCTTTTGTTCAAAATTCTTTCCTAAACATTTTAAAGAGTTTATGATATCAAGAAATCTGGAAAACATCTCAGAAACATTTTCATCTTCATGCATCTTAAAGAGTTCATACTTATGAATCAACATGTTTATTTTAGTCTCTTTAACTTGAGAAGTACCTTCATGTGAAACTTCTAATGCATGCCACACCTCATAAGCAGATTTATATGCCGACACTTTACTGAACTGTTCATAACTCAATGCACAAAATAAAATATTTAAGCCCTTAGCATTCGGAGTTTCATTTTCTTTTTCAGTAATTGTCCAAGTATTATAAGGAGTAGTTAACGAAGTATATGGTTTAGAAATCATGAACCACAACTTATGATCTATACTTTGAAGAAAAATAGTCATCCTATATTTCCAATATTCAAAATGTATTTCATCAAATAAAGGAGGACGATTAAGATTTTGGCCTTCATATAAAGAAAAATTACCATTTCCAGTAGCCATCTTACCTTAGATTTTTCAACCTATTTGATTTTAAACAGTCTAAAAGCTTTAAAACAACTTGAACCTTAAATCAAGAAAGTTAAACGTATGCTCAGATATTAATTTCTGTTTAAAAACAAGGAAGGTAGAATAAACAATGACATTAAATAAGTTGGTATAGATTTTATATCAAAGATTATTAACAAAACTCCCATACCACTTGTAGGATCGTATGGCTACACAAGAGGGGGTGAATTGTGTATTTTTAATATTTTCTGAAATATAATTGAAACTTTAAAACTCAAAAACAAGTCAAGACATTGTTTTCATAAAATCATTTTTATTCAAGGTTTCAATTACAATATACAATTTAATTCTCCTTAGAAATTGTAGATGCAATTATAACTCCATACCATGTATTATCTAAACAATTTCATAACTATAAACAGAGAAAAGTAATTTACGGAATTTAAAACTTTTCTCCCTGTTTGAGATCTTTCTTCTTCTTCTTTTTCTTCTTCAGCAATTCTTCAGTGACAAATATCTTGTCTTTCTATGCTTCACCGAATTTGCTTTCTTCTGATACTTCAAATCTTCAGCGACATAAATTTAACCTTTTCTACTTCACTGAATTTTCTTCCACTTGAGAGATTTTGCTCGAAGAGGTGTTTTTGATCCCTGAAAAAGATTTTTCTTTTGGTGTGTAGGAATGGTTTGATCCTTGAAAAGATTTTTCGTTTTGTGTGCAAGGATGGTTTGATCAACGAGAATTCTATGCCTTTTATACTGTATCTTCATTTCATGCATATCCTTCACGTTTAACCACTACTAGTTTTCCACTTCTCCACGTCTTTTCTTTTTCCTTCATCGAAACACACATTCTAACCCATGTTTATATTTCGAATTTTCTTTAATCATCAGTCTTGGATCTCTAAAAAATTTCCTACAAAATAAACTTTCTCGTCCAAAAATTTTTCATTAGTGTAATAAGAAGTCGTTACTTTAATGTTAACTAAACGAGTAACACAAGTATATATATATAACTTAACGTTTCTAACTTAACGAGTTCCTCATGTGCCATTTCACGTGACAAGTATTGTAGCTAACTCAACGAACTAAGTCCGTGGTGTTATGCTAACTCAACGAACCAGCTTAACCTTTCTTTCGGAAGGTTAAACGATAACTCACCAAAAATAGTTTAAGTTTCGGATAGTTATGGATGTAAGTCACCGAAAAACTCTTTATATTATAAAACTAGTGAGACACGTGTCAAGACCTGAAAACATGACTTAAGTTACCTTTCAGATAGTTATGACTGTAAGTCTTCGAAAAAACTTTAACTCACTGATTCAGAAATAAACAAATGTTTTTATAATAAGAATTTTACCACGTGCAAAAATAACAACTTAAGTTTATAACACTAACCTAACGCGTTGCCTTAGTGTTCAATATAGCAACTCAACGCGTTTAGTTATGTTAACTTAACGAGTTGAACATGTGCACCTCATGTAATACAATACAACATTCGTAACTTATAATTTCACCATGTGTATAACACTAACTTAACGAGTTCGTCTATTCTTTTACTCACTAACTTAACGAATTATCACGTGACCTATTTTAACCTTTAAGCCTCTAACTTAACGAGTTCTCACGTGACCTCTATACAAACAAAACTCTAACTTAACGATACAGAAGATATAACTTTAAAACTCTATCACGTGCACTATTCATGATACAGAAGATATAACTTTAAAACATATCATGCTTTTCAATAAAAACACACGTTAACTTAACGTTTAACTAAATGAGAAATTAATGCAACGAAATGACTAGTTATTAACTTCAGATCCAATACAGACAAGTATTTATATCAGTAAGCTTTTTCTGTATTAATTGATGATTTTAATTTCTTTTCACAAGCAATAGTAATTGAGCAAATATGATTATTTTCATTCAGCACACATCATCAAAACCAAAATACTCAACAACATGTCAGATTCTACATGCTCGACCAATAAAATTCAGAAATTTGATTGATATAAGAGATCTATTTGAGTATCAAGGCCTCATTCAATTCTTGCTAGTTGGAACGAAATGGAAGCAATACAAAGAGCTTATTGCAACTTTTTATTGCAATTTGGTCAAGAATGAAAATATACTGAAAACTCAAATAAATAAACAAGAGTTCATATTGTCTCCTAAATTAATTTTTGAAGTTTTGGGATTAAAGAATGAAGGTGTGTTGTTACAAATAGATTTGACATGGTTAGACAACTGGAATGGGACGTTCAGTCTTTATCATAGATTCCAGGTGTATATCTAGAAATGAGACTCATGGAAAATCTGAATGCAGAAGCAAGGTTTATTGCAAATATATTGCATGCCAATTTATTTCAGAGAGTCGGACACAATATGGAAGTCAACAAAAGTTGTTTATATGCAACTTATGGTCTATTGAATAGAATTCAAATCAATTGATATGATGTTTTCATTTATCAACTACAGCATATGAGTTCAAAGTTATTTTTTGGTGATGTTGTATGTAGACTCCTTGCAAGCCAATTGAATTTATCCGACTGGCCCTCTGAAACTAAAGGCATGAGAGCTTTTACTGTAAAAGATTTGCAAAAATTCCAAGCCTTGCATCAACCTCAACAACAACAACTACTACCAATAGAATGTACAAAATAGATTCAACCACAACAACCAAGTTATTCAATTCAAGCAGAACAGCAACCCCAACTACCTCCTGACCTAAATGATGTGCTTAATGACATCAGAAATGATATTAGGCATCTAGGAGATAAAATATGTAATGCTATAAGTGATATACTTAGGAAGAATAGATAATTGTCTGATTGCTTGTATCTGAATACAAAATGTAATGTTTGTATTTATTGTTTGATTCATTGAACAATACATTTTTCTATAAATGGTTCAATTCTTATTTATGTTTACAGAAAGTTTCTGTAGGATTGTATGGCTACACAAGAGAGGGGTGAATTGTATTTTTCATCATATTCAATTATAATTGAAACTTTAAAACTCAAAAACAAGTCGAAACACTATTTTCATAAAATCATTTTTATTCAAGGTTTCAATTACAATATACAATTCAATTCTCCTCAGAAATTGTAGATGCAATTATATATCGGTACCATGTTTCATCTATACAATTTCATAACTACAAATAGAGAAAACTAATTTGCAGAATTTAAAACATTTCTCCCTATTTGAGATCTTTCTTATTCTTCTTCTTCTTCTCTTTCTTCTTCAGTAATTCTTCAGTGAAGAATATCTATTCTTTCTCTACTTCACCGAATTTGATTTCTTCTGATACTTTAAATCTTCAGTGACATAAATCTGACCTTTTCTACTTCATTGAATTTTCTTCCATCTAATACTTCAAATCTTTAGTGACATATATCTTACCTTTTTCTGCTTCACTAAATTTTCTTCCACTTGAGAGCTTTTCCCTAAAGAGGTGTTTTTGATCCTTGAAAAGATTTTTCATTTGGTGTGCAGGGATAACTGATCAACAAGAATTCTATGCCTTTTATACTATATCTTCATGTTTAGAATGAAAATGTGCATAATATTAATGATTAAATGATGGTTAACTACATAATTTTTAGCTTATCATATGAAAATTAAGCCATTATGTTATAATTGCACTATTATATGCTTTAATGAAAGAATCTGCATAATTCCAGGAAATTAGCGTTAATTTAGTACATTTATTAACTGTCGATAAATTATAGGCTGTGAAACTCTTTAGTATTTGAATTTTCTGTTATTTTGGAGAGTTATGTTTAATGTACCGGACAGTTATGTTTTAAATGCTTAAAGAATATTTTATTATTTCCTGGATTACACGTGTTGAAACTACAATGCATGACTTAAATGGATTTTCGGTAAGTTATCTGTTAACTATCCGAAATGCATCTGAGCATCGGATAGTTAAGTTCGTAAGTGTCCAAAATATTTGAACTTGTTAATTTAGAATTATGCACGTGTTGAATTTAACTGCTTTAGTATATCACGTGAGATGCACATGTATAACTCGTTAAGTTAGCAGAACTGTACGCGTTGAGTTACATGAATACATACTAAGGTAACGCGTTAGGTTAGCAGCTTATTTCTTTAGTGCACATGTTTTATAGTTAAATCAACGAAGTAAGTCCGTTGAGTTATCTGTAACTCCACGGACCATTTATTTTCTAAAATGCCACTATAGCGGTTACAGAAACAGGACATTCGAAGGAAAACCACGATTGCACCTATCACGCAGGAAATCACTCGTGGAAGGAAGAAGAAATCACCATCGTTGATATGAACAAAGGAAATCCAACCAATCATCGAAGCAAAAGCAGTTACTACTAAGAAATATAAAAGAAAAGGAGAAAAAACGAAGAGGGGTGTGACTAGTGTGTGTGTAGAGGAGGAGGAGGGTCGTGCTAACTGCAGGCAGTGATGGAAGTTCCCTAAAGTTCCACACTACCATCACCACCATGACCATAATCACCAACCATCGAAGGTCTATGAGGATACTTTCCTGATGTCAGGTCGATTCTGAGCCAAACATAGTGCTTGACAACCACTGTAAGGAGTGATTGCGTCGCAGGAAGGGAAGTCATTTTCACCAAGCACCGACTCATATCTCAAGAGATTGTAAAGCTTCTAGCCTTGGTTTCGGGTTGATGCTAGTATGTTGAAGAGGAGATCAACTTGCAATTTTGGACTCGCGATTCTATAGGGAGAGGAGACAAAATTGTAAGTGGTTAAATTTTCAGTAGTGTAATTGGGTCGCATGTAGTGACGGAAGTATTTACTCTCGATAGAGATTACTTTTACATTTCACCTTTTGCCCATTTTCATGATCATATCAAAACAAAAATACCAAAAACAACTTATCTATGTTTATAGTTAGTATTTGAGTGTTGTATTATTTGTTTTGTATTGTGATTAATGTTATCATTATTAGTGTTTTGAATGTTTCATGTTTGTTTAATTTAGAAAATAGTTTTACAATTTACTAAAATTGAATCGTTCCTGATACGTAAAGATTTTAATGGTTACTGTTTGAAATATCTGAATGTTAGTGTCGTTGAATGATAAATCTAATATTAACTAGCATTAAAGAGCTTAATTGATGTTATTTACAATTTGTGGAACCACCCAATGGTTGGCCAAATTCCTTTGTAAATAGCAGTATTAAATTAGATAGATAGCTTCATTGAGTTAATTCAATTCCACGAGGTTAGTTCGTTGAGTTAGCTATAACTCAATGGAGTGCTTACTGAATATATAAATTTCATTATTAAAAAAGGAACAGTACACAATTCATGCTCAATTCTCTATGGGATCGACCTATACTTGCACACAAATACAATATACACTATGCACTTGCAGGTAAAAAATAAATTGGAATTAATATCTAATTTGTGTGAAAGATTATTTGTTGACTTCTAAAAAGGAATTACTTATAAGCATAAAGATAAATTAACTAAGTTACAAACAGAAGTTAACAAGACAAACAAGTTTTCTAGTGCCGTTGTCGGGGAACTAAACAAGTTCTCTAGTGCCGCCTAAAAACCCAAACAAGTTTTCTAGCACCGTTGCTAAGGAATTGAGTATCTAAGCAACTATAAGTGTTGTTTCATTTTAATAGCAAGAGGGGTATTGTGTGTTTTCTTCTATAATCGAGAATATGGCATATGCTTATGTTCAAAGATTTTTGAAACCTGAAGTTAGCATATGTGAATTCTGCATATTGGAAGGCCATGGCATCTTTGATTGTTTGAAACTAAGACGGTTGCAGATGGTTAGAGCACATGAACAATAGATGAATTATATTCAATATAATAGAGCTAAGTATGAGAATCCTATAGTTTACCCAACTGATGATCAGCTTAGAATGTGTAATATGTTGAGAGACAATGAAGTTTAGCATAGGTATGACAGACTAGAGCGTAGTTTAGAACAAAACATGGACAAACTGGAACAATATATGTGTCAGCAACAAGAAGTCAACCAATTAAACTATAAGGAAGCATATTTAGAACCTAAAATTGATATTATATACGAAATTGAAAAAACTATAATGAAAATCAATCAAAAATTGAATGTAATGAGATTAGATGATCTGGAAAGAAAACTAAAAGTAGTGGAGGAGTTTACAATGAAATTACAAGTTATGCAACAGGACAATACAAATGAAAACTTTAATGTTATAGATTTGCATAATTTGCAAGACGTACAAACAACAGAGAATACCAATGCAATAGAATTTAAAGAATGCAATTTTAAACTAAAAACAGTTGAAGATCATAATCATGAAAATGAAATACAAGAACATCAAGAAAGTAACGAAAATCTGAAAGATGTATGTATAACACTAAGATCTAGAACTGATATACCATCAAAAATTCAAAAAGAAAGTAATATAAAGATGGGTAAGAACACAAATCAAAATGATAATGAAAATATAATATCTGAAAATATAGAAATCAATGAAGAAAAGTCTAAATCAAAAAATGAGACTAAAAATGATCAAACAAATCAAATGAAAGAAAAAGAATCTTCTAAATCACAATCATTAGCACCCTATCCTAAAAGATTACAACAAACATTTCCTGAAAAACAAGAAAAAATTAGAGAAATTTTTGAAAAAGTACAAGTTAGCATTCCTTTGTTAGACTTATTATAGACAATGCCACCTTGTGCTAAATTTCTTAAGGATTGGTGTACTGAGAAAAGAGAGCGAAAAGTTTTAAGGAAAGTCTTTTATCTGAGCAAAGTAGTTCCCTATTTCTGTCACAAATTCCTAAAAAGTTATCTAATCTTGGAATCCCTATTATATCATGCACCATAGGAAATACCATTCTAGAAAGAACCTTAATAGACCTAGGTGCAGGTATAAATGTTATGTCAAGTGATATATTTGCATCCTTAGGATTAGAAGACTTAATCACTACTAGGACTGTTACTCAATTAGTTGATAGAAGTATAAGATACCCTAGAGGAAAAATAAAGGATGTCTTAATTAAAATCAAAAACTTCATATATCCTATTGATATTGTAATTTTGGATTCCCAACAAATTAAGCATAAAAATAGTGATATATCTTTAATTTTGGGAAGACCAATTTTAGCAACATCAAGGGCTATTATAAATTGTAAAATTGGAATTATGAAGTTAGCATATGGTAATGAGGATACTCAATTAAACCTTTTCAAACCAGAAAAGTTTGAAGAGTTAGAAATGTCCTTATATACTATAGACTTTTTAGAGGATAAAGGAGATATGCTAGATGATGTGATTCAAGAAGAATTAAATAGGCAACTTAATTTTGAGATTTTAGAAGAAAGTGAAAGCATAAATGTAGAAGGAGGTCGAGAAGAAATTAATTTAGAAAATGAGGATGTCCAATTGGGAGCTCTAGCTTCTAATGGGCAACAGTTAGAATTAAAACCTTTACTTCCTGAATTAACCTATATATTTTTGGAAGAAAAACAAACATGTCCAATCATTATTGCTTCAGATTTAAAAGAGGATCAAATTGCTAAATTAAAAGATGTAGTAAAACATATAAAGAAGCCATAGGATGGACTATGACTGATATAAAAGGGTTAAGTGCAACTTTATGCTGTCACCACATATATTTAGAAGAGAATGCTAAACCAGTTAGAATTCCTGAGAGGAGATTAAATCCAAACCTTAAAGAAGTAGTCAGGAAGGAAATAGTGAAATGGTTAGATAATGACATAATTTATTCGATTTTTGATAGCTCAAGGATTAGTCCAATCCATGTAGTTCCCAAGAAATCAGGATTAACAGTAATTTAGAATGAAAGTCAGGACTTGATACCTACTAGAATTCAATCAGGCTAGAGAGTATGTATAGACTATAGAAAGCTGAATGTTGTAACTAAGAAACATCATTTTCCCTTACCTTTTATAGATCAAATGCTAGAGAAATTAGCAGGGCAAGAATATTTTTGTTTCCTAGACGGGTATTCATGATATAACCAAGTTCTAGTAGCATTAGAGGATCAAGAGAAAACAACTTTCACCTGTCCTAATGGAACTTATGCTTTTAAGAGAATGTCATTCGGATTATGCAATGCACCAACCACCTTTCAAAGGTTTATGCAGGGCATATTCACTAGATTGACTAAAGATTTTTTAGAAATATTTATGGATGATTTTACTGTTTATGGAACTTCATATGAAGTGTATTTAAACAATTTAGACCAAGTATTAAAACAATGTGTGGAAAAAAATCTGGTTCTAAATTGGGAAAAATGTCACTTCATGGTTAATCAAAGAATCGTCTTGGGTCATGTTGTTTCAAAGAAGGGGTTGGAAGTAGATAAAGCTAAAATAGAAGTAATTTCTAATCTACCAGAACCTAAATCAGTAAAAGATATTAGATCATTTCTAGGACATGCTGGATTTTATAGAAGATTTACTAAAGATTTTAGCAAAATAGCTAAACCTTTAACTAATCTATTAAAATATGTTGTTTAGTATGAAAAAGTGCATAATATTAATGGTTAAATGATGGTTAATTGTATAATATTTAGCTTATCATATGAGAATTAAGCCATTATGTTATAATTGCATTATTATATGCTTTAATGAAAGAATCTGTATAATTCTAGGGAATTAATGTTAATTTAGTACATTTCTGAACTGTCGGTAAATTGCAGGCTATGAAATTCTTAAATATTCGAATTTTCTGTTATTTCGGAGAGTTATGTTTAATGTACCAGACAGTTATGTTTTAATGCTTAAAGAATATTTTATTATTTCCTGGATTACACATGTTGAAACTACAATGCATGACTTAAGTGGATTTTTGGAAGGTTATCTATAACTATCCGAACTGCATCTGAGCATCGGATAGTTAGGTACGTAAGTGTTTGAAATATTTGAACTTGTTAAGTTAGAATTATGCACGTGTTTTATAGTTAAATCAACAAAGTAAGTCTGTTGAGTTATCTATGACTCCATGGACCATTTATTTTCTAATATGCCACTGTAGCGGTTACAGAAACAGGACATTCGAAGGAAAACTACAATTGCACGTATCACGCAGGAATTCACTCATGGAAGGGAGAAGAAATCACCATCGTTGATATGAATGAAGGAAATCCAACTGATCATCTAAGCAGAAGCAGTTACTACTAAAGAAATATAAAAGAAAAGGAGAAAAGACGAAGCGGTGTGTGTGTGTAGAGGTGGAGAACTACGCTAACTGCAGGCAGCGTTGGAAGTTCCCTAAAGTTCCACACCACCACCATAATCACCAACCATCGGAGGTCTGTGAGGATACTTTCCTGATGTCGGGTCGATTCCAAGCCAAACACGGTGCTTGACAACCACTATGAGGAGTGATCGTGTCACGGGAAGGAAAGCCATTTTCACCAAGCACCGACTCATATCTCAAGAGATCGTAAAGCTTCTAGCCTTGGTTTCAGGTTGATGCCAATATGTTGAAGAGGAGATCATCTTGCAATTCTAGACTCGCGATTCTATAGGGAGAGGAGGCAGAATTGTAAGTGGTTAAATTTTCAATGGTGTAATCGCATCGCATGTAGTGACGGAAGTATTTACTATCGATAGAGATTACTTTTACATTTCACCTTTCGCCCATTTTCATGATCATATCAAAACAAAAATACCAAAAACAACTTATCTGTGTTTATAGTTAGTATTTGAGTGTTGTATTGTTTGTTTTGTATAGTGATTAAAGTTATCATTGTCAGTATTGTGAATGTTTCATGTTTGTTTAATTCAAAAAATAGATAATAGTTTTATAGTTTACTGAAATTGATTTGTTCCAAATACTTAAAGATTTTAATGGTTATTGTTTGAAATATTTGAATGTTAGTATTGCCTAATGATAAATCCATTATTCACTAACATTAAAGAGCTTAATTGATGTTATTTACAATCTGTGGAACCGCCCAATGGTTGGCTGAATTCCTCTATAAATAGCAGTATTAAACTGAAAAGATAGGCTCATGGAGTTAACTTAAGTCCACGAGATTAGTCCGTTGAGTTAGCCATAACTCCACGAACTAAGTCCGTTGTGTTAACTGTAACTCAACGGAGTGCTTAACTGAACACATAAACTCCAATATAAAAATTGGAGCAGTACACAATTCTTACTCAATCTCTATGGGATCGACCTGTACTTGCACACAAATACAATATACACTATGCACTTGTAGTTAAAATACAAATTGGAATTAATATCTAATTTGTGTGAAAGGTTGTTTGTCTACTTCTAAAAAGAAATTATTGATATAAGCATAAAGATAAATTAACCAAGTTAAAAACAGAAGTTAACAAATATAAGTTTTCTAGGGATGTTACCTGGGAACTAAACAAGTTCTCTAGTGCAGCCTAAAGCAGATGCCCCATTCAACTTTGATAAAAATTGCAAAGAAGCATTTTTCAAGCTTAAAACTAGCTTAATTTCAACTCCTATAATACAAGTACCTAATTGGAGCCATTCATTTGAACTAATATGCGATACATCTAATTTTGTTGTAGGAGTAGTGCTAGGACAGAAGATAGAAAAATCTCCTAAAGTGATTCATTATGCAAGCAAAACCTTAAATGATGCTCAAGTTAATTACATAACTACTGAAAAGGAGCTATTAACTATTGTGTTTGCCTTAGAAAAGTTTAGATCATATAAAGTGATAGTATACATGGATCATTCAGCTTTAAAACACCTAATAGCAAAGAATGAGACTAAACCTAGATTGATCTAATGAATTTGATCTAGAAATTAAAGATAAAAAAGGTTGTGAGAATGTAGTAGTAGATCATTTATCAAGATTACAAATAGAAAAATCAAATATTGAAATTAAGGATAATTTTCCTGATAAATAGTTAATGACCATCAATACAATGCCTTGGTATGCAGACATAGTTAATTACTTAGTTACTGGTTTAACACCTAAGGATTGGAATAGACAGGATAAGAAATTGTTCTTTTCAAGAGTGAGATATTACTATTGGGAAGACCCATACTTATTTAAGAAATGTCCTAATCTGGTTTTAAGGTAGTGTATTCTAGAAATTGAATATCAAAACATATTGTCTTTCTACCATGACCAAGCATGTGGAGGGCATTTTGGATCAGGGAAAACTGCTGCAAAAATTTTGCAATGTGGATTTTATTGGCCAACACTATTCAAAGATGCTCATAAATACTGTTTAAGTTGTTTAAAGTGTCAACAAATTGGAAGAATATCAAAAAGGAATATACTACCTCTTAATCCTATTGTTGAGGTTGAAATCTTTGATGTGTGGGGAATAGATTTTATGGGTCCATTTCCTATGTCTAATCAATTTAATTATATATTGTTGGGGGTCGATTATGTATCTAAATGGATAGAAGTTATTCCTGCAAAAACTAATGACAACAAAGTGGTAATACATTTTATAAGAACTAATATAATTGCTAGATATGGAATACCTAAAGCTATTATCAATGATAGAGGAACTCATTTCTGTAATAGAAGTTTTGAAGCCTTAATGAAGAAATATGGAGTATACCACAAAATTGCAACATCATATCATCTACAAACCAGTGGACAAGTAGAAAGTGCAAACAAACAAATTAAGTTAATCTTAGAAAAAGTAGTAAATCCTACTAGAACAGATTGGGCTAATAAATTGATAGATGCACTTTGGGCTTATAGAACTGCTTACAAGACAAGCTTAGGTACGTCACCTTTTAGGCTAGTATATGGAAAAGTTGTCATTTACCAGTTGAAATTGAACATAAAGCTTATTGGGCATTAAAAACTCTGAACACTAATTTAAATTAAATCAAGTTGCTGAAAATAGGAAATTACAATTGATTGAATTAGAAGAATTTAGGAATGAAGCTTATTTGGAAACTATAAGAGAAAAAGAGAAAATGAAGTTCTGGCATGATAAGAAAATTATTCCAAAAACCTTTGAAGTAGGACAAGAAGTATATCTTTATATGACTAGACTCCATAACCATTCAGGAAAATTAAGATCTAGATGGGCAAGAACTTACATAGTTAGAAATATTTATCCCTATGGTGCTATTGAAATTGAAAATCCTAAAAATCATAACATATTTAAAGTAAATGGACAAAGACTTAAACTTATTTTGAAGATACCAAAAAGTTCTTTTGGAATTGTAGAAGAAGTAAGAGTAGAGGACTACTCAAGCTTTACTTAGTAAGAAAGTTTCTAGTTAAAAAAACTTATTTAAAAATTTGTCACGGTTCAACCGAAAGAAATTGTCACGGTTCAATTGGAAGAAATTGTCGGTTTTACTGAAACATGTTTTAAAAAGAAAAAAAATTATTGCGGTTCAACCGACAAGATCCATCGATCTGACCGAAATGCAAAAACATAAAATATATATTATATTTAGTTAAGTGTCGGTGTTACCGAAGTATAATATCGGTTCAACCGATAAAAGAAAAAAAAATATTATTATATGTATTCTTATTAGATATAACTTTACGGAAAGTCTGTTGAGTTACACTTAACTCAAAAAACTTACTCTATTGAGTCTAGGAGAAGTCAATGAACTTACCCTGTTGAGTTAACTATAACTCAACGGAGTACTGTAGTTAAGTCTACGAACTTAGTCCGTGGAGTTAACCATAATTCCACTAATGAGAGAGCGAGAGTTTGTGTGGGAAATGATCTGATTACCCGCCTAAACTTAGGGCTTATTTATATTAAACTTAGGGTTCGGGGGCATTATCCATAGAATCATTTAAAACTTAGAATAGTAAAGATCAAAGCGACTCTGTTCCATTGCATAACTCCACGATGAAGAAGATGACACTTGAGTTCTGGGAAAATGCAGTAGACACGTCAGAATTTCTTAAAGACTTGGAGGAATGGCACACAAGGCAGAAAATCAGAAATACAACGAGGGAAAAAGAGCTACAAAAGGTAGAATCTGACCTTTTCTATTGGAGGAAAGAGTTAGTAGATATGAGTATACAAATTCCTCAGATAATGGAAACTATAATCAAAGTTGCTATGGAAATTGCTGTAAGTAAAGAAAGAAAAATCAAGCTAAATAATGAAGTTGCCCTAGAACTAATCCAGTGTAAGTCCCAACTCTAGTTCAAAAGACGCATAGGTAGACAAGCTCGATGGGCGATTTAGGAGCAATAAAGGAAGGCAACTGAAGAACAAGAGGAATCGACTATTGAAAGACCTATTCTTGAGGAACAACAGCTAGGACCTTCAGTTCCACCACCAAGGCCGTTAGAATGAGTAGCAATTTTGAGGCATTCTATTGAAGAAGAAAGAAGAGAATTTCAAGAACTGGTTCAAATAGGAAAAGACCAAGGAGAACCAAAAGATTTGGTAGTAGCTATAGCACATCTGGTGTTTGATGCATGGTGCAAAAAGAGGGCTGCAAAAAAGCTGAAAGCCCAAAATAAAATCAAAGTGGAACAGCATTGTGAAGCTATTGCCAGACCTGTTGTAAAAGGAGATGAAGTTGGTCCTTCGAGACCAGTAATTATGGAAAGAGTTAAACAGGAAGAGCTAGTACCTGTGGCTTAAAGGCCTATAGAGCCTATTTTTGTGGATTTAATTTTAAACAAGGAAGGGGAAGACTAGACACAATTAATTAGAAAAAGGAAAAGAAAAGAGATAGTGTCTAAATATCAGGAGGAGATTAAATCTAAAAGACAAATGTTAGTAGAGCCTACAAGCCAAATTTTGTAAACCTACTATCCGATTCTGAAGAGGAGCAGGAGTAGCAGCAACAAGAGCAAAGAGAAGAAGAAAAATAGGTTGAAACTAGTCTGCAGCCTGTACAAATAGAAGAAATAGAAATTAAGCTTCGAATGGTTGAGCTTTCTTTTATTTTATGACTTAAGTGACTTTTCAAAAGGTTACCTATGTAACTATCTGAAATGACTTAAGGATCGGAGAGTTATCTTTATAAGTATCTGAAACATGTCCACTCTATCAGATAGTTTATCTTTTAATATTTTATAACGCGGTTTCTGAAGGACACGTGTTTCATTTTTAATACATGACTTAAGTGGTCTTTTGGTAAGTTAGTTCTAACTATTCGAAATGATTTTGAGTTTCGGTAGGTTATCTGTTTAAGTCTTTGATTTTCTAAAAGCCTCCGAAGATTTTATTTTTACAGAAACTACAACTATTATTAATTAACTAATCTTTGTGGCAAGATATCTTTTGATTGCAAATCTCAACTTTATTATGATTGAAGGTTATCGGAAATGAATTCCTGCATAAGGCATCTGACCATTTCAGAATTCTTTCCACTTATGCAAATCTCGAAGGAAAAATAAAAAGGATTTTTGTAGAAAACTAAGAGACACATAATTTTTTTTTCAACACTCGAAAGGAGAATTTGGCTGTTCAATAATTTTACAAACACCTTGAAGATTCATCTGCAACAAAGTTCAGAAGATCATCAACTACAGATCCATCAAGAAATCTCCTCAGAGCTTCTGTGTCAACTCTTCATAGGAGTTGATCTAGGGTTGTGTGTCATTTTCATTTTGAGTTAGTGACTCCTGGTTTTAAATTATATTCTCATTTACTTGAAAACCTTCACTCACAAGGGTGTTGTGAGTATACCTTCACAAGGTTGGGGCCTTGGTGAAGAGAGTGAAGTGTGCTACTTCACTTGCTCAAGATTGGGGTCTTGAGTACACAAAGTTGGTGCTTTGTGTGAGGTTTTTGTTCAGCCTTTAAAAACATCTGTAAGGTTGTTGCTTAGCCTGCAAAAGCAACTTGTTTAAGGTTTGTACTTAGCCTTAAAAGCACTTAGTGGAATTCTCGAGGTTGTGACCTTGAGGAGTGGACTACCCATTTTGGGGAACCACTATAAATCTTTTGTGTTCTTTACTTTCTGCACTGTTAGTTTTTAATTCTAAAATCAATTAATCAGGGTTCATTAGTGTCAACAACTTTCAAAATTTTTAAAAGCAAAATAAACTTTATTAGGACACTATTCACCCCCCCCTCTAGTGTGCCATTCAATCCTTTTAGGTCCTTCAAGACTAGTAAATATAGAGCAAGTAGTAAAACAAGAATAGCTAGTATCTATGGCTCGAGTGCCTAAAGATCCTCTTTTTGTTGATTTGTTATTTGAAGAAGAGGAAGAAGAAGAGTAGGCACAATTGTTAAGAAGAAGAAAAGAAAAAGAAATAGTACCTGAGGCTCAAGTAGAAATTAAATCTAAGCCTAGTATTTACAGTAGGGCATAAAGAGCCCATTTTTGTAGATTTGCTATCAGAAGAAAAAGAAGATCAAGAGCAAGAGCAAAGAAAAGAAGAAAAATAGGCTGAAATTAGTCTACAACTTGAATAATTGGAAAAAGAAGTTAGGGTAGAATATGTTATGCCCGAGACTCCATCCCAATCTACCACAAAATCAGAAAGAATAGTAACAATGTAGATTGGTAGTGAGGAGGAAGAAGAAAGAGAAGAAGCTGAGCAGGAAGCTGAATAGAAAGAAAAGAATTCAATAGATTCCTTTGAAGAGAATGAAACGCTTCAGCAACTTATAGAGAAAATGTAAGATAAAAGTGTGGAAAGTTCTATAGGCTCTCCACCACATTCTAGAACTAAAAGGTAGGAATCTCCAGATTATTTTCAACAATAATTACAATAATAAATTCAGCAAATTGAAAAAGAAAGTCAAGAACAGACCCCTCTAGAGCAACAAATCCAAATTCCTAACATAATAGAAACAACTATTCTAAATGAAATTCATTTCTAGAGTTAGGAGGCATATGATAAGTATCAAGTAATAAAAGAGTATGATATAATTTATAGTAGGCCAGTAGATTGGACTAGAATGGATAATGTTAAAGAATTATTTGAATTCTAGGATCTACTACAATTTATTCCGAAAGCAAAAGAGCATGTAGTTTATGAAAATTTAGTGCATAGTTTTTATGCAAACCAAAGGGAGGAAGAAGGAAAATTAATTTCTAATGTGGAGGAAGTTAATATTTAGATAACACCTGAACTCCTCTACAATATTTTTGGATTGAAAAATGAAGGGATTGAAATTCTAGAACATACAATTGCAACTAAATGGATAGAACAAGAAATCAAGCAATGTTTGGCCATTGACTCTAGTGTGCCACTACTAAAGAGACTAAAGTATTTAAATGGGAAAGCACACATGGTAGTAAACATATTAGTTAAAATTGTCTATCAGAGGCATAACCACAACATTGAACTGAGTTAATTTGTTAAATGGGCCACGTATGCAGTTGTAAATAAAATTCAAGTTAACTGGTGTCAAGTCTTCCTATCAAAGATCAAATCTGTAAAGAAGAAATTATTCTTTGGGGACTTGATACCAGAATTAATTGTGGAAGGAATAGATTTTACGAAATGGGCATCTAAAAGGATGATAACAAGAACCATTTTAGTGAAAGAATATAGAAATTATGTTGTTGTTGTTGTTGAGATGACTATACCTTTTGGAGAATTTATAGGAGCTATAGAATGAATTAATCAACTAGGACAACAATTAGAAAAGCTCTAGAAGGAAGTAGATGAACTAAGGAAGAAGGATTAAAATGTATTATTCATTTACTTGTACTAAAAATATCTGATTGCATGTACTATAAACAATATATATATATTAATGTTTGAACATCAATATGTTTCTTAGTTTGTGTGATTGTCAATGAATGATTTAATTGAGAACTGTATTGAAGATGAATATTATATATCTATTTGTTTAAAGTTTTGTAGGACTGTTTTAAAAGTTTTACAATTTTAGGAATGATGTGGATACACGCACGATGAATTGATAATATATATTTGCATACTGAAAAGTAAAATGTAATTTCTGTATAACAGGAAATGAACTATAAGTTAAATATACATATAATGTTCGAATTTAAATGAGCTTAAATTGGAACATTGCATTAATGTAATGTATTTAACTTTATTTAAGTTGATAAAATGTAGGAAGAAAATATATAAGTTAAGATGAGGAGTAAGCTTTTAGGAAAATTTGCTAAGTGTTAACTCAACAAAGTTAGTCTATGGAGTTAGCAAATAGTAACTAAGGCTAGTCCGTTGAGTTATCTGTAACTCAACGAGGTTAGTTTGTGGAGTTAATGTAATAGTTATTCTTTTATCTACGAACGAAACTTCATAGGTTTAGCGATTACTAAAATTTGAAATTAGAAGTGGAACACGTATACATTAAAAATAGGAACCATACTACACATTACAAGACACGTTCTTGCAACGAGATTCATTTGCTTTATGGACATACATTATAAATATAGAACATAATGTTATTTACTAGTTACCAGCAATTGAGAAGAAAAAAGAAAATTCATTAGGGAACTGGAAGGAGAAGCAGCTAATTCAACTTTATTCGTCAACAACTATTTATTGAGAACAAAGCATCAGACTAGTATGTAATTAATCTTTTGAATTCTACTTTATGTAAAGAGTTTATGAACACATGGACTTGTTCTCTTAGCACTAAATGATTAGTAAAAACACCTACGTAGGATTATTTAACATAGAAGCATACTGAAAAAAATTTTGAATTGGACTTTAACGAAATCCTTAGGGGTGTAGCTAACATTTCTTTAAAGGAGAATGAAGATATAGCTGCTCTAGTAGAAAAACCATTAAGGGAAATTCTATATCCTGAACTAGTTGATGTACCTTCATATATTCGATTGCCAAATTTTGAGGGAGATAGGTTTGAACTGAAATCTAATTATATCAGTCAATTTCTACACTTTCATGAATTAGAAAGAGAAGATGCCTATCATTTCCTTAAAGAATTTAACAAAGTTTATCAAATGATGAAAATGCCGAACATAAGTATTGATGCTATTAAACTTAGATATATTCTTTTTGCTTTAAAAGACATAGCTAAGAGATGGTTATATACTCTGTCACCTAATTTAATTTCTACTTGGACTGAATTTTGCTCTATTTTTTTGGAAAAATATTATCCAACACATCAAACGATAAAAAAGAAAAAGAAAATATTAATGTGTAGCCAAAAACAGGGAGAATCATTTTGGAAATATTTTGAACAATTTAAAGATTTACTGACTCAAATGTCTACATCATGCAATGAGTAAAGCATAATTAATAGGTATAATTTATGAAGGCATAGATGTTTCAACTAAATCTTTATTAGAATCTACTTGTTAGAATGGATTTAAAACTATGTAGTGAAGAAGCATGGGCATACTTAGAAAACTTTGTAAAAAGAACTACTCAATGGGAAAACTCAGTTGAAGCTATTACAAATAAAAGAATATTGCCAAGGGGAATGCATGAAATAGATTCAAGCACTATGCTTGAAGTTAAATTAATTGAGTTAACAAAGAAAATAGAGGAGTTATCATTAAATCAAAAACTAGCAGAAAAGAATGCAAATATTAATGACTTAGATATTATTTATGCTAGAAACTAGAAAGATAACTTTGGAAATTCTTATAGCCCTAATTGGAGAAATCACCTAAACCTATCTTGGAGAAATAACAATTTTCAAGGAGGAGAAAATATAAATGACAAAAATATAAGCATTAATTGAACAATGATCTAGAATAGAGAAGTTAGAAAATATAATTCAACAATTAAACAATCATCTAGACCATGTATTTGGAAATGCTGCCATTCAAAATCAAAATATGAATAGAAATATACCCCTTAGACAAAAGAAATCAATAGAAGTTAGACCTACTGGAGGATTATCATGCAAGTAGTGTCTAACCCTATCAATAGAACTATTAATGAAATTGATACCTCCTATGGGAGGGAAGCTGAATGAGGTAGTATAATTATTAGCAACTATGTATAATAAAGTAAGTAGAAAAATATAAAAAGAAAAAAATGAAAGTTTAATTATAGTTAGTAATATCATAGAGTTATTACTTAACTCAACGAACTTAATTCGTTAACTTATGACCTAACTCCACAAAGGTAAGTAGCTATGTTAATTTTATCTTTGTTTAAATTTTGTTTATGTTACAGAATCACAATAGATGGAATTGATGGAATTACCACTAGATGCACTAAGGGAAGTATTGAGTAACTTATCAGCTAAAGATCTGTGTAGATTGTGTTATGTGTCAAGACAATTTCAAGAATGTGTCAAAGAAAAATATTTTCATGGACTACAAGCTACAAAGATGACTAATATTAGAGATGGATTTTTATAGAAATCATTTAATCGTAGTTCAATCAGCTATGAATATCTAAATATGGAAGAAAATGTTGGAATTCCACCAAATACATTAGAAGGAATAGATCATATTATGGGGATAGATGAAGGATTAATTATTTACAAAACTAAACCAAGGTATGCTATTCTATTACTTGATATTTTGATTAGAAATCTTATTACTAGAGAAGAATGGAATATAGGAAGGCCTAATAGATTTGAAGTACCAACTGAAAATTGTGGGTCGACTTTAACATTTTCTAATAAAAATTTGATCATTCTTGAAAAATTGTATTACTAGAGACCAATTGGAAATTGGGATGAGGATCTATATTTAAGTGCATATAATTTTCTGAATAGATCTTGGAATGAAAATACTATGATATATCTAAGAGAGAAAGCATTAGTTAACAACATACATGTCATACTTGATGGATATATATATCTAGTTATGGATATATCAATTGCATTTAGATCTAATTTATACATAGTAAGCATAAATAGTTATGATGATGACTTTATAGAAATATTGCCTATATCTAATGATATAGCTGAATCACCATCTATAGAATATGATAAAATTCAATTAGGAGTGTGGTATAATGAATATGATGATCCTACTTTATGTTTAGTAAGATGGTGGGATGAATTGATGAAATTTCAAATATGGATTATGAAAGACCTAAATGAATGAAAGTGGGAAGAGGAATATATTGAAATACATGTAAAAATAGAAAAAATTATATTATCTTGGAATAGAAGAGGATCCCTATCTACATTTCAATTCATTAATGGTAATACACTTATATTTAGTATTGATAACATACTGCAAGTTTACAAGTTAAAAAGGAAAGCAGATTGCATTAAAACAGAATTAATAGCAAGAAGAATTATACCTAAAAAGTTTGTTTGGACTGACATGTTTATTCCATTTGTCACTACTTTTCAATCATGTTCTTAAATTGTGATTTTGTATTTTTTTTTTATGTTGTATTCTGCATTTATTTTTGGAAAAAAACAAAAAGTCAACTTTTAGTTTCTATTTTATTTATTTTTAGAAAATAAAATAAAATCAATCCAGTTTGTTGGTATTTGTTCTAGGAAACCAACTAGCTTACTTATGAGTCACTAAAGGCATAGGAGTCTGGGTTCCACACAAGACATTGATTTAACAATTTATGTTTTGTTGTTAGTTGTTATTTTATTATATATTTTGCTTTTATTTGTGAATGAAAAGTTTTTTAGAATCAAAAGTCGGAAGATATTGAAGAAGATACAAAGAACAAAGTATGTAATTGATTACTTATCCTAAATTTATATTCAAGCACAATTCATGGAGTTATTCATTAACTCAACGAATTAAGTTTGTTGAGTTAACTGTTAAGTCAACGGTTCATTGAGTTAAGTGCTAAGTCAACAGAACATTATTCATGTCTGCAAACATTTTTTGTATTTACTGTAAATCTTTTACATTGAGGACAATACAAAATGTAGGTATAGAAGGGAGGTAATTAGATTAAAATCCAAGTAATTTTGTTAAATAGAGGAATTAGGATTATGTTGCAAAATTTCTATGGAAACTGAAAATCTTTTATGAATTTGTTATAACTGACCAAAATTTCCTATAACTATCTAATAATTGAAACTGTTAAATTTTTTTTTTTAGAATTGTAACTACTTGAATGTTATATTAAGAATCTTATATAAGATGTTACAAAATTTTACTATTAATACAAGTCTGGATATAGTATCTTATGTTTTTTTCTGAATTTTATGAGTTTAACAGTTTCACGATTTTAAAAAGAAATCAAAATGCTTAACTGAAACTTAGGAAATGATCTGAAATCTTGAAAGAGCTGTAATGTTGATTTTTGGATTAAATGAGATGCATATAATCAAGGATACATTTAATTTGATTGATTAAACTTGTAGAATGATTTATGTGTAAATCTTATTAAACTATAGAAAAGTATGAGCTTATTGATATGGATTCGTGTTTTTAGTAAATTATAGAAGCAGATTATATGAGATTTGTGTTTTATTGCATCTATATTAATGAAATACATATATATCTATGTTGAAAAGAGAAAAAAAAGAAGAAAAAAAGAGAGGAAAACTTTGAGAGTTTATTAATTTGTTTGATCACGAGACTTTTATATTTGAGCAGATAGGTATGTAAGGATTGTTAACTTGAAAAAGGACTCTTTAAATCTGGCAACCTAATATCCTAATCAGATCTGGGATTGTTGACTGAAAGCTCAATACATGGGTACACTAGAAAGCTCATGTATGATTCAAGCTTTTCAAATTAACTTTTAAAATAAAAGTATGCATATATTATTTTAAATAGATAAAAGTGTTTTGTAAAGATATAGATATCTTTTGAATCAAATATATTCTCTGTTATCTATGATTACTGAAGTATGAATCTAGAATTATACTTTTGAAGTTGTTTATTTGAGATACAATTCATTATTTTTCTTGTTTTAATCATATTGAGTTGAATTATGTTTTGATTCATATGTAGCTAAAATTTATTTTGAAAATCGTATTGGGAAATTCAAGATAATAGATGTTTGAAAAGAAAAAAAAATGATAATATAATTACCACCTATGTGATGCTAGTATATTTTGTATGTAATTTACATACGTTTTAAATATATTTACAAGTTGGAGAGGAGAAAACAATGTTAAATTAGATTACTAAATTAATACAGAATATCTTTATATTAATCTAATCTATGTATTCTGAAGATACAAAATGAAGAATTAGTTCTAGCACTTTAGAAAGACCCACTAGTTAGATCTTAGTAGTTTGGTAAAGGACTAGCAAAAGTTAAGTATAGAGGAAGTGTTTAGAATGAAAAAGTGCGTAATATTAATGGTTAAATAATGGTTAATTACATAATATTTAACTTATCATATGAGAATTAAGTCATTATGTTATAATTGTACTATTATATGCCTTAATGAAAGAATCTGCATAATTTCAAGGAATTAGTATTAATTAAGTACATTTTTGCACTATCGGTGAGTTATAGGCTTTGTAATTCATTTCTGCACTATCGGTGAGTTACAAGCTTTGTAATTCTTAAGTATCCAAATTGTCTGTTATTTTAGAGAGTTACATTTCATGTACCGGACAATTATGTTTTAAACACTTAATGAATACTTTATTATTTCCTAGAGTACACATGTTGTAACTTTAATACATGACTTAAGTGGATTTTCGGTAAATTAGATGCTAACTATCTGAAATGCATCTGAGCATCGGATAGTTAGGTTTGTAAGTATTTGAAATATCTTTTTATCATAAAACTTATTGAGGACATGTGTCGTGATCTGAAAACCTAATTTAAGTGTGGCTTTATAGTATTAAGCATGATTTATTTTATTTGCAGATATTTATATCATGTACTATTAGTTCAATTATTTTTATCAGTTAATTTTGATGATGAAAAACGTGTAGTTTAATTATTTCTACAATAATTTTAGTAGTCATTTTACTAAAATGAAAATTGTCTAACTATTATGTACTTAGAACTTTTTAAATTAGATTTTGGCACGTTGTTATTTCTATACAATGATTGATCGGAGAGTTAATATATAAGTCACCGAACAAAACAGGACAAATCAGATGGTTAATCTTCTCTCTTGGTTTTTCGGACAGTTATATCGGTAACTATGCAAAAAGTATTTATCTTCGATGAGTTAAGCATTTTTATGTTCGAATATATATTTTTACTAAGTATCCGAAATCCCTTCAATTTTGGATAGTCAAGGGTTTACATTTCGGATAGTTAGCTATTTTTCTAATTTAATGTATTTTCAATTACTTTCTTCTGAAAAACACGTGTCATGCTCTTGTCGCTTGACTTAAGTGGCTTTTCAACAAGTTACAATGTAACTATCCAAAATGCCTTAAGGTTCGGAGAGTTATTTTTATAAGTATCTGAAATGCATTTTCTTGATCGGATAGTTTATTCTTAATATTTTATGCTACTGTTTTGGAAGGACATGTGTCTTTATTTAAATGTATAACTTAAGTGATCTTTTGGATTGTTAGCTTTAACTATCCGAAATGTTTTTGAATTTTGAATGGTTAGCCTTCTAAGTCTCCTATTTTCTAAAATCCTCCGAAGATTTTATTTTTACAGAATCTGCAATTATTATTGATTGACTAACTATTTTGGCAAGATATCTTTTGATTGCAGATATCAACTTTATTATGATTGAATGTTGATGGAAATGAATTACTACATAAGGCATCTAACCATTTCAAAATTCTTTCCATCTATGCAAATCTCGAAGGAAGAACAAAAAGGATTTGCAGAAAACTGAAACATACACACATAGATTTTTCAGTACACGAAAGGAGAAATTGGATTTTCAGTAATCCTGCAAACATTCTGAAGATTCGTCTACAACAAGGTTCAAAAGATTAAAAGGCTACAGATCAATCAGGATTTCTCCTAAGAGCTTCATAAATCAACTCTTCATAGGAGTTGACCTTGTGTTGTGTGTCTTCTTCATTTTGAGTCAATGACTCCTGGTTTTAAACTGTTTTCTCGTTTGCTTCAACACCCTAACTCACAAGGGTGTTATGAGTATACCTTCACAAGGTCAGGGCCTTAGTGAAGAGAGTGAAGTGTGATTCTTCACTTGCTCAAGATTGGGGTCTTGAGTACACAAAGTTGGTGCTTTGTGTGAGGTTTTTATTTAGCCTATAAAAACATCTGTAAGGTTGTTGCTTAGCCTACAAAAGTAACTTGTTTAAGGTTTGTGCTTAGCCTTAAAAGCACTTAGTGGAATTCTCAAGGTTGTGGCCTTGAGGAGTGGACTACCTAGTTTGGGGAACCACTATAAATCCTTTGTGTCATTTACTTTCTACATTGCATTTTATAATTACAAAATCAATTAATTAGGGTTCATTAGTGTCAACAGCTTTCGAAAAATTTAAAAGAAATATAAATTTTATTAGGACACTATTCACCCCCCTCTAATGTGTCATTCGATCCTTTCATGTACAAGTGCACAATAACAACTCATTGAATTAGTGTTCTTTTTGTTGAAAGATCATGTGCCAACTCGTTGAGTTACAAGTTTAAAGGTGTAAAAAGATCACGTAAGAACTCATTGAGTTAGTGAGTAAAAACTGTAAGTTGTGTATCTAAACTCGTTAAGTTAGAATTATGCACGTGTTGAAATTAAATGCTTTATTATGTCACCTAAGCTGCACATGTTTAACTCATTAAGTTAGTATAACTATACACATTTAATTACTTAAATATACACTAAGGTAACACATTGTGTTAGTGTTATAAGCTTATAAGTTATTTCTTTATTGCACGTGTTTTATAGTTAAGTCAACGAAGTAAGTCTGTTGAGTTACATTAACTCTATGGACCAGTTATTTTCTAACATGCCACTATAGTAGTTGCAGCAACAAGAAATACAAAGGAAAACCATGATTGCACGTATCACGTAGGAATTAACTCGTGGAATGAAGAAGAAATCACCACCATAGATATGAATGAAGAAAATCTAACTGATCATTTAAGCAAAAGCAGATACTACTGAAAAAAATATAAAAGAAGATGAGAAAAATGAAGGAGGTATGTGTGAAGGTGGAGGACTGCGCTAATTACAAGAAACGTCGGAAGTTCCTTGAAGCTCACAACACCACCAAAATCACCAACTATCGGAGGTCTGTAAGGATACTTTTCGAATGTCGAGTCGATTCTGAACAAAACATGGTGACTGACAACCATTGTAAGGAGTGATCGCGTCGCAAAAAAGGAAGTCATTTTCACCAAGCACTGACTTATATCTTAGGAGATCGTAAAGCTTCTAGCCTTAGTTTTGGGTTGATGCCAATATACTGAAGAGGAGATCGACTTACAAGTCTTGGTTTGCAATTCTATAGAGAGAAGAGGCAAGATTGTAAGTGATTAAGTTTTCAGTGGTGTAATTACATCACATGTAGTGATGAAAGTTCTTATTATCGATAGAGATTTTTACATTTCACATTTCTCTCATCTTCAAGAACATATCAAAACAAAAATACCAAAAACAACTAATTATCTGTGTTTACATTTAGTATTAATGAGTTATATTATTTGTTTTGTATCATGATTAATGTTATTATTGTCAATATTGTGAATGTTTTATGTTTGTTTGATTTAGAAAATAGAAAATAGTTTTATTGTTTACTAAAATTGATTCGTCTAGAATACTTAAAAATCTTAATGGTTACTGTTTGAAATATCTAAATGTTAATGTTGATTAATGACAAATCTCATATTAACTAACATTAAAAAGTTTAATTGATATTATTTACATTCTGTGGAATTGCCTAATGGATGGTTGAATTCCTTTATGAATAGCAGTATTTAACTAAAAAGGTAGGCTCATTGAGTTAACTTAAGTCCACAAGTTTAGTTCATTGAGTTAGTTGTAACTCCATGAATTAAGTCTGTTGAGTTAACAGTAACTCAACGAAGTACTTAATTAAACACATACAAACTCTAGCATAAAAATTAAAATAATATACAATTATTACTCAATCTTTGTAGGATTGACTTGTACTTGCACACAAATATAATATACACTATGCGCTTGTAGTTAAAAACACAAATTGGATTTAATATCTAATTTATATGAAATTTTTTTTGTTGTTTTAAAAGAATTTATAAATAGACAAGGTCTGATTGAATAATATAGGTCTTCTAATTTAACTTCACAAACAATCGAACAAATTATAACTCGAAAATTATATCAGAACCAACAAATAGGGAATTATGCTATAAACAACCATAAATTATTATTTTATCAAAAAAAAGTTTAGAATTATAAATAGTGAGTGTTTTGTGCTCTTATTTTATCTATTAGATTTTTAATTTCTAAAGACACAATTCACCTCCTCTCTTGTGAAACTATGGTCCAACAGAAATACTATTCAGTAGACCAATTATTTTTTATCACATGGAAGAAATTCAAGAGCTATTTGAATTTTAAGGTCTACTTAAAATAATTCTTAAGATAATTAGACACACAAAGGTGTCTAAAGTGATTTATGCATTCTATGCAAATATAACTATTAAAGGTGATTGTTTGGTTACCAATATTGAAGATGCAAATATAAAAATCACACCAAATCTAGTTTGTGACGCCTTGGGGCTTAAGAACGAAAACATTGGTATTCTATAATCAACTACTACATGTGGATGGTTAGAAATGGAAGTTAAAATTTATTTATTTGTTAATCCACAAGTTGCTTTATTGAATAGGATGAAAATGCTAAAGGGTAAAGCAATAACAATTGCCATGATTTTGATTAGAACAATATATCAAAGACAGACACAATTTGGAGTTAAGTGTCTTTGTAAAGTTTGTAACTTATGTAGTATTAAATAGAATTCAAGTAAATTGGTATAATGTGTTATTTCCAAATTATAGAATATTGGGAAGAAATTATTTTTTAGAGATGCACTTTATACTTTGATTTCTAGGATAGTTGATCTTAACAAATGGAATATTATAAGGTTGAAATCTATGTATTTCATTATTAAAGATTATAAACATTTTAGTCAAAATGATACCAGGCTAGCCCCTAAACTAGTTTTTGTTGCTAGAGAAGCAAGTTCATCAAGTACAGTACATCTAGATCATATTGCTACTATACTTGAACTTTTGTAGCTAATTCAAGCTAAATTGGATAAATTACAAGTTGATATAAATAATCTTAAGAAACAATAGCAATCTGTATACATAATGATGTCTTAGTGTTTATTACTTTTCTCTTGAAACATTGTACTATCTTCATATATAATGTATTTATTTTGTACATGTATTGATTTGTTAACTTCTATTTATTAAGTGGCACTAGAAAACTTGTTTAATTTGTTTTTATGCTTATATCAATAATTACTTTTAGAAGTAAACAAACAATATTTCACACAAATTAGATATTAATTCCAATTTGTATTTTAATTGCAAGTGCACAATGTATATTGTATTTGTGTGCAAGTATAGGTCGATCCCATAGAGATTGAGTAAGAATTGTGTATTGTTTTAATTTTTATATTGGAGTTTATATGTGTTCAATTAAGCACTTCGTTGAGGTACAATTAATACAACGGACCTAGTTCATGGAGTTATAGTTAACTTAACGGACTGACCTCGTGGACTTAAGTTAACTCCACGAGCCTATCTCTCCAATTAAATATTGCTATTTATAGAGGAATTCAGTCTACCATTGGGTAGTTCCATAGAATGTAAATAATATCAATTAAGCTTTTTAATGTTAGTTAATATTAGATTTATCATTAAGCAATACTAACATTTAGATATTTTAAACAGTAACCATTAAAATATTTAAGTATCTAGAACGAATCAATTTCAGTAAACTGTAAAACTATTTTCTATTTTCTGAATCAAACAACATAAAACATTCACAATAATGACAATGATAACATTAATCATGATACAAAACAAACAATACAACACTTTAATACTAAATGTAAACACAAATAATTTGTTGTTTTTGGTATTTTTGTTTTGATATGTTCCTGAAGATGAATGAAAGGTGAAATATAAAAATCTCTATCAACAGTAAAAACTTCTGTCACTACATGCAACGCGATTACACCATTGAAAATTTAATCACTTACAATCTTGCCTCCTTTCCCTATAGAATCGTGAATCCAAAATTGTAAGATGATCTCCTCTTCAGCATACTAGCATCAACTCAAAACCAAGGCTAGAAGTTTTACGATCTCTTGATATATGAGTTGGTGCTTGGTGAAAATGGCTTCCCTTCTTGCAACGCGATTACTCCTCACAATGGTTGTTAGTCACCATGTTTGGCTTGGAATTGACCCGACATCAGGAAAGTATCATCACAAACCTTCTATTGTTGGTGATTTTGGTGGTGGTGTGGAGCTTCAGGGAACTTCCAATGCTCTCTGCAATTAGCGTGGTCCTCTACCTCTACACACACACTTTCTTCGTCTTTTTCCTCTTCTTTTATATTTCTTTCAGTAGTAACTACTTCTACTTAATTGTTCGGTTGGATTTTCTTCATTCATATCAACGACGATGATTTCTTCTTTATTCCACGAGTGAATTCCTACGTGATACGTGTAATCATGGTTTTCCTTTGAATTTCTTGTTTCTGCAACTACTACAGTGGCATATTAGAAAATAAATGGTCCATAGAGTTATAGATAACTCAATGGACTTACTTCATTGATTTAACTATAAAACACGTGCACTAAAGAAATAACTAGTTCAAATGTTTTGAATACTTACAAACCTTAACTATTCGATGCTCAGATGCATTTTGAATAGTTAACAGATAACTTATCAAAAATTCACCGAAGTCATGCATTATGGTTTCAACATGTGTATTCTAAGAAATAATAAAATATTCTTTAAGCATTTAAAACATAACTATCCGATACATGTAATATAACTCTCCAAAATAATAGAAAATTTGGATACTTAGGAATTTCAAACCTGCAACTTACCGATAGTTTAGAAATATACTTAATTAACATTAATTCCTTTCAATTATACAAATTTTTTCATTAAAACATATAATAGTGCAATTATAACATAATGGCTTAATTCTCATATAATAAGCTAAATATTATGTAATTAACCATCATTTAACTGTTAATATTATGCACTTTTTCATTCTAAATGGTACACTAATCATATGTAGTTATTTTTAATTTTTTGCAATGTTCATATCTTCCTTATTGTTTTAATAATGACAAAAAGGGAGAGATGATTGTTGAGAATTTTATTTATGTTGAATTATATTGTATGTTGTATGATTGTACTGAATTTAATGAAATTGAAATTTCTATATTAGTTTCAGTTTGTGTTAAAAAGATTAATTTTTTTATTGTGCTTTGTCTTCATTAAAAAGGGAGAGATTGTTATGAATCTTATGTTTTAATGATAATAAGTATTATTTTAATCTTGGTATTACTTGAAACTAATGCTAAAAGAACTACCTTTATGAATCTACATGTAAAAATTAACAAATGCAAATCCAATAAAATAAGTTCATAAGATTTAGGTAAATTCAATGAAGGTTCATGATGTTTACTTAAACATAATGAAGTTAGTTTGTTATATTTAGGCTTATGTGATTCTTACGGTAGTTCTAATGTTTATATAAATTTAATGAAATTAGTTTGTTGTATTTAGACATAAATGTTATAAGGAATCTGTGGTGTTAACATAAACTCAATAGAATTAGTTTATTGCATTTAGAATTTTATGCATTTTGAAGAATTTTGTTAAACAATTTTAATTTCTCTAGGAACTATAGCTAATTCAATAAGAGGGTATGAAAAGCTTAATTCACCTCTCCTATTATGTAGTCTTTATCCAACAATAGAATTTAATCTATAAATTTTGGAAATGGGAATTAGTTTTGCATATTTTTAGAAATAAGAATCCTTGAGTTTGTGCATTAATATAAGGTTAACCTAGCCTAATACAACTCATTTTAAGGTAAGATAGATTTCATGTTTTTATTAATTTAAGATTGTTGAATACTAATTTAACAATAGCTTTAATTTCTATATTCATAATCTTATATTAAAGCTTAGATTAAAATCCTTAATTTGTGTTTATGCTTGACTTATGTTAAGTTGATTAGAAGCATTATCAATAACTTAATCAACATTTAAAAATTATTGTTTGATTAGTTTTATCTTCAACTATAAGAGTTAACATTGCAACATTTCAAAATGAACGGCAAAATGCATTATCTTCACTATCTTCAATAAAACCCAATAGTAAGTAATTGTGATTTATTCAATTTTTATTATAAGCAATACTTACATTTATTTAATTATATAAATTTCCCATCATAGCTTCAATGTCATCAATGCAAAATTATAAATGGATTTATCATTGTCGCCAAAGGATTTTTATTATCATAAATTGTGATAATTATTTACTTTTTATTAATGAACATCTTATTCTTCTTTTCTACTTATCATTATTATTTTTATATTGTTGTAGGTGGGAATTAATGATTGATGATAGATTTGAAGAGTAGCAACAATTACAATGCTCTACTAATTCTAAAAAATTATGTGATGTTGAAGAATTTCAAAAACTCTTTTATATTAAATGTGGACATTGATTGTATTATACAAGTTCTACTATTTATTGTAAAAATTTATGTGATGTTGAGATTATGTGGAACTTTTTTATATTAAATGTGAACATTGGTTGTATATATAATGTGTAATATGATTGAATTTTGGAACTTAAAATTTTGTATAAATTAAAGTGCATTTGATATTTTAATTTTGGTGTTTTATTTTTACATTATTGTTTTTATTATATGCACAAGTTACATATTTAATTAATAATAATCACATATGTGTTGAAATGTATTTTACTATTTATGTTTATCTATGGTGATGGATCTAGATATCTATTGTGATAGAATAGACCAACACAATAGATACTAAAAATATAAATTATAATGATACTTTCTATAAAATTAGTGATCCATCACTATTTTCAGATCTATTATAACGAATGTAGATAGTATAGTGAGGATGATATCCTTTATTGTGATAGATGAGATATGTTACAATAGGAAAGTTATTCGTTACTATAGGATGCCAAAAAAAATCATAGAGTTGTTGTGACATCTTATGTAGTGACGGATGCCATACTAATCAATTGTAACATTTTGTAACTATAGGCTAGATTTTTTGTATTGACATATTTTTCAATATAAGTTTAATACAATATTTTATCTTGATAGAAACAACTAAAATGGTATAATTAATTAACATAAGTTTAATACATAAAGTTTAGATAAAGAGGGAGTGATCTAGGTGGAGAGAGAGAGCGATTGCATAGAGAAACTTTGGACAGAAAGGAAGAGATCTAAGTAGAGAGGGAGAGAGTGGTCTTTTGGTTATAACTTCAGTTATACTTTTAGCTTTGAAATTAATATATTGTTTTTAAGAAACGATATACTCATTTTATGATAGATTAAGTTTAAAATTATAATTTGGCTTAAAAAATTATTCTAAGTTTATACATTTGTCTTAAGTGTTCTATAGGAAGATTTTAGTATGAGAAATATAAAAGGAATTTACAATTTTTCCTTGGGCATAAACTTTAATAGCTAAAAATTACATAAATAATAAAAAACTTTAAAGGAGCCCTTGCATCTTCCAACATAATGTAATTTTCTAGAGCTCTCTCCGTTTTGACCTTCTTGTGTTCCTTGTTTGATAGATTAATATGTTTTGCAACTTCTTTTTACTCATATTAATTTTATTTGACTTGCAACATTTTTTATAACAAACTTAATATATATCATTATATATTTATTATTAAATTTTGTATCATTATAACTAGTTAATTGAGAAAATTTTTCCTAATAAAAATTAACATGTGACAAGAAGCAGTAGAGCTTGATTGCAACACTTGTTAAACTCATTAATCAATTCACAAAACTTGGCTGGGACATTTTTCTAATCAAATCAAACCATGTTAATAAACTATAAACAATAATTAAGGTTGTCACAATCTTGAAGCATATTTCATAATGGCATGAGTGTATATGTATATTAGCAATTTATACAACATATAATACATAATAATTATTTAATATATTGAAGAAGAAATGAGTAGTTTCTGTCTTACCGTCAAGGTCAACATGAGATCTTGGAGGGATGACTTCTTCGCCGACCATCAACGATCAATTTTTTGACGAAGCCATTGGTCATATGTACAAACACGTGTTTAAATATACTTGGAACTCAATCCGTTGACTTCATCGAGCGCCATTTAAGTGAATGTACTGGAGAAAATTTCATTCCCAGAGACACTGATACCTTTATTCTCCTTTAAAAAATTCAAATTATAGACAATATAAAAAATATTACTATTATCGAAATTTTTTTTATCCTCAGATGTTGTGGAGCCCAGCATTTCACATCCACTTCCTACAATTTCGGTACAACGGGTACCAAACGGTGGACGGGAGGACACGTTTCTTTCGTTAGATTTGGATTGAAGCGGCGATCTCCACCGTTGGATATGCAACTTGAATCATCCGAACCTCACCGTTGGATCGCAAAGTTGATTGTACCACCTACTTTTGGTGTATTTAAAAATAAAATGAAATTTAAATCGATAAAAACATAATAATAATTTTTTTAAAAACAATATTTTTGAATTTTATCAAAAAATTTAGTAATTATTTGCATACCATTTGTATACAAAAAATTTATTAATTATTTGTGTACCATTCAAAATTCATATTTACTTATATACTACTAAAAAAATCTATATTTTACTTTTATGTCATTAAAGATATTATATTAAAATAATGAGTTTTTAATCGTGTCTAAGTAAATGTCAATATTTTTATGATACGTGATTGAAAAATTCAAAACATTAGAATCATTTGAAAAAAAATCAAAGCGAACGGCGTCGTCCGAAGTGGGCCCAATAGGCCCAGCAGCCCGAAACACGTTGTCCGAAACCGCGTTCGCATTTGTATTCACCGTCCGACTAACATGCGCTTTCCCTCACTCCTTTCCTCTCTCCTCCCGATTCCGCCCCGCCCTCCTCCCGTCGGACGTGTGACTTTTAGGGTTTCCTCCTCCCCTCTCCGCCCGCCGAACTTATCTCCACCGTCGCGTCGTTGCGGGAGCCCTCCCTCCCCTCATCCCCCCTCACCGTCGCTTTCTCGGAAGAGCTCCTTTCATTTCTCTCCCTTTATTTTTCACGGTTTATTGTTGGGAAACTGGCCGGCGCTTTCTGTCAGATTTGATTCGGTCGGTGCTGCCGTTGGTGAGTGGATTCCTCCAGTGGCCCGGATCTGTCGAGGATGGTATAGAATTCCGCCGCTGGTGGAGTGGATCCCTGGAGACCTTCAGGTGCTCTTCACCTCCTCCCCTCACCTTTTCCTTGGATTTTTTTTCTTGTTTCCAAGTTTTGTTCTTTGGGTTTGAATTATGACGTTTCCATTTCTAGTTTGTACTGGGTTGGTTTTTCCATTGACGTTAACCAGGATTAGGTGTTCGTGAATCAGAGTGGATCTCTTTTTGTATCTACCTCGCCTTTCTTATTTAAGTTTGGGTACTACCGTTTTAGGCGTTGGAATGTAGAATAGAGAGGAGAAGCCGTGTCTGGCCTCGAACGGGTGTAGTTCATCATTAATCAATTACCTTCCAAAATTGAGAAAAAAGCTACTTTGTTGTCGAGTTTTAACTCTTCCCCTTTTTTTTTTCCCCGGTTTTTCAGTTTTCACTGCTTGTTGGCGAAGGATAGGTTCCTGCTTTGGTTTGGGCTAGGGATGGCGGGCTCTGATGAAATATGTGGTTCTCCACCACAGCCAACAAAGCAATATGGGGTGACGAAACCAATATCCACTGCAGGTCCGTCAGAGGCCGACTTGCAGAGAAGCATAGAATTGAAAAAGGTGAGGTTTTTTCTGTTTATTATATCAAAATTTGTGGTTCTATAATTTCTTGGGACTGGATGGCTAATGCACCTTGTTCGTGAGCAGTTATTAGTTGATGCTGGGCTTTTTGAGAGCAGAGAAGAAGCGGTTAAGAGAGAGGAAGTTTTAGGAGAGATTGGCCAGGTAAATTATTTGCAACTATTGTTTATAACATCTTGATCACATTGTTTTTGACTAGAAGGTCATCAGATAACCAGATATGAGATTGTGAATGTCTCGTAAGACAGACATTGATGAGCTAAATGCCTAGGATGACACTCTTCACTTCTCTTGGGAAATCATGAATTGGCTTTCAGATGGAGTTGGTGGAATGATACAAGGACGGTCACCAACATGTGGAAACTGGATTTATTGGATGTTAACATGTTCAATGTGGTCATGGAGCAGAAGATGAAGAACCTATGAATTGTTATGCACCCATGCTGTTTCATTGGACCTGTTGTGGTCATAGGATAAATGGAATTTCAACTACACCATCTTACTTCCCATTGAATAAGATTTTTATATATTGAACATCAAATAAGGACATCAATTTACCGTAAAGAAAGCTGTATTTTTTTCAAGAAATTAAGTATATGCCGTTGACACTGCCAGGCAAGCTTCATTTTGTGGAAATTTGAAGATCAACCGGAGAACCTGTATTTTTCATTCAAGTTCTTACTTGTTCACAGTTTGCTTTATTGATTTGTATTGATTATCTCAAACATATACTTTATAATAGGTTTTCTTGGATGTGACTGCAATCAATTACTCTGCCATTCTTCAAGAGCTTGTCATTCTGTATTTTTTCCTGACACATTTTAAAACACTAGTCACTTTCAGAAGAAACTATAGAGAATAAAGGCAGTTATCAGGATTGGTCATTTTTTGGATGATATAATTTATTAATCTTCAGCTATTTATTTTATTGATTAATTGGTCATAATGTTCTTAAAATTACAATAGTCAAGATATTTATGAGCTTATTATCATATTGTGGATGTGCAGATTGTCAAAGGCTGGGTGAAACAATTAACATGTCAGAGGGGGTACACTGAACAAATGGTAGAGGAAGCAAATGCTGTCATTTTCACTTTTGGATCTTATCGTCTCGGGGTACCCTGTTATTCTATCATCTTACTTTTTAGAAAGTGATGTCAAGTTGCACTATTCAGTTTTATGAAGCTGTTATGTGCATCCTTTCTTGCAATAAAAGAGTTGCATTTGAGCAGTGGTCAGAACTCAGGGTCTTCTATTTTCCATATGTATCTGTGCTTATGCATTAAGATTGAAGTTGGAGTCCTTTTTCTTGCTGGCATGCCAATTATCATTTTACTTGCTTGTTGTCTTTGATTCCTTGAGCGACAAGAATGATATATTTGTGTAACATTTTTTAGTGAGCATGTAATTACACATTTCACCATGTTTCCAAATATGAATACTCAAGACAGAAGGGGTACATGTCTAGTTTTGTTTACTGCTGTTGTGTAGTTTGCTCTAAAACTACAAATTTGGTGAAGGAGCCTATGTATTTCTGTTTTGATTCTCAGGCAACTGTCAATGTAGCAGTCTTTTAGGGAATCACAACTTTCAGTAGAAGTTGTATCTTATTTGAAACATGTCAAGATATCTTTCTTTGACTAACAAGGTACATAAAAAAAATGTGAACTGAAAGGATTAGTACTAGATTGATTGAATGCAATGGTTAATAGTATCATATAATGCAAAATGCAATATCTATAAATCAGTAACAAATCTCCCTAACCCACAATAACATAATCACCTATCACCCTGGCTTCATGTATAAATATCAAGTACATAATGAATTCAAATTTCCGAGTATGATTGTATCTAAACCATGCCAATATTATGGAAAAAGTTAAAATGACTGAAAATGCTAAAATTTGAGTGATTGGCATTTGTTGTGGTTGACATATATAATAAAAACTCAAAGAAACGTGAGCATAATTTTGTAACTAAAAGACTGAAAATTTTAAAGGAGTAAGGGATAATGTTGCTTGATTGTGAATCAATGGGATATTGAAAATGTTAAAAGGTGGATTGAAGATGAAGTAATTCATTCCATATTAACACTGCTTAGGATTGAGGTGATTGAGTGACCAAAGCAACTGAAGAAAAAAATGTCATGTTCAACCAAACCTACATGGTATTCACTGTATGGAACCTCTGTTGCTTGCCTCTCTAGTTGCTTGAGGTGACTTGACGGGCTATCTTGGATTTTTCATAATATCAGCATTCCTTATTAAGTGAAGATTCCCCCTTTGGTTTTTTTTCTCCAAGTGCTTTAAATTCTGGTGTGGACTTAACATTGATGACCTTATATAATTCACCAAATGATATCTTACGATTCAAGGAAGTTTAATGTGGAGGATTATGAAGCCCATGGGATTTATTTCCAAAAAACCTGGACTAGAAAGTACAGGTACATATTAGTTACTTTCATATGACATTGATGTAGTGTTTCTCTTAAATAAATTATCTCTGTTAATCCATGAATTACTAGGAAGAAATTCACTTCAATATTGAATTTATAATAATTATTCATTTATAAATAATAAAAAATCAGACTGTGTAATGATAAGTTTGTTTCATTGAGACCTTGAGGTCATGGGTTGAAATCCCAAGAGGTAGCCTCTTTATTTGTGTAGGTAAGGTTATGCATAATTGGATCTTCTTTGGTTTCCTAAATGGTCAAATCCCACATGGATTGGACTTTTGTTTTCTAGGTTTGGCAATTTTTTGATCCTACAAAAAGAATGTACAATGGTAGAGAAATTCTCTACTCAAATATTGGGTGCAAGCGCAGTGGTCCATGTCACATGCTATTTGTATTATAAAATGGTCCTTGTCAACTTGATGGGTTGATATGGATCCAATTAAAAATACTCGACTTCCTGCAGAAAACCTTATCATGTTGGTGGAATTCCAACATTTAGTTTGTTGCATCATTATTAAGTCAATTTCACTTTCTGTATTGCATGATTATTTGATATTTTTGTTTTTATGTGAAGTTTCTCTTCCTGCCAACATCTTCTCTTTTGAGGTGACAACACATTTATATGAAGGAAAAAGCTGCATCTTCTTTCTTTTATATATGTATTTTTTGCAGTTAACATGCAAGTTTGATATTAGCATCCAGGTCATTTTTCTAGTTGAGTTATTTGTTTTGTATTCTCTACATTTACATCTAGTATATGTTAGCACATGTGTAATCTTAAGCTTTAGCCATTTCTAAAACAGGTTCATGGACCTGGGGCAGATATTGATACTCTATGTGTTGGGCCATCCTATGTGAACCGTGAGGTTTGTTTACTTTTCATATTATTATTTTTTCTGTAGCCTTTAATTGAAATTAAAAAAATAGTTTGTTGTCTTTGATGTTTGGGTTAGAACCATTTTTAACACATTGATTCTCAAACCTTTTTACAGGAGGACTTTTTTATAATTTTACATGACATACTAGCTGAGATTGAAGAAGTGACTGAACTACAGCCGGTTCCTGATGCTCATGTTCCTGTGATGAAGTTCAAGTATCGAGGAATATCTATTGACCTTCTCTATGCTAGTATCTCTGTGCTAGTTGTTCCAGAAGTAAGCTTTTTATGCAGAGAAAGTGAAGGGATCTTTTTTGTGTGTACACACCAACATGAGCATTATCCACATTTTAATTCCTTATCTCTTTGACTGACACAGGCTATCCAAATAAAATGGTTTTTCATACACTTGAATAATGAATATTCTCATTTTCTATAGGATGCTGTACTATCTGTCCTTTATTTGCAATATATTATCATTTTTAAAGATGATTAAGTTGAATTACAGATCTTCAGTGACATATATATATTTGTCTATTTGGAAGTTGCCACATGTATCTGCTGATTTAGATATTCTTAGAATTCTGAAAGTTGTATTTTCCATACAACACAGTATGAATCATATTTTGCACACTGCACTGTTAGGTTTTGCTAGCTTGATTTAGTATAATATATATCATCAATGGTACTTGCAGGATTTGGATATTTCTCAGGAGTCTGTCTTGTACAATGTTGACGAGCAAACTGTTCGCAGTCTTAATGGATGTAGGGTTGCTGACCAAATTCTTCGTCTTGTTCCAAATGTTGAGGTAATTGTTTGAGACACATTTTCTTTTAGTGGAATTTATGAATATGCTGTTTTTCTGAAATGTTATTTTGAGTATAGCATTTCCGCATGACGCTACGTTGTTTGAAGTTTTGGGCAAAGAGGCGTGGTGTTTATTCAAATGTAAGTTTACCAATGAGATTGATTATTTGATTTATGCAGTTGAATTTTGCAAAATGCCATCTCCTTTCTCCATTCAGGTAACTGGTTTTCTTGGTGGTGTAAATTGGGCCCTGCTGGTTGCTCGTGTGTGTCAGCTCTATCCTAATGCAGTACCTAGTATGTTAGTATCCCGGTTTTTCAGAGTCTACACACAGTGGCGCTGGCCTAATCCTGTGATGCTATGCACAATAGAAGAGGATGAATTAGGTTTTCCTGTATGGGACCCCCGTAAGAACCCCCGTGATCGTACTCATCATATGCCCATTATTACCCCTGCTTATCCATGCATGAATTCTAGTTACAATGTCTCTATTAGTACCCTTCGGGTAATGATGGAGCAATTTGAGATCGGGAACAAGATGTGTGAGGTAAATTTAGTTTAGTTATTTTTTTCCTTGGCTTTGTTACTTGTAATGCATTCTCTTATACTTTTAGGTGTGCCTTTTTTGCTTCAGGAGATTGAATTGAATAAGTCCAGTTGGGCTACTTTATTTGAACCTTATCTTTTCTTCGAGTCGTACAAGAATTATCTACAGGTTGACATTGTTGCAGCAGATGTGGATGATTTACGGGCTTGGAAGGGTTGGGTAGAATCTCGTTTGAGACAGCTTACTTTAAAGGTAAATTATACCCTTCTGAATCTTTGACGTATCTTCAAGATTGGTACTTATCTGAGTTTGTATTTTAAGTATGAAGATGTAAGGTAATTAATTTTCCAGGTCACTGTAGGTTTAGGAGTTATGTCCCGACTAAGTTGTATTTTGCTTTTCAGATAGAACGGGATACAAGTGGGATGCTGCAATGTCATCCATACCCTGAGGAGTATGTTGATATTTCAAGACAATGTGCACATTGTGCCTTTTTTATGGGTTTGCAAAGGAAACAGGGTGCCAGAATCCAGGAAGGACAGCAATTTGACATACGTGGGACTGTAGATGAATTCAGGCATTCTGTAAATATGTATATGTATTGGAAACCAGGAATGGAGATCTATGTATCTCATGTACGCAGGCGGCAAATTCCTTCATATGTATTTCCTGATGGATATAGACGACCTCGTCCTTCTAGATCCAGCAGTCAATGTGTCCATGAAAAAGATCTTGATGAGGATGGAGGTCGATCCATAGAGAAACCACCTGTTCATAAATTGGATGCTGAACAATGTGATGTAATGCATAACAGATATGTGAAACGGGCATCAAGTAGTCCGAGTACCTCTCCAATAAGTCTACAAGCACATGAGAAAACTTCCGATGAAGAAGGTGCTGGCTGTTGTCAGGTTAGTTCTTCAGAGAAACAACTCAAGCGGAAATTGGATGCTGGGTACTGCGAGTCATCACCAAGTAAACTAGGCAAACAGGCCTCTTCAAGTGGTCCAAGTGTACAGAGGTCTCCCTCACCCATAATTGGGAACGTGACATGTCCTTCAGAATTTGGTTCCAATCAAGATGGTACGTGCTGCTCTTTAAGATTGAATGAGACTGCTGGAATTGATGGTATGGTAATTGGTGGCATCAAACATGAAATACATGCCAAAGGGATTGCGAAGCAAGTGACTATCTCAAATCAGGAGAAACAAGTACATGATCTACTGAGTGCAACAGAAATTCGTGGCACCATTGATGGTTCAGGTGAGCCTCTGAGTAGCAATCTGGTGAATGTTCCATTGCTCAGAAGGATTGGCGTTGCAAAAGTGGCCGATAATCTATCTGAATTTGTAGGGACTACACTTCTTGAATCTGGCGATGGCCCTCCCCAAAATGGATTGTCAGATAAAATGGAGGTCTTTCCTTGTACCATAAATTAATAACTTGATTTCTGTATGTTCTCACTACCCACTGATCTATTTCATCATTATTTATTTTACGAACTGAATCCAAAAGGTGCGTATGGTGTGGTCCTGATAGCTCGAGGGGAATCGAACTCTGAACCTTCTGATAAGTCAGTGATAAGGCATGGACTTGTGAGCCGTAAATATCAATTTACTCTGTTGTTATAAATCATCAGTTACTGCCCTGTTTGATTGTTCTGTGTACTGCAACAGCAGGTTGAGCTGGACCTCATGGGCTTGGTGATATTCAACAAAACCTGCGACAGCCCGTGATGCTTCAGAATGGGTGGCATGGAATGGCCTGACCGGTCCTCAAAGCAAGAGATGGTAAGTACAGTGGCTTACGACTGCCAATCATAAAACTACGCTACGGAAGACACAGGACTCAATGCCGCTACAAGAGGGATGGTAAGTTCTCCACTGGCTTTCAATTCCATTCACTCCGTTGTGGAAGATGAGATCATCAGACGATCTGACGAGGTGGTTGATGATGCACGGTGGCATACCGTGCTGGGATTCTTTTTAGTGGAAATTCGGTGCACAAGCTGATTGGAGTTTGGTGATGGTTTGCTGCCCATTTTCCCACTTTCCTCTTTTTGTTTTTTATTTCTCTTTTCTCATCATTCTTTTTAAATGCTTGCTGGTCGGGAAGTTGGAAGTGGGGGGCAGCCTTATCCACAATTAGCATTCGGCTGTGCTAAGAAAATTATCGATGGTGGGTTAGGTTTAGTTTTTTCTTTCTTTTGCGAACATGGTACCGTTGACATTGTATATATTCGAACCTTTTAATATATAGTTTACTGGTTAGCAGTTCTTGGATTCTTTGTTTTCATCATAATTATGATCATGTGGGTTCTTCAAATTCTATCACGAAAATCTGTTATATAATGAACTTGTGGGAGCAACTCAACAAATTCTCTCAATTTTGGGTCTCAAGTGTTAAATTCGAGGTTTCGGAAGTTGATGTTGAGGTTGCGTTTGGTTGGGGAAGAAAAATTTTCTAAAATCCATGATTTACCTTGTTTCCATGGTGATGAAAATTATGGGATTTTAAGTCCTATGAAATTTGTTTGAAAATTTTCTTGATTCCGCCTTAAATTATTTATAAGAATCATCATATTCTATCGGGCTAGTTGCATACCTGAAATGCACTTGAATTAGATAGATGACCAGTATGCATGAAGGAAACTTGGAGGAGACATTCGACCAACTTTGGAAATACGAGGTGCATTTTCAACATTCGTTTGGGAAAATTCTTAGGCCACCTAATCAGCCACCAGGCAATTAAAGATAAAGGCGATATCGAATATGCAGCTGCTTGCAATAATAAAAAAGCTTTTGAGTTAGGTTGGTCATGTAGTGTTAGGTTAGTTTTTGTCATGCTCATCGACGAATCAAGCTTCAACATTTTCAAGGGCAAGAAGAAAAGAATGACAAGATAAGAGTGGTCAGAGAAATGTAAACAAGCCTTCGAAGACTTGAAGAAGGCTTATGATACTCACCTACCCTAACCCTAGGGGAGGAGTTGCTCCTCTACCTAGCTATGCCTAACCAAGTGTTGAGAGTTGTGTCGATCGGGGAAGAAGATTGCAGATAGCACCTGGTTTATTACATTAGCAAGGCATCCAAGGGTTAGGAGCTTCAATACCTACCAATTGAGAAGCTCGATCTCACCATCACTTGGTCACCCGGTGACTCTATCTGACTTCTAAGTCAACTTGATCACCATCATGAATATTTATTAATTGCATTGCTAAACACTCTACAAACACCTCCTCAAGTTGTTGATCGATCTAGTGGTTTATGATATTATCTACTATTACATTTTGAAATAAATCAGAGATGACAATTGTTGTAAAAGAGAAAAAGTTTACATATACATATTTTTTATTAACAAAAATATGAAAACTTTTCTCCTTTATTTTGTTAGATGAAGGTATATGTATTTATTGCAAGTTTTGAATACAATTTCTTAGAAGCCATCAAATCATAATTTTCTTTATCGTTATCAACATACAAGTGCTAAAGAATATCTATGTTGATACAACACTAGGTTGGTCGACAAGCCACAAGAATGGAATATCTATGTTGATGGCTCTTTGACAAGAGAGGGCAGAGAGGTGGGAATATTACTCGTCAACCTTGAGGGAACCTAGTTCGAGCACTCAATCCAGGTCAATTTCTAAGCAATTGACAATGCTACCAATTATGAAGCTATGCTGGTTGCCTTGCATCTCGACCAAGTCTTCAAAGCCAGTTAGCGTATAATGACTCCCAACTCATTTTAGGGCACTTCTCTTCCAACTTTGAGGCAAAACATGAGGTTATGGCTTAGTATTTATAATAGACCCAAAGTTAGACGAGTTCAAGAATTGCATCATTCGGTAGATATTGCGAGTAAACAACTCATAAGCCCACACATTGTCTCAGTTGGTGTTCACATACAATGGGCTGCTATTTCACATCACATTTGAGCAAATAGAACAATCAAGTTTCGGAAGCCAAATAGAACATAGCTATCACATTGAAAACTAGGTTGGTTGGCAAACCCACCATCTAGGCATACTTGGAGAATAGTTGATTGCTTAATGACTCAAACGAATCAAAGGTCATGTAGAGATGGCAGCCTAGTACTACATATATATTGATTGACCAAATGCACGTATAAGAGACTAGTGTATGTCTATAAAGGCAAATGTGGTAGCCACTTCAAGTCAAAGCCTCTAGTAATGAAGGTTCTTTGAAAAAGATACTGCTGATTGACATTAGCACAAGAGACTACATTTATAGGTGTGACTAGTGCTAGTGCCATACCAGTATTCCGCAAGCCCCTAACGTCAAGATGGTTCCAGTCTCCTTCCCCGTCCAATTTACCTAGTGAGGGATTGACTTAGTCAGCCCATTCCCAATATAATGCTTGGCTAGGTCAAGTGGTTCATACATAGTGGAAGTCAATTATTTCACAAAGTGTGTAGAGGTTGTCGAACCAGCCTAAGGCCGAACATAAGAAACAACCACTTTCATCTTCAAGAATGTCATCTACTATTTTCAATGTCTGTCTCCATTATTAATTACTAGCAATAGGACACAGTCCATTGATAATAATTTTAGAACCTTTTGCGACTATATCAAGTTGAGGTTCATCTTCATCATGCACTCCCAAATGAACGACTAGGGAGAGGTGACCAATTGTTCAATCGTCTACACATTGAAGACCAAGTTGGAAGGAGCCAATAGCTTGTGGGCCTCTAATTGAAGTCTTGGAGGTCTTATGGAGTTATTGAGTGACCACCCACTATATGACCAACCAAATGCCTTTCTTTATGGCGTTCATTAAAATTCAAATCTTGGTGGGGTCATGAGTATCACTATTTTTGAACAATTGAGAGAGATATTGCAATTGATTTACTTTATTATGACATTTATTTTTGATTTATAGAAGCTTCCTCAACCATTAATACTAGAGGAAAATTGAGCATGTTACTCGTGGTACTGTTGTAATGTTAGTTTTTTACGCATGTTACAAAAATATATTGTCACATGTCATATTGAAATTTTTATTCTAGGAATATACCCGAGTGGTTGTTCAATGCCAAACCTTTTCCACTCAAATAACCTTATTGACTTTTTTTATAAATAATAATTAATTAGTTGCTTAGATTTAATTAGAAATGATCTTAATCTTCTTTAAGTTTTGATGGGAAGTTGAGATAGCACAGGCAACTTTGCATGCAGGCATGCTCTTTAATTATCCATGATATTGGTAATGTTTTCACGACTTAAGGTTAAAGTCAAGACTTTCTTCTTTTAAGATAGGAAAAGACCATTTACATTATTCACTATAAGTATTTGCATGCATACCTTTTAGAGAAGGAATTTTTAATAATGATAATGATTTTTACGTTGACTAGAATTTAAATTCTGCTAAAAATTATAAATACTTTGATGATTCCTAATAAACTAAACTATTATAGCAGTTACCTAAAGAAAGAGCTTTGCTTAGGTCTGTGAAGCAAAGCCTAACAACTTTAGGTATAGAAGCATGTGAGACTCCACCCCAAAGGTGGGCAGCCTAATCTTTCTCATCTCACGGCTTGAAATTAAGTTGAAACTGGTAATTGGGTGACGCAATCAGGAATCATTTGCAGTTAATAATCAATTCATGGATCCAGAGGGAAAGAAAGATGAGTACCATTTCTGCTCTCTTTCCTTTGCTGGAAATGTTAGGCCGAAGATAGAACCTGCCCTCTGCATAGAGCCGAGAGATGCCCATCACCAGGAGGCATGCAGTTTTATTTACTTATTTCTTTATAATAATGGCAGTGTTCTTTTAATTTTAGGGTTTGATCTTAAGACTTATCAGTAATGTGACAAAGTTTCGATACCTAGCTAGTCAACTACAAATAGTTTGGTCTATTAAAGACAACGATATCGATAACTTCTACGAGAATTTAAATATTGGTGACGGACAAAAAAAAAACAACCATTATGGAAGAAAAATAAAGCTTCGATGCCTAACAAAACCATTCATTTTCAATCAAAAAATTGCTGTCGATCCCGTTCGTAACCTTTGATATCATCCCTAGAGAGAGAGGGAGAGGAAAAAAAGAAAAATCGAACTCCCTGGCTCCCATTCCCAAGACCACCCCACACAATGCTCTCCCAGAGAATTTGGAATATGCCCTAGATAGAACATGCATAATTGAGCTGTAAACTGCCAAAACCTGTTTCTGGAGCTCAAACGCTGGTACCCATCATCATTATCTGAGCATCAACCGCTTTAAATCATGTCTACTTCTCGATCATCAGCACAAGATTATATATATATATATATATTTCCCATTTTCTTTGAATTCTATAACAGTAAAATTAAGTAACAATGGTAGGAGATGAGATGGGATGAAACGTTGCATATATTTGACATCAAATCCCCAACCAACCGATAGCACTAATGCAATGCGTTGGCGCCAGAGAACAGCAGCAGTAGATCAGATCCAAATTTGGCACCGTTTGCACTGTGGGGTTTGGACGAGGGAAGGGTGTGGTCCTTGGGGGAACACACATGCGTACGTGCAGAGCTTCGGCTCAATTATCAGATATTATCTGGGGGCTTTGGATGGCCGGCCGGCCAGCGGACCAACCGGTGTTGCAGGCTTTGCTCTCTCACCCACGTGAGTGGAAAGATTAAACCACGGGGCAGTCCAATTCCAACGCTCAATCATGGATCCGAGCTGTTACCAGACCGGTGAGACTGCGATCGTGACCGGCGTTGCATATGCATGTGTGTTCCTGCTGGAAGACACCCGGATTTTGTAACATATATCCATGAAGAGAAAAGGATTAAAAATATATATACTTACATATATCCCAACGATTACATGTAACTTGTTAAATCTTAGTAGTTAATAATTACTCGTTATTAAAAATATTTATCATGTTAAATTAAACAGATCGATCCTGGCGAGGAAGCTTGCAGTAGTCAAGACATGCATATCAACCCTAAAATTAACACAGCAATTAATCCATCTTGATTTCTTTCCTTGATGGCATCTATGATAATGAGAACCGACATCTTGATCATTCCTTTTACCATAAGATCTATAAGAGAATATATTTTGAGTTTTTAAGTCCAAGTAGAAACATTACCAATTTAAGAAAGAGGACAATGTCTGTTATATATATGGGAAGGGAATCTAGCACCTTTTTCCCTATTCCTAAAAGGGAACCTCATATATATAGTTTATTTGGTAATTGTTAGGCATCCATCTTTCATGTCCTCCATCTATGAGAGAGCCATGCTTTCATCCACAGAAGAAATCAACCACAACAGTATAGAGTGTGGTGCAACTTGCATATTCTTTATTCTCTTGCATCCTGTGACCCCTTTTGGTAATTAAGCATTCATCCTTGTGAGTCTCATCACCTTGCCGTTGCTAGCAAAATGGTCAAATTTTGATACCCACTCTTTATCTTTTCTGTGTTTTCTCTTCTTTCTCGTTTGAACTCTTTCTCTCCAAGTTCCTTCGCTTCCAAGCCTCGATCACCTCTTCCTCATCTTTAATTTCCTCCCCTCTTGTCAAGCTATCGCTTTCTCTTCTACTCTACTCCCTATCTCTCCATGTTCTCTTTTTTTATAAATTCTATCATTTATCCTAAATGGTTATGTGTTGAATTTATAAATTTTTTTTTAACCAAATACCAAATTGATACAAGCTTTACTCCTAGATTAATTAATAATACAGATCATGTGATGAAATTAAAACCTAGAATTACAACCCTCATGTGATCTTATGGTTGCATTCAGTCTCACGTGCACGCATGTAGAAAGGTTGTGTTTTCCCATGCCAAATGCTTTTTTTTAAAGGAAAATCGCAAGCACACATGCTCTTTCTCTTTCTCTCTCTCAATAAAAAAATTTAACGTGGGGTAACCAACATTACGTAACAAAAATAACAATAAGGTTGTTTAAATGAATCACTTTTTTTCAAATATTTCTATTTATAGTCAAATCTTTGATTAAATTATATAAAATTAAAAATTTTCTTGCAATTTCTAACCAAGTAAATTTAAATCTACCTCTACTTTTTTCAATTTCTTCTACACTAATTAGGTAATAACCAACATAATTGTGTTAAAAAATTGTGGCTCAATGCTTTCACTTATCAGGTTCGAATCTTGGTGGCATGCATCTTATCAACTTCAAAAAAAGATAAAGTAGAGAATCTGGCACTTTAAGTAAATGTCAGAGAAGGATTGCAAATAAAATGCATGCATGCAGACAGGCATATATATATTCAAATCAACCAACAGTAGATAATTAAAACAGTTGGTCTTAGGTTCATTATATGTATATAAAAAAAATCAGCACTTCCAAACAATTACTTCTCTGTAGCATGCGGTCCTTACATATTTTATAAATACTTAAAAAATGAACAATAATTTGGATTCAAAATCCAATACTATCACATATTTGAAGAAAGAAACACCCCATGCATGTAGATCAGAAAGAACACACACGTTCCCAAATATACACGTGCATTCTTTTTTTTCTTTTTTACTGTGACCTAGTATTTTTGCATTTTATAGACTTATAAAACCTTAAAATTCAAACTACGTACAGGTATCGTTGCCTACGTTTAACACAACTATCTTAATCTATAATTTCTTAATAATAATGGTAATTTTGAAATCTTAATTAGCAGAGCTATTGACTAACCAATCGAGATATTATAGTCAATTGTTAATATAGTTCACGGCGCGCGCGCGCGCGCGTGTGTGGGAAGGGGAGGAGGGGGGTGTCGTGTTGGCGAGCAATCATGCATGAATGGACGCCAGCCTCCAATGATTGGGGCATGATTATTGAAGGAGCCACCGTGGGCTGAGTTGTTGCCTCCTTCGCCTGCCCGGGAAGAGCATGCATGTGTCCTCCCCGTGAAGATGCCAGCGTGTGGTAGACTGAGGGTTTAGCTGCTTCATCCATGCATGGATAGATAGATAAATAAATTCATTCATTCATGTACCATAACTTTCATTTAAAAGATAAAAATACCACGGATACGTGTTGAGAAAACAGATGGCAGCCATCTGATTGACGGACGCAGAAGACAAGGAAAAGGAAAAGAAAGAAGAGCTGGACAGGCTGGGCCAGCGCTGGCGGCAATGACCACCAACGTCGAGGCGATCCAACGGAGGGGGCTGTCTCCCACGGCCAAGCCTGTCGATCTGTCCGTGACAGGGCAACCGGCGGTCGGATCCAGGACTGCCGCCGTTTATAATTGCCTGGGAGTCATGTGGTGATGGGTTCTGGCTGTCTGTGTACCTCCTTTTTTATTTCATTTTTTTAAAAAAAATCGTTAGAGGGATTTATTTAATTTTCATAGAGATTTATTAAAATATAAATTTTTACAAAATTCATGAATACGATTGTTTTTTATTGACTGAATTATTATAATTATTTTTAATATTTAACAGAGGAATTGTAATCTATGAATGGTAGTCCAAGTTATATATATATATATTTCTTTTCTTTTAGATTTTTTTACCTACATATTATCAAAAAAATTAATAAGTATTTGTATGACATTCATTTTCTTTTTAAATTATAGACATATCAAAAGGATTCTGTGGTGCTATTTTTACATAGCATTACCTCAACTACTAGTACTCTCTCTTCTACAAAGGATGAGAAAAGTAGAGAAGAAAAAGAGTCGCCATGTAATTTAATTTGTAGGTAAATTAGAAATGACTTATATACTTGTGTAAAAGTAACTTTTAGGTATTCAATAAGGTTAAGTTTACAATCTAAAGGTCTAAATAAGTAATCTAAGAATACATGAGAAAGATGTTAAGCATTTTACATGCTTAAATTACTTGACATCTTAATTATACTTATTGATATGTTACTATAGAGATCCAAGATGAGTGTCTTGTGGAAATTAGGGCTTGAGTGTGAACTTAAGTATAAAATTTGAGAAGAGAAGAAAATGAGTGAATCTAAGTGTGTTGAATATTTTGTTTTGATGATGTGTGATAAACAAATATAATCATATTTACTCAATTACTATTATTTGTGAAAGTAAATTAAGAATATAAATTAATATAGAAAAAGTTTACTGATATAAATAATTGTCTATAATGGATCTGAGATTATACTAAGTTAAATAACTAGTTGTTACGTTATACTAATTTTTCATTTAACTAAATGTTAAGTTAACATATGTTTTTATTATAAAGCATGATATGTTTTTAAAGTTATATTTTTTATATCATGTATAGTGTACGTTAAAGACAACTCGTTAAGTTAGTGTGTTATTTGTAAAAAGGTCACGTGAGAACTTGTTGAGTTAGTGAGCAAAATGAAGAGACGAATTCATTAAGTTAGTATTGTACACGTGGTAAAATTAAAGTTTACAAATATTATATTGTATCACGTGAGTTACACATGTTTAACTCGTTAAGTTAATATTACTACACTAATTGCATGCATTGAGTTGCTATATTGAACACCAAGGCAACGCATTAGGTTAGTATTATAAACTTAAAGTTATTATTTTTGCACGTGGTAAATACTTTAGTGTTTAAAACATTTGTTTATTACTAGTTCGTTGAGTTATCAGTAACACAACGAAGTTAGTTCGTTGAGTTAGCATAACACCATGAAGATGATTTGTTGAGTTAGTATAACACCACAGACTTAGTTCGTTGAGTTAGCTACAATACTTGTCACGTGATTTGGCACATGATGAACTCGTTGAGTTAGATATGTTAAGTTATAAATCTACTTGTTTTACTTGTTTAATTAACATTAACACGACTTCTTATTACACTTAATGAAAAATTTTTGAACGAGAAAGTTTATTTTGTAGGGAATTTTTCAAAGATCCAGGATTGATGATTAAAGAAAATTTGAAAGGAAAATGTGGGTCAGAATGTGTGTATTTCGATGAAGGAAAAAGAGAAGACGTGAAGAGTGGAAAATTGATAGTGATTAAACGTGGACGATATGCATGAAGTGAATATACAGTATAAAAGGCATAGAATTCTCGTTGATCAATTATCCCTACACACCAAACGAAAAATATTTTTAGGGATCAAAAATACCTCTTCGGGGAAAAACTCTCAAATAGAAGAAAATTCAGTGAAGTAGAGAAAGTCAGATTTATGTCATTGAAGATTTGAAGAATTAGAAGAAAGCAAATTCAGTGAAGTAGAGAAAGTCAGATATTTATCATTGAAGAATTGTAGAAGAAGAAGAAGAAGAAAAATCTCAAACAGGGAGAAATGTTTTAAATTTCACAAATTAGTTTTCTTTGTTTGTAGTTATGAAATTGATTAGATGAAACATGATATCGTTATATAATTGCATCTACAATTTCTGAGGATAATTGAATTATATATTGTAATTGAAACCTTGAATAAAATGATTTGATTAAAACAATGTCTCAACTTTTTTTTTGTTTTTAAAGTTTCAATTAGAGCTTAATATAGATCAGCCTATTTCAGAATCTATAGAACTAGAGACTTAGAATTCACAGCATGTATAAATGGTAATATCTGTTGTAGAAACTGAAGAATTACAGATAGATACACAAGCTATTGAATTTGTGGAAAATTTGAACTTTGAATTTTCTATAGAAATTGAACAAATGGATGTAGCAGATATTGAAAATGTTCCTCACTCTATTGAAGCTAAAAAAGCAAGCTTACCTGAGTAGCTTCAAGAAAATATTTTGATAGAGGAACACAATGACATTCATTTTGAAGAAGTCGTTCCTGAAGATGAATTAAATTCTGAATCAAGGCTTCAGGTATCACATTCTTTGTATAGAATATAATACAAATTCATGGAAATTTAATTTATTTTAGATCTTAGGAAGCATTGCAGAAATACAATAATTTGATTTCATGTTAGATTCTACATGCTCGCCTAATAAAGTTTAGAAATTTAATGGAAATAAGAGATCTATTTGAGTTTCAAGGCTTAATTCAATTCTTGCCAGTTGAAACAAAATGGAAGCAATATAAAGAGTTTATTGCAGCTTTTTTTAGCAATCTGGTCAAGATTGACAATATATTGACAACTCAAATACATCAATAGGAGTTCACCTTATCTCCTGAATTAATTTTTGAAGTTTTAGGATTGAAGAATGAAGGTGTTGTTGTTACTAACAGATTTGACATGGTTAGACAGCTGGAATGGGACATTCAGTCTTTATCAAAGATTCCAGATGTATATTCAGAAATGAGATTAATGGAAAATCTGAATGTAGAGGCAAGGTATATTACAAATATTCTGCATGCCAATTTATTTTAGAGAGTTGGACATAATTTGAAAGTCAGCATAAGTTGTTTATATACAACTTATGACCTCCTAACCAGAATTCAAATCAATTGGTTTGATGTTTTCATTTCTCAACTACAACATTTGAGTTCAAAGTTATTTTTTAGTGATGCTGTATGTAGAATTCTTGAAACCAATTAACTTTATCCGACTGACCCTCTAAAACTAAAGGCATGAGAGCTTTTAGTATTAAAGATTTGCAAAAATACTAGTCAATGCATCAACAACAACAACAACAGCCTGACATTATAGAACACTAACCACAACAGCAAAACTATTCAGATCAAGTACAACAACAATACGATCTATCTCCTAACTTAGATGTAGTGCTGAATGATATTAGAAATGATTTTAGGCATCTAGGAGATAAAATTTGTACTACTATTACTAATATCATTAGGTGGAATAGATAAATGTATTGTCATTTATCCGTTTGCTTGTTTCTGAATACAAAATGTAATGTTTGTATTTATTGTTTGATTATTTGAATAATACATTTTACTGTAAATGATTTCATTTTTATTAATGTTTACAAAAAGTTTGGCTGTAAATGTGTCTCTCAAATTTTTTTGTGTAATCATCTTTTTGATTAATGATAAAAAGGAGAGATGATTATGAGTTTAAATGCATATATTAAAAATGGGAGATGATTTTATGGTTATTGAAATTTTTCTAGAAGTTTTACTTTTGAGAGGTGAATTTTACACAAACAACATAAATAAGCTTAAGTGAACTTAAGTCAACAAAATTGTTTTTTGAATTAAAACTTAACCCAATGGAGGTGCTTCGTTGAGTTAAACATATTTCATAATTGATTTAATATGATTTTTGTCATGATCAAAAGGGGGAGATTGTTGAGTATTTTGTTTTGATCATATGTGATAAATAGTTATAATCATATTTACTCAATTACTATTATTTGTGAACATAAATTAAGAATATCAATTAATACAGAAAAAGTTTATTGATATAAATACTTGTTTGTAATGGATCTGAAATTATACTAAGTTAAATAACTAGCCGTTACATTATACTAACTTTTCATTTAACTAAACGTTAAGTTAATGTGCGTTTTTATTGCAAAACATGATATGTTTTAAAGTTATATTTTCTGTATCATGAATAGTGTACGTTTAGACAACTCGTTGAGTTAGTGTGTTATTTGTATAAAGGTCACGTGAGAACTCGTTGAGTTATAGGCTTAAAGGTTAAAATAGGTCATGTGAGAACTCGGTAAGTTAGTGAGTAAAAGAGCAAAAGGAAGAGACGAACTCGTTAAGTTAGTATTGTACATGTGGTGAAATTAAAGTTTACGAATGTTATATTGTATCACGTGAGTTGCACATGTTTAATTTGTTAAGTTAACATAACTACACACGTTGAGTTGCTATATTGAACACTAAGGCAACACGTTAAGTTAGCATTATAAACTTAAAGTTATTATTGTACGTGGTAAAATTCTTATTATAAAAACATTTGTTTATTTCTGTTTCGTTGAGTTATTAGTAACACAAAAGAGTTGGTGTTAAAATTGGGTGCTACCATCTATGCTAAAATCTTGAGGTGTTAGCAAAGGCTCCTCAACATCTTGTTAAAGGTTCTTAGCACTTAGTCGTGTGCTATTCAAGTGTGACCTAGGCATTTGGTCCCTAGCTTTCAATCATGCCACTTGTCACGAGACAACTTGAGGCATCTCTCAATGCAAGCGATTATGCCGAAGCTCATAGAAGAACCCTCAACTCTCCATGGACGTAGGTTGTTGCTGAACCACGTAAATATTGTGTCTTCATTGTGTTATTTCTTCCTCTTACTCTTCACTTATAGTTTCAGTGAGTTAAGAGGTGAGTGTTTTTGAATCATGCCATAGAAAGTTGACTGAACGATCGATTTTAATCATAACAATTATTGGGTGCCCAACACACGTTTCCAGTTGGCATGTGTCCTAACTATTGCTTGCGTTGAAAGATGCCTCACGCTGTCCCGTGACAAGTGGCATGATTGAAAGCTGAGGACCAAATGCCTAGGTCACACTTGAACAACACGCGGTTGGGTGCTAAGAACCTTTAACAGGATGTTAAGGAGCTATCTTGGTTGTGAAAGATTAGATCAAACAACTTGTTTACTTTGTCTTTATGTTTATATCAATAATTACTTTTAGAAGTAAACTAACAACCTTTCACACAAATTAGATATTAATTCCAATTTGTATTTTAATTGCAAGTGCACAGTGTATATTGTATTTGTGTGCAAGTACAAGTCGATCCCATAGAGATTGAGTAAGAATTGTGTGAAAGGACCTCTAGATTTTGATAATGCAAAAATCAATGTAAGGTTTTGAATTGTATTTATCAGGATTAGTCTGTATAGCAAAAAGATCAGAAGACAGACAAATCGAAGTAGCAAACAGGTTGTAGTAAATCTCAGAATGTGCTGCCATAGATAATCAGACAGTTAAGAAGGATTGAATGATCGGATAGTTAAGGAGTTAACTATCCGGTAACTTAAAGGACTTTTCGGAGAGTTACACGTATAACTATCTAAAAGTTAAGTCATTCAATTAATCTCGTGCAGAAATACAGAATGGAGAAGTCGGTGGTCAAAAGCTTAAAGAAAAAATTGGAGAGTTAGATAACTATCCGAAATCTCAAAGAGAGTTTCGGTGAGTTACAGTTTAACTATCTGAAACTTAAGTCACTAAATTTCCCACGTGTAGAATTCCAGATAAAAGCTCAAATAAGTTTTCAGAGAGTTAGAAAGATAACTATCCAAAATTCTGAAGCATTTCGGTGAGTTACAGGGATAACCATTCGAAACTTAAGTCAATCTTTTATGCACGTGTTGAATTAAAGCAATTGAAAAGTTAACAGAGGGTTATTGTAGCCAACTATTTGATAGTTACATAACTGTTCGGTAAGTTACAATTATAAGTATCTGATTGAATGACAGCTCACAATATATATTCTGGAATCCTACATGGCAGAAAGGTTTAAGTGATCTTTTGGTGAGTTACAGATATTCTTCGGAGAGTTACACAACTAATTATTCGAAAGGTTAAGAAAATCGAAAGGACATCTTGAAATAACTTTCTGAACGGTAACTTACCGTATTTGGGACTGAAGTCTAATCAAGTACAATAGAATACATCCGTTGGAAGAAAATATGATCGTTACACATGTTTGGTATATATACAAGATACAGACAATAGATTTACATAGCTTTTGCTCATATACATACTTACACCAAGCTCAATAGAAGAAAAGCTTTAGAAATCAAATCATCTTCAACAGTTACAGATTGAATTTCCTAAGCTCATCACGCACTCAACTCTATTGCTCACAAGCTAGTGTTTACTAAAGTACACAGATCAAAACTTTAGAGAAAGGATTGATTGAAGCTTCGACAAGGAAGCTCAAGTGAATGGTTGGTTGGTTCTTGCTTAAACCTTAAAGTAAGTGATTGTAAGTTTGCAAGAATTTAGTGAAGCCCAAGTATCCCTTGGGGGTGGACTAGCCGTTAGTGGTGAACCACCTAAAATCTCTGTGTGAATTCTTTTATTGTGTGCTTGTTATCTCTTTACATTAAACTACTTCTAAAAGGTTAAGAAATGAATTATTACCATTCACCCCCCTCTGGTAAGCCTTAAGGTCCTAACAATTGGTATCAGAGCAAGGTTGATCTCGTTAATAGATTTAACCATCTGAGATCATGACTTTCTACACTACAAATGGTTAGAATATCCATCGACCTCCCCTCTTTGATGGTAGCAATTATAGCTACTGGAAAAATAGGATGGAGTGCTTTCTTAGGAGTACAGATGTGAAACTTTGGAGAATGGTTGTACATGGTACACCAACTCCAATTAGTCATGAAAGTGATTGGACTAAGGAGGATGAAAGAATCATCCAGATGGATGCTCGTGGGCTTAATTCCATTTACTATGCACTAACTAGTGAATAGTATAATAAAATATCTACTTATAAATTTTCCCATGAAGCTTGGAAGATTCTTCAAATTACATATGAAGGAACCAACCAAGTTAAAGATACTAAAATCAACATTTTGTTAAGAAAATATGAATTATTCAAAATGCTTGAAAAAGAAAGTATCACTGAAATGTTTTCTAGATTCATAGAAATTGTGAATGAACTAAGAGGCATTAGAAGGAGTTTTTCTAATCGTGAACAGGTACAAAAGATCCTAAGGAGCTTGACAGTCGAATGGAAGTAGAAGTTTACTTCCATACAGGATTTAGAGGATCTGAATAACTATTCAGTTGAAGATTTGTTGGAAAACCTTCTAGCCCATGAAGTCCAAATGAAGGAATGGAAAGAAGAAGGAGTCACTAAAAGAAAAGTAGAGAAAAAGAAAGAACTAGCTTTTCCCTCAATAGAAGATCAACTAAGCTCGAATGAGGATGAAGTGTTACTGCTGGCTAGGAACTTTAGAAGGATGATGAGACAAGGAGGCAAAGCCAGCTCCTCAAAACCAAAAGTCCCTACATGCTACAAGTGCAAGAAACTAGGACACATTCAACTTTACTGTCATTTTCAACAGGAGGACAAACAGAAAGGAAAAAGGAAGAATAAGAAGAAAATGGCCTTGAAAGCCACTTGGGATGACAGCAGTTCATCTAGTAGCTCATCAGACTCAGATGAGGAGGCATCCGCAAACGTGTGCTTTGCTACACAAGAGGTATGCAAACGTGTGCTTTGCTGCACAAGAGGTATGTTAAGAAAGAATTAAAGAGTTTAAATTCTTATCTAGAAGATGTTTTTGCTGAACTAGAAAAAACCCTAGTTGATAATAGGGAATTAAAAACTAAAATGGATAGCTATAGTTGTAAAAATTTTGATCTAAAAGAAGAAAATAAAAACCTGTTCAGAATTTGAAGAATTATGCAATTCTTTTGGCATATTGCATGAATTCTCATGTCCAAGAACTCTTACTCAGAATGGAGTTGTAGAGAGGAAGAATAGATCAGTACAAGAAATGGCAAGGACAATTCTTAATGCATCTGATCTACCAAAGTCTCTATAGGCTGAAACTGTAAATACTACATGTTATTCTATAAACAGAACTCACCTTAGACCTATCCTACATAAGACACCTTTTGAACTATGGTATGGTAAAATACCAAATGTTAGATATTTTAAGGTCTTTGGATCAAGATGTTTTGTGCTTAATACTAAGGATCAAAAGGACAAATTTGATGCAAAATCTGATCCTACTCTATTTGTTGGATACTCTTCAAGAAGCAAGGCCTACAAGGTCTATTTTGAACATGAAAGAAGAGTAGAAGAGTCAATAAACGTATTCTTTGATGAAGACATGGTAGGAAAATTGAAGAGGCTAACAATAGATAGTAAAAGTGAATTAATAAATCGGAAAATTCCTCAGAAAAAGGATAGTTCAACACTGCCTACACCTACTGAGATAGAAAAAGTATGGAAGACAAAGTCTGAACATCCCATTGGACAAATTATTGGGAATATAAATCAAGGTGTTCAAACAAGAAGCAAAATTCAAAATATTTGTAATTATTGTGCTTTTGTGTCTGAACTTGAACCTTCAACAGTTGAAGATGCTTGCAATGGTGAATACTAGATCATGGCCATGCAAAAGGAACTAAATCAGTTCAAGAAAAATGAAGTTTGGAACTTGATTGAAAGGCCCATCGAAAAATCAATTATTGGTACAAAATGGGTGTTTAAGAACAAACTTGATAATAATGGTAGTATTATCAGAAATAAAGCTAGACTTGTTGCTCAGGGATACAACCAATAGGAAGGAATCGACTATGAAGAAACCTTTGCACCTGTTGCAAGACTTGAAGCAATTAGGATGTTACTTGCCTTTGCAAGTAGTATGAAAATCAAGCTTTATTAGATGGATGTTAAAAGTGCATTTCTTAATGGCATTCTGCAAGAAGAAGTATATGTAGAACAACCACTAGGTTTTGAAGATGAAGAAAATCCAAACCATGTATACAAACTGAATTAAGCTCTCTATGGTTTGAAGCAAGCACCACGTACATGGTATGATAAACTGAAGAGTTTCCTTCTTAAGAATTAGTTTAACATAGGAATTGTAGACAACACCTTATTCATCAAATCTAAAAGTTCTCATATGTTGATTATTCAAATCTACGTGGATGATATCATTTTTGGTGCCACACATGAGAAACTATGTCATGATTTTCAAATCTTAATGAAGAATGAATTTGAGATGAGTCTTATGGGAGAATTAAAATTCTTTCTAGGATTACAAATTCATTAACTTCAACATGGCATTTTTCTTAATCAAGAAAAATTTTGCAAAGAGATTCTCTTAAAATTTGGTATGGATAAATCCAAAGCAGCAGGTACTCCCATGAACTCAAATGAAAAACTTGATAAGGACATTTCTGGCATTCCAGTAGATCAAAAGAAATATAGAGGCATGATTGGATCACTTCTGTATTTAACAGCTAGTAGACTAGATATAATGTTTAGTGTTTGTGCCTAGATATAATGTTTAGTGTTTGTGCCTGTGTAAGATATCAAGCTTCTCCAAAAGCATCACACTTAAAAGTAATTAAACGTATATTTAAATATCTACAGGGTACCAAAGATTTTGGCTTATTTTATTCTTCACAGAATCAATTGATATTAGCAGGATACAGTGATGCAGATTATGTAGGATGCAAATCAGATCGAAAAAGCACCAATGGGACATGTTAGTTGCTTGGTCACTCACTCGTTTCTTGGTTCAGCAGAAAACAAAACTCTATAGCTCTATCCACCACTGAAGCTGAATATATGGCAGTAGGCCTATGTTGTGCACAGATCTTATGGATGCAACAAACTCTGGTAGATTATAAGCTAAATTTTCAGAATACCATTATTTACTGTGATTGTAGTAGTACCATCAATCTCTCCAAAAATACAATTCTACACTCTAGAGAAAAACATATCGAGATTAGGCACCACTTTTTAAGAGACCATGTTCAAAAAGGTCATATTTCCTTAGAATATGTCTCTACTAAAGAACAACTTGCAGATATCTTCACCAAACCATTATCTGAAGTTGCATTTAATTATATTAGACGAAATTTAGGGATTTGTTCTTTATATGATTTATAATTTCATATCTCTACTCTCCAAGCTCACAACTAAGAGCTTGTTCTACTAACATCTCTGTTTTGTAGCAACTTAGACATTTTGATATTGAGCTATAATTACTCCACCAACTAAGTATCTGTCTTCTCACTTCTTTTTGACAATTGGCAAAAAAGGGGGAGAAATATCATATTTTAGTAAGCAAAGCTATAGTAAAGTAGGGGGAGAAATATCTCAGGGGGAGAAATATCTCTATATTCCTCGTGTGTTTTTCTTGTATAGATATATAGGGAGAGAAATACATGTAATACAATATAAGGTTTTTGCCATTATCAAAAAGGGGGAGATTGAAAGGACCTCTAGATTTTGATAATGCAAAAATCAATGTAAGGTTTTGAATTGTATTTATCAAGATTAGTCTGTACAGCAAAAGATCAGAAGATAGACAAATCGAAGTAGCAAACAGGTTGTAGTAAATCTCAGAATGTACTGCCATAGATAATCGGATAGTTAAGAAGGATTGAATGATTAGATAGTTAAGGAGTTAACTATCCGGAAGCTTAAAGGACTTTTCGGAGAGTTACAGGTATAACTATTCGAAAGTTAAGTCATTCAATTAATCACATGCAGAAATACAGAATGGAGAAGTCAGTAGTCAAAAGCATAAAGGAAAAATCAGAGAGTTAGATAACTATCTGAAATCTCAAAGAGAGTTTCGGTGAGTTACTACTTAACTATCCGAAACTTAAGCCATTGAATTGCCCACGTGCAGAATTCCAGATAGAAGCTCAAACAAGTTTTCAGAGAGTTAGAAAGATAACTATCCGAAATTTTGAAGCGTTTCGGTGAGTTACAAGGATAACCATTCGAAACTTAAGTCAGTCTTTTATGCACGTGTTGAATTAAAGCAATCGAAAAGTGAATGGAGGGTTACTGTAGCCAACTATCCAATAGTTACATAACTGTTCGGTAAGTTACAGTTACAAGTATCCGATTGAATGACAGCTCGCAGTATATATTCTGGAATCCTACATGGCAGAAAGGTTTAAGTGATCTTTCGGTGAGTTACAGATATTCTTCGGAGAGTTACACAGCTAACTATCCGAAATGTTAAGAAAATTGGAAGGACATCTTGAAATAACTTTCTGAACGGTAACTTACTATATTTGGGACTAAAGTCTAATCAAGTACAATAGAATACATTCGTTGGAAGAAAATATGATCGTTACACATGTATGGTATATATACAAGATACAGACAACAGATTTACATAGCTTTTGCTCATATACATACTTACACCAAGCTCAATAGAAGAAAAGCTTTAGAGATCAAATCATCTTCAATAGTTACAGACTGAATTTCCTAAGCTCATCACACACTCAACTCTGTTACTCACAAGCTAGTGTTTACTGAAGTACACAGATCAAAACTTCAGAGAAAGGATTGATTGAAGCTTCGACAAGGAAGCTCAAGTGAATGGTTGGTTGGTTCTTGCTTAAACCTTAAAGCAAGTGATTGTAAGTTTGCAAGAATTTAGTGAAGCCCAAGTATCCCTTGGGGGTGGACTAGCCGTTAGTGGTGAACCACCTAAAATCTGTGTGAATTCTTTTATTGTGTGCTTGCTATCCTTTACATTAACCTACTTCTAAAAGGTTAAGAAACGAATTATTACCATTCACCCCCCTTTGGTAAGCCTTAAGGTCCTAACATTGTGTACTTTCCAGATTTTTATATTAGAGTCTATGTGTTCAGTTAAGTACTCCGTTGAGTTACAGTTAATACAACAGACTAAGTTCATGGAGTTATGGCTAACTCAACGGACTAACCTCGTGGACTTAAGTTAACTCCATGAGCCTATCTTTCTAGTTAAATACTATTATTTATAGAGGAATTCGACCAACCATTGGGCGGTTCCACAGATTGTAAATAACATCAATCAAGCTCTTATATTAGATTTATCATTAAGCAACACTAACATTCAAATATTTTAAACAGTAACCATTAAAATCTTTAAGTATCTGGAATGAATCAATTTCAGTAAACTGTAAAACTATTTTCTATTTTTTGAATCAAATAAACATAAAACATTCACAATACTGACAATGATAACATTAATCACAATACAAAACAAACAATACAACACTTAAATACTAAATGTAAACACAGATAAGTTGTTATTTTTGGTATTTTTGTTTTGATATGTTCATGAAAATGGGCGAAAGGTGAAATGTAAAAAATCTCTATCGATAGTAAAAACTTCCATCACTACATGCGACGCGATTACACCATTGAAAACTTAATCAGCTACAATCCTGCCTCCTCTCCCTATAGAATCAAAAGTCCAGAATTGCAAGATGATCTCCTCTTCAGCATACTAGCATCAACCTGAAACCATGGCTAGAAGCTTTACGATCTCCTGAGATATGAGTTGGTGCTTGGTAAAAATGGCTTCCCTTCCCACGATGCAATCACTCCTCACAATGATTGTCAGGCACTGTGTTTGGCTCGGAATCGACTCGACATCAGGAAAGTATCCTCATAGACCTCTAATGGTTGGTGATTATGGTGATGTGGTGATGCTGGTGTGGAGCTTTAAGGAACTTCCAACGCTTCCTACAGTTAGCACGGTCCTCCACTTCTACATACACACCCTTCTTCGTCTTTTCTCCTTTTCTTTTATATTTCTTTGTAGTAACTGCTTCTGCTTAGATGATCAGTTGGATTTCCTTCATTCATATCAACAATGGTGATTTCTTCTTCCTTTCATGAGTGAATTCCTACATGATACGTGCAATCAGGGTTTTCCTTCGAATGTCTTGTTTTTGTAACCGCTACAATGGCATATTAGAAAATAAATGGTTCGTGGAGTTATAGATAACTCAATGGACTTACTTCATTGATTTAATTATAAAACACATATAATAAATAAATAAGCTGCTAACATAACGCGTTACCTTAGTGTGTATTCATATAACTCAACACGTATAGTTATGCTAACTTAACGAGTTAAACATGTGCATCTCACATGATCTACTAAAGCATTTAAATTCAACACGTGCATAATTCTAACTTAAAAAATTCAGATATTTCGGACACTTAAGAACCTAACTATCCGATGCCCAGATGCATTTCAGATAGTTAACAGATAACTTATCGAAAATCCACTTAAGTCATGCATTAAGGTTTCAACACATGCATTCCAAGAAATAATAAAATATTCTTTTAAAACATACTATCCGGTACATGTAGTATAGCTCTCCGAAATAATAGAAAGTTCGGATACTTAACAATTTTACAGCCTACAATTTATCGATAATTCAGGAATGTACTAAATTAACATTAATTCTCTGAAATTATGTAAATTCTTTCATTAAAACATATAACAGTGCAATTATAACATAATGGCTTAATTCTCATATGATAAGCTAAATATTATGCAATTAACCATCATTTAACCGTTAATATTATGCACTTTTTCATTCTAAATGCTTCCCCCATACTTAAATTTTGCTAGTCCCTTAGCAAACTAAGATCTAACTAGTTGGTCTTTCTAAAGTGCTAGAATTAATTCTTCACTTCATTTTTCTTCAGAATAATAAATTAGATTACTATATAGATATTCTGTATGTTTAAGTAATCTATTTTAACTTTGTTTTCTCCTCTTCAACCTACAAATATATTTAGAATATATGTAAATTACATACAAAATATCTCAGCATCACATAGGTGTTAATTATATTATCATTTTTCTTCTTTTCAACATTTGTCATCTTGACTTTTCCAATATGATTTCTAAAATAAATTTCAATTACATACGAATCAAAACACCATCCAATTCAATATGATTAAGACAAGTAGAATAAAGAATTGTATCTTAAATAAACAACTTCAAAAGTCTATTCTAGATTCATACTTCAGCAATTTTAGATAACAGAAAATATACTTGATTCAAATGATATTTGTATTTCACAAAACACTTGTATCTTTTCAGAATAGTATATGCATATTTGTACTTTAAAAGTTAATTTGACAAGCTTGAATCATACAAGAGCTTTCTAGTGTACCCATGTATCAAGCTTTTAGTCAACAATCCCAGATCTGATCAGGATCTTAGGTTGCCAGATTTAAAGAGTTCTTTTTAGGTCAACAATCCTTACATACCTATTTGCTCAAGTACAAAAGGCTCGTGATCAAACAAGTCAATAAACTCTTAAAGTTTTTCTCTTCTTTTTTTTTCTTTTCTTTCTTTTCAACAGTATGTATTTCATTAATACAGATGCAACAAAACACAAATCTTATATAGTCTTGCTTCTATTATTTACTGAAAATATGAATCCATATCAATAAGCTCATACTTTTTTTGTAGTTTAATAAGATTTACACATAAATCATTCTACAAGTTTAACTAATCAAATTAAATGTATCCTTGATCATATGTATTTCATTTAATCCAAAAATCAACATTTCAGCTCTTTCAGGATTTCGGATAATTTACTGAGTTTCAGTTAAGCATTCTGATTTCTTTTTAAAATTGTGAAATTGTTAAACTCATAAAATTCAGCAAAAACATAAGATACTATATCTAGATTTGTATGAATAGTAAAATTCTGTAGCATCTTATATAACATTCAAGCAATTACAGTTCTTAAAAATTTTACAATTTTAATTATCGGATAGTTACAGCAAATTCATAAATTTTTTTTTTCAATTTTCACAGAACTTTTGCAATACCATTCTAATTCCTTTAATTAACAAAATTACATGGCTGTTACTTTAATTACCTCCCCCCCATACCTACATTTTGCATTGTCCTCAATGTAAAAGATTTTACAGTAAATACAGTAAATGTAGCAGGCATGAATATTGTTTCATTGACTTAGCACCTAACTCAACGAACTGAGTTTAAATGTAAATTCAAGATAAGTAATCAATTACATACCTTGTCCTTTTGTATCTCCTTTAATATCTTTCGATTTTTGATTTTGAAAAACTTTTCATTCACAAATAATAGTAGAATATATAACAAAATAACACTTAACAACAAAACATAACTTGTTAAATCAGTGTCTTGTGTGAAACCTAGGCTCCTATGCCTTTGGTGGCTCACAAGCAAGCTAGTTGGTTTCCTAGAACAGATACCAACAAACTAGATTGATATTTTGTTTTTTTTCTTTCCTAAAACTAAAATTTTTCTTCCTTTTCTCTTTTTTTTTCTAAAATAAATGTAGAATACACACAACATTAAATGCACAAAATCACAGTTTAAGAACATGATTGAAAAGTAGTAACAAATGGAATAAACATGTTAGTCCAAGCAAACTTTTCAAGAATAATTCTTCTTGCTATTAATTCTATTTTAATGCAGTTCGTTTTCCTTTTTAGTTTGTAAACTTGTAGTATGTTACCAATACTAAATATAAGTGTATTTCCATTAATGAAATGAAATGCAAAAAAGGATCATCTTCTGTTCCAAGATAGTGTAGTTGTTTCTATTTCTACATCTATTTCAATATATTCTTCTTCCCGCTTCCATTCATTTAGGTCTTTTATAATCTATATTTGAAATTTCCTCAATTCATCCCACCATCTTATTAGACATAAAGTAGGATCATCATAATCATTATACCACATTCCTAATTGAATTTTATTATATTCTATAGATGGTGGTTTAGCTATGTCACTCGGTATAGGTAATATTTCTATAAAATCTTTATCATAACTATCTATGCTTACTATGTATAAATCAGATCTAAATGCAACTGATATATCTATGACTAGATATATATATCCATCAAGTATGACATGTATGCTGTTAATTAATGCTTTCTGTCCTAGATATATCATAGTATTTTCAGTCCAAGATCTATTTAGAAAATTATACAAACTTAAGCATAAATCTTCATCCCAATTTCTAGTTGGTCTCCAATAATATAATTTTTTAGGAATGGTCGAATTTTTATTAGAAAATATTAAAGCTAACCCACAATTTTCAGTTGGTACTTCATATCTATTAGGCCTTCCTATATTTCATTCTTCTCTTGTGATAGGATTTATAATCAAAATATCGGGTAATAAAATTGCATACCTTGGTTTGGTTCTATATATAATTAATCCTTCATCCATCCTCATAATATGATCTATTCCTTCTAATGTATTGGGTGGAATTCCAGCAGTTTCTTCCATATTCAGATATTTATAGCTGATCGAACTATGATTAAATGACTTCCATAAAAATCCATCTCTAATCTTAGTCATTTTTGCAACTTGTAGTCCATGAAAATATTTTTCTCTAACACAGCCTTTGATTTCCTTTGATACACAACACAATCTACATAGATCTTTAGCTGACAGGTTACTCAGTACTTCCCTTAGTTCATCTAGTGGTAATTTCATCAATTCCATCTATTGTGATTCTGTATAACATAAACAAAAATTTAATAGAGACAAAATTAACATAGCTACTTCACACCCTCGTGGAGTTAGGTCATAACTCCACAGACTAAGTTCGTTGAGTTAAGTAATAACTCTACGATACTACTAACTACAATTAAACTTACATTTTTTTTCTTTTTGTATTTTTCTACTTACAATATTATACATAGTTACTTCAATTATACTATTTCATTCAGCTACCCTCCTAGAGGAGGTATCAATTTCATTAACAGTTCTATTGACTAGGTTAGGTACTGCTTGCATTGACAATCCTCCAATAGGTCTAACTTCCATTGATTCCTTTTGTCTAGGGGGTATATTTCTATTTATATTTTGATTTTGAATTGCAACATTTCCAAATACAAGATCTAAACGATTGTTTAATTGTTGGATTATCTTTTCTAATTTCTCTATTCTAGATCCTTGTTTAATTAAAGCTTCATAACTTATATTTTTATCATTTATATTTTCTCCTCCTTGGAAATTGTTGTTTCTCCAAGATAGATTCGAGTGATTTCTCCAATTAGGGTTATAAGAATTTCCAAAGTTATCTTTCTGATTTCTAGCATAAATAATATCTAAATCATTAATGTTTGCATTCTTTTCTGCTAGCTTTTGATTTAATGATAACTCTTCTATTTTCTTTGTTAATTCAGTTAATTTAACTTCAAGTATAGTGCTTGAATCAATTTCATGCATTCCCCTTGGCAATATTCTTTTATCTGTAATAGCTTCAACTGAGTTTTCTTACTATGTAGTTCTTTTTGCAAAGTTTTCTAAATATGCCCATGCTTCTTCACTACACAGTTTTAAAAATCCATTCTGACAAGTAGATTGTAGGATCGTATGGCTACACAAGAGGGGGGTGAATTGTGTATTTTTAATATTTTCTGAAATATAATTGAAACTTTAAAACTCAAAAACAAGTCGAGTCAGTGTTTTCATAAAATCATTTTTATTCAAGGTTTCAATTACAATATACAATTCAATTCTCCTTAGAAATTGTATATGCAATTATATCTCGATATCATGTATCATCTAAACAATTTCATAACTACAAATAGAGAAAACTAATTTACGGAATTTAAAACATTTCTCCCTATTTAAGATCTTTCTTCTTCAACAATTCTTTAGTGACGAATATCTTGTCTTTCTATGCTTCACCGAATTTGCTTTCTTCTAATACTTCAAATCTTCAGTGACGAAAATCTTACCTTTTTATGCTTCACTGAATTTTCTTCCACTTGAGAGATTTTCCCCGAGAAGGTGTTTTTGATCCCTGAAAAAAATTTTTCTTTTGGTGTGCAGGGATGGTTTGATCCTTGAAAACAATTTTCTTTTTGTGTGCAAGGATGGTTTGATCAACGAGAACTCTATGCATTTTATACTATATCTTCATTTCATGCATATCCTCCACGTTTAATCACTACCAGTTTTCCACTTCTCCACGTCTTTTCTTTTTCCTTCATCGAAATACACACGTTCCAACCCACATTTATATTTCAAATTTCCTTTAATCATCAGTCCTGGATCTCTGAAAAATTTCATGCAAAATAAACTTTCTCGTCCAAAAATTTTTCATTAGTGTAATAAGAAGTCGTTACTTTAATGTTAACTAAACGAGTAACACAAGTATATATATATAACTTAACGTTTCTAACTTAAGGAGTTCACCATGTGCCATTTCACGTGACAAGTACTGTAGCTAACTCAACGAACTAAGTCTGTGGTGTTATGTTATATCAACGAACCATTTCTGTTGTGTTATGATAACTCAACGAACCAGCTTAACCTTTCTTTCGAAAGGTTAAACGATAACTCACCGAAAACAGTTTAAGTTTCGGATAGTTACAGATGTAAGTCACCGAAAAACACTTTATAATATAAAACTAGTGAGACACGTGTCAAGACCTGAAAACATGACTTAAGTTACCTTTCGGATAGTTACGACTATAAGTCTCCAAAAAAACTTTAACTCACCGATTCAGTAATAAACAAATGTTTTTATAATAAGAATTTTACCACGTGCAAAAATAACAACTTAAGTTTATAACGCTAACCTAACGCATTGCCTTAGTGTTCAATATAGCAACTCAACGCGTTTAGTTATGTTAACTTAACGAGTTAAACATGTGCAGCTCACGTGATACAATACAACATTCGTAACTTATAATTTCACCACGTGTATAACACTAACTTAACGAGTTCGTCTCTTCTTTTACTCACTAAATTAACGAGTTATCACGTGACCTATTTTAACCTTTAAGCCTTTAACTTAACGAGTTCTCACGTGACCTCTATACAAACAAAACTCTAACTTAACAAGTTGTCTAAACGTGCACTGTTCATGATACAGAAGATATAACTTTAAAACATATCATGTTTTTCAATAAAACTACACGTTAACCTAACGTTTAGGTAAATGAGAAATTAATGCAACGAAACAACTAGTTATTAACTTCAGATCCAATACAGACAAGTATTTATATCAGTAAGCTTTTTCTGTATTAATTGATGATTTTAATTTCTTTTCACAAGCAATAGTAATTGAGCAAATATGATTATTTTCATTTAGCACACATCATCAAAACAAAAATACTCAACAATCTCCCCCTTTTGATGATGACAAAACCATATTAAATCAATTATGAAATATGTTTAACTCAACAAAGCACCTTCGTTGGGTTAACTTTTAATTCAACAAACTTGTTTGTTGACTTAAGTTCACTTAAGCTTATTTCTATTATTTGTGTAAATTTTACCTCTTAGAACTAAAACTTCTCAGATGTCAATAATTATATAAGTATCAGTTTTCTAATTATCATCTGTTAGATTACAATAACCATTCAATAGCATCTCCTTTTATAATATATATATGCAATTAAGATCATAATCATCTTTTTATAATATTTCTCTCCCTTTTTGTCATTAATCAAAAAGATAATTACAGAGAATATATATACATATATAAGAGAATTACAACAACGATTTCTGTAAACAAGAATAATAATTGAACACATTTATAGAAAAATGTATTGTTCAATGAATCAAACAAGTAATACAAACATTACATTTTGTATTCAGAAACAAACAAAAACAGTTATTGACCCCTCCTAAGTATATCACTTATAGCATTACATATTTTATCTCTTAGATGCCTAATATCATTTCTGATGTCGTTAAACACTGCATCTAAGTCAGGAGGTAGCTAGGTTTGCTGTTCTGCTTGAACTGAATAACTTTGTTGTGGTTGTTGTATATGGTCTGTATCAGGTTGTTGTTGTTGTTGTCGTTGAGGTTTATGCATGGCCTGGAATTTTTGCAAATCTTTGACACTAAATGCTCTCATGCCTTTAGTTTCATAGGGCTAGTCGGATAAAGTCAATTGGCTTACAAGGATTCTACATACAACATCACCATAAAATAACTTTGAACTCATATGCTGTAGTTGAGACATAAATACATCAAACCAATTTATTTGAATTCTTTTCAGCAAGCCATAAGTTGCATATAAACAGCTTTTGATGACTTCCATATTGTGTCCAACTCTCTAAATAAATTTGCATGCAATATATTTGCAATAAACTTTGCCTCTGCATTCAGATTTTCCATTAATCTCATTTTAGAATATACATTTGGAATTTTTGATAAAGACTGAATGTTCCATTCCAGTTGTCTTATCATGTTAAATCTGTTGGTAACAACAACACCTTCATTCTTTAATCCTAAAACTTCAAAAATTAACTCAAGAGACAATATACACTCTTGTTCATTTATTTGAGTTTTCAAAAAATTTCCATTCTTGACCAGATTGCTATAAAAAGCTACAATAAGCTTTGTGTATTGCTTCCATTTTGTTCCTACTAGCAAGAATTTAATGAGGCCTTGAAACTCAAACAGATCTCTTATTTTCATCAAATTTCTGAATTTTATTGGACGAGCATGCAGAATCTGACATGTAATTAGATTATTGTATTTCTGCAATGCTTCTTCAGATTTAAAATGAATTGTATTACCTTGAATTTGTAATATTGTACAAAAAGAAGGTGATACCTGAAGCCATGATTCAGAGTTTAATTCATCTTCAAGAACCTCTTCTTCAAAATTAATGTCATGTTGTTCCTCTTCCAAAATATTATCTTGAAGCTGCTTAGGTAAGCTTGATTCTTCAGCTTCAACAGTGTTGGGAACATTGTCAATATGCTCAACATTCATCTGCTCAGTCTCTATAGAATGTTCAGAGTTCAATTTTTCCACAAATTCTACAGTCGGTGTATCTGTTAGTAATTGTTCATTTTGTTCAACAGATAATTCCATTGATTCATGCTATGAATTCTCAGACTCTGCTTCTATAGATTCTGAAGAAGGCTGGTTAACTTTTAGCTCTTCTAGAGTCTTAACATTTTCAATATCTACTATTCCAGACAATTCAGCCTGTGAACTAGTTACTACTTCAACATTGTCAATTATATCTACAATAACTTGTTCAATGTCAAGTGCTTGATGCTCTGATTTGTCAATTTCTACATTATTAGGACTTGTACTAATAGAAAAACTTGAGCTCATATTTGACTTGTATTTCTTCTCAAGCTTTCTAGTAAGGGAAAATAAAGTCTCATTATCTTCATCAGTTTCAGTGTGTTCGGAACTGATGAGTTTATCATATGCACAAAAAGGTGCAATGTTTAGACATACATTGTCCTTTGAAAATAAATTTTCATCTGATTTCCCTTTTTCAATAGACTTTGTTTCCTTAGACATAATTTTTCTGACTTTCCTTCTTCTATAACATTTCTGTTTCTCCTTTTCAAGTATTGCTGTTTTCTTTTCAAATTGCTCCATAAAAGTTTTCTGCTTCAATTATTCTAAGACACTTTTTATTGCAACGGCCTTTCGAAGATTGTCAACTTTTGTTTTGTCTACAGCAATATCTGATTTTACTTGTTTTGAATATAAAAGAGTAGGGATAGTTGATTCATACTCTTCCTCAAATGCATGTAGTCTTGTACCGTTTATAGGAGTTTGAGGAGTTCTATTTGATGAACCTGCACCTTTTTTTAAATATTTTGCATACTGTTCCAAAAATGCAATCTCAGCACATTTCATTCTATATTCTCTATCAAATTTACTACGAATACCCATGTACGTAATACTAGCATCAATATTTTGGAGTTCTTGTCTAACTTCATCTAATATACCTTGAGGAAAGAAATATTCACTATAAATTTCTGCTAACCTTTTGTCCACTCGAAGTATTTTCTTGAACCAAGTATGTGGAACTTCATCATTCTCTATTTCTTTTCCTTTTGCATCTCTTCTGCTTTTGCCTTTTCCTCTACCACGACCTTTGTAGAACTTGGAGACCATCGTTGCAGGTTGTAACAGCAACAAGCAGGAAAGATTTTCTTGACAAAGTTTACAAATAACCTAAGTGCTCGTGTAATAAGTGCTTAAATAGGGTTTTTAGGCGTATAACTCAATGTGAAGAGAAGTCAGGTTTAGAAATAAAATAAATATTGAATAAAGTTTATTCAATCAAAGTACCCGAAATATTCAAGTATAACTCGTTGAGTTAACTAACCTAACGAGTAAAACACTGTCTAGAGGCATTTTTACACGTTACCTTATCTAACATAATGTCTAGTTAGTACACGAAATAATTTTCGGATGCTTTCAACTGAAATGTTCCGAAAACAACACACATGCTAAACTTAACATTATCTTGAGAACATTGTAAACTATTTGAACATTTTGTCTTTTGAATCTAAAATAGTTTATTTGTCTTTTTAAATCATTTCATTAAGATTTTAAGAAGACATTAATTCAGATTAACTAAGATTTGTATTCTAAATTATATTAATCTATTTTCGACATTGTTAATCCTCCCCCTACAAATATACTTCAAATATATTCAATCAAAATACAAAATATACTTGTAGTGACAATAGATGTTAAGTATAACTATACTTTTAAATTTTCTTTTCAGAGACTTCCGTTATCCTGACATCATCAAAAATGATTTCCAAAATCAATTCCTACTATATATGAATCAAAACACAACTTTGAACTCAATGTGATTAATTCAAGCAGAATAAAAGAATGCATCTCAAATAAACGTTTTCAAAAGTACTAATGTTGATTCAATAAATCAGTAGTCATATTGGTAGAAACTATATGCAATTCAAAGATATCTGTAATTAATGAAACAACATTTTTTTTTTTTTTTCAAAATAGTGAATATTGATAATTTTCTTTAAAAGTTAGTTTGAAAAACTTGAATCATACAAGAGCTTTCTAATGTACCCGTGTAATGAGCTTTCAGTCAACAATCCCAGATTTGATCAGGACCTTAGGTTGCCAGATTTAAAGAATCCTTTTTCAGGACAACAATCCTTACATACCTATCTACTCAAGTACAAAAGGCTCGTGATCAAACTGATCAATAAACTCTCAAAGATTTTCACTTTGTAAGCACTTTTCATTTTAAGCACAGTATATATGTATTCCATTAATACAGATGTAATAAAACACAAATCTCATACAATTTTTACTTCTATGATTGTACTAAGAATATGAATCAGTTTCAATAAGCTTATACTTTTGATTAACAGTTTAAGATGAGTTATATATAACTTATTCTACAAGTTTAATCAATTAAGTCAAATTTATGCATGATCATATGCATTTTCCTTGATTCAAAGAAAATATTTAATCAAAATTTTAGAATGTCAGAAGTATTTAATGTTTTTCATTTACACTTCCACTTAAAATCGTAAAAACCATTAAAATTGATAAACTACATAAAATCAATAAGATACTACTATGATTTTACAATAAATACATAGTATCTTAAGCAGCAGTTTAGATTACTTTAGATATTTATAATAAGTATATAATATCTATGAGGTGAACAACATCATCAATAATATTTATCCTTTTATATGGAGTTTAAGCATTTTACACATCACATAGCCTACAAATACCTAAATTTAATCTAATGTTGCAGAATGTATTTTTGTCTAGAGGTTTTGTAAATATATCAGCTAATTGATTTTTACTAGATACAAATTTTAATTTAATTTAATTTTTCCTCTTAGAAAATGATGTCTAACCTCTATATGCTTTGCTCTTGAATGTAATACAGGATTTTTGGAAAGATTTATTGCAGAACTACTATCACAATAAATCTCAGTTGTATCATAAGATAATCCAAAATCTTCTAAAGTTTGCCTTATCCACAGAATCTGAGTGCAACACAGTGCAGCAGCAACATATTCAGCTTCTGTAGTAGAAAGTGCTACATAGTTTTGCTTTTTACTAAACCATGACACCAAATTATTTCCCAACAATTGACATGTGCCATTGGTACTCTTTCTATCAGATTTAGATCCTACATAATCAACATCAATATATCCTATAAGATCTATTGAACTTTCCTTAGAATAATACAGTCCAAAATTTTTAGTTCCTTGTATATATCTAAATATTCTTTTAATTGCAATTAAGTGTGATTCTTTAGGATTAGATTGAAATCTAGCACAAACACACACATCAAACATAATATCAGGTCTACTAGCAGTCAAATAAAGTAAAGAACCAATCATACTTCTGTATTTTCATTGATCTATAGATTTTCCTATGTCATCAATATCAAGCTTTAAAGTAATACTCATAGGAGTTCCTCGAATCCTTGTATCATTAAAATTAAATTTCTTAAGCATTTCATCTGCATATTTTTCCTGATTTAAAAATATACCTTTATCCATTTGCTTAATTTGAAGTCCTAGAAAATATGAAAGTTCTCCTATCATACTCATTTCAAACTGATTAGTCATCTCTTCAGAGAATATTTCTATCAACTTATCAGAGGTTGCTCCAAAGATTATATCATCCACGTATATTTGAACAACAATCTGATCTTTACCATCTCTCTTAATAAATAGAGTATGATCCACATTTCCCATGATATAGCCTTTTTCTATTAAAAAAGTAGACAATCTTTCATACCATGATCTAGGTGCTTGCTTCAAATCCAGGTGGTTGTTTTACATAGACTTCTTCATTAATTAAACCATTTAGAAATGCACTCTTTACATCCATTTGATATAATTTAAAATCCATATAACAAGCATAGGCCAATAATATTCTAATACTTTCTAACCTAGCCATAGGAGCAAATGTTTCATCATAATCTAATCCTTCTTCCTGTGTATACCCTTGTGCATCTAATCTAGCTTTATTCCTTATAATTTGACCATTTTCGTTAGTTTTGTTTCTAAAGATCCACTTTGTACCTATTATGGACTGATTTTCTGGTGGAGAGACTAATTCCCATACATCATTTCTGATGAATTGATTTAGTTCTTCTTGCATTGCCACTATCCAATTTTCATCCGTTAATGCTTCTTGTATATTCCTTGGTTCCACCATAGAAACAAACATACACATACTATTTAAATTTACTGAAGCTCTAGTTTTAACTCCCTCATTAATATCACCAATGACTTGAGTAATGGGATGTGATGAAGAATAACGCCAATTTCTTTGATTTTCCTCAATATTCTCATCAACATTTGAAAGTCCATCACTTTCATCATTAGTTTGATCATTTAAATTCATATTTTTGATTTTCTCAGATAAATCATCAATCTCTCTATTGATCTCTAACTCATTTGGAAAATTGATCATATCATCATTATCAGCTTTAGATTGAGATTCTCTAAGAGAATTTTCATTGAAGCTTACATGGAGGGTTTCTTCAATAGTCCTAGAAGTCTTGTTATATACTCTATAGGCTTTACTTCTAGTAGAGTAACCTACAAAAATTCCTTCATCTGATTTGGCTTGAAATTTATCCCTTTTATCCTTAGTATTAAGAATAAAACACTTGCAGCCAAATGGTTTCATATAGGAAATTTTTGGAACCCTATTAAACATAATTTCAAAAGGAGTTTTATTAACATGAGGTCTTAAATGACTTCTGTTAATAACATAACAAGCTGTATTTACTACTTCAGCGCAAAGATTTTGAGGTAACTTATGTTCATTCAACATAGTTCTGGCGATTTCTTGAAGTGATCTATTCTTTCTCTCAACAACACCATTTTGACACGATGCTCTTGGAAAAGAAAATCTATGATCAATGCCATGCTCATTACAATAGTTATCCATTTGATCATTATCAAATTCAGTTCCATGATCACTCCTAAGTTTTTGAATAGAGACACTCTGCTCATTTTGAACAAAATTGCAAAACATTTTAAATTTTTCAAAAACTTCTGTCTTAGATGCTAGAAAATATACCCAAGTGTATCTAGAGAAGTCATCTACTAAAAGAAATACATACCGTTTACCACCAAGACTCATGATTCTTGTTGGTCCAAATAGATCCATATGTATAAGTTCTAAGACTCTCTTGCTTGAAATATCAGTTTTGGATTTAAAAGAGTTTTTGTGAAGTTTACCTAACTCACATGCATCACACATAATGTTCTTTGAGTATTTAATCTTTGGTAAACCTCTCACTAAATGTTTTCTAGATAGTTTACGTAATAGTTTCATATTTATATGCCCAATCCTTCTATGCCATAGATATGCATCACTAGTTTCAGCTAGCAAACATGAATTTAAATCAATTGCACCAGAAGGTAAAGATAAAATACATACAGAACCTTTTCTTTTAGCAATAAACTTAATTTCATCTGTATTTTTATCAATTATTTTGCATACATTATCTTCAAACACTACATAATATCCATTTTCAGTTAGTTTTATGACACTCAGCAAATTAAATTCTAGGTTTTCTACATATAGTACATTCGAAATAACACAAGTAGGAATTATTTGAACATTGCCCATACCTATGATTTTATCTTTGCTTTTGTTTCCAAATGTTACACTTCCTTTCATGGTATTTGTAAAATTTTGTAACAGACTTTTCTGTTCGGTCATGTGACTCGACGCTCCACTGTCTAAGATCCATTTTGATGTTGTTTCCTCTTGCAACACAAATTAAGAAAAACTTTTTCTTGGTATCCAATGTTGTTGAGGACCAAGTTCATTAAACGTATATTTCTTCTTTTTGTTTAAAAATAGTTTAACATTATCATTTATATTCTTGTTAGTTGTAAGTACTATTGATTTATCATTAGCTTCATACTCATATATAGCATTATTGCTTTTACAATCATTCTTTTTGTTTTCAGATGTAGTATAATCAAGACCAAATAGATTTTTATCAGATGTTAATTTATTTTGGTCATGCTTATACATTTCAGTAAGTTCATACCAAGATTTTGTACTTGTATTAACATTTTCCGTACATACAAAATCTTTTTTTGCACAAGAATTTTTAGTTTTATCACATGTAGAATGAGTAATTTGTCTAATACTAGTGTATTGAATTACATGCTCAGGTTTCTGAATTTTCAGTTTACTACAATTCTTTGAAATTTTAGAAACATTAGAAACTGAATTTCCAGAACAAGAAACAAGATTTTTAGAAACATTTATTGTCATGTTAGAAGTACAATTTGACAAATCACATTGATTTATATTATTACTGCATGATTCATCCTTAGAAGTACCTACTTCTACATATTTATTACCTTGTTTCATGATAAAAGGAATTTTAGTCTTAGATTTACTTGAACTGCAACTAATAAATCCTTTATTGGCTTGAGATTCAGGATAATCAAATCTTAAGCCAAATTTATAAGACACCGTAGGGGTACTAGTTAGTTTGTCTAACTTAGTTTGACTTAAATTCCATTTCTCAATGGTAGAATTTAAATCTTGCTCTCTTAGTTTTAATTTATCTATCTCTAATTCAAATTCATTTATATTGTTTCTCAACATTTCATTTTCAGATTCTATCTTTAATTTTTCAACATTTATATTCTGTATTTGTTCATGCAAGATACATTCATTAAATCTAAATTTTTGCAAATCTCTAGAATGATTTTCATTATCACATTTAAACTTTTCTAATGTAGTAGACAGGAAACAATTTTCTTCTTCCATAATGGATGAAGATTTTCTAATATTCTTATTTTCCAGTTTACATACTTTAAGTTTTTGTAATAATGCATGATAAGCACATAATAATTCATCAAAGTTGAAATCTGAATGACTTTCAGGATCAGATATTACCTCAGACTCATCAGCCATGAAGCACACATGAGTAACGTCTTCTAACTCTTGTTCTCTTTCTAAATGTGAAGATTTTGATGTTGATTCCTCAGATTCAGACTCTTCAGATGTGTCATCCCAAGTGACCTTCAAAGCCTTTTTCTGAGTTTTTTAAGCCGTCTTCTTCTAATTTGTCTTACTTTGCTTTTCATTTTTCCTCATAGGACAATCTGGAGAAAGATGTCCAGGTTTCTTACAGTTGTAACATACATACTTTCTGGATGAAGAATTCTTGTCATTCAGTGATTTTGACGTTGAGGGTTTATCATTTTTGTTCCTTTGCTGTTTCCTAGCTTTCCATGCTTTCTTGAATTTCCTAGTCAGCAAAATCAAATCCTCGTTAAAATCAGTAGATATATCAGAATCTGAATTAATTTTGAAGGATATTTCTTTCTTCATTTTTAGTTTGTTGTGACTCAGTGATTCATTTAATTGAACTTCATAAGCTGTTAAATTTCCTATAAGTTCTTTCATTGTATAAACATTTAAATCTCGTGATTCCTCAATTGATGTTACTTTTTGAGACCATTTAGAACTTAGGGATCTGAGAATTTTCCTCACCAAATCCTTCTATTCAAAATTCTTTCCTAAACATTTTAAAGAGTTTATGATATCAAGAAATCTAGAAAACATCTTAGAAATATTTTCGTCTCCATGCATCTTAAAGAGTTCATACTTATGAATCAACATGTTTATTTTAGTCTCTTTAACTTGAGAAGTACCTTCATGTAAAACTTGTAATGCATGCCACACCTCATAAGCAGATTTATATACCGACACTTTACTGAACTGTTCATAACTCAATGCACAAAATAAAATATTTAAGCCCTTAGCATTCAGAGTTTCATTTTCTTTTTCAGTAATTGTCCAAGTATTATAAGGAGTAGTTAACGGAGTATATGGTTTAGAAATCATGAACCACAACTTATGATCTATACTTTGAAGAAAAATAGTCATCCTATATTTCCAATATTCAAAATGTATTCCATCAAATAAAGGAGGACGATTAAGATTTTGGCCTTCATATAAAGAAAAATTACCATTTCTATTAGCCATCTTACCTTAGATTTTTCAACCTATTTGATTTTAAACAGTCTAAAAGCTTTAAAACAACTTGAGCCTTAAATCAAGAAAGTCAAACGTATGCTCAGATATTAATTTCTGTTTAAAAACAAGGAACGTAGAATAAGCAATGATATTAAATAAGTTGGTATAGATTTTATAACAAAGATTATTAACAAAGCTTTGATACCACTTGTAGGATCATATGGCTACACAAGAGGGGGGTGAATTGTGTATTTTTAATATTTTCTGAAATATAATTGAAACTTTAAAACTCAAAAACAAGTCGAGACAGTGTTTTCATAAAATCATTTTTATTCAAGGTTTCAATTACAATATACAATTCAATTCTCCTCAGAAATTGTAGATGCAATTATATCTCGATACCATGTATCATCTAAACAATTTCATAACTACAAACAGAGAAAACTAATTTACGGAATTTAAAACATTTCTCCCTATTTGAGATCTTTCTTCTTCTTCTTTCTTCTTCAGCAATTCTTTAGTGACGAATATCTTGTCTTTCTATGCTTCACCGAATTTGCTTTCTTTTGATACTTCAAATCTTCATTGACGAAAATCTTACCTTTTTATGCTTCACTGAATTTTCTTCCACTTGAGAGATTTTCCCCGAGAAGTTGTTTTTGATCCCTGAAAAAGATTTTTCTTTTGGTGTGTAGGGATGGTTTGATCCTAGAAAAGATTTTTCTTTTTGTGTGCAAGGATGGTTTGATCAACGAGAACTCTATGCCTTTTATACTGTATCTTCATTTCATGCATATCCTCCACGTTTAATCACTACCAGTTTTCCACTTCTCCACGTCTTTTCTTTTTCCTTCATCGAAACACACACGTTCCAACCCACGTTTATATTTCAAATTTCCTTTAATCATCAGTCCTAGATCTCTGAAAAATTTCCTGCAAAATAAACTTTCTCGTCCAAAAATTTTTCATCAATGTAATAAGAAGTCGTTACTTTAATGTTAACTAAACAAGTAACACAAGTATATATATATAACTTAACGTTTCTAACTTAACAAGTTCACCATGTGCCATTTCACGTGACAAGTACTGTAGCTAACTCGACAAACTAAGTCTGTGGTGTTATGCTATCTCAACGAACCAGCTTAACCTTTCTTTCGGAAGGTTAAATGATAACTCATCGAAAACAGTTTAAGTTTCAGATAGTTACGGATGTAAGTCACCGAAAAACTCTTTATAATATAAAACTAGTGAGACACATGTCAAGACCTGAAAACATGACTTAAGTTACCTTTCAAATAGTTACGACTGTAAGTCTCCGAAAAAACTTTAACTCACCGATTCAGTAATAAACAAATGTTTTTATAGAAGAATTTTACCACGTGCAAAAATAACAACTTAAGTTTATATGCTAACCTAACGTGTTGCCTTAGTGTTCAATATAGCAACTCAACACGTTTAGTTATGTTAACTTAATGAGTTAAACATGTGCAGCTCACGTGATACAATACAACATTCGTAACTTATAATTTCACCACGTGTATAACACTAACTTAACGAGTTCGTCTCTTCTTTTACTCACTAAATTAATGAGTTATCACGTGACCTATTTTAACCTTTAAGCCTTTAACTTAACGAGTTCTCACGTGACCTCTATACAAACAAAACTCTAACTTAACAAGTTGTCTAGACATGCATTGTTCATGATACAAAAGATATAACTTTAAAACGTATCATGTTTTTCAATAAAACCACACGTTAACCTAACGTTTAGGTAAATGAGAAATTAATGCAACGAAACGACTAGTTATTAACTTCAGATCCAATACAGACAAGTATTTATATCAGTAAGCTTTTTCTATATTAATTGATGATTTTAATTTCTTTTCACAAGCAATAGTAATTGAGCAAATATGATTATTTTCGTTCAGCACACATCATTAAAACAAAAATACTCAACATAGATTCTAATAAAGATTTTGTTGAAACATCTATGTCTTCATAAATTATACCTATTAATTGTGCTTTACTCATTGCATGATGTGGACATTGAGTTAGTAAATTTTTAAATCTTTCAAAATATTTCCAGAATGATTCTCCCTGTTTTTGGCTACACATTAATATTTCCTTTTTCTTTTTAATTGTTTGATGTGTTGGATAATATTTTTCTAGAAAAACAAAGTAAAATTTAGTCCATGTAGAAATTGAATTAGGCAACAAAGTATATAACCATCTCTTAGCTGCGTCTTTTAAAGAAAAGGGATATATCTAAGTTTAATAGCATCTATACTCATGTTTGACATTTTCATCATTTGACAAACTTTGTTAAATTCTCTAAGGAAATAACAAGCATCCTCTCTTTCTAATCCATGAAAATGTGGCAATTGACTAATATAATTAGATTTCAATTCAAACCTATCTCCCTCAAAGTTTGAGAATCGAATACATGAAGGTTCATCAACTAATTCAGGATATAGAATTTCTCCTAATGGTTTCTCTACTGGAGCAGTCATATCTTCATTCTCTTTTAAAGAAAGGTTAGCTACACCCCTAAGGATTTCGTTAAAGTCCAATTTAGAAAATATTTCAGTACGTCTCTATGTTGAATAATCCTATGTAGGTGTTCTTACTAATCGTTTAGTGCTAGGAGAACGAATCCATGTGCTTATAAACTCTTAACATAAAGTAAAATAGCAGAAGATTAATTACACACCAGTTTGAAGCTTTATATTCAGTAAATAACTGTTGATGGATGAAGTTGAATCAACTGCTTCTCCTTCTAGTTCTGCAATGAATTTCCTTTTCTCAAGTGTTGGTAACACATAAATAACATTTTGTTCTATATTTATAATGCATGTCCATAAAGCAAATGAATTTCGTTCCAAGAACGTGTCTTGTAACGTACAGTGTGATTCCTATTTTTATAGGTACGTGTTCCACTTCTAATTTCAAATTTTCAGTAACCGCTAAACCCACGAAGTTTCGTTTGTGGCTAAAAGAATAACCATTTAGCTTAAACCATGAACTAACCTTATTGAGTTACAGTTAACTCAACGGACTAGCTTCGGTTACTATTGCTAACTCTATGGACTAACTTCGTTGAGTTAGAGATAACTCAACAGAGTGACCTTATATTATACAATAGATCTTGTGGAGTTAAGGTTAACTCAACTAACTTACTTCGTTGAGTTAACACTTGGCAAATTTCTAAAACTTACTCCTTGTATTAACTTCTATATTTTTTCTCTCTCTTGCATTTTGTCAACTTAAATAAAGTTAAATACATGTCATTATTGCCATGTTCTAATTAAAAACTCATTTAAAGCTGAACATTATATAAAGATTTAACTTGCAATTCACTTCATGTTATGCAGAATTTATATTTTACTTTGCAACATGCAGCTAATTTCAAGCATTAACCAGTTATCTTGCATTTAATCCTGTCATTCAGCAAATTTGTATATCTTTTAAACAATCTTGCATCTTGTTCAAACCATTATATAATATTCAAGATAGTTCATCCATTACATCATTCTCAAACATAAATGAAAACACATCTAAAAAACATACATTCATTTATATGAATAGTTTACATTACAATCAATTAGATATTTTTCATACAAATATATACAAGTAGACAAACAATACAATTTAATATTTTCTCCTAAGTTCATCTACTTCCTTCTGGAGTTTTTCTAATTGTTGCTCTAATTGATTTATCCTCTCTACAGCTCTTATAATTCCTCCAGAAGGTTTAGCAATCTCTACAGCAACATAATTTATGTATTCTTTCATTGAAATGGTTCTTGATCTTATTCTTTTGGATGCTCATTTCGTGAAATCAATATTGTCCACTATTAGTAGTGGAATCAAATCTCCATAAAATAATTTCTTCTTTACTGCTCTCAGCTTGGAGATAAAAACTACAGACCAATTTATCTGAATTCTATTCACAACTGCATATGTGGCCCATTTGAAAAATTGACTCAATTCTATATCATGGCCTTGTCGTTGGTAGACATTCTTAATTAAAATGTTAGCTATCATGTGTGCTTTACCATTTAAGTGCTTCAGTTTATTTAACAATGGCACACCAGGATTGATAGCTAAACACTCCTTTATGATCTGTTCTGTCCACTCGACTGCAGTTATGCTTTCTAGAATTTCTAGTCCTTCATTCTTCAATCCTAAAATGTTGAGGAGAAGCTCTGGTGTTATCTGTACATCAGCTTGCTCTACGTTGGAAATTAATCCTCTTTCTCCTTCTCTTAAATTTGCATAAAAGCAGGGCACTAGATTCTCATATACTGTATGCCCTCTTTCTTGAGAAATAAACTGCAGTAGACCTTGGAACTCAAATAAATCCTTAATTTGTTGCATCTTGTCCCAATTTACTAGTCTATTGTATATGATATCATAACCCCTAATCTCTTGGTATTTATTATATGCTTCTTGACTCCAAAAGTGTACTTCATTTAAAACTGTTGCTTTAGTCAGGTTAGGAATGTAAATTTGTTGCTCTAGAGGGGTTTGTTCTTGAACTTCCTCTTCCATATGCTGAACTTGAATAAACTGAAAATGCTCTGAAGATTCTTGCATTTTTGCTTCTACTTTTGTCTGTGGTGGTGAGCTGGCAGAACTCTCCACTCTGTCTTGAATTCTTTCCAAAATTTGCTGAAGAGTTCTTTGCTCTTTAGTGGAATCTGTTGAGTCATCTGTTTCCATATGTACTTGTTTAGCTTCTTGTTCAGTTTCTTCTTTTTCTTCTTCCTCCTGACTACTAATCTGCAATGTCATTGTTCTTTTTGATTTTATGGCAGATCGGGATGGAGTTACGGGCAAATCAGCTTCTGCCCTAATTTCGGTTTCTTTTGCTTGTACAAGCTGCAGATTAGTTTCAACCTATTTTTCTTCTTCTCTTTGCTCTTGCTACTGCTACTCTTGCTCCTTAGAATCGGATAGCAGGTTTACAAAAATCAGCTCTACAGGCCCTATTTATATTTGCACCTTAGATTTAATCTCTTTTTGATGTTTAGGCACTATTTCTTTTCCTTTCCTTCTTTTGATTAATTGTGCCTAGTCTTCTTCTTCTTCTTCTGAGATTAAATCCATAAAAATAGGCTCTGCAGGCCTTTGAGCCACACGTACTGGCTCTTCCTGTTTAATTTTTCTATAATTGTTGGTCTCGAAGGACCAACTTCAGCTCTCCTTACAATAGGTCTAGCAGTGGCTTCTTGATGTTGTTCAACTTTAATTTTATATTGGGCTTTCAACTTTTCTATAGCCCTCTTTTTGCACCATGCATCATATACCAGATGTGCTATAGCTACTACCAACTCTTCTAGTTCCCCTTGGTCTTTTCCAATTTGAACCAATTCTTGAAATTCTCTTATTTCTTCTTTAGTAGAAGGCCCCAAAATTGCTGCTCTTTCTAATGACCATGGTGGTGGAACTGAAGGTCCTAGCTGCTGTTCTTCAAGGATAGGTCTTTCAGTAGTCGATTCCTCTTGTTCTTCAGTTGCTTGTTCTTCATTTTCTTTCCTTTGTTGCTCCCAGATTGCCCTCTAAGCCCATCTACCTATGTGCGTTTTGAACTAAAGTCGGGACTTACGTTGAATCAATTCTATGGCAACTTCGTTATTTGGTCTAATTCTTCTCTTTCTGCTTACAACAACTTTTGTAGCAACTTTGATTCTAGTTTCCATCATCTGAGGTATTTTTATGCCTAAATCAATTAACACTTTTCTCTAGTAGAAAAGGTCAGATTCTACCTTTTGAAGCTCTTTTTCCCTCGTCGTATTCCTATTTTTCTGCCTTATGTGCCATTCCTCCGAATCTTTAAGAAATTCTGAAGTGTCAACTGCGGCCTCCTAGAATTTTGGTGTCATCTTTGCCATCGTGGTGTTACGCAACGGAACAGAATCACTCTAATCTCTACTAGTCTAAGTTCTAAATGATTCTACGGATAATGCCCCTAAACCCTAAGTTAAGTATAAATAAGCCCTATGTTTAGGCAGGTAATCGGGTCATTTCCCACACAAACTCTCGCTCTCTCATCCGTGGAATTACGATTAACTCCACGGACTAAGTTCGTGGACTTAACTATAGTACTCCGTTGAGTTATAGTTAACTCAACGGGGTAAGTTTGTTAACTTATCCTAGACTCAACGGAGTAAGTTCATTGAGTTAAGTGTAACTCAACGGACTTTCCGTAAAGTTATATCTCATAAAAATACATATAATAATACTTTTTACTTCGGTCAAGACCGAAGAATTTCCAGTCTAATCGATTCTTAATTTTCCAACATTTTAAAATTTTTTGGTCAAACGTTATATTCCTCGGTTGAACCAAAAAAAAAAAAAAATATATATATATATTTTGTCGGTTGAACCTATATTATATTTCGGTAACACCGACATTAAACTAAATATAATATATAGAGATTTTTTTTAATGTTTTGGTCAGACCAATGGATCCTATCGATTGAACTGCAATGATTTTTTTCTTTTAAAATATGTTTCGATAAAATCGATAATTCCTTTCGGTTGAACAGTGACTATGTTTAAATAATATATATATATATATATTTATATATACTTAGAAAATTTCTTACTAAGTAAAGCTCTAGTAGTCCTTTACTCTTACTTCTTCTATAATTCGAAAGGAACTTTTTGGAATCTTCAAAATAGGTTTAAGTCTTTGTCCATTTATTTTAAATATATTCTGATTTTTAGGATTTTCATTTTCAATAACTCCATAGGGATAAATATTTCAAACTATGTAAGGTCCTACCCATCTAGATCTTAATTTTCCTAGATGGTTATGGAGTCTAGTCATGTAAAGATATACTTCTTATCCTATTTCAAAGGTTTTTGGAATAATTTTCCTATCATGCAATAACTTCATTTTCTCTTTTTCTCTTACAATTTTTGAATAAGCTTCATTCCTAAATTCTTCTAATTCAATCAGTTGTATTTTTCTATTCTTAGCCGCTTGATTCAAATTAGTGTTCAGAGTTTTTAATGCCCAATAAGCTTTATGTTCAATTTCAGTTGGTAAATGACAACTTTTTCCATATACTAGCCTAAAAGGTGACATACCTAAGCTTGTCTTGTAAGCAGTTCTATAAGCCCAAAGTGCATCTATCAATCTATTAGCCCAATCTGTTCTAGTAGGATTTACTACTTTTTCTAAGATTAACTTAATTTGTTTGTTTGCACTTTCTACTTGTCCACTTATTTGTGGATGATATGATATTGTAATTTTGTGATTTACTCCATATTTCTTCATTAAGGTTTCAAAACTTCTATTACAGAAATGAGTTCCTCTATCACTGATAATAGCTTTAGGTATTCTAAATCTGGCAATTATATTAGTTCTTATAAAATGTATTACCACTTTGTTGTCATTAGTTTTTATAGGAATAGCTTCTATCCATTTAGATACATAATCCACCCCCAACAATATATACTTAAATTGATTAGACATAGGAAATGGACCCATAAAATCTATTCCCCACACATCAAAGATTTCAACCTCAATAATAGGATTAAGAGGCAGCATATTCCTCTTTGATATTCTTCCTATTTGTTGACATCTTAAATAACTTAAGCAATATTTATGAGCATCTTTGAATAGTGTTGGCCAATAAAATCCACATTGTAGAATTTTAGCAGCAGTTTTCCCTGAACCAAAATACCCTCCACATGCCTGGTCATGGAGAAAGATAATATGCTTTGATATTCAGTTTCTAGAACACACCTCCTTAAAATCAGATCAGGACATTTCTTAAATAAGTATGGGTCTTCCCAATAGTAATATTTTACTCTTGAAAAGAACAATTTCTTATACTGTCTATTCCAATCCTTAGGTGTTAAACCAGTAAATAAGTAATTAACTATGTTGCATACCAAGGCATTGTGTTGATGGTCATTAATTGTTCATTAGGAAAATTATCCTTAATTTCAATATTTGAATTTTCTACTTGTAATCTTGATAAATGATCTGCTACTACATTCTCACAACCTTTTTTATCTTTAATTTCTAGATCAAATTCTTGTAATAATAATAGCCATCAGATCAATCTAGGTTTGGTCTCTTTCTTTGGGTGTTTTAAAGCCGAATGATTCGTGTATACTATCACTTTAGCTCCAATCAGATATGATCTAAACTTTTCTAAGGCAAACACAACAGCTAACAGGTCTTTTTCAGTAGTTGTGTAATTAACTTGAGCATCATTTAAAGTTTTGCTTGCATAATGAATCACTTTAGGAGATTTTTCTATCTTTTGTCCCAACATTGCTCCTACAGCAAAATCAAATGCATCACACATTACTTCAAATGGATGACTCCAATCAGGTGCTTGTATTATAGGAGTTGAAATTAAGCTAGTTTTAAGCTTGAAAAATGCTTCTTTGCAATTTTTATCAAAGTTAAATGGGACATCTTTTATAGATTAGTTAAAGGTCTAGCTATTTTGCTAAAATCTTTAATAAATCTTCTATAAAATTCAGCATGTCCTAGAAATGATCTAATATATTTTACTGATTTAGGTTCTGGTAGATTAGAAATTACTTCTATTTTGGCTTTATCTACTTCCAACCCTTTCTTCGAAACAACATGTCCCAACACTATTCCTTATTTAACTATGAAGTGACATTTTTCCCAATTTAGAACTAGACTTTTTTCCACATAGTGTTTTAATACTTGGTTTAAATTATTTAAATACACTTCATATGAAGTTCCATAAACCGTAAAATCATCCATAAATATTTCTAAAAAATCTTTAGTCATTCTAGTGAATATGCCTTACATACACCTTTGAAAGGTGGCTGGTGCATTGCATAATCCGAATGACATTCTCTTAAAAGCATAAGTTCCATTAGGATAGGTGAAAGTTGTTTTCTCTTGATCCTCTAATGCTACTAGGACTTGGTTATATCCTGAATACCCGTCTAGGAAACAAAAATATTCTTGCCCTACTAATTTTTCTAGCATTTGATCTATGAAATGTAAGGGAAAAAGATTTTTCCTAGTCACAGCATTCAACTTTCTATAGTCTATACACACTCTAGCCTGATCGAATTCTAGTAGGTATTAAGTCTTGACTTTCATTCCTAATAACTATTAATCCTGATTTCTTGGGAACTACATGGATTGGACTAACCCATGACTTATCAGAAATCGGATAAATTATGTCATTATCTAACCATTTCACTATTTCCTTCCTGACTACTTCTTTAAGGTTTGGATTTAATCTCCTCTCAGGAATTCGAACTGGTTTAGCATTCTCTTCTAAATATATGATGTGATAGTATAAAGTTGCACTTAACCCTTTATATCAGTCATAGTCCATCCTATTGCTTCTTTATAACTTTTTACTACATCTTTTAATTTAGCAATTTGATCCTCTTTTAAATCTAAAGCAATAATGATTGGACATGTTCATTTTTCTTCCAGAAATATATAGGTTAATTCAGGAGGTAAAGGTTTTAATTCCAACTATTGCCCATCAGAAGCTAGGGCTCCTAATTGAACATCATCATTTTCTAAATTAATTTCTTCCTAATCTCCTTCTATATTTATGCTTTCACTTTCATCTAAAGTTTCAGAATTGAGTTGCTTATTTAATTCTTCTTGAATCACATCATCTAGGATATCTCCTTCATCCTCTAAAAAGTCTATAGTATGTAAGGACATTTCTAACTCCTCAAACTTTTCGGGTTTGAAAATGTTTAATTGAGTATCCTCATTACCATATGCTAACTTCATTACTCTAGTTTTACAATTAATAACAGCCCTTGATGTTGCTAAAAATGGTCTTCCCAAAATTAAAGATGTATCACTATTTTTATGCTTAATTTGTTGGGAATCCAAGATTACAATTTTAATAGGATATATGAAGTTTTTGATTTTAATTAAGACATCCTCTATTTTTCCTCTAGGGTATCTTATACTTCTATCAGCTAATTGAATAATAGTCCTGATAGGGATTAAGCCTTTTAATCCTAACGATGCAAATATATCACTTGGCATAACATTTATACCTACACCTTGGTCTATTAAGGTTCTTTTTAGAGTGATATTTCCTATGGTGCATGATATAATAGGAATTCCAACATTAGATAACTTTTTGGGAATTTGTGGCAGAAATAGGGAACTACTTTGCTCAGCTAAAAAGACTTTCCTTAAAACTTTTCGCTCTCTTTTCTTAGTACACCAATCCTTAAGAAATTTAGCACAAGGTGGCATTTTCTACAATAAGTCTAATAAAGGAATGTTAATTTGTACTTTTTCAAAAATTTCTCTAATTTTTTCTTATTTTTTAGGAAATGTTTGTTTTAATCTTTCAGGATAGGGTGCTAATGATTGTAATTTAAAAGATTCTTTTTCTTTCATTTGATTTGTTTGGTCATTTCTAGTCTCATTTTCAGATTCAGATTTTTCTTCATTGATTTCTATATTTTCAGTTATTACATTTTCATTATCATTTTGATTTTTTCTCTTATCCACCTTTATCAAGCTCTTTAATGCTAGTTAATATTAGATTTATCATTAAGCAACACTAACATTCAGATATTTCAAATAGTAAGCATTAAAATCTTTAAGTATTTGGAACGAATCAATTTCAGTAAACTGTAAAACTATTTTCTATTTTCTAAATCAAACAAACATAAAACATTCACAATACTGACAATGATAACATTAATCATGATATAAAACAAATAATACAACACTTAAATACTAAATGTAAACACAGATAAGTTGTTGTTTTTGGTATTTTTGTTTTGATATGTTCATGAAAATGGGAGAAAGGTGAAATGTAAAAAATCTCTATCAACAATAAAAACTTCCATCACTACATGCGACGCAATTAGACAATTGAAAACTTAATTACTTACAATCTTGTCTCCTCTCCCTATAGAATCGCGAGTCCAAAATTGCAAGATGATCTCCTCTTTAGTATACTAGCATCAACCTGAAACCAATGCTAGAAGCTTTACGATCTCCTGAGATATGAGTCGGTGCTTGGTGAAAATGGCTTCCCTTCCCGTGACGTGATCACTCCTCATAGTGGTTGTTAGGCATCGTGTTTGGCTTGGAATCGACCTGACTTCAGGAAAGTATCCTCACAGACCTTCGATGGTTGGTGATTATGGTGATGTGGTGATGTTGGTGTGGAGGTTCAGGGAACTTTCGATGCTTCTTGTAGTTAGTGTAGTCCTCCACTTCTACACACACACCCTTCTTTGTCTTTTCTCCTTTTCTTTTATATTTCTTTGTAGTAATTGCTTCTGCTTAGATGATCGGTTGGATTTCCTTCATTCATATCAATGATGGTGATTTCTTCTTCCTTCCATGAGTGAATTCCTGTGTGATACGTGCAATCGTGGTTTTCCTTTGAATGTCCTGTTTCTGTAACTACTATAGTGACATATTAGAAAATAAATGGTCCGTGGAGTTACAGATAACTCAATGGACTTACTTCATTGATTTAACTATAAAACATGTGCAATAAAGAAATAAGCTACTAACATAACGCGTTACCTTAGTGTATATTCATGTAACTCAACGCATACAGTTATGCTAACTTAACGAGTTAAACATGTGCATCTCACGTGATCTACTGAAGTATTTAAATTCGACACGTGCATAAATCTAACTTAACAAATTTAGATATTTTGGACACTTAAGAAGCTAACTATTCAATGCCCAGATGCATTTCGGATAGTTAACAGATAACTTATCGAAAATCCACTTAAATCATACATTAAGGTTTCAACTTGTGCATTCCAGGAAATAATAAAATATTCTTTTAAAACATACTATCTGGTACATGCAATATAACTCTTTGAAATAATAGAAAGTTCGGATACTTAGGAATTTTACAGCCTGCAATTTACCGACAATTCAAGAATGTACTAAATTAACATTAATTCCCTAAAATTATGTAAATTCTTTCATTAAAGCATATAACAGTGCAATTATAACATAATGGCTTAATTCTCATATGATAAGCTAAATATTATGCAATTAACCATCATTTAATCATTAATATTATGCACTTTTTCATTCTAAATAGGAGCCTTTGCTAACACCTCAGGGTTATAACATAGATGGTAGCACCCGATCCTAACAAGTGGTATCAGAGCCAAGGGTTGCAGGTTCGAGTCCCAGCAGATGCATATTGCGTGTACGTGTGCTGGGGGGGTGATTGTTGGGTGCCCAACACATGTTTCCAGTTGGCGTGTGTCCTAACAATCGCTTGCATTGAGAGATGCCTCACGCTATCCCGTGACAAGTGGTATGATTGAAAGTTGGGGACCAAATGCCTAGGTCACACTTGAACAGCACGCGGCTGGGTGCTAAGAACCTTTAACAAGATGTTAAGGAGCCTTTGCTAACACCTCGAGGTTTTAGCATAGATGGTAGCACCCGATCCTAACAAGTGGTATAAAAGCCAGGGGTCATGGGTTTAAGTCCCAGTAGATGTGTACTGTGTGTACGTGTGCTGGGGGGGTGATTGTTGGGTTCCCAGCACACGTTTCCAGTTGGCATGTGTCCTAACAATCTCCCACTTGGAGTTTGACACAATGATAGAAGGAAAAATCAATCTCTACACTTGGCTTACAGATTATTGCAATAGTGGCTCAAGTAATCATCAACTCTTCATCTCCTTCTTCTTTTCGATTATTCAGGAGACTAATTAAGGCCATACAAAGCCTTAATTTCTATAGATTTAGAACTTTGGTTAGCATATCTACAGCATTTTCAGCTCTTGCAATCTTTTACAGATTTAACTTGTTCTGCTCTATCTCTTGCCTTATGAAATGAAATCTCATTCTCATATGCTTGGACCTTGAATGAAACTTTGGATTTTTAGCTAAATAAATAGCACTTTGATTATCGCAGCATAGAATGCTTCTTTTTTATTTGTGCCCTAATTCAGCTAGTACATTCACTAGTCAGATTCTTTCTTTAGCTGCCTCTACTATTGCAACATATTCAACTTCTGTGGTCGAGAGTGCAACAATACTTTGCAGCTTGGATCTCCAGCTAATTGCAGTACTTCCTATACAGAAAACATAGCCTGAAGTACTTCTACTTTTATCCAAGTCTCTTCCCAAATCAGCATCACAGTAGCGAATCAATTCAACTGGTCCTTTCTTGAAATTCAGATCTATATCTAGGGAATATCTGAGATATCTGAGTATCCACAGTACAGCGGACCAATGCTCAGCTCCTAGATCTGCCATATATCTACTGACCACTCCCACTGCATGAGATATATTAGGTCTTGTGCATATCATGGCATGCATTCAACTTCCCACTACTGAAGCACATGATATTCTGGACATTTTTGTCCTTTCTTCTTTAGTCTTAGCTGACTGATCTTTAGACAACTTGAAGTGGGGTTCGAGAGGTAGTTCAGCTTCCCTCTCATTTGAGATTAAATCTCCTTAGTATCTTTTCTAGGTACTTCTTCTGATTTAATCTCAAAGTGCTTGCCACTCTATCTTGGATAATTTTCATACCCAAGATTTGCTTGGCTTCTCCCATATCCTTCATGTTGAATTCTTTTGACAATTGTCTCTTTAGTTGCTTAATCTGTTCCATACTAGAACAAGCAATTAACATATCATCTACATAAATCAGTAGAATAATGAAGCAATCATTAAATAGTTTTATGTAGCAGCAAAAGTCTATATCACATCTTTTGAAGCCTAAGGTACAGATAAAGGTATCAAATCTCTTGTACCATTGTCATGGTGCTTGCTTGAAACCATACAGACTTTTCAACAATCTACATACTATCTTTCTTTTCTTGCTAGTTACTACAAATCCTTCTGGCTGCATCATGTAGAGTTCTTCCTGCAAGTCACCATGTAAGAATGCTGTCTTTACATCCATTTACTCTAAGAGGAGCCTTTGTTAACACCTTAGGGTTTTAGCATAGATGGTAGCACTTGATCCTAACAAGTGGTATCAGAGCCAGGGGTCGCGGGTTTGAGTCCCAGCAGATGCGTATTGCGTGTACGTGTGCTGGAGGGGGGGGTGATTGTTGGGTGCCCAGCACATGTATGCTCTAGGGGTGTGTCCTAACAATCGCTTGCGTTGAGAGATGCCTCACGTTGTCTCGTGACGAGTGGCATGATTGAAAGCTAGGGACCAAATGCTTAGGTCACACTTGAACAGCACGTGGCTGGGTGCTAAGAACCTTTAACAGGATGTTGAGGAGCCTTTGCTAACACCTCGGGGCTTTAGCATAGATGGTAGCACCCGATCCTAACAATTGGTTCGTTGAGTTAACGTAACACCACAAACTTAGTTCATTGAGTTAGCTACAGTACTTATCATGTGATTTGGCACATGATGAACTCGTTGAGTTGGATACATTAAGTTATAAATGTACTTGTATTATTCATTTAGTTAACATTAACACAATGACTTCTTATTACATTTGATGAAAAATTTTGGACGTGAAAGTTGATTTTGCAGGAAATTTTTCAGAGATCTAGGATTGATGATTAAAGAAAATTCGAAAGGAAAACGTGGGTTAGAATGTGTGTATTTCGATGAAGGAAAAAGAGAAGACGTGAAGAGTGGAAATCTGATAGTGATTAAACATGGAGGATATGCATGAAGTGAATATACAGTATAAAAGGCATAGAATTCTTGTTGATCAATTATCCCTACACATCAAATGAAATATCTTTTTAGGGATCAAAAACACCTCTTCAAGGAAAAGCTCTCAAATGGAAGAAAATTTAGTGAAGTAGAAAAAGTCAGATTTATGTCACTGAAGATCTGAAGTATCAAATGGAAGAAAATTCAGTGAAATAGAAAAAGTCAGATTTATGTCACTGAAGATCTGAAGTATTAGAAGAAAGTAAATTCAGTGAAGTAGAGAAAGTTAGATATTTGTCATTGAAGAATTGTAGAAGAAGAAGAAGAAGAAAAATCTCGAACAAGGAGAAATGTTTTAAATTCTACAAATTAGTTTTCTCTATTTGTAGTTATGAAATTGATTATATGAAACATGGTATCATTACATAATTACATCTACAATTTCAGAGGAGAATTGAATTGTATATTGTAATTGAAACCTTAAATAAAATGATTTGATTAAAATAGTGTCTTGACTTGTTTTTATTTTTGAAGTTTCAATTATAATCGAAAATGTTGAAAAACACAATTCACCCCCTATTGTGTAGCCATTCAATCCTACAAGTGATGTACCTTCAGATGTTGGAGAGAATATTGAGAAGAATCATAGAAATTGGCGTTATTCTTCATCACATCCTATCACTCAAGTCATTGGTAATATTAATGAGGGAGTGAAAACTAGATCTTTATTAAATTTAAATAGTATGTGTATGTTTGTTTTTATGGTGGAACTAAAGAATATAGAAGAAGCATTATCTAATGAAAATTGGATAGTGGCAATGCAAGATGAACTAAATCAATTCATCAGAAATGATGTTTGGGAATTAGTCTCTCTACTAGAACATCAGTCCATAATAGGTACAAAGTGGATCTTTAGAAACAAAACTAATGAAACTGGTCAAGTTATAAGAAACAAAGCTAGATTAGTTACACATGGGTATACATAGGAAGAAGGACTTGATTATGATGAAACTTTTGCTCCTATGGCTAGGCTAGAAAGTATTAGAATATTATTGGCCTATGCTTACTATATGGATTTTAAACTATATCAAATGCATGTAAAGAGTGCATTTCTAAATGATTTAATTAATGAAGAAGTTTATGTGAAACAACCACCTGAATTTGAAGATATTAAAAATCCTGACTATGTGTATAAATTGAAAAAAGCCTTATATGGTTTGAAGCAAACACCTAGATCATGGTATGAAAGATTATCTACTTTTCTTGTAGAACAAGGATATATCATGGGAAAAGTAGACCATACTCTATTTATCAAGAAAGATGATAAAGATCAGATTGTTGTTCAAATATATGTAGATGATATAATCTTTGGAGCAACTTCTGATAAACTAATAAAAATATTTTCTGAAGAGATGACTAGTCAGTTTGAAATGAGTATGATGGGAGAACTTTCATATTTTCTAGGACTTGAAATTAAGCAAATGGATAAATGTATATTTTTAAATTAGGAAAAATATGTAGTTGAAATTCTTAAGAAATTTAATTTTAATGATACAAGGATTCAAGGAACTCCTATGAGTACTTCTTTAAAGTTAGATATTGATGACATAGGAAAATCAATAGATCAAAGAAAATATAGAAGTATGATTGGTTTTTTACTTTATTTGACAGCTAGTAGACTTGATATTATGTTTGCTGTGTGTGCTTGTGCTAGATTTCAATTTAATCCTAAAGAATCACACTCAATTGTTGTTAAAAGAATATTTAGATATATACAAGGAACTAAAAATTTTAGACTATATTATTTTAAGAATAGTTCAATAGATCTTATAGGATATACTGATGCTGATTACGCATTATCTAAATCTAATAGAAAGAGTACCAATGGCACATGTCAATTATTAGGAAATAATTTGGTGTCGTGGTTTAGTAAAAAGCAAAACTGTGTAGCACTTTCAATCATTGAAGTTGAATATGTTGTTGTTACATTGTGTTGCACTCAGATTTGATGGATAAGGCAAACCTTAGAAGATTTTGGATTATCTTATGATACAACTATGATTTATTGTGACAGTAGTTCTGCAATAAATCTTTCCAAAAATCCTGTATTACATTCTAGAGCAAAGTATATAGAACTTAGACATCATTTTCTTAGAGATAACGTAATTAAAGGTAAAATTAAATTAGGATTTGTGTCTAGTAAAAATCAAATCGTTGATATATTTATAAAACCTTTAGATGAAAATACATTATGCAACATAAGATTAAATTTAGGTATTTGTAAACTATGTAATGTGTAAAATGCTTAAACTCTACAAAAGATAAATATTGTTGATGATGTTGTTTACCTCATAGATATTATATACTTATCATAAATATCTAAGTAATATCTAAACTGCTACATAAGATACTATGCATTTACCGTAACATTATTGTAGTATCTTATTGATTTTACTTACTTTTCTAAGTTTAATGGTTTTTCAAAATTTTAAATGGCAATGTTAACGAAAAATATTAAATTCCTTTGAAATCTTGCAATTTTGATTAAGTGTTTTCTATGGATCAATGAAAGTGCATATGATCAAGAATGAGTTTGACTTGATTGATTAAACTTGTAGAATAATTTATATGTAAATCCTATTAAACTACTACTCAAAAGTATAAGCTTATTAAAATTGATTCATATTTTCAGTAAAATCATAGACGTAAAAATTGTATGAGATTTATGTTTTATTACATCTGTATTAATGAAATACATAAATACTATGCTTAAAATAAAAAATGCTTACAAAGTGAAAATCTTTGAGAGTTTATTAGTTAGTTTGATCATGAGCCTCTTGTACTTGAGCAGATAGGTATGTGTAGGATCGTTGTATCACAAGAGGGGGGGTGAATTGTGTCTTTAGTAATTAAATTACCAACGGATAAAACAAGAGCACAAAACACTCATAAATAAAATTCTATTCTTTATAAACTTTAAAGACAGAATTTACAATATCTTTTCAGCTCAATTCCCTTTTTGACGGTTTTGATACAGTAATGTCTGATATACAATTCAAATAGAAAATGAAGTCCTTATTCAAAACTAATTTCAAATTGTATAAAACTTGATCTTTATGCACAAAACTCATTTCCTTCTTTTTGCTTAGCTTCTGTATCTCTTCTTCTCCAATTGTCGAATTTCCAGACTTCTTGCGTTTGTAGCTCTTTTTCTGAAATTGCTTGGAATTTCGAACTTCTTTTGATGTTGTAGAACTTTTTTGAATATGAATATTCAAACTTAACTTTTCAGTTAGGGATCCAGATTGAATATTAAGACTTGGTTTTTGAGATTGGGATCCTTTGATGTAATGTAGCTCATACTCTCTATTAGTAGTCAAACTCTGACTTCACGTTCAACATGTTCATCCATTTAATCCACAATCCATAATCCATAATCCACGTACTAATTTTTTCTTTAATCCAAATTACTATCTTTTTGAATTTTCACTTTCTCCACTATCATTTTGAATTTCCACGATCTCCACTTGTAGATTTACCGAAACTTTATCTTCCTAGAGATTTGTAGAATATCTTCTAAGTCTTCGTTTTAGTCGAACACTTATCCTTTAAGTCCTGTAAAAACTCGAACACCTATCTATAACTCTTCGAGTTTTTGCACCTACAAAACATGTGATTGAACATAGCAAACTTATCTATTCGCTAGTCATTTTATAAAACTTGAACAGTTATCTATCTATGCGTATAAAAACTTGAACACCTATCTAACTCTTTGATTTTCATTACTGAATGCACATGGAAAACATGTGACAACTTAAAACATTAAAAACCCACGTGTAGATAACTTAACTATACGAGTTTTTAACATAACTATTCAACAAAAACGAAACGTTAACTATTTGAAAGTTTAACTATCGAAAATCTACCTATTCAAAAACTTTAACTATCCGAAATAAAAATGAAACTTTTCGATAACCTGCTAACATTTAATTACGTGACAATTATACTTAGAGAATATTATTTACACTTTTTAAAAAACTTTAATAAAACATATATCATCAAAACAAAATTCCTAACAATCTCCCCCTTTTTGATGATGTTAAAACTTAATAAGTCAAATAATCTATCTTCTCCCCCTTTTTGGCATTATAAAAAAGTAAATAAAATGTAAGGAAGAAAAACTTGCTAAGTATATATCGTTCAAAAAGATATTTTTAAACATGCATAACTTTCATGGATAAGCATAAACTGTTTAAAGAAAACTGTTTTAAACATAAACTGTCAAAAACAAGTATGATCATTAAATGTAGTAAACAGTTTACATAATGCAATTTCTTTACATAAATAATATTTGGTAACAAATTACAATAAATAAATCATGGAATACATAATTTGTATAATCACAAGCCTCTTTGTCTTCGAAAAAGATTGATCAGAGTATTTGAAATTTGCCTTGCAATTTCTATACTTACTCTGTTGATCTGAGCAATTATTGCTTGATCTAAATCAAAATGTGAAACTTGTGACGGTTGTTGTAAAAATTTAGTATTTATTTCTGCATGTAAATTTGTATGTGTATCTGTATGTATACTTGTATTTATATCTGTACGTTGCTATTGTTCTAAAAATTGTGTCGACTGTTGCTGTTGCTGTTGTGACTGATTTTGCCAATTCTGTTGTAGTTGTTGCTGTCGAATGATAGGTGTATCTACTTCCTAGTATTTTTGTAGTTCCTTTGCAGAGAAAGATCTTGACTTTAATCTTTTTTGTGACCAAGGTGTAATATCTGTTTGACTTGCCATAATTTTCAAAAGTGTATCACCATAAAATAATTTACTCTGCAAGTTTAAGATATGAGAAACAAAAATATCATACCAGTTCACCTATATATGGTTAATTAATGCATATGTAGCATAAAGACAGCATCTGCTAACTTCTACACCATGACCAAACCTCTGAAAGAGTGAAGCATGCAGTATTTTTGCAATAAAACGTGCTTGGCCATTTAAATTATTTAGTAATCTCATTGGATTGTTGGAAGTTAGATCTTTGGCTAAACTTTTAATGTCCCATCCCAACTGATACACCTGTTTTCTTTCTGATAATTTAACTCCATCATTTTTCAAACTGAGTACTTGATAAAGTAATTTTGGAGTTAAATATATACCGTAGTCTTGTATATTGGAAATAGGAATACCTTCTTCCACTGTTAAGTTTGAGTAAAAAAAACTTATAAGTTCTGGTATAACTAGATGGCTTGGCTGTTGTGGAAGTAGAGTCAACAAGCCTTGAAATTCAAACATTTCTTGTATATATGCCATCCTTTCAAACTTAACTCGTCTTGAATATAAAATTGCAAAGGTTTTATATGTCTGATATTTTTCATAACAGGAACTATTTCTGAACCATAATAATGTATTTTCGTTTAAATTCTATTCAAGATTAGGTATTTTCCTGTCATGATGTTTTGATTTGGGACTTGTTTCAACAGTATCAGCAACATCTATATTTTTAGATCTTTCAGAACTAGTGGAATTTCTATCAAAGCTAGTATAAATGTCTGAAATATTTGTTATTGTCGTATCAATAATCTACTGAATTTTCTCTATTTGTAATTCTTGAAACATACCAGTATCAACAATCTCTATATTATTTTGTCTATCAGCAACATTTATGTCGATAATTGGTCTATATAACAATTATCTCTGCATGAAAGAATGTTCTATATCTGTTTGTGTAATAGAATCATCTTGTATTTCTGAAATTTCTATAATTGAGACATTGGCAGTGTTATATTCTATTTGTAATTGTGTAGTTTGTTGATTATATACCTTTATCAAAAAATATACTATATACTGTAACAGACATAACCACATTTATAAACTATAGTATAAGCAACTGTATCAAAACTTAAAAGTCTCTATTCGAGAAATAGTAAGAGAAACAATAGCTGTACATTCCTCTTCAGATGAAATATCATCAAACTTCATAGACTCAGTGTCTATGTCATCAAAAATATCATCAAAATTGATATCATCTGTATATGTATCATCAAAATTTCCTACATGTTCTCTTTCCGTAGGAAAAGAATGTTGGCTTGTAGCATGTTGTGAAAAACTATTTATTGTATTAAAAGAAACATTATGCACTAATGTGACATAATCCCTTAGAGTGTATGCTTGTAATCTGATATTTGTCACATCTACTAGGATTCCTAAAACAAAATCTTGTCTAGCTTGTGCAATGGAACAGAGTTGTCCATTTTTCAACGATTCTTCTCTTTGCTGCAATATGCCTTGTACACCTGCAGTTAGTCCAAAATATTCTAATGTCTTCTTCTTTTTTCGATTATATGTTTGCAGTGTTTCTAGTTGTTTAGGAGGTTCTAAAGTTTTCTTAATTTCTCTTGTTAAAGGCACTTGTGGCCTTGATGGTCCTTCACCATGATGCCTAAGTGGTAATAATGGAATATAGAGTTTTAAGCTCTCAACCTCTGCCATTTTTAGTTGATAAACTTTTTGTCCTTTACTACGAAAGCCCATTTTCCAAATGATAGTTTTCTGTTCATTAATAAATTGTTGAATGTCGTCTAAAATAGTTGGGGGAAAATAATGTTGGGAATACAAAGACTCTGATTCCCTATTGGCATTTTCTATCATTGGTCCCCATTTCTTTTCATAATAAGTGATAGACTGTATCGATTTTTTAGGTACATGTCTAGAACTTGTAACAATCGCAGGGTTAGGTTGTAAAGTTCGTTTCCATAGTTGTAATGCAAAAAGTTCGGTCTATTTTAGTCTAAATTTTGTTTTAGCATAATTTTGGATAAATTTCCAACAGAAATTTTTCTCGTCTTGAACAACTTTTCTAATTTCATGTTGTATTTCATTAGAGAAAGTATACCTTGAGTAGATTTCTTTGATCTCACTTTCTATCTTCTAAAGTTCCATCTCTCTTTTCTGCACTTTTGTCATTCTATCACGTCCTTGTCCACGTCTTGGCATTGTCGATTAATCTTTGTTGTTCACTATAGAACTTAGTGGAAGTAAAGATTGTGAGACTAGGGTTTTACCAAGGTAGAAACATGAAAGGTTGTTAGTAAAACATTTATTACTCTTTGAGTTTATAAATGGATAAACAGATTCAATCATTGAAATCATAAATATATGATCCATTACTGATAAATAACTCGAATGCTTACAATAACTATACGAGTTTTACAACTGACAAAAGCAAAATACTTAGCGTAACTATTTGTGTAAAGAAAATAACTATGGGCTAAGTGAAAAGTGAGAAAACTCGAAGACTTATGATAACTATTCAAGTTTTGAGAGTAGTAAAGCACATAACTATATGACAAACTAGAATATTTATTATCAGATATTAAGTCTTTCAGAAAAATATAATAATATTAGGTTAACTATTCGAGTTTCTTAGATGGATATGCGAAAAAGTCAAAGACTTAAGCATAATTGTTTGAGTTTCAACATGAGACATAATAAAGCAATGAAATTCAACAAGTGCATAATTCTAACTTAAGGAGTTTAGATATTTTTGGATACTTATAAACCTAACTATCTAATGCTCAGATGCATTTCGGATAGCTACCAGATAACTTACCGAACATTCACTTAAGGTATGCATTAAGGTTTCAACACACGTACTTCAGGAAATAATAAAATATTCTTGTAATCGTTTAACATATAACTGTCCGGTACAAACAATATAACTTTCCGAAACAACAGATAATTCAGATACTAAAGAATTAAAAAAACCTGTAATTCACCGATAGTTCAGAAATGTACTGAATTAATGTTAATTCCTGAGATTATGTAGATTCTCTCATTAAAGTATATAATAATTCATAATGATTGAATTCTTATATGATAAATTACTCCCCCTATATAAATGTAGTCTAGAGAATCTATGACATACTTAAATTGGGTTGCCAAGCCTCGATAGATTTGAGTCTCTCTATTTATTTTTTATTTTATTTTTAAATTTAAATACAGAAATAAGTAGTAGATTTAACAATTTAGACTTTCTGGCTTTTATCTTATTCAGTTGACAAAAGAAAATTCATAAAGATATACTTTAGGTAACTTAAAAGAATTCAATAATGAGTACACGAACTTAAGAAAATAAATACATTACATTATGTGTAAAGGATAGATAATAACAAAGAAAAATAACAAAGATTATATGCACAGATTATGACAAGATTGTTATAACACCTGTAAAAGAAATTAAGCTTAAGTACATTGCCTCCTTTTTTTTTTTTAATTTATACATATATATTTTATGTATTACCTCCCACAATATCATCTTTTTACATGATCACAATCCCTTGCTTAGGGGAAAGATAACTAGTTACTCAATGACAAGTGAGAACAGGTAACCTTTTTTTAAAATAGAATCTGAATTACTTGTAAAATGAGTTTTCAGTTAGCACATCCCAAACCAGTTGGTTCAAGTGACTAGGGTTTAAGATCTCTCAACGGACTTAATTACTCAAGTAATTGCAGATAAACAATAAAATAAGACAGTAAATTGAATAAGAGGCAACTGCAAGACATAATTTTTCTAACAGTATGTTAATAACTTTCCTTTAATAAATAGTACATACTTTCTATGTATTTTCCAGTTAAAATCTCTATAAGGGCGTATACAAAAGTAACAAAAATACAATTGGCACTCATATTGAATCAAATTAACTTTCCTTAAGTAATATTTTCTGAATTTTTCTTAAGTAAATTGACTTCAATAAAAATCAGAATTTCATAAATTCTTAACTACCAGAAAACAATAATTCGAAAATAGATATTTTATTTGTTTGTTTGTTTTTTTTTAATAATAAAGAAATTAAATTCTAAGACTACTTTATAACAAACCAAAATGTTATCGAATGAACAAGAAAATTTAAACATCAGATAACCTATAGATACCAAGTTCTAATTGTAATTTTGAAATGGTATTCCCATCTAAGGGTTTTGTAAATAGATCTGCTAATTGTTCTATGGTAGGAACAAAATTTAATACTATTTTTCCTTTTATAACATTATCCCTTAGAAAATGATGTCGAACTTCTATTTGTTTAGCTCGTGAATGTAAGACAGGATTTTTAAACAAACTTATTGTAGAACTACTATCACAGAAAATCCTAGTTGGTTCATTAGCTAAATTAAAATCTGTAGGATCGTATGGCTACACAAGAGGGGGGTGAATTGTGTATTTTTAATATTTTCTGAAATATAATTGAAACTTTAAAACTCAAAAACAAGTCGAGACATTATTTTCGTAAAATCATTTTTATTCAAGGTTTCAATTATAATATACAATTCAATTCTCCTCAGAAATTGTAGATGCAATTATAACTCGATATCATGTATCATCTAAACAATTTCATAACTACAAATAGAGAAAACTAATTTGCAGAATTTAAAACTTTTCTCCCTATTTGAGATATTTCTTTTTCTTCTTCAACAATTCTTCAGTGACGAATATTGTAGGATCGTATGGCTACACAAGAGGGGGGTGAATTGTGTATTTTCAATATTTTCTAAAATATAATTAAAACTTTAAAACGCAAAAACAAGTCGAGACATTGTTTTCATAAAATCATTTTTATTCAAAGTTTCAATTACAATATACAATTCAATTCTCCTCAGAAATTGTAGATGCAATTATATTTCGATACCATGTATCATCTATGCAATTTCATAACTACAAATAGAGAAAACTAATTTGCGAAATTTAAAACTTTTCTCCCTGTTTGAGATCTTTTTTCTTCTTCTTTTTCTTATTCAGCAATTCTTCAGTGACAAATATCTTGTCTTTTCATGCTTCACCGAATTTGCTTTCTTCTAATACTTCAAATCTTTAGTGACGAAAATCTTACCTTTTTATGCTTCACTGAACTTTTCTTCCACTTGAGAGATTTTTCCCGAAGAGGTGTTTTTGATCCCTGAAAAAGATTTTTCTTTTGGTGTGCAGGGATGGTTTGATCCTTGAAAAGATTTTTCTTTTTGGTGTGCAAGGATAAATTGATCAACGAGAATTCTATGCCTTTTATACTGTATATTCATTTCATGCATATCCTTCACGTTTAACCACTACTAGTTTTCCACTTCTCCACGTCTTTTCTTTTTCCTTCATCGAAACACACACGTTCTAACCCACGTTTATATTTCAAATTTTCTTTAATCATCAGTCCTGGATCTCTAAAAAATTTCCTGAAAATAAACTTTCTCGTCCAAAATTTTTCATCAGTGTAATAAGAAGTTGTTACTTTAATGTTAACTAAACGAGTAACACAAGTATATATATATAACTTAACGTTTCTAACTTAACGAGTTCACCATGTACTATTTCACGTGACAAGTATTGTAGCTAACTCAACGAACTAAGTCCGTGGTGTTATGCTATCTCAACGAACCATCTCCGCTGTGTTACGATAACTCAACGAACCAGTAATAAACAAATGTTTTTAAAATAAGAATTTTACCACGTGCAAAAATAACAACTTAAGTTTATAACGCTAACCTAACGCGTTGCCTTAGTGTTCAATATAGCAGCTCAACGCGTTTAGTTATGTTAACTTAACAAGTTAAATATGTGCACCTCACGTGATACAATACAACATTCATAACTTATAATTTCACCACGTGTATAACACTAACTTAACGAGTTCGTCTCTTCTTTTACTCACTAACTTAACGAGTTCTCACGTGACCTATTTTAACCTTTAAGCCTTTAACTTAACGAGTTCTCACGTGACCTCTATACAAACAAAGCTCTAACTTAACGAGTTGTCTAAACGTGCACTGTTCATGATACATAAGATATAACATTAAAACATATCATGCTTTTCAATAAAAACACACGTTAACTTAACGTTTAGCTAAATGAGAAATTAATGCAACGAAACGACTAGTTATTAACTTCAGATCCAATACAGACAAGTATTTATATCAGTAAGCTTTTTCTGTATTAATTGATGATTTTAATTTCTTTTCACAAGCAATAGCAATTGAGCAAATATGATTATTTTCATTCAACACACATCATCAAAACAAAAATACTCAACAAATATCTTGTCTTTCTCTGCTTCACCGAATTTGCTTTCACTTGATACTTCAAATCTTCAGCGACATAAATTTAACCTTTTCTACTTCACTGAATTTTCTTCCACTTGAGAAATTTTGCCTGAAGAGGTGTTTTTGATCATTGAAAAAGATTTTTCTTTTGGTGTGCAGGGATAGTTTGATCCTTGAAAAGATTTTTTGTTTTGTGTGCAAGGATGGTTTGATCAACGAGAATTCTATGCCTTTTATACTATATCTTCATTTCATGCATATCCTTCACGTTTTACCACTACCAGTTTTCCACTTCTCCACGCCTTTTCTTTTTCCTTCATCAAAACAACACGTTCTAATCCATGTTTATATTTCGAATTTTCTTTAATCATCAGTCTTGGATCTCTGAAAAATTTCTTGCAAAATAAACTTTCTTGTCCAAAAATTTTTCATTAGTGTAATAAGAAGTCATTACTTTAATGTTAACTAAACGAGTAACACAAGTATATATATATAACTTAACGTTTCTAACTTAACGAGTTCCTCATGTGCCATTTCACGTGACAAGTATTGTAGCTAACTCAACGAACTAAGTCTGTGGTGTTATGCTAACTCAACGAACCAGCTTAACCTTTCTTTCAGAAGGTTAAACGATAACTCACCGAAAATAGTTTAAGTTTCGGATGTAAGTCACCGAAAAACTCTTTATATGATAAAACTAGTGAGACACGTGTCAAGACCTGAAAACATGACTTAAGTTACCTTTTGGATAGTTACGACTGTAAGTCTCCGAAAAAAAACTCTAACTCACCGATTCAGTAATAAACAAATGTTTTTATAATAAGAATTTTACCACATGCAAAAATAACAACTTAAGTTTATAACGCTAACCTAACGCATTGCCTTGGTGTTCAATATAGCAACTCAATACGTTTAGTTATGTTAACTTAACGAGTTAAACATGTGCACCTCACGTGATACAATACAACATTTGTAACTTATAATTTCACGACGTGTATAACACTAACTTAACGAGTTCGTCTCTTCTTTTACTCACTAACTTAACGAGTTATCACGTGACCTATTTTAACCTTTAAGCCTCTAACTTAACGAGTTCTCACGCGACCTCTATATAAACAAAACTCTAACTTAACGAGTTGTCTAAGTGTGCACTGTTCATAATACAGAAGATATAACTTCAAAACATATCATGCTTTCAATAAAACAACACGTTAACTTAACGTTTAGCTAAATGAGAAATTAATGCAACAAAATGACTAGTTATTAACTTCAGATTCAATATAGACATGTATTTATATCAGTAAGCATTTTCTATATTAATTGATGATTTTAATTTCTTTTCAGAAGCAATAGTAATTGAGCAAATATGATTATTTTCATTTAGCACACATCATCAAAACAAAAATACTCAACAAAATCTTTTAAAGTTTGTCTGATCCATAGGATTTGAGCATAGCAAAGTGCAACAACTATATATTCAGCTTCAATTGTAAATAATGCTACACAATTTTGCTTTTTGCTAAACCATGACGTTAAAGAATTTCCTAATAATTGACATGTGCCACTAGTGCTTTTTCTTTCAGACTTACATCCTGCGAAATCAGCATCACTATAACCTATTAAATTTAGAGAATTATGTTTAAAGTAAAACAATTCAAAATAAAAATGAAACTTTCTGATAACCTGTTAACATTTGATTACGTGATAATTATACATAGAGAATATTATTTAGACTTATTTAAAAACTTTAATAAAGCATATATCATCAAAACGAAATTCCTAACAGTATGTAAGGATTGTTGTCCTAAAATAGGATTCTTTAAATTTGGCAACCTAAGGTCCTAATCAGATATGGGATTGTTGACTGACAGCTCATTTCATGGGTACATTAGAAAGCTCTTGTATGATTCAAGCTTTTTAAACTAACTTTTAAAGAAACTTAACAATATTTACTATTTTGAAAAGATAAAAGTTGTTTCATTAATTGCAGATATCTTTGAATTGAATATGATTTCTACTAATATGACTACTGATTTGTTGAATTAAAATTAGTACTTTTGAAAATATTTATTTGAGTTACATTGCTTTATTCTCCTTGAGTTAATCATATTAAGTTTAAAGATATGTTTTGATTCATATACGGTTGGAGTTGATTCTGGAAATCATTCTTGATGGACTCCATATAATAGAATTTTTCTGAAAAGAAAATTTAAAATATATGTAGGATCATTGTATCACAAAAGGGGGGTGAATTATATCTTTAGTAATTAAAATTATTAATGGATAAAACAAGAGCACAAAACACTTGTAAATAAAATTCTATTCTTTATAAACTTTAAAGAAGGAATTTACAATATCTTTTCTACTCAATTCCCTTCTTGATGGTTTTGATACAATAATGTCCAATATACAATTCAAATAGAAAATGAAGTCCTTATTTAAAACTAATTTCGAATTGTATAAAACTTTATCTTTATGCACGTAGCTCCTTTCCTTCTTTTTGCTCAGCTTCTATATCTATTCTTCTCTAGTTGTCAAATTTCCAGAATTCTTGCATTTGCAATTCAAGCCTCTTTGTCTTTGAAAAATATTGATTAGAGTAACTGAAATTTGCCTTGCAATTTTTGTACTTATTTTGTTGATCTGATCAATTATTGCTTAATCTAAATCAGTTTGTGAAACTTGTGACGGTTGTTGTAAAAATTCTGTATTAATGTATGTATGTAAATCTGTATGTGTCTCTGTATTTATACCTGTATTTGTATCTGTATGTTGCTATTATTCTGAAAACTATGTTGACTGTTGCTATTGCTATTATGATTGAGTTTGCCAATCTTGTTGTTGTTGTTGTTGTCGAATTACAGGTGTATTTGCTTCTTGGTATTTTTGTAGTTCCTTTGTAAAGAAAGATTTTTACTTTAATCTTTTCTATGGCCAAGGTGTAATATCCATTTGACTTGCCACAATTCTCGAAAGTGTATCACCATAAAATAATTTACTCTACAAGTTTAAGATATGAGAACCAAAAATATCATACCGATTCACCTGTATATGGTTAATTAATGCATATGTAGTATAAAGACAACATCTGCCAACCTCTGCCCTATGACCAAACCTCTAAAAGAGTGAAGCATGTAATATTTTTGCAATAAAACGTGCTTGGCCATTTAAATCATTTAGTAATCTCATTGGATTATTGACAATTAGATCTTTGGCTAAACTTTTAATGTCTCATCCCAACTGATAAACCTATTTTCTTTCTGATAATTTAACTCCTTCATTTTTTAGACTAAGTACTTGATAAAGTAATTCTGGAGTTAAATATATATCGTAGTCTTGTATATTGGAAACAGGAATACCTTCTTCTACTATTAAGTTTGAGTAAAAACAACTTATAAGTTCTGGTATAACAAGATGGCCTGGTTGTTGTGGAAGTAGAGTCAACAAGCCTTGAAATTCAAACATTTCTCATATATATGCCATCCCTTCAAACTTAACTGGTCTTGAATATAAAACTGTAAAAGTTTTATATGTCTGAAACTTTTCATAACAGGAACTATTTCTGAACCATAACAATGTATTTTCATCTAAATTCTATTTAGGATTAGTTATTTTCCTATCATGATGTTCTAATTTGGGACTTGTTTCAATATTATTAGCAGCATCTATATTTTTAGATCTTTCAGAACTAGTGGAATTTCTATCAAAGCTAGTATAAATGTTTGAAATATTTGTTATTGTTGTGTTAATAATCTGTTGAATTTCCTCTATTTGATCTTCTTGAAACATATCAGTATCAACAGTCTTTGTATTATTCTGTTTATCAACAACATTTATTTCTATAATTGGTCTATACAACAACTATCTCTGTATGGAAGAATATTCTATATCTGTCTGTGTAATAGAGTCATTTTGTATTTATGAAATTTCTATAATTGAGACATTGATAGTGTTATATTCTATTTGTAACTTTGTAGTTTGTTGATTATATACATTTATCAACAAATATACTGTATACTGTAACAGACATAACCACATGTATAAAATGTAGTATAAGGACCTATACCAAAAATCAAAAGTCTTTATCTGAGATATAGTAAGAGGAAGAATATCTGTACATTCCTCTTTAAACGAAATATCTTCAAAAATCATAGACTCAATGTCTATGTCATTAAAAATGTCATCAAAATTGATATCATCTGTATATATATCATCAAAATTTCCTACATGTTCTCTTTCCATAGGAAAAGGATGTTGGCTTGCAGCATGATGTGAAAAACTGTCCATTGTATTAAAAGAAACATTATGCACTAATGTGACACAATACCTTAGAGTGTATGCTTGTAATTCGATATTTGTCACATCTACTGGGATTCCTGAAACAAAATCTTGTCTAGCTTGTGCAATGGAACATAGTTTTCCATTTTTCAAGGATTCTTCTCTTTGCTGCAATATGCCTTGTACACCTACAGTTAGTTCAAAATATTCTAATGTCTTCTTCTTTTTCCAACTATATGTCTTGTAGTGTTTTTGATTGTTTAGGACGTTCTAAAGTTTTCTTAATTTCTCCTATTAAAGGCACTTGTGGTCTTGATGGTCCTTCACCATGATGTCTAGGTTGCAATAATGGAATATAGAGTTTTAAGCTCTCAACCTCTACCATTTTTAGTTGATAAACTTTTTGTCCTTCACTTCAAAGGCCCATTTTTCAAATGGTAATTTTCTGTTCATCAATAAGTTATTGAATGTTGTCTAAAAATGCTAGGGGAAAATAATGTTGGGAATACAAAGATTCTAATTTCCTATTGGCATTTTCTATCATTAGTCCTCATTTCTTTCCATAATAAGTAATAGACTATACTGATTTTTTAGGTACTTGTCTAGAACTTGTAACAACCTCAGGGTTAGGTTGTAAAGTTCATTTCCACATTTGTAACGTAGAAAGTTCAGTCTGTTTTATTCTAAACTGTGTCTCAGAATAGTTTCCAATAAATTTCCAACAGAAATTTTTTTCATCTTGAACAACTTTTTGAATTTCATGTAGTACTTCTTTAGAAAAAGTATACTTTGAGTAAATGTCGTTGATCTCACTTTCTATCTTATGAAGTTCCATCTCTCTTTTTTGCACTTTTGTCATTCTACCACATCCTCTTCCATGTCCTAACATTGTCAATTAATCTTTGCTGTTCACTATAGAACTTAGTGAAAGTAAAGATTGTGAAACTAGGGTTTTACGAAGGTAGAAACACGAAAGGTTGTTAGTAAAATATTTATAACTCTTCGAGTTTATAAATGGATAAACGGATTCAATCAATGAAATCATAAATATAAGATCCATTACTAATAAATAACTCGAATACTTACAATAACTGTATGAGTTTTACAACTGACAAAAGCAGAATACTTAACGTAACTATTCATGTAAAGAAAATAACTATTGGCTAAGTAAAAATGAGAAAACTTGAAAACTTATGATAACTATTCGAGTTTTATGAGTAGTAAAGTACATAACTATACGACAAACTAGAATAGTAATTGTCATATTTTAAGTCTTTCATAAAAATATAATAATATTAAGTTAACTACTCGAGTTTCTTAGATGGATATTTGTAAAAGTTGACGACTTAAGCATAATTGTTTGAGTTTCTTAAAAGGATAAAATATAAGAATTTAAAACAGAAACTCGGAGAGAAATCTAACTATTCGAGTTTGTAGAAGAGTAAAAACTTAACAATACGAAAAACTCAGAAAGTTAGATAAAATAGCTGGAATCAAGTGAAATACGTAACTATACATTAAACTAACTGAATGAGTCTAACCTTTTATCAGTATAAGTTCTATAATATTTGCATTTGATTAAATGTATCGTTGTTTGCTCCCCCTACATAAATGTAGTCTAGAGAATCTACGGCGTACTTAATATTAGGTTGCCAAGCCTTATTAGATTTGTCATTAAAGTTCAAAATCTAGTGTACTTAAACTAGGTTGCCAAACCCTTAGAGATTTGTCATTAAAGTTGAAAATCTAGTGTACTTAAACTAGGTTGCCAAGACCTAATAGATTTGTCTCTAAAATTTTTTATTTTTTATTTTAATTTAAATACAGAAATAAGTAGTAGATTTAACAATTTAGACTTTCTGACTTTTATTTTATTCAGTTTACAAAAGAAAATTCATAAAGATATACCTTCAGGTAATTTAAAAGAATTCAATAACGAGTACTCGAACTTAAGAAAATAAATGCATTACTTTATATGTAAAGAATAGATAATAACAAAGAAAAATAACAAAGATTATATGCACAGATTATGGCAGAATTGTTATAACACCTGTAAAATAAATTAAGCTTGAGTACATTGCCCTCCTTTTTTTTTATATATATATATATATATTTTATGTATTACCTCCCACAATATCATCTTTTTACGTAATCACAATCCCTTGCTTAGGGGAAAGATAACTAGTTACTCAATAACAAGTGAGAACAAGTAACCTTTTTTTTTTATATTAAATAAAATCTGAATTACTTGTAAAATAAGTTTTCAATTAGCATATCGCAAACTAGTTGGTTCAAGTGACTAGGATTTAAGATCCCCTAACGAACTTAATTATTCAAGCAATTGCAGATAAACAATAAAACAATACAGTAAATTGAATAATAGGCAACCGCAAGACTTAATTTTTCTAATAGTATGTTAATAACTTTCCTTTAATAAACGATACATATTTTCTATGTATTTTCTAGTTAAAATCTCTATAATGGTGTATACATAAGTAACAAAAATATAGTTGGCACTCATATTGAATTAAATCAACTTCCTTTAAGTAACATTTTCTGAATTTTTCTTAAATAAATTGACTTCAATAAAAATCAGAATTTCATAAATTCTTAACTATCAATAAATAATAATTCTAAAACAGACATTTTGAGGTTTTTTTTAATAAAGAAATTAAATTCTAAAGCTACTTTATAACAAACCAAAATATTATGCAATGAATAGGATAATTTAAATATCAGATAACCTACAGATACTAAGTTCTAATCGTAATTTTGAAAAGGTATTCTTATCTAAGGGTTTTGTAAATAGATATATTAATTGTTCTGTGGTGGAACAAAATTTAATACTATTTTTTCTTTTATAACATTATCTCTTAGAAAATGATGTCAAACTTTTATATGTTTAGCTTGTGAATGTAAGACATGATTTTTAGACAGACTTATTGCAGAACTACTATCATAAAAAATCTTAGTTGGTTCATAGGATAAATTAAAATCTTTTAAAGTTTGTCGGATCAATAGGATTTGAGCATAGCAAAGTGCAGTAGCTATATATTCAGCTTCAGTTGTAGATAATGCTACACAATTTTGCTTTTTACTAACCATGATACTAAAGAATTTCCTAATAATTGACATGTGTCACTAGTGCTTTTTCTTTCAGACTTATATCTTGTGAAATCAGCATCACTATAACTTATTAAATTTAAAGAACTGTGTTTAAAGTAAAACAATTTGAAATTGATGGTTCCTAATAGATATTTAAAAATTTGTTTAACAACAAGTAGGTGTGATTCTTTAGGATTAGATTGATATTTAGCATAAGTACACACACTAAACATAATATCTGGTCAGCTAGTTGTTAAATAGAGTAATGAACCAATCATACTTCTATATTGTTTTATATCTACAGTTTTTCTAGAGTCATCTTTATCCAACTTAGTGATAGTACTCATTGGTGTATTCTTTGTTTTAATGTTGTCTAACCTAAACCTCTTTAATAAATCTTGAGTATATTTTTCTTGTGAAATAAAAGTACCTTGTTCTAACTGCTTATTTGTAAGCCTAGGAAAAATGATAGTTCACCCATCATACTCATTTCAAATTGATTAGTCATGTCTTTCAAAAAAGACTCAACTAATTTATCATTTGTTGCTCCAAATATAATGTCATCTACATAGATTTAAACTACCAATATATCTTTTTCGACCTTCTTGATAAAAAGAGTGTGGTCTACCTTTCCCATAGAATACCTTTTTTCCATAAGAAATTTAGATAATCTCTCATACCAAAACCTAGGGGCTTGTTTAAGGCCATATAGTGCCTTTTTAAGCTTGTAAACATACTTGGGATGTTTTGAATCTTCAAAACCTAGAGGTTGTTTTACATAAACTTTTTCTTTTATATATCCATTTAAAAAAGTAATCTTAATATCCATTTGATATAATTTGAAATCCATATAACAAGCATAAGCTAACAAAATTCGTATTGATTCTAGTCTAGCAACAGGAGCAAATGTTTCATCATAGTCAATTTCTTCCTCTTGCATGTAACCTTAAGCAACTAACTTAGCTTTATTTTTAACTATATGTCCATCTTGATCTACTTTGTTTCTAAATACCCACCTTGCTCCTATTATGGATTGATTTTCAAGTGATGGAACTTGATCCCATACTTCATTTCTTATAAATTGATTTAGCTCATCTTGCATATCTAAATACCAAAATTCACCTTCTAAGGCATCTTCAATTTTCTTAGGTTCTAGTAAAAAAACAAATGAATAAGCACCACAAATGTTGACTATTGATGACCTAGTCCTAACTCCTTGATTAGGATTGCCTATTATCTAATCAATAGGATGAGATGAAGCATAACGCCAATTTCTATGTTGTTGCACATTTTCTATAGGTTTGACATTATTTTCTTCTAAATCTTCATCATTTAAGTTTATATTTCTTATTTCATTAGATAATCTCTCAATTTCTTTATCAACATCATTTGGTACCATTTCTAGGAGAATTTTTGAATCAAAGTTTTCAACATGTCTAAAATCCAAATGAGAATTTTCATGAAATTTCACATGCAGGGTTTCCTTAATGATTTTTGTTGATTTATTATATACTCTATATGCCTTACTTCTAATGGAATAACCAACAAAAATACCCTCATCTGATTTGGCTCTAAATTTGTCTCTACATTCTTTAGTATTTAAAGTAAAACACTTGCAGTCAAAGGGTTTTAAATAACTTATTTTGGGAACCTTGTTATACCATATCTCATAAGGAGTTTTATCTAAAATTGGTCTTAGATGTACTCTATTTATAACATAACATGCTGTATGAACTGCTTCTGCCTAGAGAGATAGGGGTAACTTATTTTCATTTAACATGGTTGTAGACATTTCCTGAAGTGATCTGCTTTTACATTCTACTATCCCATTTTGTGAAGGAGCTCTTGGAAATGAGTACCTATGATCTATGCCTAATTCTTCACAAAAGGTGTCCATTTGATTAGTATCAAATTCTGTACCATGATCACTCCTAAGTTTTTGGATTTTAACATTTTGCTCATTCTGAACTTTATTACAGAATATCTTAAATATTTCAAAAACTTCAGTTTTATTAGCTAGAAAATAAACCTAAGTAAACCTAGAATAGTCATCAACTAGTACAAAAGCATAATGTTTACCTCCTAGACTGGTTATCCAAGTAGGTCCAAATAAGTACATATGCACTAGTTCTAATACTTTTTTGCTTGTTATTTCATTTAAACTTTTAAAGGATGTTTTATGTAATTTACCTAGTTGACATGCATCACATATATACTCTTTCGAGTACTTAATACTAGGTAAACCTCTAACTAGATTCTTTTTAGACAGCTTTTGTAATAATTTTAAGTTTGAGTGTCCTAGCCTTCTATGCCACAAAATAACTTCATCTGATTTTGCAACTAAGCAAGTATTGTCTTTAATAATATCAGAAGGAAAATTCAGAATACAAACAGATCCTTTCTTATATGTAGTGAATAAAATTTCATTTGTAGACATGTCCATAATTTTATAGGAATCTTTTTCAAAAATTACTATGTAAAACTTCATTAAAATAGGAACACTCAATAAATTAAAACCTAAGTTTTCCACTAATAAGACATCATTTATAAAACATTTCTCTGTTACCTGAACCTTGTCGGACCCAAGGACATTTGTTTTGCTTTCATTTCCAAAGGTAACTTGTCCGTTGTTGGTCTTTGTTAAATCTTTAAGTAATTGTATATCTCTAGTCATGTGGTTGGATGCTCCACTGTCAATTATCTATTTTGATTTGTGTACCCACAAAATAGTTAAGAAGAGATTTTATCTCTTGGAACCCATTTCTGAGTGGGTCCAAGAATTTTAGAGAGAGTCATATCAAAATAATCAATATTTTTAAACTTCAACTTATCTATTTTTTGGTAATTATTCTTGTGTTTGTTTCTCTTATTATTATAATTATCAGAACATTTATCTCTATGTAAACCAGAGTTGAAATTTTCATTTCTAACATTATTTGATTGCTAATCCCAATATCTGATATTTATTAAATATGAAGAAAACTAATCAATAATATTAAAATCCTTAAATGATTTAGCCTGATTTTTTTGAAAATTTCGTTTGAAATTGTTGCATCGTGTGCTATGCTGCATTTTAGCAATTTGCACATACTTATCTCCCTTTTTAATCACACACAGAATAGTTTTTCTTTTACTATTCTTAGTATTAGAAATAAAGACATTATTTTTAGTAGTACCATCATGCAATATATAATTTTCAGAAGATGCATCGTGTAAACCAATATCATGTTTTTCTACATTTGATATTTTACTACTAAGTTCATTTGTTATAGTTTGACTATTATTCCATTTACTTAATGTAGCCTTTTGATTGCAAACCTTAATCTTTAACATATCAATTTCTGAATTTAAATCAGTAATAGTCAGTTTCAATTTTTCAATTTCATAGATCATTTTGTTTTTATCAGCAATTAAATTTTCACAATTTGCATGTAATTTTCTTTCTATTATAGAAAACCTTAAAATTTCCTATGCATGCTTTTGATTTTCTTCTTTAAATTTATTCAACGTAGAGTTCAGAAAATATATCTTATTTTCAGATTCATCTAGCATTTTCCTAATGTTCTTTCCTTCTATTTTTACTTTCTTATATTTTCTAGCCAGTTTATTGTATTCAACAAATAATCCATCAAAACTAGCATTTTGATTAGAGGATACCTCACTAGATTTTGCCATGAAGCATATGTTTGCTAGGTTTTCTTCTAAATGTGATGTTGATGAGGATTTATTGTCTGATGTTGAATCCTTTGTTTCTTCACTTTGTGAAGCTGAAGAGTCATCCCATGTCACTTTAAGTGCCATTCTCTTTCTAAATTTCTTATTCCTGAAATTTCTCCTTGAATTCTTCTTATCTTTGTTGAGAGGACAATCAGTTTGAAAGTGACCTAGCTTGTTGCACTTGTAGCATATGATTTTGTCTTTCATGAATGACTTCTTCTCCATATCTCTAGATGTCTTTATTGACCTGAAGTTCCTATGTTTCTTCTACAGATTTCTAAATTTTTTGGTTAACAACAATAAATCATCGTCAGAATCACTAGTGACTTCTAAGACTTTTTCAGCCTCAAAATTGAAATTCCTTCTAGGATTCTTCCCTTTTAGATATAAATGTTGTACTTTCTAGGTTGTCAGATTGCCTATGAGATCATTGAGAGTATATGTATTTAAATCTTTGGACTCTTCAATAGATGCTGTCATTTGAGCCCAAATTTTAGTTAAAGATCTAAGGATTTTTCTTACCAAGTCTTTTTCCTCAAATTACTTACCTAAAGATTTTAATGAATTTACAATCTCAAGAAAACAGGAAAACATATCAAAAATACATTCATTTTCGTGCATTTTAAAATGCTCATATTTATGTACTAACATATTAATATTAGATTCCTTGACCTGGTTAGTACCTTCGTTGGCAACTTCTAATGCATGCCATATCTCATATGTAGTTTGATATGCAGAAACTTTGTTAAATTGATCACGAGATAAAGCACAAAACAAGATATTTAAACCTTTAGCATTCAGTGTCATTCCCTCCTTTTCATCAAAAGTCCAAATATCATATGGAGTCATAACTAACATTATAGGATTGCTAATTATATGCCATAATTTGAAATCAATTGACTGAAAGAATACTTTCATCCTATATTTCCAGTAGCCATAATTGCTACCTTCGAACATAGGAGGATGATTAGTGGTCTGTCCTTTAGTCATAACTAAGATTTCAGTATTATCCATTTTAAATAGATAATCCTAAGTAAATGATAGGAAAAATAGATTCCTGAATAAAGAAATGAAAGCTCTTAATTATGCTTTGATACCAATTGTAGGATCATTGTATCACAAAAGAGAGTGAAAAGTTTTAAGGAAAGTCTTTTTAACTAAGCAAAGTAGTTCCCTATTTTTGCCATAAATTCCTAAAAAGTTATCTAATCCTAGAATCCCTATTATATCATGCACCATAGGTAATACCATTCTAGAAAGAACATTAATAGACTTAGGTGCAGGTATAAATGTTATGCCGAGTGATATATTTGCATCCTTAGGATTAGAAGGCTTAATCCCTACTAGGACTGTTATTCAATTTGTTGATAGAAGTATAAGATACCCTAGAGGAAAGATAGAGGATGTCTTAATTAAAATCAAAAACTTCATATATCCTATTGATATTGTGATTTTGAATTCCCAACAAATTAAGCATAAAAATCATGATACATCTTTAATTTTGGGAAGGCCATTCTTAGCAACATCAGGGGCTATTATAAATTGTAAAACTAGAGTAATGAAGTTAGCATATAGTAATGAAGATACTCAATTAAACATTTTCAAACTAGAAAAGTTTCAGGAGTTAGAAATGTCCTTACATACTATAGACTTTTTAGAGGATGAAGGAGATATGTTAGATGATGTGATTCAAGAAGAATTAAATAGGCAACTAAATTCTGAAAATTTAGGAGAAAGTGAAAGCATAAATGTAGAAGGAGATCAAGAAAAGATTAATATAGAAAATGAAAATGTTCAATTGGAAGCTCAAGCTTCTAATGGTCAACATTTAGATTTAAAACCTTTACCTCCTGAATTAACTTATATATTTTTGGAAGAAAAATGGACATGTCCAATCATTATTGCTTCAGATTTAAAAGAAGATCAAATTGCTAAATTAAAAGATGTAGTAAAAACTCATAAAAAAGCAATAGGATGGACTATGATTGATATAAAAGGGTTAAGTGCAACTTTATGCTGTCACCACATATATTTAGAAGAGAATGCTAAACCAGTTAGAATTCCTGAGAGGAGATTAAATCCAAACCTTAAAGAAGTAGTTAGGAAGGAAATAGTGAAATGATTAGATAATGACGTAATTTATCCTATTTCTGATAGCTCATGGGTTAGTCCAATCCATGTAGTTCCCAAGAAATTAGGATTAACAGTTATTAGGAATGAAAGTTAGGACTTGATACCTACTAGAATTCAATCAGGTTGGAGAGTGTGTATAGACTATAGAAAGCTGAATGCTATTTAGAATGAAAAAGTGCATAATGTTAATGGTTAAATGATGGTTAATTCCATAATATTTAGCTTATCATATGAGAATTAAGCCATTATGTTATAATTGCACTATTATATGCTTTAATGAAGGAATCTACATAATTTCAAGGAATTAATGTTAATTAAGTACATTTCTGAACTGTCGGTGAATTACAGGCTTTTTAATTCTTAAGTATCTAAATTTTTTGTTATTTCGGAGAGTTATATTTAAAGTACTAGATAGTTATGTTTTAGGCATTAAAAGAATATTCAGGTACACAGTAATAACTCGTTGAGTTAGTGGCTAAAAATCGTAAGTTGTATATCGAAACTCGTTAAATTAGAATTATGCATGTGTTGAATTTAAATGCTTTATTATATCACGTGAGATGCACATGTTTAACTCGTTAAGTTAGCATAATTATCCGCGTTGAGTTACTTGAATATATACTAAAGTAATGCATTGTGTTAGTAGCTTATAAGTTATTTCTTTATTGTACGTGTTTTATAGTTAAATCAATGAAGTAAGTCTGTTGAGTTATCTATAACTCCACAGACCATTTATTTTCTAATATACTACTGTAGTAGTTGCAGGAACAGGACATTCAAAGGAAAACCACGACTACATGTATCACGTAGGAATTTACTCATGGAAGGAAGAAGAAATCACTATCGTTGATATGAATGAAGGAAATTCAACTGATCATCTAAGTAGAAGCAATTACTACAGAAAGAAATATAAAAGAAGAGGAAAAAGATGAAGAAAGTGTGTGTGTAGAGGTGGAGGACTGCACTAACTGCAAGCAGCGTCAGAAGTTCCCTAAAGCTCCACACCATCACCAAAATCACCAACCATCGGAGGTCTGTGAGGATACTTTCCTGATGTCAGGTCAATCCTGAGTCAAACACGGTGACTGACAACCACTAAGGAGTGATCGCAATGCGGGAAGGGAAGCCATTTTCACCAAGCATTGACTCATATCTTAAGAGATTTTAAAGCTTCTAGCCTTGGTTTTGAGTTGATGCCAGTATGCTGAAGAGGAGATCATCTTACAATTTTAGATTCACGATTTTATAGGCAGAGGAGGCAAGATTGTAAGTGATTAAGTTTTTAATGGTGTAATTGTGTCGCATGTAGTGATAGAAGTTTTTACTATCGATAGAGATTTTTACATTTGACCTTTCATTCATCTTCAGGAACGTATGAAAACAAAAATACTAGAAACAACAAATTATCTATGTTTACATTTAGTATTAAAGTGTTGTATTATTTGTTTTGTATCGTGATTAATGTTATAATTGTTAGTATTGTGAATGTTTTATGTTTATTTGATTTAGAAAATAGAAAATAGTGTTATTGTTTACTGAAATTGATTTTTTCCAGATACTTAAAGATTTTAATGGTTACTATTTGAAATATTCGAATGTTAGTGTTGCTTAATAATAAATCTAATATTAATTAACATTAAAGAGCTTAATTGATGCTATTTACATTCTGTGGAACCGCCCAATAGTTGGTCGAATTCCTCTATAAATAGTAGTATTTAAATGGAAAGAGAGGCTCGTGGAGTTAACTTAAGTCTATGAGACTATTGTGTTAGCCATAACTCAACGAACTAAGTCCATTGTGTTAACTGTAACTCAACAGAGTGCTTACTGAACACATATAAACTCCAATGTAAAAATTGGAACAGTACACAATTCTTACTCAATCTCTATGGGATCGACCTGTACTTGCACATAAATACAATATACACTGTGCACTTGAGTTAAAACAAAAATTGGAATTAATATCTAATTTGTGTGAAAGGTTGTTTGTTTACTTCTAAAAGTAATTATTTATATAAGCATAAAAGCAAATTAAACAAGCATTTTTGGCACCGTTTAACAAATATAAGTTCACAAATCCAATACAAGTCTTCTAGTGCCGTTGTATAAGCAAGTTTAAGAATTAACTTAACAACCCCAAACAAATGCTGTGACTTGGAAATATCATTTTCCCTTACCTTTTATAGATCAAATGCTAGAGAAATTAGTAGGGCAAGAATATTTTTGTTTCCTAGACGGGTATTCAGGATATAACCAAGTTCCAATAGTGTTAAAGGATTAAGAGAAAATAACTTTCACCTGTCCTAATGGAACTTATGCTTTTAAGAGGATGCCATTCGGATTAAGCAATGCACTAGCCACCTTTCAAAGGTGTATGCAGGGCATATTCACTAGAATGACTGAAGATTTTTTAGAAATATTTATGGATGATTTTATTGTTTATGAAACTTCATATGAAGCATGTTTAAACAATTTAGACCAAGTATTAAAACATTGTGTGTAAAAAAGTTTGGTTTTAAATTAGGAAAAATGTCACTTCATGGTTAAACATGGAATAGTGTTAGGACATGTTGTTTCAAAGAAAGGGTTCGAAGTAGATAAAGCTAAAATAGAAGTAATTTCTAATCTACCAGAACCTAAATCAGTAAAAGATATTAGATCATTTCTAAGACATGTTGGATTTTATAGAAGATTTATTAAAGATTTTAGAAAAATAGCTAGACCTTTAACTAATTTATTAAAAGATGTCCCATTTAACTTTAATAAAAATTGCAAAGAAGCATTTTTCAAGCTTAAGACTAGCTTAATTTCAACTCCTATAATACAAGCACCTGATTGGAGCCATCCATTTGAATTAATGTGCGATGCATCTGATTTTGCTGTAGTAGTGCTAGTACGGAAGATAGAAAAATCTCCTAAAGTGATTCATTATGCGAGCAAAACTTTAAATGATGCTCAAGTTAATTATACAACTATTGAAAAAGAGCTATTAGCTGTTGTGTTCGCCTTAGAAAAGTTTAGATCATATCTGATTGGAGCTAAAGTGATAGTATACACAGATCATTTAGCTTTAAAACACCTAATAGCAAAGAAAGAGACTAAACCTAGATTGATCCGATAGATATTATTATTACAAGAATTTGATCTAGAAATTAAAGATAAAAAAGGTTGTGAGAATGTAGTAGCAGATCATTTATCAAGATTACAAATAGAAAAATCAAATATTGAAATTAAGGATAATTTTCCTAATGAATAATTAATGATCATCAACACAATGCCTTGGTATGTAGACATAGTTAATTACTTAGTTACTGGTTTAACACCTAAGGATTGAAATAGACAAGATAAGAAATTGTTCTTTTCAAGAGTAAAATATTACTATTGGGAAGACCTATACTTATTTAAGAAATGTGATGATCTGGTTTTAAGGAGGTGTGTTTTAGAAACTGAATATTAAAGCATGTTGTCATTCTGCCATGACTAAGCATGTGGAGGGCATTTTGGTTTAGGGAAAACTACTATTAAAATTCTACAATGTGGATTTTATTGGCCAACACTATTCAAAGATGCTCATAAATACTACTTAAGTTGTTTAAGATGTTAACAAATAGGAAGAATATCAAGGAGGAATATGATGCCTTTGAATCCTATTGTTGAGGTTGAAATCTTTGATGTGTGGGGAATAGATTTTATGGGTCCATTTCCTATGTCTAATTAATTTAATTATATATTATTAGGGGTGGATTATGTATCTAAATGGATAGAAGTTATTCTTACAAAAACTAATGACAACAAAGTGGTAATACATTTTATAAGAACTAATATAATTGCTAGATTTGGAATACCTAAAGCTATTATCAATGATAGAGGAACTCATTTCTGTAATAGAAGTTTTGAAGCCTTAATGAAGAAATATGGAGTAAATCACAAAATTGCAACATTGTATCATTCGCAAACAAGTGGACAAGTAGAAAGTGCAAATAAACAAATTAAGTTAATCTTAGAAAAAGTAGTGAATCCTACTAGAACAGATTGGGCTAATAGATTAATAGATGCACTTTGGGCTTATAGAATTGCTTATAAGACAAGCTTAGGTATGTCACCTTTTAGGCTAGTATATGGAAAAAGTTGTCATTTACCAGTTGAAATTGAACATAAAGCTTATTGGGCATTAAAAACTTTGAACACTAATTTAAATCAAGTTGCTGAAAACAAGAAAATACAATTGATTGAATTAGAAGAATTTAGGAATGAAGCTTATTCGAAAACTATAAGAGAAAAAGAGAAAATGAAGTTCTAGTATGATAAGAAAATTATTCCAAAAACCTTTGAAATAGGACAAGGAGTATATCTTTACATGACTAGACTCTATAACCATCCAAGAAAATTAAGTTCTAGGTGGGTAGGACCTTATATAATTTGAAATATTTATTCCTACGGAGCTATTGAAATTGAAAATCCTAAAAATCAGAATATATTTAAAGTTAATGGACAAAGACTTAGACCTATTTTGAAGATTCCAAAAAGTTCCTTTGGAATTATAGAAGAAGTAAGAGTAGAGGACTACTTGAGTTTTACTTAGTAAGAAATTATCTTAATAGTGTTTAAAAAAAAAAAAGTAAATTAAAAATGGTGGTTTTACTGAAGCATAGTATTGGTTCAATCGATAGGAAAAAGAAGAGTATTTAATTTCGGGTTCAACCAAGGAATATAATGGTTTGACTGAAATTTAAAATGTTGGAAAATTAAGAGTCAGTTAGATCGGAAATTCTTTGGTCTTGATCGAAGTAAAAACTATTATTATAAGTATTTTTATTAGTTATAACTTTACGGAAAGTCTGTTGAGTTACGCTCAACTCAACGAACTTAATCCGTTGATTCTAGGATAAGTGTTAGGTAATTCCTTAGTGTCATGGTTTAGCAAAAAGCAAAATTATGTAGCATTATCTACAACTGAAGCTGAATATATAGTTGCTGCACTTTGCTGTGCTCAAATCCTGTGGATCAGACAAACCTTAAAAGATTTTAATTTAGATTATGAACCAACTAAGATTTTCTGTGATAGTAATTCTGCAATTAGTTTATCTAAAAATCCTATTTTAAATTCACGAGCAAAACATATAGAAGTTTGACATCATTTTCTAAGGGATAATGTTATAAAAGGAAAAATAGTATTACATTTTGTTCCTACCACAGAACAATTAGCAGATCTATTTACAAAACCCTTAGATGAAAATACATTCTCAAAATTACGATTAGAACTTGGTATCTATAGGTTATCTGATATTTAAATGGTCCTGTTCATTGTATTTTGGTTTGTTATAAGGTAGTTTTAGAATTTAATGTCTTTATTATTAAAAAAAAAAAACAAAACAACATATCTATTTTCGAATTACAGTTTTCTGGTAGTTAAGAATTTATGAAATTCTGATTTTTATTGAAGTCAATTTTTTTAAGAAAAATTCAGAAAAGATTACTTAAGGAAAAGTTAAATTGATTCAATGTGAGTGCCAACTATATTTTTGTTACTTATGTATATGCTATTACAGAGATTTTAACAGGAAAATACATAGAAAGTATGCACTTTTTATTAAAGGAAAGTTATTAACATTCTGTTAGAAAAATTAAGTCTTGCGGTTGCCTCTAATTTAATTTACTGTCTTGTTTTATTTTTGTTTATTTTTTGTCTGTAACTACTTGAGTAATTAAGTCCATTGGGGGATCTTAAACCCTAGTCACTTAAACCAACTGGTTTGGGATGTGCTGACTGAAAACTCATTTTGCAAGTAATTCAGATTATATTTAAAAAAAAAAATTACCTGTTCTCACTTGTCATTGAGTAACTGGTTATCTTTCCCTTAAGTAAGAGATTATGATCACGTAAAAATATGATATTGTGGGAGGTAATACATAATATATATATATATGAATATAATAAAAAAAAGAGAAAAAAAAGGGGGCAATGTACTCAAGCTTAATTTATCTTTGAAGGTGTTATAACAATCCTGACATAATCTGTACATATAATCCTTGTTATTTTTGTTATTATCTACTCTTTACACATAATGTACGATATTTATTTGTCTTAAGTTGTGTACTCATTATTGAAATCTTTTAAGTTTCTATAGGAATATCTCTATGAATTATTTTTTGTAAACTAAATAAGATAAAAGCCAGAAAGTCTAAATTGTTAACTCTACTACTTATTTCTATATTTCATTCAAATTAAAAAAGAAAAGAAAAAAGGAGAGACTCAAATCTATTTAAGGCTTAGTGTTTGCATTTTCCCAACACTACACTAGAAAAACTTGGATTTGTTACTTCTGTTTTTACTTAGTTAATTTATCTTTATGCCTATTCTATCTTTTAGAAGTAAACAAACAACCTTTAATACAATTTAGATATTAATTCCAATTTGTACTTTAACTACAAGTGCACAGTATCTATTGTATCGGTGTGCAAGTACAGGTCGATCCCATAGGGAATTGCTGAAGAACTTGAGAACTGTTCGTTTGTTAATAATCAAATTTATATATTCAATAAGCTCTCCGTTGACTTACAGTTAACTCAACAGACAAAGTTCGTTGAGTTATGGCTAACTCAACGAACTAACCTCATGGACTTAAGTTAACTCCACGAGCCTGTCTTTTCTTTTTAATACTGCTATTTACAGAGAAATTCAGCCAACCATTGGGCGATTCCATAGATTGTAAATAACATCAATTAAGCTCTTTAATGTTAGTTAACATTGGATTTATCATTAAGCAATACTAACATTCAAATAATTCAAATAGTAACCATTAAAATCTTTAAGTCTTTTGAATGAACCAATTTCAGTAAATTGTAAAACTAAAACAAACATAAAACAATCACAACACTGACAAAGATAACATTAATCACAATACAACACAACACTCAAATACAACATACAAACATAGATAAATTGTTTTTGTTATTTTTGTTTCAATATGAACATGGAAATGGGCGAACGGTGAAATGTAAAGTAATCTCACTTGACAGTAAATACTTCCGACACTACTTGCAATGCGATTACACCACTGAAAATTAACCACCTACAATTCTGTCTCCTCTCCCTATAGAATCGCGAGTCCAGAATTGCAAGATAATCTTCTCTTCAGCATACAGGCATCAACTCGAAGCCAAGGCTAAAAGCTTTACGATCTCCTGAAATATGAGTCGGCGCTTGGTGAAAATGGCTTCCCTTCTCGCGACGCGATCACTCCTCACAATGGTTGTCAGGCACTATGTTTGGCTCGGAATTGACCCGACATCAAGAAAGTATTCTCACAGACCTCCGATGGTTGGTGATTGTGGTGGTGGTAACGATGGTTTGTGTGATACTTCGAAGAATCGCCGATATTGTCTGTAGAAAGCTCGGTGCTCCTCCTCTGTATACACTAGCCGTCCATTGATCACACACTTCTTCTTTTTTCTTCTTTTCTTTTATATTTCTTCAGTAGTAACTGCTTCTACTTGAATGGTCGGTTGGATTTCCTTCATTCATATCAACGACGATGCTTTCTTCTCCTGCGCGATACGTGCAAATGTGGTTTTTTCTCTTCTAACTGTCTATTCCTGCAACCACTACAGTGGCATATTAGAAAATATAAAGAAATAAGCTGCTAACATAACGCGTTACCTTAGTGTATATTCATGTAACTCAATGCGTACAGTTATGCTAACTTAACGAGTTAAACATGTGCATCTCACGTGATATACTAAAGCATTTAAATTCAACATGTGCATAAATTTAACTATCCGATGCTTTGGTGCATTTCAGATACTTATAAACTTAACTATCCGATGCTCAGATGCATTTCGGATAGTTACAAATAACTCACCGATATATAACTTAAGTAAATCTACCAGATCTTAACACGTGTCAGTAGCAGTTTAATCATAAAATAACATTTTGGAGAGTTACAGGTCTAACTATCCGATGCTCAGATGCATTTCGGATAGTTACAGCTAACTCACCGAAAATCCACTTAAGTCACTTTACCAGAACATGACATGTGTCCTCAGCTATTTTATAAATAAAAAGAGATTTCAGAGAGTTACAGTGATAACTGTCCGATGCCCAACTGCAATTTCGGATTGTTATAGATAACTCACTGAAAGTTCACTTAAGTCATGCCTTATGGTTTCGACACGAGTACTGCAGGAAATAATAAAATATTCTTTCAAAACATAACTGTTCGGCAATTTAAACATAAATATCTAATATATGTTCGGTATGTTAAACATAACTGTTTGAAATATCAGAAAATTTGGATACTTAAGAATTTCATAGCCTACAACTTACCGACATTTCAGAAATGTACTAAATTAACATTAATTCCCCAAAATTAAGTAGATTCTTCAATTAAAGCATATAACAGTGCAATTATAACATAATGGCTTAATTCTTACATGATAAGCTAAATATTATGCAATTAACCATCATTTAACCGTTAATAATATGCACTTTTTCATTCTAAACACTTCCCCTATACCTAAATTTTGCTAGTCCCTTAGCAAACTAAGATCTAATTGATTGGTTTTTCTAAAAGTGCTAGAACTAATTCTTCCCCTTTCTTTTTTTCTGTTTAGCATAAAAATATATTCTGTATGTTTTAGTAATCAACCTGCAAATATACTTAGAATATATGCAAATTACATACAAAGTATATCATCATCACATAAGTGTTAATTATATTATCATTTGTTCTTCTTTTCATCATCTGTCACCCTGAATTTTTCAATAAGATTTCTAGAAGAAATTTCAACAACATATGAGTCAAAATACAATCTAATTCAATATGATTAAGACAAGTAGAATAAAGAATTGTATATCCATTAAATAACTTCAAAAGTCAATTCTAGATTCATATTTCAGTAATTCTAGATAATAGAAAATATACTCGATTCATAAGATATCTGTATTTCACAAAACACTTGTATCTTTTCAGAACAGTATATGTATATTTTTTTCTTTTTCTTTTTTTTCTTTTTTTCTTACTTTAAAAGTTAATTTGACAAGCTTGAATCATACAAGAGCTTTCTAATGTACCCATGTAACGAGCTTTCAGTCAACAATCCCAGATCTGATCAGGATCTTAGGTTGCTAGATTTCAAGAGTCCTTTTCAGGTCAACAATCCTTACATACCTATCTGCTCAAGTACAAAAGGCTCGTGATCAAACAAGTCAATAAACTCTCAAAATTTTTCCTCTTTTTTTTTTTTTTTTTTTCAATCAAACTACAAACACAAAACAAAACATTAATCACATACTATATATGTACGTATTTCATTAATACAGATGTAGTAAAACAACAATCTCATATAGTTTTGCTTCTATCATTTACTGAAAATATGAATCCATAATAATAAGCTCATACTTTTTTTGTAGTTTAATAAGATCTAGACATAAATCATTCTACAAATTCAATCAGTCAAATTAAATGTATCTTTAATCATATGTGTTTCATTTAATCTAGAATTCACATTTCAACTCCTTTAGGACTTTAGATAATTTTTTTTTTTCATATATCATAATATTTTCATTCCAAGATCTATTTAGAAAATTATACATACTTAAGCGTAAATCTTCACCCCAATTTCCTGTAGGTCTCCAATAACATAATTTTTCAGGAATTGCAGAATTTTTATCAAAAAATATTAAAGCTGACCCACAATTTACAATTGGTACTTCAAATCTATTAGGTCTTCCTATACTCCATTCTTCTCCTGTTACAGGATTTCTTGTCAAAATATCAAGTAATAATAAACTTGCATACCTTGGTCTCGTCTTGTATATGATTAATCCTTCATCTATCCCCATAATATGATTTATTCCTTCTAATGCATTGGGAGGAATTCCAGTAGTTTCTTCCATAGCCAGATATTCACGGTTAATTGAACTACGATTAAATGACCTCCATATGAATCCATCTCTAAACTTAGTCATTTTTGCAGCTTGTAGTCCCTGAAAATATTTTTTTAAATACAGTTTTTAATTTCCTTTGATACACAACATAGACTACATAGATCTTTAGCTGACAAGTTACTTAGTGCATCCAATGGTAATTGCATCAATTCCATTTGTTGATTCTGTATAACACAAACAAAAATTTAGCATAGAAAAAAATTAACATAACTATAGCACACCCTCATGGAGTTAAGGAGTAACTCAACGAACTAAGTTCATTGAATTAAGGACTAACTCTACGATACTATTAATTAAAAAAAAAAAAACATATATACATACAGATAGTTGCTTCAGATATGCTACTTCATTTAGCTACCCTCTTAGAAGAGGTATCAATTTCATTAACCGTTCTATTAACAGGATTAGGTATAGCTTGTATTGGCAATCCTCCAGTAGGTCTAACTTCCATTGGTTCCTTCTATCTAAGTGATATATTTCTATTCTGATTTTGAATTGCACCATTTCCAAATACAAAATCTAGACAATTGTTTAATTGTTGGATTATCTTTTCTAATTTTTCTATTCTAGATCCTTGTTCAATTAATGCTTCATAACTTATATTCTTCTCATTTATATTTTCTCCTCCTTGGAAATTGTTGTTTCTCCAAGATAAATTCGGTTGATTTCTCCAATTAGGATTATAAGAATTTCCCAAGTTATCTCTTTGGTTTCTAGCATAAATAATATCTAAGTCATTTATGTTTTCATTCTTTTCTGCTAGCTATTGATTTAATGATAACTCTTCTATTTTCTTTGTTAATTCATTTAATTTCACCTCAAGCATAGTATTTGAATCTATTTCATGCATTCCTCTTGGCAATATTTTTTTATCTATAATAGCTTCAGCCAAATTTTTCCACTGTGTAGTTCTTTTTGCAAAGTTTTTTAAATATGCCCATGCTTCTTCACTACATAACTTTAAAAATCCATTTTGACAAGTAGATTCTAATAAAGATTTCGTTGAAACATCTATGCCTTCATAAATTATACCTATTAATTGTGCTTTACTCATTGCATGATGTGGACATTAAGTCAGTAAATCTTTAAATCTTTCAAAATATTTCCAAAATGATTCACCCTGTTTTTGGCTACACATTAATATTTCTTTGTTCTTTTTAATCGTTTGATGTGTTGGATAATATTTTTCCAGAAAAATAGAGCAAAATTCAGTCTATGTAGAAATTGAATCAAGCGACAAAGTATATAACCATCTCTTAGTTGTGTCTTTTAAAGAAGAAGGGATATATCTAAGTTTAATGGCATCTATACTCATGTTCGGCATTTTCATCATTTGACAAACTTTGTTAAATTCTCTAAGGAAATAATAGGCATCCTCTCTTTCTAATCCATGAAAATGTGGTAATTGACTAATATAATTAGATTTCAGTTCAAACTTATCTCCCTCAAAGTTTGGCAATCGAATACATGAAGGTTCATCAACTAATTCAGGATACAGAATCTCTCCTAATGGTTTTTCTATTGGAGCAGCCATCTCTACGTTCTCTTTTAAAGAAAGGTTAGCTACACCCCAAAGAATTTCGTTAAAGTTTAGTTCAGAAAATTTTTCAATACTCCTCTACAATGAAAATTCCTAGGTAGGTGTTCTTACTAATCGTTTTGTGCTTAGAGAACGGGTTCATGTGCTCATAAATAAATAGCAGAAGATTAATTACATACCAGTCTGAAGCTTTCCATTCAATAAATATTTGTTGTCAGATGAAGTTAAATCAGCTACTTCTCCTTCTAGTTCCTCCAACGCATTCTCCTTTCTTTTAAAAGTGCTAGTAACTCGTAAATAACATTCTGTTTTATATATATACTGCACATTCATACAGTGAATAAATCTCATTGTAAGAACGTGTCTTGCAACGTGCATCGTGGTTCCTATTTTTATGGGTACGTGTACCACTACTAATTTCAAATTTTGGTAACCGCTAAACCTACGAAGTTTCGTTCGTGGTTAAAAGAATAACCGTTCTACTTAATCTACGAACTAACCTCATTGAGTTACAGATAACTCAACAGAATACAGTCGGTTACTATTGCTAACTCCACGGACTAACTTCGTTGAGTTACAGATAACTCAACGGAGTGACCTTATATTATATTACTGACCTCGTGGAGTTACGGTTAACTCAATGGACTTACTTCGTTGAGTTAACACTTAGCAACTTCTAAGTTTTATTCTTGTAAGTTCCTCTCTATTCTTTTTTTCTTTTTCATTCTACTAACTGAAATAAAGTTAAATCTATGTCATTAATACATCATTCTAATTAAAATTCGTTTAAATCTGAACATTATATAAGGATTTAACTTGCAGGTCATTTTATGTTATGTAGAATTTACATTTTACCTTACAACATGCAGAAATTTTTAAGCAGTTATCCTGTCATTCAGCAAATTTTAAATCTGTTACATATTCATTCTTAAAGTTCCACAAATTACATAATATTCAATAAATTCCATTCATTTGACATCCAAAACATGTATGAAAATTGCATCTGAAAAATTATATTCATTAATATGAATCAATTACATTACAAGTACATCATACAATTTCATACAATTTTACACAAGTAGACGAACAATACAATTTAATCTCTATGCCTAAGTTCATCTACTTCTTTCTGGAGTTTTCTAATTGAAGTTCTAATTGATTAATTATCTCTACTGCTCCTGTAATTCCTCTAGAAGGTACAGCTAATTTTGCAGCTACAAAATTTTTGTATTCTTTCACTGAAATGGTTCTTGATCTGATCCTTTTTTATGTCCATTTCGTGAAATCAATACAGTCCACCATCAGTAGTGGAATCAAATCTCCATAAAATAATTTCTTCTTCACTGTTTTCAACTTGGAGATAAAAACTACAAACCAATTTATTTGAATCTTATTCACAACTGCATATGTGGCCCATTTGACAAATTGACTTAATTCTATGTCATGACCCTGTTGTTGATAGACATTTTTAATCAGAATGTTAGCTACCATGTGTGCTTTACCATTTAAATGCTTCAATCTGTTTAATAAAGGCACACCAGGATTCATAGCTAAACAATCTTTGATTTCCTGTTCAGTCCACTCGACGGCAGTTGTATCTTCCAAAATTTTTATTCCTTCATTTTTTAAACCAAAAATGTTGTGGAAAAGCTCTGGTGTTATTTGTACATCAACTTCCTCCACGTTTGAAATTAATCCTCCTTCTCCTTCTCTTAAATTTGCATAAAAATAGGGTACTAAATTCTCATATACTACATGCCCTCTTTCTTGAGAAATGAATTGCAATAAACCTTGGAATTCAAATAAATCTTTGAATTCTTGCATTCCATCCCAATTTACTAGTCTATTGTAAATAATATCGTAACCCCTTATTTCTTGGTATTTGGTATATACTTTCTGACTACAAAAATGTACTTCATTCAAAATTATTGTTTCAGTCAGGTCAGGAAGGTGACTTTGTTGTTCCAAAGGGGTTTGTACTTGCTCTTCCTCTAACATAGGTTGCATTTGAACATTTTCAACAGATTCCTGAATTTCTGTTTCTATTTGTGGTGGTGAGCTGGCAGAACTCTCCACTCTGTCTTGAATTCTCTCCATAAATTGCTAAAGAGTTTCTTGTTCTTCAGTGGAATCTGTAAAATTATTTTTATCCAAATGGCTTCTTTCAGCCTCTTCATTTTCTGTTCTTTCTTCTTTCTCCTAACTACCAATCTGTTCTGTTACTGTTCTTTCTGATTTTGTAATAGATTGGGATGGAGTCACGAGCAATTCAGTTTCTGCCTTAATTTCTGTTTCTTCTTGTACAGGCTGTAGACTAATTTCAACCTAATTTTCTTCTTTTCTTTGCTCCTATTACTACAGCTCCTCTTGCTCCTCCTCAGAATCAGATAGCAGGTTAATAAAAATTTGCTCCACAGGCCTTGTAAAAATTGGTACTTCAGATTTAATTTCTTCATATGTAGACACTTTTTCTTTTCCTTTCCTTTTTTTGATTAATTGTGCCTGTTCTTACTCTTCTTCTTCTGAAATTAAATATACAAAAGTAGGCTTTACAGGCCTTCGAGTCACAGGTACTAGCTCTTCCTGTTTAACTTTTTCTATAATTACTAGTCTCAAAGGACCAGCCTCATCTCCTTTTGCAATAGGTTTGGTAGTAGCTTCTTGATGCTGTTCCATTTTGATTTTATATTGGGCTTTCAACTTTTCTGCAGCCCTCTTTTTGTAAAGTGCATCAAACACTAGGTGTGCTTTTGCCACTACCAAATCTTCTGATTCTCCTTGGTTTTTTCCTACTTGAACCAGTTCTTCAAATTCTCTTAATTCTTCTTCGTTTGAAGGCCCCATCCTTTCTGCTCGTGCCAATGGCTTAAATGATGGAACTGAAGGTCCTAGCTGCTCTTCCTCAGGAACAGGTCTTTCAGTAGTTGGTTCTTCCTGTTCTCCCATCTAGCTCGTCTACAGATTCGTCTTTTGAACCAGAGTCGGGACTTACGTTGGATTAATTCTAGTGCAACTTCATTACTTGCCCTAATTTGTCTTTCCTTGCTTACAACTATTTCTGTTGCTATTCTGATTCGTGTTTCCATTATTTGAGGTATTTGTATACCCATATTTACTAAATCTCTTCTGAAATTGAAAAGTTTTGATTCTACCTTTTGTAGCTCTTTCTCTCTTGTTGTATTTCTGATCTTTTGCCGCGTGTACCATTCTTCAGATTCCTTCAGAAACTGTGCGATGTCCACTGCCTCTTCCCAGAATTTAGGCTTCATCTTCCTTATCATGGAGTTACCCAACAACACAGACTCGCTTTGATTTCTACTATTCTAGATTCTAAATGATTTGTTGGATAATGCCCCCAAAACCCTAGGTTTTAGTTTAAATAAGCCCTAAGTTTAGACAGGTAATTGGGTCATTTCCTGAACCAACTATTACTATTTTATCCGCGATCTTAGCTACAATACTCCGTTGAGTTATAGTTAACTTAACAGAATAAGCTCGTTGACTAACTCAAGGCTCAACGGAGTAAGCTCGTTGAGTTAAGCGTAACTCAATGGATTCCCCGTACAAACATATATAATAATAAAAATATTACAGATAATAGTTTTTCTGTTTTTTTTTTACCGGTTTAACCGATACGATGTTTCGGTCAGACCTAATTTTTTTTTTCCGATTGAACCAATACTATGTTTCGGTAAAACCAACATTTTTTTTGAAAATTAATATACATATTTTTTATGTTCCGGTCATACCGATGGAACTAGTCGGTTGAACTGCAACGATTTTTATATTTTATATATATATATATATATATATTTATTTTTTTTATTTTATATCAACATAAAAAAAAACTGATTTTTTTACTAAGTAAAGCTCGAGTAGTCCTCTACTCTAACTTCTTCCATAATTCCAAATGAGCTTTTTGGTGTTTTTAGAATAGGTTTCAGTTTTTGTCCATTTACTTTAAATATATTCTGATTTTTAGGATTTTTAATTTCAATAGCTCCATAAGGATAAATATTTCAAACTATGTAAGGTCCTGCCCATCTAGATTTTAATTTTCCTGGATGGTTATGGAGTCTAGCCATATAAAGATATACTTCTTGTCCTATTTCAAAGCTTTTTGGAATAATTTTTCTATCATGCCAAAATTTAATTTTCTCTTTTTCTCTTACAGTATTTGAATAAGCTTCATTTCTAAATTCTTCTAATTCAATTAGTTGTATTTTTCTATTTTCAGCAACTTAATTTAAATTAGTGTTCAGAGTTTTTAATGCCCAATAAGCTTTATGTTCTATTTCAGCAAGTAAATGACAACTTTTTCCATATACTAGCCTAAAAGGTGACATACCTAAGCTCGTTTTATAAGCAGTTCTATAAGCCTAAAGTGCATCTATCAATTTATTAGCCCAATCTTTTCTAGTAGGATTTACTACTTTTTCTAAGATTAACTTAATTTGTTTGTTTGCACTTTCTACTTGTCCACTTGTTTGCAGATGATATGAGGTTGCAATTTTGTGGTTTACTCCATATTTCTTCATTAAGGCTTCAAAACTTCTATTACAGAAATGAGTTCCTCTATCACTGATAATAGCTTTAGGTATTCCAAATCTGGCAAATATATTTGTTCTTATAAATTGTATTACTACTTTGTTGTCATTAGTTTTTGTAGGAATAACTTCTATCCATTTAGATACATAATCCACCCCCAACAATATGTAATTAAATTGATTAGACATAGGAAATGGACCCATAAAATCTATTCTCCACACATCAAAGATTTCAACCTCTACAATAGGATTAAGAGGCATCATATTCCTCTTTGATATTCTTCCTATTTGTTGACATATTAAACAACTTAAGCAATATTTATGAGCATCTTTGAATAGTGTTGGCCAATAAAACCCACATTGCAGAATTTTTGCAGTAGTTTTCCCTGAACCAAAATGCCCTCCATAAGCTTGGTCATGATAGAAAGATAATATGCTCAGATATTTAGTTTCTGGAACACACCTCCTTAAAACTAGATCAGGACATTTCTTAAATAAGTATGGGTCTTTCCAATAGTAATATTTTACTCTTGAGAAAAACAATTTCTTATCCTGTCTATTCCAATCCTTAGGTGTTAAACTAGTAACTAAGTAATTAACTATATCTGCATACCAAGGCATTGTGTTGATGGTCATTAATTGTTCATCAGGAAAATTATCCTTAATTTTAATATTTGATTTTTCTATTTGTAATCTTGATAAATTATCTGCTACTACATTCTCACAACCTTTTTTATCTTTAATTTCTAGATCAAATTCTTGCAATAATAATATCCATTAGATCAATCTAGGTTTAGTTTCTTTTTTCTTTATTAGATGTTTTAGAGCTGAATGATCCGTGTATACTCTTACTTTAGCTCCAATCAGATATGATATAAACTTTTTTAAGGCAAACACAACAGCTAATAATTCTTTTTCTTTCAGTTGATTTGTTTGATCATTTTTAGCTTCATTAGCAGATTCAGATTGTTCTTTAATGATTTCTAGATTTTCAACTATTACAATTTCATTATCATTTTGATTTTTACTCTTATCCACCTTCATATCATTTTCATTTTGAGTTCTTGGTTGTATATTAGTTCTAGATCTTAATGTTACACAAACATCTTCCAGATTTTCATTACTCTTATGATGCTTTTGTATGTCATTTTCGTAATTACGATCTTCATTTGTTTTTAGTTTTAAAGTGCATTCTTTAAATTCTCTTGCATTAGTAATTTCAGTTTGCTGTATATTTTGTAAATTATGTAGGTTTATAACATTATAATTTTCATTGTCCTATTGCATAACTTGTATTTTCATTGTATATTCGTCTAATGCTTTTAATTTTCTTTCCAGATCATCCAATTTCATTGCATTCAATTTTTGAACAATTTTCATTATGGTTTTTTCAGTTTCGTAAATTATATCCTTTTTAGGTTCTAAATATGCTTCCTTATAATTTAATTGGTTGACTTCTTGTTATTGACACAAAGTATTCCAGTTTGTCCAGATTGTGCTCTATACTATGCTCTAGTCTATCATGCCTATCCCAAACTTCCGTGTCTCTCAACATATTACACATTCTATACTGACCATCAGTTGGGTAAACTATAGGATTCTCATACTCAGCTCTATTATATTGAGGATAATTCATTTGTTGTTCATGGGATCTAACCATCTATAAACGTCTCAATTTCAAATAGTCAGAAATGTCGTGTCCTTCAGAATTACAGAATTCACATATGCTAATTACAAGTTTCAAAAATGTTTGAGCATAAGCATATGCCATATTCTCAATTACAGAAGAAAACACACAACTCTGGCTATTAAAACGAAACAACTCTAACAGTTGCTTAAATTAATTCAATTCAATTCTAGTCAATTCAGTTCAATTCAATTCCTTGGCAACGGTGCCATAAATCTTGTTTGCGTTTTCCCAGCACTACACTAGAAAAACTTGGATTTGTTACTTCTATTTTTACTTAGATAATTTATCTTTATGCCTATTCTTTCTTTTAGAAGTAAACAAACAACCTTTAATACAATTTAGATATTAATTCCAATTTGTACTTTAACTGCAAGTGCATAGTGTCTATTGTATTAGTGTGCAAGTACAGGTCGATTCCATAGGAAATTGCTGAAGAACTTGAGAACTGTTCGTTTGTTAATAATCAAATTTATATATTCAATAAGTTCTCCGTTGACTTATAGTTAACTCAACGAACTTTGTTCGTTGAGTTATGGCTAACTCAACAGACTAACCTCGTGGACTTAAGTTAACTCCACGAGCCTGCCTTTTCTTTTTAATACTGCTATTTAGAGAGGAATTCAGCCAACCATTGGGTGATTCCACAGATTGTAAATAACATTAATTAAGCTCTTTAATATTAGTTAACATTGGATTTATCATTAAGCAATACTAACATTCAGATAATTCAAACAGTAACCATTAAAATCTTTAAGTCTTTTGAACGAACCAATTTCAGTAAACTATAAAACTAAAACAAACATAAAACAATCACAACACTAATAAAGATAACATTAATCACGATACAACACAAACAACACAACAATCAAATACAACTTACAAACATAGATAAATTATTTTTGGTATTTTTGTTTTAATATGAACATGGAAATGGGCGAAAGGTGAAATGTAAAGTAATTTCACTTTACAGAAAATACTTCCGACACTACTTGCAACGTGATTACACCACTGAAAATTAACAACTTACAATTCTGTCTCCTCTCCCTATAGAATCGCGAGTCCATAATTGCAAGATAATCTTCTCTTCAGCATACAAGCATCAACCCGAAGCCAAGGCTAAAAGCTTTACGATCTCCTGAAATATGAGTCTATGCTTGGTGAAAATGGCTTCCCTTCCTACGACGCGATCACTCCTCACAATGGTTGTTAGGCACTGTGTTTGGCTCAGAATCGACCTGACATCAAGAAAGTATTCTCACAAACCTCCGCTGGTTGGTGATTGTGGTGGTGGTAACGATAGTTGGTGTGATACTTCGGAGAATTGCCGATACTGTCTACAGAAAGCTCGGTGTTCCTCCTCTGTATACACTGGTTGTCCATCGATCACACACTTCTTCTTTTTTCACTTAAGTCACTTTACCAGAACATGACACGTGTCCTCAGCTATTTTATAAATAAAAAGAGATTTCAGAGAGTTACAGGGATAACTGTCCGATGTCCAGCTGCAATTTCGGATAGTTATAGATAACTCACCGAAAGTTCACTTAAGTCATGCCTTACGGTTTCGACACGTGTACTTCAGGAAATAATAAAATATTCTTTCAAAACATAATTGTTCGGAAATTTAAACATAACTATCCGATATATGTTCAGTATGTTAAACATAACTGTTTGAAATATCAGAAAATTTGGATACTTAAGAATTTCACAGCCTGCAACTTACCGACATTTCAGAAATGTATTAAATTAACATTAATTCCCCAAAATTAAGCAGATTCTTCAATTAAAGCATATAACAATGCAATTATAACATAATGGCTTAATTCTTACATGATAAGCTAAATATTATGCAATTAACCATCATTTAACCGTTAATAATATGCACTTTTTCATTCTAAACACTTAGCATCCTCTTTAAGTAAGCTATTTGACCTTTTTAAGCTAACTCTACATAGGGCTTGGCAACCTAGATTAAGTACGCCATAGATTCTTTATGTAGGATCGTATGGCTACACAAGAGAGGGGTGAATTGTGTATTTATAATATTTTCTGAAATATAATTGAAACTTTAAAACTCAAAAAAAGTCGAGACAGTGTTTTCATAAAATCATTTTTATTCAGGGTTTCAATTACAATATACAATTCAATTCTCCTTAGAATATGCAGATGCAATTATATTTCGATACCATGTTTTATCTATACAATTTCATAACTACAAATAGAGAAAACTAATTTGCGGAATTTAAAACATTTCTCTCTATTTGAGATCTTTCTTCTTCTTTCTTCTTCAGTAATTCTTCAGTGACGAATATCTTGTCTTTTTATGCTTCACTGAATTTACTTTCTTCTGATACTTCAAATCTTCTGTGACGAAAATCTTACCTTTTTATGCTTCACTGGATTTTCTTCTACTTGAGAGATTTTTCCCGAAGAGGTGTTTTTGATCCCTGAAAAAGATTTTTCTTTTGGTGTGCAGGGATGGTTTGATCCTTGAAAAGTTTTTTCTTTTTGTGTGCAAGGATGGTTTGATCAACGAGAACTCTATGCCTTTTATACTATATCTTCATTTCATGCATATCCTTCACGTTTAACCACTACTAGTTTTCCACTTCTCCACGTCTTTTCTTTTTCCTTCATCGAAACACACACGTTCCAACCCACCTTTATATTTCGAATTTCCTTTAATCATCAGTCCTGAATCTCTGAAAAATTTCCTGCAAAATAAACTTTCTCGTCCAAAAATTTTTCATCAGTGTAATAAGAAGTCGTTACTTTAATGTTAACTAAACGAGTAACACAAGTATATATATATAACTTAACATTTCTAACTTAACGAGTTCCTCATGTGCCATTTCACGTGACAAGTACTGTAGCTAACTCAACTGTAGGATCGTATGGCTACACAAGAGGGGGGTGAATTGTGTATTTTTAATATTTTCTGAAATATAATTGAAACTTTAAAACTCAAAAACAAGTCGAGACATTGTTTTCATAAAATCATTTTTATTCAAGGTTTCAATTACAATATACAATTCAATTCTCCTCAGAAATTGTAGATGCAATTATATTTCGATACCATGTATCATCTAAACAATTTCATAACTACAAATAGAGAAAACTAATTTGCGGAATTTAAAACTTTTCTCCCTATTTGAGATATTTCTTCTTCTTTTTCTTCTTCAGCAATTCTTCAGTGACGAATATCTTGTCTTTTCATGCTTCACCAAATTTGCTTTCTTCTGATACTTCAAATCTTCAGTGACGAAAATCTTACCTTTTTATGCTTCACTGAACTTTCTTCCACTTGAGAGATTTTCCCCGAGAAGGTGTTTTTGATCCTTGAAAAATATTTTTCCCTTGGTGTGAAGGGATGGTTTGATCCTTGAAAAGATTTTTCGTTTTGTGTGCAAGGATGTTTTGATCAACGAGAATTCTATGCCTTTTATACTGTATCTTCATTTCATGCATATCCTTCATGTTTAACCACTACTAGTTTTCCACTTCTCCACGTCTTTCCTTTTTCCTTCATTGAAACACACACGTTCTAACCCACGTTTATATTTTGAATTTCCTTTAATCATCAGTCTTGGATCTCTAAAAAATTTCCTGCAAAATAAACTTTCTCGTCCAAAAGTTTTTCATCAGTGTAATAAGAAGTCATTACTTTAATGTTAACTAAACGAGTAACACAAGTATATATATAACTTAACATTTCTAACTTCACGAGTTCCTTATGTGCCATTTCACGTGACAAGTATTGTAGCTAACTCAACGAATTAAGTCCATGGTGTTATGCTATCTCAACGAACCATCTCTGTTGTGTTATGATAACTCAACGAACCATTTCTGTTGTATTATGATAACTCAACGAACCAGTAATAAACAAATGCTTTTATAATAAGAATTTTACCACGTGCAAAAATAACAACTTAAGTTTATAACGCTAACCTAACGCGTTGCCTTAGTGTTCAATATAGTAACTCAACGCGTTTAGTTATGTTAACTTAACGAGTTAAACATGTGCACCTCACGTGATACAATACAACATTCGTAACTTATAATTTCACCACGTGTATAACACCAACTAAACAAGTTCGTCTCTTCTTTTACTCACTAACTTAATGAGTTATCACGTGGCCTATTTTAACCTTTAAGCCTTTAACTTAATGAGTTCTCACGTGACCTCTATACAAACAAAACTCTAACTTAATGAGTTGTCTAAACGTACACTATTCATGATACCAAAGATATAACTTTAAAACATATCATGCTTTTCAATAAAACCACACGTTAACTTAACGTTTAGCTAAATGAGAAATTAATGCAACGAAATGACTAGATATTAACTTCAGATCCAATACAGACAAGTATTTATATCAGTAAGCTTTTTCTGTATTAATTGATGATTTTAATTTCTTTTCACAGCAATAGTAATTGAGCAAATATGATTATTTTCATTTAGCACACATCATCAAAACAAAAATACTCAACAATCTCCCCCTTTTTGATGATGACAAAACCATATTAAATCAATTATAAAATATGTTTAACTCAACAAAGCACCTTCGTTGGGTTAACTTTTAGTTCAACAAACTTGTTTGTTGACTTAAGTTCACTTAAGCTTATTTCTATTGTTTGTGTAAATTTTAACTCTCAGAACTAAAACTCTCAGATGTCAATAATTATATAAGTATCAGTTTTTTAATTATCATCTGTCAGATTACAATAACCATTAAATAGCATCTCCTTTTATAATATATATATGTAATTAAGATCATAATCATCTTTTTATAATATTTCTCCCCCTTTTTGTTATTAATCAAAAAGATAATTACAGAGAATATATATACATATATAAGAGAATTACAACAACGATTTCTCTAAGCAAGAATAATAATTGAACACATTTATAGAAAAATGTATTTTTCAATGAATAAAACAAGTAATACAAACATTACATTTTGTATTCAGAAACAAACAAAAACAGTTATCGACCCCTCCTAAGTATATCACTTATAGCATTACATATTTTATCTCATAGATGCCTAATATCATTTCTGATGTCGTTAAACACTGCATCTAAGTCAGAAGGTAGTTGGGTTTGCTGTTCTACTTGAACTGAATAACTTTGTTGTGGTTGTTGTATATGGTCTGTATCAGGTTGTTGTTGTTGTTGTTGAGGTTTATGCATGGCCTGAAATTTTTGTAAATCTTTGACACTAAATGCTCTCATGCCTTTAGTTTCAGAGGGCTAGTCGGATAAAGTCAATTGGCTTGCAAGGATTCTACATACAACATCACCATAAAATAACTTTGAACTCATATGCTGTAGTTTAGACATAAATACATCAAACCAATTTATTTGAATTCTATTCAGCCGGCCATAAGTTGCATATAAATAGCTTCTGCTGACTTCCAAATTGTGTCCAACTCTCTGAAATAAATTTGCATGCAATATATTTGCAATAAACCTTGCCTCTACATTCAGATTTTCCATTAATCTCATTTCAGAATATACATCTGGAATTTTTGATAAAGACTAAATGTTCCATTCCAGTTGTCTTATCATGTCAAATATGTTGGTAACAACAACACCTTCATTCTTTAATCCTAAAACATCAAAAATTAACTCAGGAGACAATATAAACTCCTGTTCATTTATTTGAGTTTTCAAAAAATTTCCATTCTTGACCAGATTGCTATAAAAAGCTGCAATAAGCTCTGTGTATTGCTTCCATTTCGTTCCTATTGGCAAGAATTTAATGAGGCCATGAAACTCAAACAGATCTCTTATTTCCATCAAATTTCTGAATTTTATTGGACGAGCATGCAGAATCTAACATGTAATCAGATTATTGTATTTCTGCAATGCTTCTTCAGATCTAAAATGAATTGAATTACCTTGAATTTTTAATATTGTATACAAAGAAGGTAATACTTGAAGCCGTGATTCAAAGTTTAATTCATCTTCAGGAACCTCTTCTTCAAAATGAATGTCATGTTGTTCTTCTTCCAAAATATTATCTTGAAGTTGCTTAGGAAAGCTTGATTCTTCAGCTTCAACAGTGTTAGGAACATTGTCAATATGCTCAACATTCATCTGTTCAGTCTCTATAGAATGTTCAGAGTTCAATTTTTCCGCAAATTCTACAACCGGTGTATTTGTCTGTAATTATTCATTTTATTCAATAGATAATTCTATTGATTCATGTTGTGAATTCTCAAACTCTACTTCTATAGATTCTGTAGAAGGCTTGTTAACTTTTAGCTCTTCTGGAGTCTTAACATTTTCAATATCTGCTACTCTAGACAATTCAGCCTGTGAACTAGTTACTACTTCAACATTGTCAATTATATCTGCAATGACTTGTTCAATGTCAGGTGTCTGATGCTCTGATTTGTCAATTTGTACATCATCAGGACTTGTACTAATAGAAAAACTTGAGCTCATATTTGACTTGGATTTCTTCGCAAGTTTTCTAGCTAGAGAAAATAAAGTCTCGTTATCTTCATCAGTTTCAGTATGCTCGGAACTGATGAGATTATCAGATGCATAATAAGGTACAATGTCTAGACATACATTGTCCTTTGGAAATAAATTTTCATCTAATTTTCCTTTTTCAATAGACTTTGTTTTCTTAGACATAATTTTTCTGATTTTCCTTCTTCTATAACATTTCTGTTTCTCTTTTTCAAGTATTGCTGTTTTCTTTACAAATTGCTCCATAAAAGTTTTCTGCTTTAATTCTTCTAAGGCACTTTCTATTGCAACGGCCTTTCGAAGACTGTCAACTTTTGTTTTGTCTATAGCAATATTTGATTCTACTTGGTTTGAATATAAAGGAGTAGGGATAGCTGATTCATACTCTTCCTCAAATGCATGTAGTCTTGCACAATTTATAGGAGTTTGAGGAGTTCTATTTGATGAACCTATACCTTTTTCCAAATATTTTGCATATTGTTCCAAAAATGCAATTTCAGCACATTTCATTCTGTATTCTCTATCAAATTTACTACGAATACCCATGTACGTAATACTAGCATCAGTATTTTAGAGTTCTTGTCTAACTTCATTTAGTATAACTTCAGGAAAGAAATATTCACTATAAATTTTTGCTAACCTTTTGTCCACTCGAAATATTTTCTTGAACCAAGTACGTGGAACTTCATCATTCTCTATTTCTTTTCCTTTTGCATTTCTTCTGCTTTTGCCTTTTCCTCTGCCACGACCTTTGTAGAACTTGGAGACCATCGTCGCAGGTTGTAACAGCAACAAGCGGGAAATATTTTCTTGACAAAGTTTACAAATAACCTAAGTGCCCGTGTAATAAGTGTTTAAATAGGCTTTTTAGGCGTATAACTCAACGTGAAGAGAAGTCGGGTTTAGAAATAAAATAAATATTGAATAAAGTTTATTCAATCAAGGTACCTGAAATATTCAAGTATAACTTGTTGAGTTAACTAATCTAATGAGTAAAATGCTGTCTAGAGGAATTTTTACACGTTACCTTATCTAACATAACGTCTAGTTAGTACACTTAAAACAATTTTCGGATGCTTCCAACTGAAACGTTTCGAAAACAACACACATGCTAAACTTAACATTATCTTGAGAACATTGTAAACTATTTGAACATTTTGTCTTTTGAATCTAAAATAGTTTATTTGTCTTTTTAAATTATTTCATCAAGATTTTAAGAGGACATTAATTCAGATTAACTAAGATTTGTATTCTAAATTATATTAATCTGTTTTTGACATTGTTAATCCTCCCCCTACAAATTTACTTCAAATATATTCAATCAACATACAAAATATACTTGTAGTCAGAATAGATGTTAAGTATAACTATACTTTTAAATTTTCTTTTCAAAGACTTCCGTTATCCTAACATCATCAAAAATGATTTCCAGAATCAATTCCTACTATATATGAATCAAAACACAACTTTGAACTCAATGTGATTAATTCATGGAGAATAAAAGAATGTATCTCAAATAAACGTTTTCAAAAGTACTAATGTTGATTCAATAAATCAGTAGTCATATTGGTATAAACTATATGCGATTCAAAGATATCTGTAATTAATGAAACAACATTTTTTTTTTTTTTTTTTCAAAATAGTGAATATTGATAATTTCCTTTAAAAGTTAGTTTGAAAAGCTTGAATCATACAAGAGCTTTCTAATGTACCCGTGTAATGAACTTTCAGTCAACAATCCCAGATTTGATCAGGACCTTAGGTTGCCAGATTTAAAGAATCCTTTTTCAGGACAGCAATCCTTACATACCTATCTACTCAAGTACAAAAGGCTCGTGATCAAACTAATCAATAAACTCTCAAAGATTTTCACTTTGTAAGCACTTTTCATTTTAAGCACAGTATATATGTATTCCATTAATACAGATGCAATAAAACACAAATCTCATACAATTTTTACTTCTATGATTGTACTGAGAATATGAATCAATTTCAATAAGCTTATACTTTTGATTAACAGTTTAAGATGAGTTACATATAACTTATTCTACAAGTTTAATCAATTAAGTCAAATTTATGCATGATCATATGCATTTTCCTTGATTCAAAGAAAACATTTGATCAAAATTTCAGAATGTCAAAAGTATTTAATGTTTTTCATTTACACTTCCACTTAAAATCGTAAAAACCATTAAAATTGATAAACTACTTAAAATCAATAAGATACTACTATGATTTTACAATAAATACATAGTATCTTAAGCAGCAGTTTAGATATTACTTTAGATATTTATAATAAGTATATAATATCTATGAGGTGAACAACATCATCAATAATATTTATCTTTTTATGTGGAGTTTAAGCATTTTACACATCACATAGCCTACAAATACTTAAATTTAATCTAATGTTGCAGAATGTATTTTCGTCTAAAGGTTTTGTAAATATATCAGCTAATTGATTTTTACTAGACACAAATTCTAATTTAATTTTTCCTTTAATTACGTTATCTCTTAGAAAATGATGTCTAACCTCTATATGTTTTGCTCTTGAATGTAATACAGGATTTTTGGAAAGATTTATTGCAGAACTACTGTCACAATAAATCTTAGTTGTATCATAAGATAATCCAAAATCTTCTAAAGTTTGCCTTATCCACAGAATCTAAGTGCAACACAGTGCAGCAGCAACATATTCATCTTCTGTAGTAGAAAGTGCTACATAGTTTTGCTTTTTACTAAACCATGACACCAAATTATTTCCCAATAATTGACATGTGCCACTGGTACTCTTCCAATCAGATTTAGATCCTACATAATCAACATCAGTATATCCTATAAGATCTATTAAACTATCCTTAGAATAATACAGTCTGAAATTTTTAGTTCCTTGTATATATCTAAATATTCTTTTAACTGCAATTAAGTGTGATTCTTTAGGATTAGATTGAAATCTAGCACAAACACACATAGCAAACATAATATTAGGTCTACTAGCAGTCAAATAAAGTAAAGAACCAATCATACTTCTGTATTTTCTTTGATCTATAGATTTTCCTATGTTATCAATATCTAACTTTAAAGTAATACTCATAGGAGTTCCTCGAATCCTTGTATCATTAAAATTAAATTTCTTAAGCATTTCATTTGCATATTTTTCCTAATTTAAAAATATACCTTTATCCATTTGCTTAATTTGAAGTCCTAGAAAATATGAAAGTTCTCCTATCATACTCATTTCAAACTGATTTGTCAACTATTCAGAGAATATTTCTATCAACTTATCATAGGTTGCTCCGAAGATTATATCATCCACGTATATTTGAACAACAATCTGATCTTTACCATCTCTCTTAATAAATAGAGTATGATCTACTTTTCCCATGATATAGCCTTTTTCTATTAAAAAAGTAGACAATCTTTCATACCATGATCTAGGTGTTTGCTTCAAACCATATAAGGCTTTCTTCAATTTATACACAAAGTTAGGATTTTTAATATCTTCAAATCCAGGTGGTTGTTTTACATAGACTTCTTCATTAATTAAACCATTTCGAAATGCACTCTTTACATCCATTTGATATAATTTAAAATCCATATAACAAGCATAGGCCAATAATATTCTAATACTTTCTAACCTAGCCACAAGAGCAAATGTTTCATCATAATCTAATCCTTCTTCGTGTGTATACCCTTGTGCAACTAATCTTGCTTTATTCCTTATAATTTGACCAGTTTCGTTAGTTTTGTTTTTAAAGATCCACTTTGTACCTATTATGGATTGATTTTCTGGTGGAGAGACTAATTCCCATACATCATTTCTGATGAATTGATTTAGTTCTTCTTGCATTGCCACTATCCAATTTTCATCAGATAATGTTTCTTGTATATTCCTTAGTTCCACCATAGAAACAAACATACACATACTATTTAAATTTACTGAAGCTCAAGTTTTAACTCCCTCATTAATATCACCAATGACTTGACTAATGGGATGTGATGAAGAATAACACCAATTTCTTTGATTTTCCTTAATATTCTCATTGACATCTGAAAGTCCATCACTTTCATCATTAGTTTGATCATTTAAGTTCATATTTTTGATTTTCTCAGATAAATCATCAATCTCTCAATTGATCTCTAACTCATTTGGAAAATTGATCATATCATCATTATCAGCTTTAGATTGAGATTCTCTAAGAGAATTTTCATTGAAACTTATATAGAGGGTTTCTTCAATGGTCCTAGAAGTCTTGTTATATACTCTATAGGCTTTACTTCTAGTAGAGTAACCTACAAAAATTCCTTCATCCGATTTGGCTTGAAATTTATCCCTTTTATCCTTAGTATTAAGAATAAAACACTTGCAGCCAAATGGTTTCATATAGGAAATTTTTGGAACCCTATTAAACATAATTTCAAAAGGAGTTTTATTAACATGAGGTCTTAAATGACTTCTGTTAATAACATAACAAGTTGTATTTACTGCTTCAGCCCAAAGATTTTGGGGTAACTTATGTTCATTCAACGTAGTTCTGGCCATTTCTTGAAGTGATCTATTCTTTCTCTCAACAACACCATTTTGACACAGTGCTATTGGAAAAGAAAATTTGTGATCAATGCCATGCTCATTACAATAGTTATCCATTTGATCATTATCAAATTCAATTCCATGATCACTCCTAAGTTTTTGAGTAGAGACACTCTGCTCATTTTGAACAAAATTGCAAACTATTTTAAATTTTTTAAAAACTTCTGTCTTAGATGCTAGAAAATATACCCAAGTGTATCTAGAGAAGTCATCTACTAAAAGAAATACATACCGTTTACCACCAAGACTCATGATTCTTGTTGGTCCAAATAGATCCATATGTATAAGTTCTAAGACTCCCTTGCTTGAAATATCAGTTTTGGATTTAAAGGAGTTTTTGTGAAGTTTACCTAACTCACATGCATCACACATAAAGTTCTTTGAGTATTTAATCTTTGGTAAACCTCTCACTAAATGTTTTCTAGATAGTTTATGTAATAGTGTCATATTTATATGCCCAATCCTTCTATGCCATAGATATGCATCACTAGTTTCAGCTAGCAAACTTGAATTTAAATCAACTACACTAGAAAGTAAAGATAAAATACATACAGAACCTTTTCTTTTAGCAATAAACTTAATTTCATCTATATTTTTATCAATTATTTTGCATACATTATCTTCAAACACTAAATAATATCAATTTTTAGTTAATTTTATGACACTCAGCAAATTAAATCCTAGGTTTTCTACATATAGTACATTCGAAATAACACAAGTAGGAGTTATTTGAACATTGCCCATACCTATGATTTTATCTTTGCTTTTGTTTCCAAATGTTACACTTCCTTTCATGGTATTTGTAAAATTTTGTAATAGACTTTTCTGTCCGGTCATGTGACTCGACGCTCCACTGTCCAAGATCCATTTTGATGTTGTTTCCTTCTGCAACACAAATTAAGAAAAACTTTTTCTTGGTACCCAATGTTGTTGAGGACCAAGTTCATTAAACACATATTTCTTCTTTTTGTTTAAAAATAGTTTAACATTATCATTTATATTCTTATTAGTTGTAAGTACTATTGATTTATCATTAGCTTCATACTCACATATAGCATTATTGCTTTTACAATCATTTTTTTTGTTTTCATATGTAGTATAATAAAGACCAAATAGATTTTTATGAGATGTTAATTTATTTTGGTCATGCTTATACATTTCAGTAAGTTCATACCAAGATTTTGTACTTGTATTAACATTTTCCGTACATACAAAATCTTTTTCTGCACAAGAATTTTTAGTTTTATCACATGCAGAATGAGTAATTGGTTTAATACTAGTGTATTGAATTACATGCTCAGGTTTCTGAATTTTCAGTTTACTACAATTGTTTGAAATTTTAGAAACATTAGAAACTGAATTTCCAGAACAAGAAACAAGATTTTTAGAAACCTTTATAGTCACGTTAGAAGTACAATTTGACAAATCACATTGATTTATATTATTACTGTATGATTCATCCCTTGAAGTACCTACTTCTACATATTTATTACCTTGTTTCATAATAAAAGGAATTTTAGTCTTAGATTTACTTGAATTGCAACTAATAAATCCTTTATTGGCTTGAGATTCAGGATATTCAAGATAATCAAATCCTAAGCCAAATTTATAAGACAACGCAAGGGTACTAGTTAGTTTGTCTAACTTAGTTTGACTTAAATTCCATTTCTCAATGGTAGAATTTAAATCTTGCTCTCTCAGTTTTAATTTATCTATCTCTAATTCAAGTTCATTTATATTGTTTCTCAATATTTCATTTTCAGATTCTATCTTTAATTTTTCAGCATTTATATTCTGTATTTGTTCATGCAAGATACATTCATTAAATCTAAATTTTTGCAAATCTCTAGCATGATTTTCATTATCACATTTAAAATTTTCTAATGTAGTAGATAGGAAACAATTTTCTTCTTCCATAATGGATGAAGATTTTCTAATATTCTTATTTTCTAGTTTACATATTTTAAGTTTTTGTAATAATGCATGATAAGCACATAATAATTCATCAAAGTTGAAATCTGAATGACTTTCAGGATCAGATATTACCTCAAACTCATCTGCCATGAAGCACACATGAGCAACGTCTTCTAACTCTTGTTCTCCTTCTGAATGTGAAGATTTTGATGCTGATTCCTCAGATTCAGACTCTTCAGACGTGTCATCCCAAGTGACCTTCAAAGCTTTTTTCTTGTAAAACTTTTTCTAAGTTTTCTAAGCCGTCTTCTTCAGATTTGTCCTACTTTGCTTTTCATTTTTCCTCATAGGACAATCTGGAGAAAGATGTCTAGGTTTCTTACAGTTGTAACATACATACTTTCTGGATGAAGAATTCTTGTCATTTAGTGATTTTGACGTTGAGGGTTTATCATTTTTGTTCCTTTGCTGTTTCCTAGCTTTCCATGCTTTCTTGAATTTCCTAGTTAGCAAAATCAAATCCTCATCAGAATCAATAGATATATCAGAATCTGAATTAATTTCGAAGGCTATTTCTTTCTTCATTTTTAGTTTGTTGTGACTTAGTGATTCATTTAATTGAACTTCATAAGCTGTTAAATTTCCTCTAAGTTCATTCATAGTATAAACATTTAAATCTCGTGATTCCTCAATTGATGTTACTTTCTGAGACCATTTATAACTTAGGGATCTGAGAATTTTCCTCACCAAATCCTTTTGTTCAAAATTCTTTCCTAAACATTTTAAAGAGTTTATGATATCAAGAAATCTGGAAAACATCTTAGAAATATTTTCGTCTTCATGCATCTTAAAGAGTTCATACTTATGAATCAACATGTTTATTTTAGTCTCTTTAACATGAGAAGTACCTTCATGTAAAACTTCTAATGCATGCCACACCTCATAAGCAGATTTATATGCCGACACTTTACTGAACTGTTCATAACTCAATGCACAAAATAAAATATTTAAGCCCTTAGCATTCAGAGTTTCATTTTCTTTTTCAGTAATTGTCCAAGTATTATAAGGAGTAGTTAACGGAGTATATGGTTTAGAAATCATGAACCACAACTTATGATCTATACTTTGAAGAAAAACAGTCATCCTATATTTCCAATATTCAAAATGTATTCCATCAAATAAAGGAGGACGATTAAGATTTTGGCCTTCATATAAAGAAAAATTACCATTCCCAATAGCCATCTTACCTTAGATTTTTCAACCTATTTGATTTTAAACAGTCTAAAAGCTTTAAAACAACTTGAGCCTTAAATCAAGAAAGTTAAACGTATGCTTAGATATTAATTTCTGTTTAAAAACATGGAAGGTAGAATAAGTAATGATATTAAATAAGTTGGTATAGATTTTATATCAAAGATTATTTACAAAGCTCTCATACCACTTGTAGGATCGTATGGCTACATAAGAGGGGGGTGAATTGTGTATTTATAATATTTTCTGAAATATAATTGAAACTTTAAAACTCAAAAACAAGTCGAGATAATGTTTTCATAAAATCATTTTTATTCAAGGTTTCAATTACAATATACAATTCAATTCTCCTCAGAAATTGTAGATGCAATTATATTTCGATACTATGTTTCATCTATTTAATTTCATAACTACAAATAGAGAAAACTAATTTGCGGAATTTAAAACATTTCTCCCTGTTTGAGATCTTTCTTCTTCTTCTTTTTCTTTCTTCTTTAGTAATTCTTCAGTGACAAATATCTTGTCTTTTTATGCTTCACCGAATTTGCTTTCTTCTGATACTTCAAATCTTTAGTGATGAAAATCTTACCTTTTTATGCTTCACTGAATTTTCTTCCACTTGAGAGATATTTCCCGAAGAGGTGTTTTTGATCCCTGAAAGAGATTTTTCTTTTGGTGTGTAGGGATGGTTTGATCCTTGAAAAGATTTTTCTTTTTGTTTGCAAGGATGGTTTGATCAACGAGAACTCTATACCTTTTATACTATATCTTCATTTCATGCATATCCTTCACGTTTAACCACTATCAGTTTTCCACTTCTCCACGTCTTTTCTTTTTCCTTCATCAAAACACACACGTTCCAACCCACGTTTATATTTTGAATTTCCTTTAATCATCAATCCTGGATCTCTAAAAAATTTCCTGCAAAATAAACTTTCTCGTCCAAAAATTTTTCATCAGTGTAATAAGAAGTCGTTACTTTAATGTTAACTAAACGAGTAACACAAGTATATATATATAACTTAACGTTTCTAACTTAACGAGTTCCTCATGTGCCATTTCACGTGACAAGTACTGTAGCTAACTCAACGAACTAAGTCTGTGGTGTTATGCTATCTCAACGAACCATCTCCGTTGTGTTATGATAACTCAACGAACCAGCTTAACCTTTCTTTCGGAAGGTTAAATGATAACTCACTGAAAACAGTTTAAGTTTCGAATAGTTACAGATGTAAGTCACCGAAAAACTCTTTATAATATAAAACTAGTGAGACATGTGTCAAGACTTGAAAACATGACTTAAGTTACCTTTTAGATAGTTACGACTGTAGGTCTCCAAAAAACTTTAACTCACCGATTCAGTAATAAACAAATGTTTTTATAATAAGAATTTTACCACGTGCAAAAATAACAACTTAAGTTTATAACGCTATCCTAACGCGTTGCCTTAGTGTTCAATATAGCAATTCAACGCGTTTAGTTATGTTAACTTAACGAGTTAAACATGTGCACCTCACATGATACAATACAACATTCGTAACTTATAATTTCACCACGTGTATAACACTAACTTAACGAGTTCATCTCTTCTTTTACTCACTAACTTAACGAGTTATCACGTGACCTATTTTAACCTTTAAGCCTTTAACTTAGCGAGTTCTCACGTGACCTCTATACAAACAAAACTCTAACTTAACGAGTTGTCTAAACGTGCACTGTTCATGATACAGAAGATATAACTTTAAAACATATCATTCTTTTCAATAAAACCACATGTTAACTTAACGTTTAGCTAAATGAGAAATTAATACAACAAAACGACTAGTTATTAACTTCAGATCCACTACAGACAAGTATTTATATCAGTAAGCTTTTTCTGTATTAATTGATGATTTTAATTTATTTTCACAAGCAATAATAATTTAGTAAATATGATTATTTTCATTCAGCACACATCATCAAAACAAAAATACTCAACACTTTACACTACATTTATGTAGGGGGAGCAATTTCTCATATAATAATTCATAACTTTTGAACTATTATATGTTTTCATGAAAGAATCTGCATAATTTCAGGAAATACACCTTAATTAAGTACATTTCTAAACTGTCGGTGACTTGCAGGTATTTTAATTCTTAAGTATCCGAATTTTCTATTGTTTCGGCAAGTTATATTACAAGTATCGGACAGTTGTGTTTTAAAACGTTCAATAGACTATTTTATTATTTCCTAAGGTACACGTGTCGAAATCATAATGCATGACTTAAGTGAATTTTCAGTAAGTTATCTGTAACTCTCTAAAATGCGTCTAGGCATCGGAAAGTTAGATTTGTAACTGTCCGAAACATCTCTTTATTATAAAATTGCTTAAGTACACGTGTCGTGATCTGGATGATTGACTTAAGTTATCTTTCAGAAGGTTATCTGTAACTCTCCGAAATGCACCTGAGCATCGGATTGTTAGGTTTATAAGTCTCCAAAACTTTCTGAACACCTTAAGTTCAAATTGTGCATGTGTTGAATTTCACTGCTTTATAATGTCTCACTCGAAACTCGAATAGCTATGTTTAAATCTTCGACTTTTCACACCTATTCCTACAAGAAACTCGAACAGTTATCATAAGTCTTCGAGTTTTCTCACTTTTTCACTTAGCTAGAAGTTATTTTCTTTATATGCACAGTTATGCTAAGTATTTTGCAATTGTTGGTTGTAAAACTTATATAATTATTGCAAGCACTCGAGTTATTTATCAGTAATGGATCTTGTATTTATGATTTCAATGATTGAATCCGTTTATAAACTCAAAGAGTTATGAATGTTTTCCTAACAACCTTTCGTGTTTCTACCTTGATAAAACCCTAGCTTCACAATCTTTCCTTCCACTAAGTTCTACAGTGAAAAGCGAAGATTAATCAACAATGTCAGGACGTGGAAGAGGACATGGTAGAATGACCAAAGTGCAGAAAAGAGAGCTGAAACTTCAGAAAATGTAGAATGAAATCAACGACATCTATTCAAGGTACACTTTTTCAAGTGAAATACTGCATGAAATAAGAAAAGTTGTTCAAGATGAGAAAAATTTCTGTTGGAAATTTATTCGAAATTATGCTGAAACACAGTTTAGACTAAAACAGACTGAACTTTCCGCATTGCATTTATGGAAAAGAAATTTACAACCTAACCCTACGGTTGTAAGTTCTTGACATGTACCAAAGACATCAATACAGTTTATCACTTATTATGGAAAGAAGTGGGAACCAATGATTGAAAATGCAAACAGGGAATTACAATCCTTGTATTCTCAACATTATTTTCCCCTAGCTATTTTAGATGATATTAAACAGTATATTGATGAACAGAAAACTACCATTAGCAAAATGGGCCTTTGAAGTGAAGGACAAAGAGTTTATCAACTCAAAATGGCAGAGGTGGAGAGCTTAAAACTCTATATTCCATTATTACCACCTAGGCATCATGATGAAGGACCATCAAGACAACAGGTGCCTTTAACAAGAGAAAATAAGACAATTTTAGAACCTCCTGAACAACCTGAAACACTGTAGACATATGGTTAGACAAAGAAAAAGGCAATTGAATATTTTGGACTAATTGCAGGTGTACAAGGAATATTGCAGCAAAAAGAAGAATTAGTGAAAAATGGAAAACTATGCTCCATTGCAGAAGCTGGACAAACATTTTTGTCAGGAATCCCAACAGATGTGACAAATATTGGCTTACAAGCATATACTTTAAGGTATTGTGTCACATTAGTGCATAATGTATCTTTTAATACAATGGACAGTTTTTCACACAATGCTGCAAGCACACATTCTTTTCCTACGGAAAGTGAGAATGTAGGAAATTTTGATGATATATATATAGATGATATCAAATTTGATGATATTATTGATGACATAGACACTAAGCCTATGAATTTTGAAGATATTTCATCTGAAGAGGAATGTACAGATATTCTTCCTCTTACTATATCTTGAACAGAGACTTTTGAATTTTGGTACAGTTGCTTTTACTACACTTTATATGTATGGTTATGTCTGTTACAATATATCGTATACTTGTTGATAAATGTATATAATCAACAACATACACAGTTACAAATAGAATATGGTACTACCAATGTCTCACATATACAAATTTCAGAAATACAAGATGATTCTATTCCACAGATAGATATAGAACATTCTTTCATACAGAGACAATTGTATAGATCACATATAGATATACAGGTTGCTGATATACAGATTGTTACAAAGACTGTTGCTACTGAAATGTTTCCAGAAGAACAAATAGAAGAAATTCAGCAGATTATTGATAAGACAATAACAGATATTTCAGACATTTATACTAGTTTTGATAGAAATTCCACTAGTTCTGAAAGATCTGACAATATAGATGCTGCTGATAATATTGAAACAAGTCCCAGGTTAGAACATCATGACAAGAAAATACCTAATCTTATATAGAGTTTAGATGCAAATACACTATTATGGTTCAGAAATAATTCCTATTATGACAAATTTCAGACATATAAAACTTTTACAGTTTTATATTCAAGACCAGTTAAGTTTGAAGGGATGGCACACATACGTGAACTGTTTAAATTTCAAGGCTTGTTGACTCTACTTCCACAACAGCCATACCATCTTGCTATACCCGAACTTCTTAGTTGTTTTTACTCAAACTTAACAATGGAAGAAGGTATTCCTGTTTCTAATATACAAGAAAATGATATGCATTTAACTCTAGATTTACTTCATCAAGTACTTGGTCTGAAAAATGAAGGAGTTAAATTATCAGAAAGAAAACAGGTTTATCGATTGGGATTGGACATTACAAGTTTAGCCAAAGATCCAACTGCCAACAAACCATTGACATTACTAAATGACTTAAATGGCCAAGCACATTTTATTGCAAAAATATTGCATGCTACATTATTTCAGAGGTTTGGTCATGGTGCAGAAGTTGGTAGATGTTGTCTTTATGCTACATACGCATTAATCAACCATATATAGGTGAACTGGTATGATATTTTTGTTTCTCATATCTTACATTTGCAGAGTAAATTATTTTATGGTGATACAATTTTGAGAATTGTGGCAAGTCAAATAGATATTACACCTTGGCCACAGAAAAGATTAAAGTCACGATCTTTCTCTACAAAGGAACTCCAAAAATACCAAGCAGCAGATACACTTATCCTTAGACAACAACAACAACAGGTTTGGCAAACACAGCAATAATCCACAGAATTTACAAAAACATAGCAACATACAGATATACAACAAGATATACATATAGATATACAAGGTATAATACATAGAGAAATACATACAGGTATAGATACAGACATACATACTGAATTTTTACAACAACCATCACAAGTTTCTCAAAATCATTTAGATCAGGCATTACTTAATCAGATAAACAGAGTTAGTACAGATATTGCAAAGAAAATTTCAGATACTCTGATTGATATTTTTCGAAGACAAAGAGGCTTGTGATTATACAAATTATGTATTACATGATTTATTTTTTGTAATTTGTAACCAAAACCATTATGTAAACTATTTATTGATTTTAATGTTACGCGATTATTTTTCACAATTTATGATATTAAATAGTTTTTGCTTAATCCATAAATCCTATGTATGGTTGACACTATTGTTTTGATTAATATATACTTAGTAAGATATCCTTCCTTACATTTATAAAACTTAACTTCCTAAAGGGGAGAAAATAGTTTGTTTACTCTTATATAATGCTAAAAAGGGGGAGATATAAATTATGTGACTTATTAGGTTTTGACATCATCAAAAAGGGGGAGATTGTTAGGTATTTAATTTTCATGATATATGCTTTATTAACATATTTAAATAAGTTTACATAATATTCTCTAAGTATATTTCTCTAAGTATAATAGTTAACAGATTATCGAAAAGTTTCATTTTTATGTCGGATAAATTAAAGATTTCTGAAGAGCTAGTTAAACTTTCGGATAGTTAACGTTTCGTTTTTGTCGAATACTTTATGTTAAAAACTTGTATAGTTAAGTTATCTGCACGTGTGTTTTTAATGTTTTAAGTTGTCACGTGTTTTCCATGTGCGTTCAGTAATGAAAAATCAAATAGTTAGATAACTGTTTGAGTTTTTATACGCATGGATAGATAACTGTTCGAGTTTTATAAAAGGACTAACGAATAGATAAGTTTCCTTGTTTAGTCATGTGTTTTGTAGGTGCAAAAACTCGAAGAGTTAAAGGATAAGTGTTTGAGTTTTACAGGAGTTAAAGGATAAATGTTCGAGTAAATCGAAGACTTAGAAGATATTCTACAAGACTCCAGGAAGATAAAGTTTCAATGAATCTACGAGTGGAGATCGTGGAAACTTAAAATGTTAGTGAAGAAAGTGGAAATTTAAATAGAAAGTAATTTGGATTAAAGAGAAAATTAGTACGTGGATTATAGATTGTGGATCAAGTGGATGAACAAGCTGTACATGAAAGACAACAAAGTTCGACTACTAATAGAGAGTACGAGCTACATTACAATAGAGGATCTCAATCTCAAAAACCATGTCTGAATATTCAATCTAGATCCCTAACTGAAAAGTTAAGTTTGAATATTCATATTTTGAAAAGTTCTCCAACATCAGAAGAAGTTTGAAATTCTGAGTAATTTTAGAAAAGGAGTGGCAAACATAAGAAGTCTGAAAATTCGACAACTAGAGAAAAAGAGATATAGAAGCTGAGCAAAGAGAAAGAAAAGAGCTGTGTGCATAAAGATCAAGTTTTATACAATTCAAAATTAGTTTTGAAAAAGAGCTTTGTTTTCCTATTTGAATTGTATATCAAAAATTACTGTATCAAAACCGTCAAGAAGGGAATTGAGCTGAAAAGATATTGTAAATTCTTTCTTGAAATAAAAGAATAGAATTTCATTTACGAGTGTTTTGTGCTCTTGTTTTATCCACTAGTTTAATTACTAAAGACACAATTCACTGCCCCTCTTGTGATACAGACGATCCTACAATAAGTTAACGAACTTACCCTATTGAGTTAACTATAACTAAATAGAGTACTGTAGTTAAGTCCACGAACTTAGTCCGTGGAGTTAACCATAACTCCACGGAGAAGTGAGTGAGAGAGTGAGAGTTTAAGCAGGAAAATAACTTGATTATCTACCAAAACTTAGAGCTTATTTATACTAAAACTCAGGATTTGGGGGCATTATCCGCAGAATCATTTAGAACTTAGCATAGTAGAGATTAGAGCGATTATGTTCCATTCCGTCACACCACGAAGACAAGATGATGCCAGAGTTTTGGGAGGAGATAGACACCACGAGATTTCTCAAAGAGTTAGAAGAATGACACACTCGACAAAAGATCAGAAACACGACGAGGGAAAAAGAACTCCAAAAGGTAGAATCTGACATCTTCTATTGGAGGAAAGTCTTGGTAGATTTGCATATTACTATACCTCAGATTGTGGAGACAATGATTAAGGTAGCAACGAAAGTTATAGTAAATAGAGAAAGAAGAATCAGGCTAGATTATGGTTCTTACAGGAAATTGCTGGTTGTGCAAGGGGTGAAATTAGGTATGAGCAATAGAGGAAAGTAGTTGAAGAACCTGTAGTTTTAGAGTCAGCTGTTGAAAAACTGGTTCCTAAGGGATAACAACTAGGACCTTCAGTTCCACCACCTAAACCACTAAAAAGGGTAGTAGTTATGGGGCCTTCTACTAAAGAAGAATTAAGAGAATTTGAAGAACTGGTTCGAGTTGGAAAAAACCAAGGAGAACTAGAAGATTTGGCAGTAGCTAAAGCACATTTGGTGTTTGATGCACTTCATAAAAGGAGGGTTGCAGAAAAGTTGAAGGCCCAATACAAAGTTAAAGTTGAACAACATCAAGAAACCACTTCCATACCTACTACAAGAGAAGCTGAAGCTGGTCCTTCAAGACCAGTAACTATAGAAAGAGTAAAATTGGAAGAGTTAGTACCTGTGGCTCGAGGGCCTACAAAGCCCATTTTAGTAGATTTAATCTCAAAGGAGGAGATAGTGTCTAAACCTCAAGAAGAGATTAAATATGAGATGCAAATATCAGTAGGGGGAAGAAGAAAGAACAGAAACTAAACAAGAAGCTGAACAAGTACACATTGAACAAGAAAGAAATGATTCGACAGATTCCACTGAAGAGGGAGAAACTCTTCAGCAAATTTTAGAGAGGATTCAAGAAAGAAGAGTGGGGAGTTCTGCTGGCTCTCCACCATAGACAGAAGCAGAAGCAAAAATGCAAGAATCTATTGAGCATTTCTAGCCAATTCAAGTTTAGCATGAGGAAGAAGAAATTCAAGAACAAACCCCTCTAGAGCAACAAATGCAAGTTCCTAACCCGGTTGAAGCTACCATTGTAAATGAAGTATACTTTTGGAGTTAGGAAGCTTATCATAAATATCAAGAGATAAAGGGGTATGATATTATTTATAGTAGGCTAGTAAATTAGGACGGTATGCAAGAAATTAAGGACTTATTTGAGTTCTAGGGTCTACTGCAATTTATTTCTCAACAAAGAGGGCATGCAGTATATGAGAATCTAGTGCCCTGTTTTTATGCAAATTTGAGAGAAGGAGAAAGTGGATTAATTTCCAACGTAGAGCAAGCTGATGTATATGAAAGGACTTCTAGATTTTGATAATGCAAAAATCAATGTAAGGTTTTGAATTGTATTTATCAAGATTAGTCTATACATCAAAAAGATCAGAAGACAAACAAATCGAAGTAGCAAACAGGTTGCAGTAAATCTCAGAATGTGCTGCCACAGATAATCGGACAGTTAAGAAGGATTGAATGATTGAATAGTTAAGGAATTAACTATCCGGAAGCTTAAAGGACTTTTCGAAGAGTTACAGGTATAACTATCCAAAAGTTAAGTCATTCAATTAATCACGTGCAGAAATACAGAACGGAAGCTTAAAGGACTTGTCGGAGAGTTAGATAACTATCCGAGTTTTCTTTTCGGAGAGTTAGATAACTATTCGAGTTTTTCGGTGAGTTACAGGTATAACTTTCTGGAACTTAAGTCATCCTCTTATGCACGTGCAGAATGGAGAAGCCGACAATCAAAAGCTTAAAGGAAAAATCAGAGAGTTAGATAACTATCTGAAATCTCAAAGAGAGTTTCGATGAGTTACAGTTTAACTATCCGAAACTTAAGTCACTGAATTTCCCATGTGCAGAATTCTAGATAGAAGCTCAAATAAGTTTTCGGAGAGTTAGAAAGATAACTATTCAAAATCTTGAAGCGTTTCGGTGAGTTACAGGGATAACCATCCGAAACTTAAGTCAGTCTTTTATGCACTTGTTGAATTAAAGCAATCGGAAAGTTAACAGAGGGTTACTATAACTAACTATCCGATAGTTACATAACTGTTCAGTAAGTTACAATTATAAGTATCTAATTGAATGACAGCTCGCAATATATATTCTGGAATCCTACATGGCAGAAAGGTTTAAGTGATCTTTCGGTGAGTTACAGATATTCTTCAAAGAGTTACACAACTAACTATTCGAAAGGTTAAGAAAATCGGAATGACATCTTGAAATAACTTTCTGAATGGTAACTTACCGTATTTGGGACTGAAGTCTAATCTAGTATAGTAGAATACATCCGTTGGAAGAAAATATGATCGTTACACATGTTTGGTATATATACAAGATACAGACAACGGATTTACAAAGTTTTTGCTCATATACATACTTACACCAAGCTCAATAGAAGAAAAGGTTTAGAGATCAAATCATCTTCAATAGTTACAGACTGAATTTCCTAAGCTCATCACGCACTCAACTCTGTTGCTCACAAGCTAGTGTTTACTGAAGTACATGGATCAAAACTTCAGAGAAAGGATTGATTGAAGCTTCGACAAGGAAGCTCAAGTGAATGGTTGGTTGGTTCTTGCTTAAACCTTAAAGCAAGTGATTGTAAGTTTGCAAGAGTTTAGTGAAGCCCAAGTATCCCTTGGGGGTGGGCTAGCCATTAGTGGTGAACCACCTAAAATCTCTATGTGAATTCTGTTATTGTGTGCTTGCTATCTCTTTACATTAAACTACTTCTAAAAGGTTAAGAAATGAATTATTACCATTCACCCCCCCTCTGGTAAGCCTTAAGGTCCTAACAGTATAGATAACACAAGAGCTTCTTCATAATATTTTCGGATTGAAAAATGAAGGAATAGAAATTCTAGAAAGCATAACTACAGTTGAGTGGACAAAACAAGTAATAAAGGACTGTTTAACTATCAATCCTGGTGTGCCATTATTAAACAGATTGAAGCACTTAAAGGGTAAAACACACATGGTAGCTAACATTTTAATTAAAAATGTCTACCATTTTAAAGACGTGCAAGACTGTTTAAAAGTTTTACAAATTTTATGAATGACATGGTTAAATGCATGATAATGGGTTAATGCTTGAAAATATCTGCATGCTGAAAAGTAAAATGTAAATTCTGCACAACAGGAAATGAACTGTAAGTTAAAAATTCATATAATGTTTAAATTTATTGAGTTACATTAGAAATTGCATTAATAACATGTATTTAACTTTAATTAAGTTGACAAAATGCAGGAGAGAAAAAAAAATATAGAAGTTAATATGAGGAGTAAGTTTTAGAAATTTGCTAAGTGTTAACTCAACGAACTTAGTTCATTAGTTAACCTTAACTCCACGAGGTCAATAATAAAATATAAGGTCACTACGTTGAGTTATCTGTAACTCAACGAAGTTAGTCCGTGGAGTTAGAAATAGTAACTGAAGCTGGTTCGTTGAGTTAACTGTAACTCAACGAGGTTAGTTTGTGGATTAAGCTGAACTGTTATTCTTTTAGCCATGAACAAAACTTCGTGAGTTAGTGGTTACTGAAATTTGAAATTAGAAATAGAACATGTATCCATAAAAATAGGAACCATACTGCACGTTACAAGACACGTTCTTGCAACAAGATTCATTTGCTTTATGGACGTGCATTATAAATATAGAATAGAATGTTATTTACGAGTTACCAGCACCTGAGGAGAAAAGAAAATTCGTAGGGGAACTGGAAGGAGAAGTAGCTGATTCAACTTCATCTGTCAACAACTATTTATTGAGAATAAAGCATCAGACTGGTATGTAATTAATCTTCTGCTATTTTACTTTATGTTAAGAGTTTATGAGCACATGGATTCGTTCTCCTAGCACTAAATGATTAGTAAGAACACCTACACTGGATTATTCAACACAAAGGCATATTGAAATATTTTCTAAATATTTTCTAAGAGATGGTTATATACTTTGTCACCTGATTCAATTTTTGCATGGACTGAATATTGCTTTGTTTTTCTGGAAAAATATTATCCAACACATCAAACAATTAAAAAGAAAAAGGAAATATTAATGTGTAGCCAAAAATATGGAGAATCAACAACTTAGCAAATTTTTCTAACAACTACTTTTCATCTTAATTTCTATATATATATATATATATATATATTTCAACTTAAGTAAAGTTAAATGCATTACATTAATGTAGTGTTCCAATTTAAATCTGAACATTATATGCATATTTAACTTATAGTTCATTTCCTGTTATGCAGAATTTAGAGTTTCTACAATTTGTAAACATATTTAGGTGTTTCTTAAATAATCGTGCCTTTAAGTACATCTTTCATTCAATTCAATTTCTTTTAAAACAATCTTGTAATGCTTCAAACATATATATAGATTAGAATTTCAATACAGCTTTAAATCATTCACTCACAAACATTAGTTCAAAAGCATCTTGTTGTTCAAACATTCATATATATAAATAGTTTACAATTACATACAATTAGATATTTTTCAATACAAGTAGATGAATAATACATTTTAATCCTTCTTTCTTAGTTCATCTACTTCCTTCTAGAGCTTTTCTAGTTATTGTTCTAGTTGATTAATTCGTTCTATAGCTCTTGTAAATTCTCTAGAAGGTACACTCATCTCAGCAGCAGTAGCAATATAATTTCTGTATTCTTTAACTGAAATGGTTCTTGATCTCATCCTTTTAGATGTCCATTTCATGAAATCTATTCCTTCCACCATTAATTCTAGTATCAAGTCCCTGAAGAATAATTTCTTCTTTGCAGATTTGATCTTTGATAGGAAAACTTGACACTAGTTAATTTGAACTTTATTTACAACTACATACGTGCCCATTTAACAAATTGACTTAGTTCAATGTCGTGGTCATACCTCTAATAGACAGTTTTAACTAAAATGTTTGCCACCATGTGTGCTTTCCCATTCAAATACTTTAGTCTGTTTAGTAATGGCACACTAGGGTCGATGGCCAAACATTGCTTGATTTCTTGTTCTGTCCATTCAGTTGCAGTTGTATTTTCCAAAATTTCAATCCCTTCATTTTTCAGTCCAAAAATGTTGTGGAGAAGCTTTGGTGTTATTTGAATATTAACTTCCTCTACATTAGAAATTAATTTTCCTTCTTACTCTCTTAAATTTGCATAAAAATTAGGTACTAAATTTTCATAAATTGCATGCCCTTTTGTCTTTGGAATAATTTCCAATAGGCCTTAGAATTCAAATAATTCTCTAATCTCCTCCATTCTCATCTAGTCTACTATCCTACTATAAATTATATCATACACCTTTATTTCTTGATACTTGTTATATGCTTCCTAACTCCAAAAGTGAGCTTCATTCAGAATTGTTACTTTAAACAGATCAGGAATTTGGATTTGTTGCTCTAGAGGGGTTTGTTCTTGAATTTCTTCATCAAGTTGTTGAGCTTGTTGTTGTACTTGTTGCTGAAAATAATTAGGAGATTCTTGTCTTTCATTTTTAGAATGTGGTAGAGAGCTCGTAAAACTTTCCACACTTTTATCTTGTATTTTCTTCATAAATTGTTGAAGAGTTTCTCCCTCTTTAGTGGAATTTATCGAATCATTTTCTTCTTGTTCAGCTTCTTCTCTTTCTTCTTCCTCCTTGTTAGGAATTTTGTTTTGATGATAAATGCTTGATTAAAGTTTATAAATAAGTCTAAATAATATTTTCTAAGTATAATAGTCACATAATTAAATGTTGACAAGTTATTAGAAAGTTTCATTTAAAATTTCGGATAGTTAAAGTTTTCAAATAGTTAAATTATTCAAATAGTTAGATTTTCAGATAGTTAAACTTTTCGATAGTTAACATTTCGATTTAGTCGAAGAGTTATGTTAAAAACTCGTATAGTTAAGTTATCTACATGTGTGCTTTTAATGTTTTAAGTTTTCACGTGTTTTCCATGTACGTTCGGTAATGAAAATCAAAGAGTTAGGTAACTGTTCGAGTTTTTATATGCATGGATAGATAATTATTCGAGTTTTATAAAATGATTAACGAACAGATAAGTTTTCCTTGTTCAGTCACATGTTTTGTAGGTGCAAAAACTCAAAGAGTTATAAATAAGTGTTTGAGTTTTTATAGGACTTAAAGGATAAGTGTTTGACTAAAGCGGTGACTTAGAAGATATTCTACAAATCTCCAAGGAGATAAAGTTTCGGTGAATCTACGAGTGGAAATCGTGGAAATTCAAAATGATAGTGGAGAAAGTGGAAATTTCAAAATGATAGTGGACATAGTGGAAATTTAAAAAGGATAGTGGAAATCGTAGATAATTTAGTACATGGATAATGGATTAAGTGGATGAACTTGCTGAACGTGTAGTTAGGTTCGACCACTAATAAAGAGTACGAGCTACATTACAATGAGGATCCCCAATCTCAAAAATCAAGTCTGAATATTCAATCCAGATCCCAATCACAAACTAAAAAGTCAAGTTTGAATATTCATATCTAGAAAAATTCTCCAACATCAGAAAAAGTTCGAAATTCCAAGCAATTTCAAAAAAAGAGCTACAAAGGCAAGAAGTTTGGAAATTCGACAATTGAAGAAGAAGAGATATAGAAGCTGAGCAAAAAGAAGGAAATGAGCTATGTGCATAAAGATCAGGTTTTATACAATTAAAAATTAGTTTTGAATAAGGACTTCATTTTCTATTTGAATTGTATATCAGACATTACTGTATCAAAAATGACAAGAAGGGAATTGTGCTGAAAAGATATTGTAAATTCTTTCTTTAAAGTTTATAAAGAATAGAATTTTATTTACAAGAGTTTTGTGCTCTTGTTTTATCCGCTGATAATTTAATTACTAAAGACACAATTCACCCCCCCTCTTGTGATACAACGATCCTACAACTGGTATTAGAGCATAATTAAAGAACTTTCATTTCCCTATTTAGGAATCAGTTTTTTCTATTATTTACTTAGGATCATTTGTTTAAAATGGATAATTCTGAAATCTTAGTTATGATTGAAGGACAGACCACTAATCGTCCTCCTATGTTCGAAGGTAGCAATTATGGCTATTGGAAATATAGGATGAAAGTATTCTTTTAGTCAATTGATTTCAAATTATGGCATACAATTAGCAATCTTATAGTGTTAGTTACGACTCCATATGATACTTGGACTTTTAATGAAAAGGAGGGAATGACACTGAATGCTAAAGGTTTAAACATCTTATTTTGTGCTTTATCTTATGATCAATTTAACAAAGTTTTTGCATATCAAATAGCATATGAGATATGGCATGCATTAGAAGTTGCCAACGAAGGTACTAACCAAGTCAAGGAATCTAAGATTAATATGTTAGTACATAAATATGAGCTTTTTAAAATGCATGAAAATGAATGTATCTCTGATATGTTTTCCCATTTTTTTTAGATTGTAAATTCATTAAAATCTTTAGGCAAGAAATTTGAGGAAAAAGACTTGGTAACAAAGATCCTTAGATCTTTAACTAAAATTTGGGCTTAAAAGACAACATTTATTGAAGAGTCCAAAGATTTAAATACATATACTCTTGATGATCTCATAGGCAATTTGACCACCTATGAAGTACAACATTTAGATCCAAAAGGGAAGAATCCTAGAAGGGATTGGCTTTTGAGGCTGATAAAGTCTTAGAAGTCACTAGTGATTCTGACAATGGTTTACTGTTGTTAATCAGAAAATTTAGAAATCTGTTGAAGAAACACAAGAACTTTAGGTCAGCAAAGACATTTAGAGATATGGAGAAGAAGTCATTCATGAAAGAAAAAATCATATGCTACAAGTGCAATAGGCCATGTCACTTTCAACATGACATGCAATTAGATTATTGTATTTCTGCAATGCTTGCTTAGATCTAAAATAAATTGAATTACCTTGAATTTGTAATACTGTACACAAAGAAGGTGATACCTGAAGCCGTGATTCAGAGTTTAATTCATCTTCAAGAACTTCTTTGTCAAAATGAATGTCATGTTGTTCCTCTGTGAAAATATTTTCTTGAAGCTACTTATGTACACTTGATTCTTTAGCTTCAACAGTGTAAGGAACATTTTCAATATCCACTACATTCATTTGTTCAGTTTCTATAGAAATATAGAGTTCAAATTTTGCACAAATTCAGCAGCCTGTGTATCTATCGGTAATTTTTCAATTTCTACAACAGATAGTTCCATTTGTACATGTTGTGAATTCTCAGACTCTGCTTCTATAGATTCTGAAGAAGGCTGGTTGACATTTAGCTCTTCTAGAGTCTTAACTTTTTCAATATCTACTACTCTAGACAATTCAACCTTAGAACTAGTTACTACCTCAACATTGTCAATTATATTTGCAATAACTTGTTCAATGTCAGTTGCCTGGTGCTCTGATTTTTCAATTTCTGCATCATCAAGACTTGTACTATTAGAAAAACTTGAGCTCATATTTGACTTGGATTTCTTCTCAAGTTTTCTAGCAAGAGAAAATAAAGTCTCATTATCTTCATCAGTTTCAGTATGTTCGAAACTGATGAGTTTATTAGATGCACTATAAGGTACAATGTCTAGACATATATTGTCCTTTGGAAATAAGTGCTCATCTGATTGTCCTTCTCCAGTAGACTTTGTTTCCTTAGACATAATTTTTCTGATTTTCCTTCTTCTATAAAATTTCTATTTCTCCTCGTCAAGTATTGCTGTTTTCTTTTAAAATTGCTCCATAAAAGTTTTTTGCTTTAATTTTTCAAAGGCACTTTCTATTGCTATAGCTTTTCAAAGACTGTCAACATTTCTTTTATCTATAGTAATATGTGATTCTACTTGTTTTGAATATAAAGGAGTAGGGATAGCTGATTCATGCTCTTCCTTAAATGCAAGTAGTATTGTACCGTTTATAGGTATTTGAGGAATTCTAGTTGATGTACTTACACATTTTTCCAAATATTTTACACATTGTTCTAAAAATGCAATTTCAGCACATTTCATTTTGTATTCTCTATCATATTTACTTCGAATACCCATATATGTAATATTTGCATCAGCATTTTGAAACTCTTGTCTAACTTTACCTAGTATACCTTGAGGAAAGAAGTAATCCCTATAAATTTCTGCTAACCTTTTGTCCACTCGAAGTATTTTCTTGAACCAAGTGCATGGAACTTCATCAGTATCTATTTCTTTTCTTTTTGCATCTCCTCTACTTTTACCTTTTCCTCTGCCACGACCTTTATAGAACTTGGAGACCATCGTCATAGGTTGTTATAGCAACAAGCGAGAAAGATTTTCTTGACAAGGTTTACAAAAAACCTAAGTGCCTGTGTAATAAGTATTTAAATAGGGTTTTTAGGTGAATAACTCAACTTGTATAAGTCGGGTTTGGATTTCAAATGAGTATTGAATATAGTTTATTCAATCAAGGTACTTGAAAAAATTCTAGTGTAACTCGTTGAGTTAACTAACTTAACAAGTAAAATGCTATCTAGAGGTAGTTTTACACGTTACCTTATGTAACATAACGTTCAGTTAGTACACTTAACAAAAAACAAGTTTTAGACGCTTTCAACTAAAACCTTTCGAAGACAACACACATGCTACACTTAACATTATCTTGAGAACATTGTAAATTATTCTAACATTCTCTTAAAATAGTTTGTTTGTCTTTTTAAATTGTTTCATCAAGATCTTAAGAGGATTTGAATTTAGGTTAACCAAGATTTGTATTCTGAATTATATTAATCTGGTTTGGACATTGTTAATCCTCTCCCTACAAATATACTTCTTATATATTCAATAACATACAAAATATACTTGTATAACAATAGATGTTAAGTATAACTATAGTTTTAAATTTTCTTTTTAGAACCTTTCGTTATCTTGAATTCATCAAAAATGATTTCCAAAATCAATTCGTACTGTATATGAATCAAAACACAACTTTGAACTCAATATGATTAATTCAAGGAGAATAAAAGAATGTATCTCAAATAAAGGTTTTCAAAAGTACTAATTTTGATTCAATAAATTAGTAATCATATTGGTAGAAACTATATTTGATTCAAAGATATCTATAATTAATGAAACTTTTTTTATTATTTTAAATATTGATAATTTTCTTTAAAAATTAGTTTGAAAAGCTTGAATCATACAAGAGCTTTCTAATATACCCTTGAAATGAGCTTTCAGTCAACAATCTTAGATCTGATCAGGACCTTAGGTTGCTAGATTTAAAGAATCCTTTTTTAGGACAACAATCCTTACATACCTATCTGCTCAAGTACAAAAGGCTTATGATCAAACTGATTAATAAACTCTTAAAGATTTTCACTTTGTAAGTACTTTTCATTTTAAGCACAGTATATATGTATTCCATTAATACAGATGCAATAAAAGACAAATCTCATACAATTTTTACTTCTATGATTTTACTGAAAATATGAATCAGTTTCAATAAGCTTATGCTTTTGATTAACATTTTAAGATGAGTTACATATAAATTATTCTACAAGTTTAATCAATCAAGTCAAATTCATGCATGATTATATGCACTTTCCTCGATTCAAAGAAAAACACTTAAACAAAATTTCAGAATTTCAGAAGTATTTAATGTTTTTCATTTACACTTCCACTTAAAATCGTGAAAACCATTAAAATTGATAACTTACTTAAAATCAATAAGATACTACTATGATTTTACAATAAATACATAATATCTTAAGCAGTAGTTTAGATATTACTTAGATATTTATGATAAGTATATAATATCTATGAGGTGAACAACATTGTTAGGTATTTAATTTTGATGATATATACTTCATTAAGATTTTTAAATAAGTCTACATAATATTCTCTAAGTATATTTCTCTAAGTATAATAGTTAACAGATTATCAGAAAGTTTCATTGTTATGTCGGATAAATTAAAGATTTCTAAAGAGTTAGATTTTCGATAGTTAAACTTTCGGATAGTTAACATTTTGTTTTTGTCAAATAGTTTATGTTAAAAACTCGTATAGTTAAGTTATCTGCACGTGTGTTTTTAATGTTTTTAGTTGTCACGTGTTTTCCATGTGCATTCGGTAACGAAAATCGAATAGTTAGATAATTGTTCGAGTTTTTATACGCATGGATAGATAACTATTCGAGTTTTATAAAAGGACTAACGAACAGATAAGTTTTTTTGTTTAGCCACGTGTTTTGCAAGTGCAAAAACTCGAAGAGTTAAAGGATAAGTGTTCGAGTTTTTACAGGACTTAAAGGATAAGTGTTCGACTAAATTGAAGACTTAGAAGATATTCTACAAGACTCTAAGAAGATAAAGTTTTGGTGAATCTATGAGTGGAGATCGTGGACACTCAAAAAGATAATAATTTGGATTAAAGAGAAAATTAGTACGTGGATTATGGATTGTGGATCAAGTGGATGAACATGCTGAACGTGAAAGACAACAGAGTTCGACTACAAATAGAGAGTACGAGCTACATTACAGCAGGTGATCCTAATCTCAAAAACCAAGTCTGAATATTCAATCCGGAACCCTAACTGAAAAGTTAAGTTTGAATATTCATATTCTGAAAAGTTCTCCAACATCAGAAGAAATTTGGAATTCCAAGAAATTTCAGAAAAGAAGCTGCAAATGTAAGAAGTCTGGAAATTCGACAACTAGAGAAGAAGAGATATAGAAGCTGAGCAAAGAGAAAGAAAGAAAGAAGCTGTGTGCATAAAGATCAGGTTTTATACAATTCAAAATTATTTTTGAATAAGAGCTTTCTTTTTCTATTTGAATTGTATATCAAACATTACTATATCAAAACCTTCAAGAAGGGAATTAAGCTGAAAAGATATTGTAAATTTTGTTTTTAAATAAAGAATAGAATTTCATTTATGAGTGTTTTGTGCTCTTGTTTTATCCTCTAGTATTTAATTACTAAAGACACAATTCACCCCCCCTCTTGTGATATAGACGATCCTACAACTGGTATTAGAGCTTCTATTTTTTACTTATTTTTTTTAGATTTACTATGCTTCGCTACAACTAGTATCAATGCACTTAAACTGTTTAAAGCATCCGAAAAGCCTTCATTTCTTTATTTAGGAATCGGTTTTTCCTGTCATTTACTTTGATTCATCTGTTTAAAATGGATAATTCTAAAATCTTAATTATGACTGAAGGACAGACCACTAATCGTCCTCCTTTATTCGAAGGTAGCAATTATGGCTACTGGAAATATAGGATGAAAGTATTCTTTCAGTCAATTGATTTCAAACTATGACATATAATTAGCAATCCTATAGTGTTCCTTACGACTCCATATGATACTTGGAATTTTGATGAAAAGGAGCGAATGACACTGAATGCTAAAGGTTTAAACATCTTGTTTTGTGCTTTATCTCATGATCAATTTAATAAAGTTTCTACATATCAAACTGCAAATGAGATATGACATGCATTAGAAGTTGCCAATGAAGGTACTAATCAGGTCAAGGAATCTAAGATCAATATGTTAGTACATAAATATGAGCTTTTTAAAATGCATGAAAATGAATGTATCTCTGACATGTTTTCTCGTTTTCTTGAGATTGTAAATTCATTAAAATCTTTAGGCAAGAAATTCGAGGAAAAATACTTGGTAAGAAAGATCCTTAGATCTTTAACTAAAATTTAGGCTCAAAAGACAACATCTATTGAAGAGTCCAAAGACTTAAATACATATACTCTCGATGATCTCATAGGAAATCTGACAGCCTATGAAGTACAACATTTAGATCCAAAAAGGAAAAATTCCTAGAAGGGATCTAGCTTTTGAGGTTGATAAAGTCTCAGAAGTCACTAGTGATTCTAACGATGATTTACTATTGTTGTCTAGAAAATTTAGAAATCTGTTGAAGAAACGTAGGAACTTCAAGTTAGCAAAGACATCTGGAGATATAGAGAAGAAGTCATTCACGAAAGACAAAAGTATATGCTACAAGTACAGTAGGCTGGGTCACTTTCAAACTGATTGTCCTCTCAACAAAGATAAGAAGAATTCGAGGAGGAATTTCAGGAATAATAAATTCAGAAAGAGAAGGGCGTTTAAAGTGACATGAGATGACTCTTCAGCTTCACAAAGTGAAGAAACAAAGGATTCAACATCAGATAATGAATCCTCATCAACATTAGATTTAGAAGAAAAACTAGCAAATGCATGCTTTATGGAAAAATCTAGTGAAGTATCCTCTAATCAAAATGCTAATTTTGATAGTTTTGATGGATTACTTGTTGAATACAATAGACTGGCCAGAAATATAAGAAAGTAAAATAGAAGGAAAGAACAATAGGAAAATGCTAGATGAATCTGAAAATAAGGTTGATTTTCTGAACTCTATGTTGAATAAATTTAAAGAAGAAAATCAAAGGCATGCATAGGAAATTTTAAAGTTCACTACTATAGAAAGAAAATTGCATGCTGATTGTGAAAATTTAATTGTTGATAAGAAGAAAATGATTTATGAAATTGAAAAACCAGAATTGACTATTACTGACTTAAATTCAGAAATTGATTTGTTAAAGATATAAGTCTGCGATCAAAAGGCTATATTAAGTAAATGAAATAATAGTCAAACTATAACAAATGAACTTAGTAGTAAAATATCAAATATAGAAAAACATGGTATTGGTTTACACGATGCATCTTCTGAAAATTATATATTGCATGATGGTACTACTAAAAATAATGTCTTTATTTCCAGTACTAAGAATAGTAAGAGAAAAACTATTCCGTGTGTGATTAAAAAGAGAGAAAAATATGTGCAAGTTGATAAAATGCAGCATATAAATGATAGCACACGAGGTAAGAATGTCAAAAGAAATTTTTAGAAAAATCAAGCTAAGACATTTGAGAATTTTAATATTCTTGATCAATTTTCTTCATATTTAAAGAATATCGGATATTGGAAATCAAATAATGATAGAAATGAAAATTTCAACTCTAGTTTAAATAGAGATAAATGTTCTGATAATTATAATACTAAGAGAAAGAAATGTAAGAATAATTATCAGAAAATAGATAAGTTGGAGTCTAAAAATGCAGATTATTTTGATATGACTCTCTAAAATTCTTGGACCCAATCAAAAATGGGTTCCAAGAGATAAAATCTCTTTTTGACTATTTTGTAGGTACACAAATCAAAATGGATAATGGATAGTGGAGCATCCAGCCACATGATTGGAGATATACGATTACTTACAGAAATAACAAAGACCAAGAATGGACAAGTTACCTTTGGAAATAAAAGCAAAACAAATATCCTTGCGTTTGGCAAGGTTTAGGTAACTGAGAAATTCTTTATAAATGATGTCTTATTAGTGGAAAACTTAGGTTTTAATTTATTGAGTGTTCCTGTTTTAATGAAGATTTACAAAGTAATTTTTGAAAAAGATTCCTGTAAAATTATGGACATGTCTACAAACGAAATTTTATTCATTGCATACAAGAAAGGATCCGTTTGTATTTTGAATTTTCCTTCAGATATTATTAAAGACAATGCTTGCTTAATTGCAAAATCAGATGAAGTTATTTTATGGCATAGAAGGCTAGGACACTCAAATTTAAAATTATTACAAAAGCTGTCTAAAAAGAATCTAGTTAGAGGTTTACCTAGTATTAAGTACTCGAAAGAGTTTATGTGTAATGCATGTCAACTAGGTAAATTATATAAAACATCCTTTAAAAGTTTAAATGAAATAACAAGCAAAAGAGTATTAGAACTAGTGCATATGGATTTATTTGGACCTACTAGGACAACTAGTCTAGGAGGTAAACATTATGCTTTTGTACTAGTTGATGACTATTCTAGATTTACTTAGGTCTATTTTCTAGCTAATAAAACTGAAGTTTTTGAAATATTTAAGATATTCTGTAGTAAAGTTCAGAATGAACAAAATGTTAAAATTCAAAAACTTAGGAGTGATCATGGTACAGAATTTGATAATGATCAAATGGACACCTTTTGTGAAGAATTAGGCATAGATCATAAGTACTCATTTCCAAGAGCTCCTTCACAAAATGGGATAGTAGAACGTAAAAACCGATCACTTCAGGAAATGTCCAGAACCATGTTAAATGAGAATAAGTTACCCCTATTTCTCTAGGCAGAAGTAGCTCATACAGCATGCTATGTTATAAATAGAGTATATCTAAGACCAATTTTAGATAAAACTCCTTATGAGATATGGTATAGCAGGGTTCTCAAAATAAATTATTTAAAACCCTTTGGCTGTAAGTGTTTTATTTTAAACACTAAGGAACGAAGAGACAAATTTAGAGCCAAATCAGATGAAGGTATTTTTGTTGGTTATACCATTAGAAGTAAAGCATATAGAGTTTATAATAAATCAACAAAAACCATTGAGGAAACCCTACATGTAAAATTTCATGAAAATTCTCATTTGGATATTAGACATGCTGAAAACTTTGATTCAGAAATTCTCCCAGAAATGGTATCAAATGATGTTGACAGAGAAATTGAGAGATTATCTGACAGAATAAGAAATATAAACTTAAATGATGAAAATTTAGAAGAAAATAATGTCATACCTATAGAAAATATGGAACAACATAGAAATTGGTGTTATGCTTCATCTCATCTTATTGATCAGATAATAGGCGATCCTAATCAAGGAGTTAGGACTATGTCATTAGTAGTCAACATTTGTGGTGCTCATTCATTTGTTTCTTTACTAGAACCTAAGAAACTTGAAGATGCCTTAGAAGATGAATTTTGGTATTTAGCTATGCAAGATGAGCTAAATCAATTTATAAGAAATGAGGTATGGGATCTAGTTCCAACACCTGAAAATCAGTCCATAATTGGAACAAGGTGGGTATTTAGAAACAAAGTAGATCAAGATGGACATATAGTTAAAAATAAAGCTAGATTAGTTGCTCAAGGTTACAAGCAAGAGGAAGGAATTGACTATGATGAAACATTTGCTCCTGTTGCTAGACTAGAATCAATACGAATTTTGTTAGCATATGCTTGTTATATGGATTTCAAATTATATCAAATGGATGTTAAGATTGCTTTTTTAAATGGATATATAAAAGAAGAAGTGTATGTAAAACAACCTCTAGGTTTTGAAGATTCAAAACATCCTGAGTATGTTTACAAGCTTAAGAAGGCACTATATGGCCTTAAACAAGCTCCTAGGTCTTGGTATGAAAGATTATCTAAATTTCTTATAGAAAAAGGGTATTCTATGGGAAAGGTAGATCACACTCTTTTTATCAAGTAGATCGAAAAAGATATATTAGTAGTTCAAATCTATGTAGATGACATCATATTTGGAGCAACAAATGATAAATTAGTTGAGTCCTTTTCGAAAGACATGAGTAATCAATTTGAAATGAGTATGATGGGTGAACTATCATTTTTCCTAGGTTTACAAATTAAGCAACTAGATCAGGGTACTTTTATTTCACAAGAAAAATATACTCAAGCTTTATTAAAGAGGTTTGGCTTAGACAACACTAAAACAAAGAATACACCAATGAGTATTATCACCAAGTTGGATAAAGATGACTACGGAAAAACTGTAGATGTAAAACAATATAGAAGTATGATTGGTTCATTACTCTATTTAACAGCTAGTCGACCAGATATTATGTTTAGTGTGTGTACTTGTGCTAGATATCAATCTAATCCTAAGGAATCACACCTACTCGCTGTTAAACGAATTTTTAAATATCTATTAGGAACCATCAATTTTGGACTGTTTTACTTTAAACACAGTTCTTTAAACTTAGTAGGTTATAGTGATGCTGATTTTGCAGGATGTAAGTCTGAAAGAAAAAGCACTAGTGGCACTTGTCAATTGTTAGGTAATTCTTTAGTGTCATGGTTCAGCCAAAAGCAAAATTGTGTAGCACTATTTACAACTGAAGCTGAATATATGGCTGCTACACTTTGCTGTGCTCAAATCATGTGGATCAGACAAACTTTAAAAGATTTTAATTTAGACTATGAACCAACTAAGATTTTTTGTGATAGTAGTTCTGCAATAAGTTTAACTAAAAATCCTGTCTTACATTCACGAGCAAAACATATAGAAGTTCGACATCATTTTCTAAGGGATAATGTTATAAAAGGAAAAATAGTATTAAATTTTGTTCCTACCACAGAACAATTAGCAGATCTATTTACAAAACCCTTAGATGAAAATACTTTTTCAAAATTACGATTAGAACTTGGTATCTGTAGGTTATTTGATGTTTAAATTGTCTTGTTCATTGTATTTTGGTTTGTTATAAGGTAGTTTTAGAATTTAATTTTTTATTATAAAAAAAAAAAATTCTATTTTCGAATTACGTTTTTCTAGTAGTTAAGAATTTATGAAATTCTAAGTTTTACTGAAATCAATTTATTTAAGAAAAATTCAGAAAAGATTACTTAAGGAAAATTAAATTGATTCAATGTGAGTGCCAACTGTATTTTTCTTACTTATGTATTTTAACAAGAAAATACATAGAAAATATGTACTTTTTATTAAAGGAAAGTTATTAACATTCTGTTAGAAAAATTAAGTCTTGCGGTTGCCTCTAATTTAAATCTACTGTTTTATTTCTTTTTTGTCTGCAATTACTTGAGTAATTGGTTATCTTTCCCCTAAGCAAGGGATTATGGTCACATAAAAAGATGATATTGTGGGAGGTAATACATAATATATATATATATATGAATATAAAGAAGAAAAAAGGGGCAATGTACTCGAGCTTAATTTCTTTTTCACAATGTTTTAACAATCCTACCATAATCTGTGCATATAATCCTTGTTATTTTTTTTGTTATTATCTACTCTTTACACATAATGCACGATATTTATTGTCTTAAATTTGTGTCTCATTATTGAATTCTTTTAAGTTCCTAAAGGTATCTCTCTATGACTTTTCTTTTGTAAATTGACTAAGATAAAAGCTAGAAAGTCTAAATTGTTAACTCTACTACTTATTTCTGTATTTAATTCAAATTAAAAAAAAGAAAATGAGAGACTCAAATCTATTTAAGGCTTAGCATCCTCTTTAAGTAAGCTATTTGACCTTTTAAAGCCAAATCTACTTAGGGCTTGGCAACCCAGATTAAGTATGCCATAGATTTTTTACACTACATCTATCTAGGGGGAGCAATTTCTCGTATAATAATTCATTTCTTATGAACTACTATATGTTTTCATGAAAGAATCTGCATAATTTCAGGAAATACACTTTAATTAAGTACATTTTTGAACTGTCGGTGACTTGCAAGTTTTTTTTTCTTAAGTATCCAAATTTTCTATTGTTTCGGGACGTTATATTGCAAGTATCGAGCAATTGTGTTTTAAAGTGTTCAATAGACTATTTTATTATTTCCTGAAGTACACATGTCGAAACCATAATGCATGACTTAAGTAGATTTTCGGTAAATTATCTGTAACTCTCCGAAATGCGTCTAGACTATTTTATTTTTTCCTGCTTAAGTACATGTGTTGTGATCTCAAAGATTGACTTAAGCTATCTTTCGGAAGGTTATCTGTAACTCTTCGAAATGCACTTGAGCATCGAATAGTTAGGTTTATAAGTCTCTGAAACTTTTTAAGCACCATAAGTTCAAATTGTGCACGTGTTGAATTTCACTACTTTATAATGTCTTAGTTGAAACTCGAATAGTTATGTTTAACTCTTCGACTTTCACACCTATACATTCGAGAAACTCGAATAATTAACTTAATATTATTATTATTATTATTTTGAAAGACTTAATCTCTGACAATAACTATTCATGTTTGTCGTATACTTATGTGCTTTACTGCTCACAAAACTCGAATAGTTATCATAAGTCTTCGAGTTTTCTCACTTTTCACTTAGCTTGAAGTTTTTTTCTTTATACGAACAGTTATGCTAAGTACTCTACAATTGTTGGTTGTAAAACTTGTATAGTTATTGCAAGCACTCGAGTTATTTATCGATAACGGATCTTATATTTATGATTTCAATGGTTGAATCTATTTATCCATTTAAAAACTCGAACAGTTATAAATGTTTTACTAACAACCTTCTATGTTTCTACCTTGGTAAAACCCTAGCTTCACAATCTTTACTTCCATTAAGTTCTACAGTGCAAAGCGAAGATTACTCGACAATGTCAGGACATGGAAGAGGACGTGGTAGAATGACAAAAGTGCAGAAAAGAGAGCTGGAAATTCAGAAAATACAAAGTGAAATCAACGACATCTACTCAAGGTACACTTTTTCAAATGAAGTACTACATGAAATAAGAAAAGCTGTTCAAGATGAGAAAAATTTCTGTTGGAAATTTAATTGAAATTATGCTAAAACACAGTTTAGACTAAAATAGATTGAACATTCCGCATTACATTTATGAAAAAGAAATTTACAACCTAACCCTGCGGTTGTAAGTTCTGGACATGTACAAGAGACATCGGTATAGTCTATCACTTATTATGGAAAGAAGTGGGGACTAATGATCGAAAATGCAAACACGGAATTACAATCCTTGTATTCCCAACATTATTTTCCCCCAGCTGTTTTAGATGATATTAAACAGTATATCGATGAACAGAAAACTACCATTAGCAAAATGGGCCTTCGAAGTGAAGGACAAAGAGTTTATCAACTCAAAATGGCAGAGGTGGAGAGCTTAAAACTCTATATTCCATTATTACCACCTAGGCATCATGGTGAAGGACCATCAAGACAATAGGTGCCTTTAACAAGAGAAATTAAGATAATTTTAGAACCTCCTAAACAACCTGAAATACTACAGACATATAGTCGGACAAAGAAAAAGACAATTGAATATTTTGGACTAACTACAGGTGTACAAGGAATATTGCAGCAAAAAGAAGAATTAGTGAAAAATGGAAAACTATGCTCTATTACAGAAGCTGGACAGACATTTTTGTCAGGAATCCCAGCAAATGTGACAAATATTGGCTTACAAGCATATACTCTAAGGCATTGTGTCACATTAGTGCATAATGTATCTTTTAATACAATGGACAATTTTTCACACAATGCTGCAAGCACACATTCTTTTCCTACAGAAAGAGAGCATGTAGGAAATTTTGATGATACATATACAGATGATATACAATTTGATGATATTTTTGATAACAAAGACACTGAGTCTATGAATTGTGAAGATATTTCATCTAAAGAGGAATGTACAACTATTCTTCCTCTTACTGTATCTCGAACAGAGACTTTTGAATTTTGGTACAGTTGCTTATACAACACTTTATGTATATGGTTATGTCTGTTACAGTATATCGTATACTTGTTGATAAATGTATATAATCAACAACATACATAGTTACAAATAGAATATGATACTACCAATGTCTCACATATACAAATTTCAGAAATATAGGATGATTCTATTCCACAGACAGATATAGAACATTCTTTCATACAAAGACAGTTGTATAGATCAAATATAGATATACATGTTGTTGATATACAGATTATTACAGAGACTGTTGTTACTGAAATGTTTCTAGAAGAACAAACAGAAGAATTTTAGCAGATTATTGATACGACAATAACAGATATTTCAGACATTTATACTAGTTTTGATGGAAATTCCACCAGTTCTGAAAGATCTGAAAATTTAGATGCTACTGATAATTTTGAAACAAGTCCCATTTCAGAACATCATGATAGGAAAATACCTAATCCTAAACAGAGTTTAGATGAAAATACACTATTATAGTTTAGAAATAATTCTTGTTATGACAAATTTCAGACATATAAAACTTTTACAGTTTTATATTCAAGACCAGTTAAGTTTGAAGGGATGGCACACATACGAGAACTATTTGAATTTCAAGGCTTGTTGACTCTACTTCCACAATAGCCATGCCATCTTGCTATTCTCAAACTTATCAATTGTTTTTACACAAACTTAACAATGGAAGAAGGTATTCCTGTTTCTAATATACAAGACAATGACATATATTTAACTCCAGATTTACTCCATCAGGTACATGGTTTGAAAAATGAAGGAGTTAAATTATCAGAAAGAAAACAGGTTTATCGATTGGGATGAGACATTACAAGTTTAGCCAAAGATCCAATTGCCAATAAACCATTGACATTACTAAATGACTTAAATGGCCAAGCACACTTTATTGCAAAAATATTGCATGCTACATTGTTTCAGAGGTTTGGTCATGGGGCAGAAGTTGGCAGATGTTGTCTTTATGCTACATATGCATTAATAAACCATATACAAGTGAACTAGTATGATATTTTTGTTTCTCATATCTTACATTTGCAAAGTAAATTATTTTATGGTGATACGATTTTGAGAATTATGGCAAGTCAAACAGATGTTACACCTTGGCCACAGAAAAGATTAAAGTTAAGATCTTTCTCTACAAAGGAACACCAAAAATACCAGGAAGTAGATATGCCTGTCCTCAGACGACAACAACAGGATCGGCAAACATAGTCACAATAGCAACAGCAACAATCCACATAATTTACAGAAACACAGCAACATACAAATATACATATAGATATACAACATACAGATTGAATATATAGTTATCTAACTATTCAATTTTTCATTACAGAACACACATGGAAAACACATGACAACTTAAAACATTAAAAACACACATGTAGATAACTTAACTATACGAGTTTTTAACATAAAGTATTCGACAAAAATGAAACGTTAACTATCCGAAAGTTTAACTATTGCAAATCTAGCTCTTCGAAAATCTTTAATTTATCCAACATAAAAATGAAACTTTCCGATGATCTGTTAACTATTATACTTAGAGAATATTATGTAGACTTATTTAAATACGTTAATAAAGCATATATCATCAAAATTAAATACCTAACAATCATCCCCTTTTTGGTGATGTCAAAACCTAATAAATCACATAATTTAAATCTCCCCCTTTTTGGCATTATAAAAAAGTAAACAAACTATTTTCTCCCCCTTTAGGAAGTTAAGTTTTATAAATGTAAGGAAGGATATCTTACTAAGTATATATTAATCAAAACGATAGTGTAAACCATACATAGGATTTATGGATTAAACAGAAACTGTTTAATATCATAAACTATGAAAAATAATCACGTAACATTAAAATCAGTAAACAGTTTACATAATAGTTTTGGTTACAAATTACAAAAAAATAAATCATGTAATACATAATTTGTATAATCACAAGCCTCTTTGTCTTCGAAAAATATCAATGAGAGTATCTGAAATTTTTTTTGTAATATCTGTACTAACTCTATTTATCTGATCAAGTAATGCCTGATCTAAATCATTTTGAGAAACTTGTGATGGTTGCTGTAAAAATTCAGTATGTATGTCTATATCTATACCTATATGTATTTCTCTATGTATACCTTGTATATCTGTATGTTGCTGTGTTTCTGTAAATTTTGTGAATTGTTGTTGTGTTTGTCGATCCTATTGTTGTTGTTGTTGTTGTCTGAGGACATGTGTATCTGCTTCCTGGTATTTTTGGAGTTCCTTTGTAGAGAAAGATCTTGACTTTAATCTTTTCTATGGCCAAGGTGTAATATCTATTTGACTTGCCACAATTCTCAAAATCGTATCATCATAAAATAATTTACTCTGCAAATGTAAGATATGAGAAACAAAAATTTCATACCAGTTCACCTGTATATGGTTTATTAATGCGTATGTAGCATAAAGACAACATTTGCCAACTTCTGCCCCATGACCAAACCTCTGAAACAATGTAGCATGCAATATTTTTGCAATAAAACGTGCTTGGCCATTTAAGTCATTTAGTAATGTCAATGTTTTGTTACCAATTGGATCTTCGGCTAAACTTGCAATGTCCCATCCCAATCGATAAACCTATTTTCTTTCTGATAATTTAACTCCTTCATTTTTCAGACCAAGTACCTGATGAAGTAAATCTGGAGTTAAATATATTTCATTTTCTTGTATATTAGAAACAGGAATACCTTCTTCCACTGTTAAGTTTAAGTAAAAACAATTAAGAAGTTTGGGTATAGCAAGATGGCCTGGCTATTGTGAAAGTAGAGTCAACAAACCTTGAAATTCAAGCAGTTCATGTATGTGTGCCATCCCTTCAAACTTAACTAGTCTTGAATATAAAACTGTAAAAGTTTTATATGTGTGAAATTTGTCATAACAAGAATTATTTCTGAACCATAATAGTGTATTTTTATCTAAACTCTGTTCAAGATTAGGTATTTTCCTGTCATGATGTTCTGATCTAGGACTTGTTTCAATATTATCAGCAACATCTATATTGTCAAATCTTTCAGAACTAGTGGAATTTCTATCAAAACTAGTATAAATGTTTGAAATATCTGTTATTGTCGTATCAATAATCTACTGAATTTCTTCTGTTTGTTCTTCTGGAAACATTTCAATAGCAATAGTCTCTGTAACAATCTGTATATCAGCAACCTGTATATCTATATGTGATCTATATAACTATCTCTGTATGAAAGAATGTTCTATATCTGTCTGTGGAATAGAATCATCCTGTATTTCTGAAATTTGTATATGTGAGACATGGGTAGTATCATATTCTATTTGTAACTGTGTATGTTGTTGATTATATACATTTATCAACAAGTATATGATATATTGTAACAGACATAACCATACATATAAAATGTAGTATAAGCAACTGTACCAAAATTCAAAAGTCTCTGTCCGAGATACAGTAAGAGAAAGTATATCTGTACATTCCTCTTTAGATGAAATATCTTCAAAATTCATAGACTCACTGTCTATGTCATCAATAATATCATCAAATTTGATATCATCTGTATATATATCATCAAAATTTCCTACATTCTCACTTTCCATAGGAAAAGAATTTGTGCTTGCATCATTGTGTGAAAAACTGTCCATTGTATTAAAAGATACATTATGCACTAATGTGACACAATACATTAGAGTATATGCTTGTAAGCCAATATTTGTCACATCTATTGGGATTCCTAACAAAAATGTCTGTCCAGCTTCTGCAATGGAGCATAGTTTTCCATTTTTCATTGATTCTTCTTTTTGCTGCAATATTCCTTGTACACCTATAGTTAGTCCAAAATATTTAATTGTCTTTTTCTTTGTCCGACTATATGTCTGTAGTGTTTCAGGTTGTTCAGGAAGTTCTAAAATTGTCTTAATTTCTCCTGTTAAAGGCACTTGTTGTCTTGATGGTCCTTCACCATGATGCCTAGGTGGTAATAATGGAATATAAGTTTTAAGCTCTCCACCTCTGCCATTTTGAGTTGATAAACTCTTTGTCCTTCACTTTGAAGGCCTATTTTGCTAATGGCAGTTTTCTGTTCATCGATATACTATTTAATATCATCTAAAACAACTAGGGGAAAGTAATGTTGGGAATACAAGGATTGTAATTCCCTATTTGCATTTTCGATCACTGGTACCCACTTCTTTCCATAATAAGTGATAGACTGTACTGATGTCTCTAGTACATGTCCAAAACTTACAACCGTAGGTTAGGTTGTAAATTTCTTTTCCATAAATGGAATGCAGAAAGTTTAGTCTATTTTAGTCTAAATTGTGTTTCAGCATAATTTCAAATAAATTTCCAACAAAAATTTTTCTCTTCTTGAACAGCTTTTCTTATTTCATGCAGTACTTCATTTGAAAAAGTGTACCTTGAATAGATGTCATTGATTTCATTCTGCATTTTCGAAAGTTCCAACTCTCTTTTCTACACTTTGGTCATTCTACCACGTCCTCTTTCACGTCCTAACATTGTTGATTAATCTTCGCTTTGCACTGTAGTACTTAGTGGAAGGAAAGATTGTGAAGCTAGGGTTTTACCAAGGTAGAAACATGAAAGGTTGTTAGTAAAACATTCATAACTCTTCGAGTTTATAAATGGATAAATGGATTCAATCATTGAAATCATAAATAGAAGATTTGTTACCAATAAATAACTCGAGTGCTTGCAATAACTGTATAAGTTTTACAACCAACAATTATAGAATACTTAGCGTAACTATTCATATAAAGAAAATAACTTCAGGCTAAGTGAAAAAGTGAGAAAACTCGAAGACTTATGATAACTGTTTGAGTTTCTCGAAGGAATAGGTGTGAAAAGTCGAAGAGTTAAACATAACTGTTCGAGTTTCAATTGAGACATTATAAAGTAGTGAAATTCAACACGTGCACAATTTGAACTTAAGGTGTTCAGAAAGTTTCGGAGACTTATAAACCTAACTATCTGATGCTCAGGTGCATTTCGAAGAGTTACAGATAACCTTCCGAAAGATAACTTAAGTCAATCATCTAGATCACGACACATGTACTTAAGCAGTTTTATAATAAAGAGATGTTTCAGACAGTTACAAATCTAACTTTTCGATGCCCAGACGCATTTCAAAGAGTTATAGATAACTTACCAAAAATCCACTTAAGTCATGCATTATGGTTTCGACACGTGTACTTCAGGAAATAATAAAATAGTCTATTGAATGTTTTAAAACACAACTGTCCGATACTTATAATATAACTTGCCGGAATAATAGAAAATTCGGATACTTAAGAATTAAAATACCTACAAGTCACCGACAGTTTAGAAATGTACTTAATTAAGGTGTATTTCCAGAAATTATGTAGACTTTTTCATGAAAACATATAATAGTTCATAAGATATGAATTATTATACGAGAAATTGCTCCCCTTACATAAATGTAGTGTAAAGAATCTATGGCGTACTTAATTTGGGTTGCCAAGCCCTAAGTAGATTTGGCTTAAAAAGGTCAAATAGCTTACTTAAAGAGGATGCTAAGCCTTAAATAGATTTGAGTCTCTCCTTTTTTCTTTTTTCTTTTTTAATTTGAATGAATTACAGAAATAAGTAGTAAAGTTAACAATTTAGACTTTTTGGCTTTTATCTTATTCAGTTTACAAAAGATAATTCATAGAGATATACCTACAGAAACTTAAAAAAATTCAATAATGAGTACACAACTTAAGACAATAAATATCGTACATTATGTGTAAAGAGTAGATAATAACAAAAATAACAAGGATTATATGCACAGATTATAGTAAGATTGTTATAACACCTTGAAAGATAAATTAAGCTTGAGTACGTTGCCCCCTTTTTTTTTTATTATATTCATATATATATATTTTATGTATTACCTCCCATAATATCATATTTTTACATGATCACAATCCCTTGCTTAGGGGAAAGATAACCAATTACTCAATGACAAGTGAGAACAGGTAATTTTTTTTATTTTTTTTAAAATATAATCTGAATTACTTGCAAAATGAGTTTTCAGTCAGCACATCCCAAACCAATTGGTTTAAGTAACTAGGGTTTAAGATCCCCCAACGAACTTAATTACTCAAGTAATTATAGACAAAAAATAAACAAAAATAAAACAAGACAGTTAATTAAATTAGAGGCAACCGCAAGACTTAATTTTTCTAACAGAATGTTAATAACTTTCCTTTAATAAAAAGTACATACTTTCTATGTATTTTCCTGTTAAAATCTCTGTAATAGTATATACATAAGTAAAAAAATATAGTTGGCACTCACATTGAATCAATTTAAATTTTCCTTAAGTAATCTTTTCTGAATTTTTCTTAAATAAATTGACTTCAATAAAAGTCAGAATTTCATAAATTCTTAACTACCAGAAAATTGTAATTCGAAAATAGATATTTTGTTTTGTTTTTTTTTTAATAATAAAGACATTAAATTCTAAAACTACCTTATAACAAACCAAAATACAATGAACAGGACCATTTAAATATCAGATAACCTACAGATACCAAGTTCTAATCGTAATTTTGAGAATGTATTTTCATCTAAGGGTTTTGTAAATAGATCTGCTAATTGTTTTGTGGTAGGAACAAAATTTAATACTATTTTTCCTTTTATAACATTATCCCTTAGAAAATGATGTCGAACTTCTATATGTTTTGCTCGTGAATGTAAGACAGGATTTTTAGATAAACTAATTGCAGAATTACTATCACAGAAAATCTTAGTTGGTTCATAGTCTAAATTAAAATCTTTTAAGGTTTGTCTGATCCATAGGATTTGAGCACAGCAAAGTGTAGCAGCTATATATTCAGCTTCAGTTGTAGATAATGCTACACAATTTTGCTTTTTGCTAAACCATGACACTAAAGAATTACCTAACAATTGACAAGTGCCACTAGTGCTTTTTCTTTCAGACTTACATCCTGTGAAATCAGTATCACTATAACCTACTAAGTTTAAAGAACTGTGTTTAAAGTAAAATAGTCCGAAATTGATGGTTCCTAATAGATATTTAAAAATTTGTTTAACAGCAAGTAGGTGTGATTCCTTAGGATTTGATTGATATCTAGCACAAGTACACACACTAAACATAATATCTGGTCGGCTAGCTGTTAAATAGAGTAATGAACCAATCATACTTCTATATTGTTTTACATCTATAGTTTTTCCAAAGTCATCTTTATCCAACTTGGTGATAGTACTCATTGGTGTATTCTTTATTTTAGTGTTGTCTAAACCAAACCTCTTTAATAAATCTTGAGTATATTTTTCTTGTGAAATAAAAGTACCCTGATCTAATTGTTTAATTTGTAAGCCTAGGAAAAATGATAGTTCACCCATCATACTCATTTCAAATTGATTACTCATGTCTTTCGAAAAGGACTCAACTAATTTATCATTTGTTGCTCCAAATATGATGTCATCTACATAGATTTGAACTACTAATATATCTTTTTCGATCTTCTTGATAAAAAGAGTGTGATCTGCCTTTCCCATAGAATACCCTTTTTCCATAAGAAATTTAGATAATCTTTCATACCAAGACCTAAGAGCTTGTTTAAGGCCATATAGTGCCTTTTAAAGCTTGTAAACATACTCAGGATGTTTTGAATCTTCAAAACCTGGAGGTTGTTTTACATACACTTCTTCTTTTATATATCCATTTAAAAAAGCAATCTTAACATCCATTTGATATAATTTGAAATCCATATAACAAGCATAAGCTAACAAAATTCATATTGATTCTAGTCTAGCAATAGGAGCAAATGTTTCATCATAGTCAATTCCTTCCTCTTGCTTGTAACCTTGAGCAACTAATCTAGCTTTATTTTTAACTATATGTCCATCTTGATCTACTTTGTTTCTAAATACCCACCTAGTTCCTATTATAGACTGATTTTCAAGTGGTGGAACTAGATCCCATACCTCATTTCTTATAAATTGATTTAGCTCATCTTGCATAGCTAAATACCAAAATTCATCTTCTAAGGCATCTTCAATTATCTTAGGTTCTAGTAAAGAAACAAATGAATAAGCACCACAAATGTTGACTACTGATGATCGAGTCCTAACTCCTTGATTAGGATCGCCTATTATCTAAGCAATAAGATGAGATGAAGCATAATGCCAATTTCTATGTTGTTCCATATTTTCTATAGGTATGACATTATTTTCTTCTAAATTTTCATCATTCAAACTTAGATTTCTTATTTCGTTAGATAATCTATCAATTTCTCTGTCAACATTATTTGGTACTATTTCTAGGAGAATTTCTGAATCAAAGTTTTCGGCATGTCTTAAATCTAAATGAGAATTTTCATGAAATTTCACATGTAGGGTTTCCTCAATGGTTTTTGTTGATTTATTATAAACTTTATATGCTTTACTTCTAATGGAATAACCAACAAAAATCCCTTCATCTGATTTGGCTTTAAATTTGTCTCTTCGTTTCGTAATGTTTAAAATAAAACACTTACAGCCAAAGGGTTTTAAATAACTTATTTTGGGAACCCTGTTATACCATATCTCATAAGGAGTTTTATCTAAAATTGGTCTTAGATGTACTCTATTTATAACATAGCATGCTCTATGAACTGCTTCTGCCTAGAGAAAAAGAGGTAACTTATTCTCATCTAACATAGTCCTGGACATTTCCTGAAGTGATCTGTTTTTACGTTTTGCTATCCCATTTTGTGAAGGAGCTCTTGGAAATGAGTGCCTATGATCTATGCCTAATTCTTCACAAAAGGTGTCCATTTGATCATTATCAAATTCTGTACCATGATCACTCCTATGTTTTTGAATTTTAACATTTTGCTCATTTTGAACTTTATTACAGAATATCTTAAATATTTCAAAAACTTTAGTTTTATTAGCTAGAAAATAGACCCAAGTAAATCTAGAATAGTCATCAACTAGTACAAAAGCATAATGTTTACCTCCTAGATTGGTTGTTCTAGTAGGTCCAAATAAATCCATATGCACTAGTTCTAATACTCTTTTGCTTGTTATTTCATTTAAGCTTTTAAAGGATGTTTTATGTAATTTACCTAGTTGGCACGTATCACACAAAAACTCTTTCGAGTACTTAATACTAGGTAAACCTCTAACTAGATTCTTTTTAGACAGCTTTTGTAATAATTTTAAGTTTGAGTGTCCTAGCCTTCTATGCCATAAAATGACTTCATCTAATTTTGCAATTAAGCAAGCATTGTCTTTAATAATATCAGAAGGAAAATTTAGAATACAAACAGATCCTTTCTTGTATGCAGTGAATAAAATTTCGTTTGTAGACATGTCCATAATTTTACAGGAATCTTTTTCAAAAATTACTTTGTAAATCTTCATTAAAACAGGAACACTCAATAAATTAAAACCTAAGTTTTCCACTAATAAGACATCATTTATAAAATATTTCTCAATTACCTGAACCTTGCCAGACCCAAGGATATTTGTTTTGCTTTTATTTCCAAAGGTAACTTGTCTGTTCTTGGTCTTTGTTATTTCTGTAAGTAATCATATATCTCTAGTCATGTGGCTGGATGCTTTAGTGTCCATTATCCATTTTGATTTGTGTACCTACAAAACAGTCAAAAAGAGATTTTATCTCTTGGAACCCATTTTTAAGTGGGTCCAAGAATTTTAGAGAGAGTCATATCAAAACAATCAATATTTTTAGACTTCAACTTATCTATTTTTTGATAATTATTTTTACGTTTCTTTCTCTTAGTGTTATAATTATCAAAACATTTATCTCTATGTAAACCAAAGTTGAAATTTTCATTTCTGACATTATTTGATTTCGAATATCCGATATTCTTTAAATATGAAGAAAATTGATTAAGAATATTAAAATTTTCAAATGTCTTAGCTTGATTTTTCTGAAAATTTCTTTTGAAATTCTTGCATCGTGTGTTATCATCTGTATGCTGCATTTTATCAACTTGCATATATTTTTCTCCCTTTTTAATCACACACGGAATAGTTTTTCTCTTACTATTCTTAGTACTGGAAATAAAGACATTATTTTTAGCAGTACCATCATACAATATATAATTTTCAAAAGATGCATTGTGTAAACCAATACCATGTTTTTCTACATTTGATATTTTACTACTGAGTTCATTTGTTAAAGTTTGACTATTATTCCATTTACTTAATATAGCATTTTGATTGCAAACTTTAATATTTAACAAATCAATTTTTGAATTTAAATCAGTAATAGTCAATTCCAGTTTTTCAATTTCACAAATCATTTTCTTCTTATCAGCAATTAAATTTTCACAATCAGCATGTAATTTTCTTTCTATAGCAGTGAACTTTAAAATTTCCTGTGCATGCCTTTGATTTTCTTCTTTAAATTTATTCAACATAAAGTTCAGAAAATCAATCTTATTTTTAGATTCATTAAGCATTTTCCTAGTGTCCTTTCTTTCTATTTTGACTTTCTTATATTTTTTGGCTAGTCTATTGTATTCAACAAGTAATCCATCAAAACTATTAAAATTAGCATTTTGATTAGAGGATACCTTACTAGATTTTGCCATAAAGCATACATTTGCCAGATTTTCTTTTGAATCTGATGTTGATGAGGATTCGTTGTCTGATGTTGAATCCTTTGTTTCTTCACTTTGTGAAGCTGAAGAGTCATCCCATGTCACTTTAAGCGCCATTCTCTTTCTGAATTTCTTATTCCTGAAATTCTTCCTCGAATTCTTCTTATCTTTGTTGAGAGGACAATCAGTTTGAAAGTGACCCGGCCTATTGCACTTGTAGCATATACTTTGTCTTTCGTGAATGACTTCTTCTCCATATCTCCAAATGTCTTTGCTGACCTAAAGTTCCTACGTTTCTTCAATAGATTTCTAAATTTTTTGGTCAACAATAGTAAATCATCGTTAGAATCACTAATGACTTCTGAGACTTTATCAACCTCAAAAGCCAGATCCCTTCTGGGATTTTTTCCTTTTGGATCTAAATGTTGTACTTCATAGGCTGTCAGATTTCCTATGAGGTCATCGAGAGTATATGTATTTAAGTCTTTGGACTCTTCAATAGATGTTGTCTTTTGAGCCCAAATTTTAGTTAAAGATCTAAGGATCTTTCTTACCAAGTCTTTTTCCTCGAATTTCTTGCCTAAAGATTTTAATGAATTTACAATCTCAAGAAAACTGGAAAACATGTCAGAGATACATTCATTTTCGTGCATTTTAAAAAGCTCATATTTATGTATTAACATATTGATCTTAGATTCCTTGACCTGATTAGTACCTTCGTTGGCAACTTCTAATGCATGCCATATCTCATATGTAGTTTGATATGCAGAAACTTTATTAAATTGATCATGAGATAAAGCACAAAACAATATGTTTAAACATTTAGCATTCAGTGTCATTCACTCCTTTTGATCAAAAGTCCAAGTATCATATGGAGTCATAACTAACACTCTAGGATTGCTAATTATATGCCATAATTTGAAATCGATTGACTAAAAGAATACTTTCATCCTATATTTCCAGTAGCCATAATTGCTACCTTCGAACATAGGAGGACGATTAGTGGTCTGTCCTTTAGTCATAACTAAGATTTCAAAATTATCAATTTTGAACAGATGATCCAAAGTAAATGACAGGAAAAACCAATTGCTAAATAGAGAAATGAAGGCTTTTCGGATGCTTTAAACAGTTTAATTGCTCTGTACCAGTTGTAGGATCGTCTGTATCACAAGAGGGGGGGTGAATTGTGTCTTTAGTAATTAAACTAGTGGATAAAACAAGAGCACAAAACACTCGTAAATGAAATTCTATTCTTTTATTTCAAGACAGAATTTACAATATCTTTTCAGCTCAATTCCCTTCTTGATGGTTTTGATACAGTAATTTTTGATATACAATTCAAATAGGAAAACAAAGCTCTTTTTCAAAACTAATTTTGAATTGTATAAAACCTAATCTTTATGCACACAGCTCTTTTCTTTCTCTTTGCTCAGCTTCTATATCTCTTCTTCTCCAGTTGTCGAATTTCCAGACTTCTTGCGTTTGCAGCTCCTTTTCTAAAATTGCTTGGAATTTCGAACTTTTCTGATGTTGAAGAACTTTTCAGAATATGAATATTCGAACTTAACTTTTTAGTTAGGGATCGAGATTGAATATTCAGACTTGGTTTTTTGAGATTAGGATCCTCTGTTGTAATGTAGCTCGTACTCTCTATTAGTAGTCGAACTCTGTTGTCTTTCACGTTCAGCATGTTCATCCACTTGATCCACAATCCATAATCCATAATCCACGTAATAATTTTCTCTTTAATCCAAATTACTTTCTATTTAAATTTCCACTTACTTCACTAACATTTTGAGTTTCCACGATCTCCACTTGTAGATACATCGAAACTTTATCTTCTTGGAGTCTTTTAGAATATCTTCTAAGTCTTCGATTTAGTCGAACGTTTATCCTTTAACTCCTGTAAAAACTTGAACACTTATCCTTTAACTCTTCGAGTTTTTGCACCTGCAAAACACGTGACTAAACAAAGAAACTTATCTGTTCGTTAGTCCTTTTATAAAACTCGAACAATTACCTATCCATGCATATAAAAACTCAAACAGTTATCTAACTATTCGATTTTTCATTATCGAACGCACATGGAAAACACGTGACAACTTAAAACATTAAAAACACATGTGTAGATAACTTAACTATACGAGTTTTTAACATAAAATATTCGACAAAAATGAAACGTTAACTATCAGAAAGTTTAACTATTGCAAATCTAGCTCTTCGGAAATCTTTAATTTATCCAACATAAAAATGAAACTTTCCGATGATCTGTTAACTATTATACTTAGAGAAATATACTTAGAGAATATTATGTAGACTTATTTAAATACATTAATAAAGCATATATCATCAAAATTAAAAACCTAACACCTTGTATATATCTAAATATTCTTTTAATTGCAATTGAGTATGATTCTTTAGGATTAGATTGAAATCTAGCATAAACACACATAGTAAATATAATATCAGGTCTACTAGCAGTCAAATAAAGTAAATAACTAATCATACTTCTGTATTTTTTTTGATCTATTGATTTTCCCATGTCATCAATATCTAACTTTAGAGAAGTACTCATAGGAGTTTCTCAAATCCTTGTATCATTAAAATTAAATTTCTTAAGCATTTCATCTACATATTTTTCCTGATTTAAAAATATACCTTTATCCATTTGCTTAATTTGAAGTCCTAAAAAATATTAAAGTTCTCCTATCATGCTCATTTCAAACTGACTAGTCATCTCTTCAAAAAATATTTTTATTAGTTTATCAGACGTTGCTCCAAAGATTATATCATCCACATATATTTGAACAACAATCTGATCTTTACCATCTCTCTTGATAAATAAAGTATGATCTACTTTTCCCATGATATAACATTGTTCTATTAAAAGAGTAGATAATCTTTCATACCATGATCTAGGTGCTTGCTTCAAACCATAAAAGGCTTTCTTCAATTTATACACAAAGTCAGGATTTTCAATATCTTCAAATCCAGGTGGTTGTTTTACATAGACTTCTTCATTAATTAAACCATTTCGAAATACACTGTTTACATCCATTTGATATAATTTAAAATCCATATAACAAGCATAGGCCAATAATATTCTAATACTTTCTAACCTAGCCATAGGAGCAAATGTTTCAGCATAATCTAGTCCTTCTTTCTGTGTATACCCTTGTGGAACTAATCTAGCTTTGTTTCTTATAACTTGACCAGTTTCATTAGTTTTGTTTCTAAAGATCCACTTTGTACCTATTATGGACTGATTTTTTGGTGGAAAGACTAATTCCCAAACATCATTTCTAATGAATTGATTTAGTTCTTCTTGCATTGCCACTATCCAATTTTCATCAGATAATGCTTCTTCTATATTCCTTGGTTCCACCATAAAAACAAACATACACATACTATTTAAATTTACTAAAGCTTTAGTTTTAACTTCCTCATTAATATTACCAATGACTTGAGTAATGGGATGTGATGAAGAATAACGCCAATTTCTCTGATTTTCCTTAATATTCTCATCAACATCTGAAGGTTCATCACTTTCATCATTAGTTTGATCATTTAAGTTCATATTTTTGTTTTTCTCAAATAAATCTTCAATCTTTCTATTAATCTCTAACTCTTTTGGAAAATTGATCATATCATCATTACCAGCTTTAGATTGAGATTCTCTAAAAGAATTTTCATTGAAGCTTGCATGGAGGGTTTCTTCAATAGTCCTAGAAGTCTTATTATATACTCTATAGGCTTTACTTCTAGTAGAGTAACCTACAAAAATTCCTTCATCCGATTTGGCTTGAAATTTATCCTTGTTATCCTTAGTATTAAGAATATAACACTTGCAACCAAATGGTTTCATATAGGAAATTTTTGGAACCCTATTAAACATAATTTCAAAAGGAGTTTTATTAACACGAAGTCTTAAGTGACTTCTGTTAATAACATAACAAGCTGTATTCACTACTTCAGCCCAAAGATTTTGAGGTAACTTATGTTCATTTAACATAGTTCTGTCCATTTCTTGAAGTGATCTATTCTTTCTCTCAACAACACCATTTTGAGACGGTTCTCTTGGAAAAGAAAATCTATGATCAATGACATGATCTTTATAGTAATTATCCATTTGATCATTATCAAATTTCATAGCATGATCACTCCTAAGTTTTTGAACAGAGACACTTTGTTCATTTTGAACAAAATTGCAAAACATTTTAAATTTTTCAAAAACTTCTGTCTTAGATGCTAGAAAATATACCCAAGTGTATCTAGAGAAGTCATCTACTAAAACAAATACATACCGTTTACCACCAAGACTCATGATTCTTGTTAGTCCAAATAGATCCATATGTATAAGTTCTAAGACTCTCTTGCTTGAAATAATAGTTTTGGATTTAAAAGAGTTTTTGTGTAGTTTACCTAACTCACATGCATCACACATAAAGTCCTTTGAGTATTTAATCTTTGGTAAACCTCTCACTAAATGTTTTCTAGATAGTTTATGTAACAACTTCATGTTTATATGCCCAATCCTTCTATGCCACAGATATGCATCACTAGTTTCAAGTAGCAAACATGAATTTAAATCAATTGCACTATAAGGTAAAGATAAAATACATACAGAACCTTTTCTTTTAGCAATAAACTTAATTTCATCTGTATTTTTATCAATAATTTTGCATACATTATCTTCAAACACTACATAATATCCATTCTTAGTTAGTTTTATAATACTCAACAAATTAAATCCTAGATTTTCTACAAATAGTACATTCGAAATAACACAAGTCAGAGTTATTTGAACATTACCCATACCTATGATTTTATCCTTGCTTTTATTTCCAAATGTTACACTTCCTTTCATGGTATTTGTAAAATTTTATAATAGACTTTTCTGTTCGGTCATGTGACTTGACGCTCCACTGTCTAAGATCCATTTTGATGTTGTTTCCTCCTATAAAACAAATTAAGAAAAACTTTTTCTTGGTACCCAATGTTGTTGAGGACCAAGTTTATTAAATGCATATTTCTTTTTTTTGTTTAAAAATAGTTTAACATTATCATTTACATTCTTATTAGCTGTAAGTACTATTGACTTATCATTAATATCACACTTACTTATAGCATTATTGCTCTTATAATCATTCTTTTTGTTTTCAGATGTAGTATAACCAAGACCAAACCAATTTTTATCAGATGTTAATTTATTTTGGTCATGCTCATACATTTCAGTAAGTTCATACCAAGAATTTGTACTTGTGTTTGAATTTTCAATACATACAAAATCTTTTTCTGCATAAGAATTTTCAGATTTATCACATGCAAAATGAGTAATTGGTCTAACACAAGTGTTTTGAATTACATGCTCGGGTTTCTAAATTTTTAGTTTACTACAATTATCTGAAATTTTAGAAACTGAATTTCCAGAACAAGAAACAAGATTTTTAGAAACATTAATAGTCATGTTAGAAGTACATTTAGACAAATCACATTGATTTATATTATTATTGCATGATTCATCCCTTGAATTACCTACTTCCACGTATTTATTACCTTGTTTTATGATTAAAGGAATTTTAGTCTTAGATTTACTTGAATTGCAACTAATAAATCCTTTATTGGTTTGAGATTCAGGATAATCAAATTCTAAGCCAAATTTATATGACACCGTAAGGGTACTAGTTAGCTTGTCTAACTTAGTTTGACTTAAATTCTATTTCTCAATGGTAGAATTTAAATCTAGCTCTCTTATTTTTAATTTATCAATCTCTAATTCGAGATCATTTATATTTTTTTTGAACACTTCATTTTTAGATTCTATCTTTAATTTTTCAGCATTTATATTTTGTATTTGTTCATGCAAGACACATTCATTAAATCTAAATTTATGCAAATCTATTGCATGATTTTCATTATCACATTTAAACTTTTCTAAAGTAGTAGACAGGAAACAATTTTCTTCTTCCATAATGGATAAAGAGTTTTTGATATTCTTATTTTCCAATTTACAAACTTTAAGTTTTTGTAATAATGCATGATAAGCACATAATAATTCATCAGAGTTAAAATTTGAATAGCTTTCAGGATCAGATATTACCTCAGACTCATCTGCCATGAAGCACACATGAGCAATGTCTTCTAACTCTAGTTCTCCTTCTGAATGTGAAGATTTTGATGATGATTCCTTAGATTCAGACTCTTCAGACGTGTCATCCCAAGTGACCTTTAAAGTCTTTTTCTTGTAAAACTTTTTTTGAGTTTTTTGAGCCATCTTCTTCTAAGTTGTCCTACTATACTTTTCATTTTTCCTTATAGGACAATCTGGAGAATGATGTTCAGGTTTCTTATAGTTGTAACATACATACTTTCTGGACGAAGAATTCTTGTCATTCAGTGATTTTGATGTTGAGGGTTTATCATTTTTGTTCCTTTGCTATTTCCTAGCTTTCCATGCTTTCTTGAATTTCCTAGTCAGCAAGATCAAATCCTCGTTAGAATTAGTAGATATATCAAAATCTGAATTAATTTCGAAGGCTATTTCTTTCTTCATTTTTAGTTTGTTTTGACTCAGTGATTCATTTAATTTAACTTCATAAGTAGTTAAGTTTCCTATAAGTTCGTTCATGGTATAAACATTTAAATCCCATGATTCCTTAATTGATGTTACTTTCTAAGACTATTTAGAACTTAGGGATCTGAGAATTTTCCTCACCAAATCCTTCTATTCAAAATTCTTTCGTAAGCATTTTAAAGAGTTTATGATATCAAGAAATCGGGAAAACATCTTAGAAATACTTTCATCTTCATGCATCTTAAAGAGTTCATACTTATGAATTAACATGTTTATCTTAATGTCTTTAACCCGAGAAGTACCTTCATGTGAAACTTCTAATACATGCCACACCTCATAAGCAGATTTATATGCTGACACTTTACTAAACTATTCATAACTCAATGCACAAAATAAAATATTTAAGCCCTTACCATTCAGAGTTTCATTTTCTTTTTCTGTAATTGTCCAAGTATTATAAGGGGTAGATAATAGAGTATATGGTTTAGAAATCATGAACCACAACTTATGATCTATACTTTGAAGAAAATTGTCATCCTATATTTCCAATATTCAAAATGTATTCCATCAAATAATGGAGGACAATTAAGATTTTGGCCTTCATACAAAGAAAAATTACCATTTTCAGTAGCCATCTTACCTTAGATTTTTCAACCTATTTGATTTTAAATAGTTTAAAACTTTAAAACAACTTGAGCCTTAAATCAAGAAAGTTAAACGTATGCTCAGATATTAATTTTTGTTTAAAAGCAAGGAAGGTAGAATAAGCAATGATATTAAATAAGTTGGTATCGATTTTATATCAAAAATTATTAACAAAGCTCTAATACCAATTGTAGGATCGTATGGCTACACAAGAGGGTGGTGAATTGTGTTTTTCAACATTTTGGAATATAATTGAAACTTTAATTCTCAAAAACAAGTCGAGACACTATTTTCATAAAATCATTTTTATTCAAGGTTTCAATTACAATATACAATTCAATTCTCATCAGAAATTGTAGATGCAATTATATATCGATACCATGTTTCATCTATACAATTTCATAACTACAAACAAAGAAAACTAATTTGCGGAATTTAAAACATTTCTCCCTGTTTGAGATCTTTCTTCTTCTTCTTCTTCTTCTTCTCCTTTTTCTTCTTCAGCAATTGTTTAGTGACGAATATATAACTTTAAAACTCTAACTTAATGAGTTGTCTAAACGTGCACTGTTCATGATATAGAAGATATAACTTTAAAACATATCATGCTTTTCAATAAAAACACACGTTAATTTAACATTTAGTTAAATGAGAAATTAATGCAATGAAATGACTAGTTATTAACTTAGTATAATTTCAGATCCAATACAGACAAGTATTTATATCAGTAAGCTTTTTCTATATTAATTGATGATTTTAATTTCTTTTCACAAGCAATAGTAATTGAGCAAATATGACTATTTTTCATTCAGCACACATCATCAAAACAAAATACTCAACAATGTCATGTGAGCTACACATGTATAACTCGTTAAGCTAGCATAACTATACACGATGAGTTACTTGAATATATACTAAGGTTACATGTTGTGTTAGTAGCTTACAAGTTATTTATTTATTGCACGTGTTTTATAGTTAAATTAACGAAGTAAGTCTGTTGAGTTATCTATAACTCCATAGACCATTTATTTTCTAATATGCCACTATAGCAGTTGTAGAAACAAGACATTCGAAGGAAAACCATGATTACATGTATCACACAGGAATTCACTCATGGAATGAAGAATAAATCACCATCGTTGATATGAATAAAGGAAATCCAATTGATCATCTAAGTAGAAGTAGTTACTACAAAAAGAAATATAAAAGAAGAGGAGAAAGATGAAGAAAGTGTGTGTGCAAAGGTGGAGAACGCGCTAACTGCAAGAAGCGTCGGAAGTTCCCTGAAGCTCCATACCACCACCAAAATCACCAACCATTAGAGGTCTGTGAGGATACTTTCCTGATGTTAGGTCAATTTCGAGCCAAACACGGTGACTGATAACCACTATGAGGAGTGATCGCGTCATAGGAAGAGAAGTCATTTTCACCAAGCACCAACTGATATCTCAAGAGATCGTAAAGCTTCTCGCCTTGGTTTCGGGTTGATGCCAGTATATTGAAGAGGAGATCATCTTACAATTCTTGATTCACGATTCTATAGGGAGGGGAGGCAAGATTGTAAGTGGTTAAGTTTTTAGTGGTGTAATCGCATCGCATGTAGTGATGGAAGCTTTTACTATCGATAGAGATTTTCACATTTCACCTTTCATTCATCTTTAGGAACATATCAAAACAAAAATACCAAAAATAACAAATTATCTGTTTTTACATTTAGTATTAAAGTGTTGTATTGTTTGTTTTGTATCGTGATTAATGTATCATTGTCAGTATTGTGAATGTTTTATGTTTTTTTGATTCAGAAAATAGAAAATAGTTTTACAATTTACTGAAATTGATTCGTTCCAAATACTTAAAGATTTTAATGGTTACTATTTGAAATATCTGAATGTTAGTATTGCTTAATGATAAATCTAATATTAACTAACATTAAATAGCTTAATTGATGTTATTTACATTCTATGAAACTACCTAATGGTTGGCCGAATTCCTTTGTAAATAGCAATATTTAACTAGAAAGGTAGGCTCGTGGAGTTAATTTAAGTCCACAAGGTCAGTTCATTGAGTTAGCCATAACTCCACGAACTAGGTCTGTTGTGTTAATTGTAACTCAACGGACTGCTTAACTGAACACATAAACTCCAATATTAAAATCAAAGTAGTACACAATTCTTACTCAATCTCTATGGGATCGACCTATACTTGCACACAAATACAATATACACTGCCACTTGTAGTTAAAGTACAAATTGGATTTAATATCTAATTTGTGTGAATGGTTGTTTGTTTACTTCTAAAAGTAATTATTGATATAAGCATAAAAACAAATTAAACAAGTTTTCTAGTGCCATTTAACAAATAGAAGTTAACGAATTAATATAAGTCTTCTAGCGCTGCTGTTGGGGATTGAGAAACTAAGCAACTGTGAGAGCTGTTTTGTTTTAATAGTAGAGGGAGTGTTGTGTGTTTTATTTTATAATTGAGAATATAGCATATGCTTATGCTCAAAGATTTCTGAAACCTATAGTTAGCATATGTGAATTCTGCAATTTAGAAGGTCACGACATCTTTGTTTGTTTGAAACTAAGACGATTGCAAATGGTTAGATCACATGAACAACAAATGAATTATATTCAATATAATAGAGTTGAGTATGAGAATCATATAGTTTACCCAACTAATGGTTAGTTTAGAATTTGTAATATGTTGAGAGACAAGGAAGTTTAGGATAGGTATGATAGACTAGAGTGAAGCATAGAGTAAAACATAGACAAATTGGAACAATACATGTGTCAGCAACAAGAAGTCAACCAATTAAACTATAAGGAAGAATATACAGAACTTAAAATTGATATCATATATGAAACTAAAAAAATCATAATGAAAATTGATCAAAAATTGAATGCAATGAGATTAGATGACTTGGAAAGAAAACTAAAAGCATTGGATGAATTTACAATGAAATTCCAAGTTATGCAATAGGAAAACACAAATGAAAACTTTAATGTTACAGATTTGCATAATTTGCAAGATATATAGACAAAAGAAAATACCAATGCAATAGACTTTAAAGAATGTAAGAATGTAAGATTAAACAATTGAAGACCGAAATTATGAAAATGAAATACAAGAACATCATGAAAGTAATGAAAATCTGGAAGATGTATGTATAACATTAAGATTTGGAATTGATATACCACCAAGAATTCAAAAAGAAAGCAATATGAAGGTGGATAAGAACAAAAATCAAAATGATAAAGAAAAAGTAATATCTAAAAATTTAGAAATCAATGAAGAAAAAACTGAATCTAAAAATGAGACTAAAAATGATCAAACAAATGAAATGAGAGATAAAGAAGCTTGTAAATCACAATCATTAGCACCCTATCTTGAAAGATTATAATAAACATTTCCTGAAAAATAAGAAAAAATTAGAGAAATTTTTGAAAAAGTACAAGTTAACATTCCTTTGTTAGACTTATTGTAGAAAATGTCACCTTGTGCTAAATTTCTTAAGGATTGGTGTACTAAGAAAAGAGAGCAAAAAGTTTTAAGGAAAGTCTTTTTAGCTGAGCAAAGTAGTTCCCAATTTCTATGACTAGGAAAGATCATTTTCCCTTACTTTTCATAGATCAAATGTTAGAGAAATTAGTAGGGCAAGAATATTTTTGTTTCCTAGACGGGTATTCAGGATATGACCAAGTTCTAATGGCATTAGAGGATCAAGAGAAAACAACTTTCACATGTCCTAATGGAACTTATGCTTTTAAGAGGATGCCATTCGGATTATGCAATGCACCAGCCACCTTTCAAAGGTGTATGCAAGGCATATTCACTAGAATGACTGAAGATTTTTTAGAAATATTTATGGATGATTTTACTATATATGGAACTTCATATGAAGTGTGTTTAAACAATTTAGACCAAGTATTAAAATGCTGTGTGAAAAAATATTTGGTTCTAAATTGGGAAAAATGTCACTTCATGGTTAAACAAGGAATAGTCTTGAGACATGTTGTTTCAAAGAAAGGGTTGGAAGTAGATAAAGCTAAAATAGAAGTAATTTCTAATCTACTAGAACCTAAATTAGTAAAAGATATTAGATCACTTCTAGGACATGCAGGATTTTATAGAAGATTTATTAAAGATTTTAGCAAAATAGCTAGACCTTTAACTAATCTATTAAAAGATGTGTCATTCCACTTTGATAAAAATTACAAAAAAGCATTTTTCAAGCTTAAGACTAGTTTAATTTCAACTCCTATAATACAAGCACCTGATTGGAGCCATCCATTTGAATTAATGTGCGATGCATCTGATTTTGCTATAGGAGTAGTGTTGGGACAAAAGATAGAAAAATCTCCTAGAGTGATTCATTATGCAAGCAAAACTTTAAATGATGCTCAAGTTAATTATATGACTACTGAAAAAGAGTTGTTAGCTGTTGTGTTTTCCTTAGAAAAGTTTAGATCATATATGATTGGAGCTAAAGTGATAGTATACATGGATCATTCAACTTTAAAACACCTAATAGCAAAGAAAGAGACTAAACTTAGATTGATCTGATGGATATTATTATTACAATAATTTGATCTAGAAATTAAAGATAAAAAAGGTTGTGAGAATGTAGTAGCAAATCATTTATCTAGATTACAAATAGAAAAATTAAATATTGAAATTAAGGATAATTTTCTTGATGAATAGTTAATAACCATGAACACAATGCCTTGGTATGCAAACATAGTTAATTACTTAATTACTAGTTTAACACCTAAGGATTGGAATAGATAGGATAAGAAATTATTCTTTTCAAGAGTAAAATATTACTATTGGGAATACCCATACTTATTTAAGAAATGTGCTGATATAGTTTTAATGAGGTGTGTTCTAGAAACTGAATATCAGAGCATATTGTCTTTGTACCATGACCAAGCATGTGGAGGGTATTTTGGTTTAGGGAAAACTACTGCTAAAATTTTGCAATGTGGATTTTATTGGCCAACACTATTCAAAGATGCTCATAAATACTGCTTAATTTGTTTAAGATGTCAACAAATAGGAAGAATATCAAAGAGGAATATGATGCCTTTGAATCTTATTGTTGAGGTTGAAATCTTTGATGTGTGGGGAATAGATTTTATGGGTCCATTTCCTATGTCTAATCAATTTAATTATATATTGTTGGGGATGGATTATGTATCTAAATGGATAGAAGCTATTCCTACAAAAACTAATGACAACAAAGTAGTAATACAATTTATAAGAACTAATATAATTGCTAGATTTGGAATACCTAAAGTTGTTATCAATGATAGAGGAACTCATTTCTGTAATTGAAGTTTTGAAGCCTTAATGAAGAAATATGAACTAAATCACAAGATTGCAACATCATATCATCCATAAACAAGTGGACAAGTAGAAAGTGCAAACAAACAAATTAAGTTCATCTTAGAAAAAGTAGTAAATCCTACTAGAAAAGATTGGGCTAATAGATTAATAGATGCACTTTAGGCTTATAGAACTACTTATAAGACAAGCTTAGATATGTCACCTTTTAGACTAGTATATGGAAAAAGTTATCATTTACTAGTTGAAATTGAACATAAAGCTTATTGGGCATTAAAAACTCTAAACACTAATTTAATCAAGCTGCTGAAAATAGGAAAATGCAATTGATTGAATTAGAAGAATTTAGGAATGAAGCTTATTCGAAAATTATAAGAGAAAAAGAGAAAATGAAGTTCTGGCATGACAAGAAAATTATTCCAAAAACTTTTGAAATAGGACAAGAAGTATATCTTTACATGACTAGACTCCATAACCATTTAGGAAAATTAAGATCTAAATGGGCAGGACCTTACATAATTTGAAATATTTATTCCTATAGAATTATTGAAATTGAAAATCCTAAAAATCAGAATATATTTAAAGTAAATGAGCAAAGACTTAGACCTATTTTGAAGATTCCAAAAACTTCCTTTGGAATTATAGAAGTAGGAGTAGAAGACTACTCGAGCTTTACTTAGTAAGAAATTATCTAAAAAAAAAAAACTATATATTATATTAAGTAAAAATGTCGGTTTTACCAAAGCATGGTATCGATTCAACCAACAAGAAAAAAAAAGAGAGTATTTAATTTCGGTTCAACCAAGGAATATAATGGTTTGACCAAAATTCTAAAATATTGAAAAATTAAGAGTTGGTTGGATCGAAAATTCTTCGGTCTAAACCGAAGTAAAAATTATTATTATAAGTATTTTTATTTGTTATAACTTTATGAAAAGTTCGTTGAATTACGCTTAACTCAACAAACTTACTCCGTTGAGTCTAGGATAAATTAACGAACTTACATCGTTAAGTTAACTATAACTCAATAGAGTACTGTAGTTAAGTCTACGGGCTTAGTCCGTGGAGTTAATCATAACTCCATGGAGAGGTAAGTGAGAGAGTGAGAGTTTGTATGGGAAAATGACTCGATTACCTACTTAAAACTTAGGGTTTATTTATACTAAAACTTAGGATTTGGGGGCATTATCTATAGAATCATTTAGAACTTAGAATAGTAGAGATCAGAGTGATTCCATTCTGTTCCATCCCACCACAAAAACAAGAAGACGCTAGAGTTCTAGAAGGAAGTAGACACCACGAGATTTCTTAGAGAATCAGAAGTATGACATACGAGACAAAAGATCAAGAATAGAACATGGGAAAAAGAACTAGAAATGGTAGAATCTAACATTTTCTACTAGAGGAAAGTTTTAGTAGATTTATATATTATCATACCTCAAATTGTGGAAATGAGGATAAAAGTAGCAACAGAAGTTGTTGTGAATAGAGAAAGAAAAATCATGCCAAACAACGAGGTTGCCCTAGATTTGATCCAGTGCAAGTCTAGATTATGGTTCGTACGACATATTGGTGGACATGCCTAGTGGGCAATTTGGGAGCAACAAAGGAAAGCAACTAAAGAACCTACAACAGAAATGCTAGCTGTAGTTGTAGAACAAGCCGGACCTTCAATTCCACCACCTAAACCACTAGAAAGGGTGGTAGTTATGGGGCCTTCTATGGAAGAAGAATTAAGAGAATTTGAAGAACTGGTTCGAGTTGGGAAAAACTAAGGAGAATCAAAAGATTTGGCAGTAGCTAAAGCACATCTAGTGTTTGATACACTTCACAAAAGGAGGGCTACAGAATAGTTGAAGGCTTAATACAAAGTTAAAGTTAAACAGCATTAAGAAGCCAGTACCATACCTACTATAAGAGGAACTGAAGTTGGTCCTTCGAGACTAGTAATTATAGAAAAGTAAAACATGAAGAGCTAGTACTTGTGGCTCGAGGGCCTACAGAGCCTATTTTTGTAGATTTAATCTCAAAGGAGGAAGAGGAAGACTAGAGACAACTATTTAGAAGAAGAAAAGGGAAAGAGATAGTGTCTGAAGCTCTTATAGAGATTAAAATTGAGCTGAAAATATCGGAAGGGTCTACAGAGCCTATTTTTGTAGACCTACTATCAGAATCTAAGGAGAAGGAGCAGTAGCAGCAAGAGCAAAGAGAAGAAGAAAAACAGGTTGAAATTAGTCTATAGCCTGTACAAATAAAAGAAATTGAAATTAAGGCAGAAGTTGATTTGCCCATGACACCATCCCAATCTACTGTAGAATCAAAAAGAACAGTGACAATGCAGATTGATAGTCAGGAGGGAGAAGAAACTGAACAAGAAGCTGAACATAAGCCTATGGAACAAGAAGGAAATATCTCGATAGATTCCATTGAAGAGGGAGAGACTCTTCAACAAATTTTTGAGAGGATTCAAGAAAGAAGAGTGGAAAGTTCTGCCGGCTCTTCACCACAGATAGAAGTAGAAACAAGAATGCAGGAATCTCAGGATCATTTCTAACAAACTCAAGTTCAGCAAATAGTGGAAGAAATTCAAGAACAAACCCCTCTAGAGCAACAAATTCAAATTCCTGACCTGGTTGAAGCAATAGTTTTGAATGAAGTACATTTTTGGAGGTAAGAAGCATACAATAAATATCAAGAGATTAGGGGTTATGATATTATATATAGTAGACCAGTAAACTGGGACGGTATGCAGGAAATTAAAGAATTATTTGAGTTCCAAGGTCTACTACAATTTATTTCTTGGTAGAGAGGGCATGTAGTATACAAAAATCTAGTGCCCTGTTTTTATGTAAACTATGTAGTGAGGAAGCATGGGCATATTTAGAAAACTTTGCAAAAAGAACTGCATAGTGGGAAAACTCAGCTAAAGCTATTATAGATAAAAGAATATTGCTAAGGGGAATGCTTGAAATATATTCAAGCACTATGCTTGAAGTTAAATTAATTGAATTAACAAAGAAAATAGAAGAGTTATCATTAAATCAAAAACTAGTAGAAAAGAATGCAAATATTAATGACTTAGATATTATTTATGCTAGAAACTAGAAAGATAACTTTGGAATTTCTTATAACCTTAATTGGAGAAATCACCCTAACCTATCTTGGAAAAATAACAATTTCCAAGGAGGAGAAAATATAAATGATAAAAATATAAGTTATAAAGCATTAATTGAAGAAGGATCTAGAATAGAGAAGTTAGAAAAGATAATTCAACAATTAAACAATCGTCTAGATCTTGTATTTGGAAATGCTGTCATTCAAAATCAAAATATGAATAGAAATATACCTCCTAAACAAAAGAAATCAATAGAAGTTAGACCTAGAGGACTACTAATGCAAGCAGTACCTAACCCTGTCAACAGAATTATCAATGAAATTGATACCTCCTATGGGAGGGAAACTGAATGAAGCAATATAACTAAAGTAACTATGTATAATATAGTAAGTAGAAAAATATAAAAAATATATATAGAAAAAGAAAAAAATGTAAGTTTAATTATAATTAGTAATATCGTAGAGTGATTACGTAACTCAATGAACTTAGTCCGTTGAGTTATGACCTAACTCCACAAGGGTAAGTAGCTATGTTGATTTTATCTCTATTAAATTTTTGTTTATGTTATATAGAATCACAATAGATGGAATTGATGAAATTACCACTAAATGCACTATAGGAAGTATTGAGTAATTTATCAGTTAAAGATTTATACAAATTGAGTTGTGTGTCAAAAGAAGTTAAAGACTGTGTTAGAGAAAAATATTTGCATGGACTACAAGCTACAAAAATGACTAAGATTAGAGATGGATTTTTATGGAAGTCATTTAATCGTAGTTCAATCAGCTATGAATATCTGAATATGAAAGAAAATACTAGAATTCCACCCAATACATTAGAAGGAATAGATCATATTATGGGGATAGATGAATGATTAATTATTTACAGAACCAAACCAAGGTATGCGATTCTATTACCCAATATTTTGATTAAAAATCCTATCACTAGAGAAGAATGGAATATAAGAAGGCCTAATAGATTTGAAGTACCAACTAAAAATTGTGGGTCAGCTTTAACATTTTTTGATAAAAATTCGACCATTCCTAAAAAATTGTATTATTGGAGACCAACTGGAAATTGGGACAAGGATTTATGCTTAAATGTGTATAATTTTCTGAATAAATCTTGGATTGAAAATACTATGATATATCTAGGACAGAAAGCATTAATTAACAACATACATGCCATACTTGATGGATATATATATTTAGTGTTAGATATATCAGTTGCATTTAGATCTGATTTATACATAGTAAGCATAGATAGTTATGATGATGACTTTATAGAAATATTACTTATACCAAGTGATATAGCTAAACCACCATCTACAGAATATGATAAAATTCAATTAGGAATGTGGTATAATGAATATGATGCTCCTACTTTATGTCTGATAAGATGGTGGGATGAACTAATGAAATTTCAAATATGGATTATGAAAGACCTAAATGAATGGAAGTGGGAAGAAGAATATATTGAAATCTATGTAGAAATAGAAATAGCTACATTATCTTAGAACAGAAAAGGATCTCCTTTTGCATTTCATTTCATTAATGGTAATATACTTATATTTAGTATTGATAACATACTACAAGTTTACAAGTTAAAAAGGAAAACAGACTACATTAAAATAGTCTGTTTTAGAATTATTATTTACTAATAGTTAAGAATTTATGAAATTCTGATTTTTATTGAAGTCAATTTATTGAAGAAAAATTTAGAAAAGGTTACTTAAGGGAAGTTGATTTAATTCAATATGAGTGCCAACTGTATTTTTGTTACTTATGTATACGCCATTATAGAGATTTTAATTGGAAAATACATAGAAAATATGTACCATTTATTAAAGAAAAGTTATTGACAGACTATTAGAAAAATTAAGTCTTGTGGTTGCCTCTTATTCAATTTACTGTATTGTTTTATTGTTTGTCTACAATTACTTAAGTAATTAAGTCCGTTAGGGGATCTTAAACCCTAGTCACTTGAACCAACTAGTTTGGGATGTGCTAACTGAAAACTCATTTTACAAATAATTCAGATTCTATTTAATGTAAAAAAAAAAGGTTACCTGTCCTCACTTGTCATTGAGTAACTGGTTATCTTTCCCCCAAACAAGGGATTGTAATCACGTAAAAAGATGATATTGTGGGAGGTAATACATAAACAAAAAAAAAGGGTACTTAATTTATTTTACAGGTGTTATAACAATTCTGCCATAATCTATACATATAATCTTTGTTATTATCTATTCTTTACACATAATGTAATGCATTTATTTTCTTAAGTTTGTGTACTCATTATTGAATTCTTTTAAGTTACTTGAAGGTATATCTCTTTGAATTTTCTTTCATAAACTAAATAAAATAAAAGTTAGAAGGTCTAAATTATTAAATCTACTACTTATTTCTGTATTTAAATTTAAAAAAAAAAATTATAAAGAGACTCAAATCTATTGGGGCTTGGCAACCCAATTTAAGTACGCCAGATTTTGAACTTAAATAACAAATCTATTTAAGGCTTGGCAACCCACTTAAGTCAACTATTTTGAATTTAATGGCAAATCTATTAGGGTTTGGCAACCTAATACTAAGTACGCCATAGTTTCTCTTGACTACATTTATGTAGGGGGAGCAAACAATGCCAAACAATGGTACATTTAATCAAATGCAAATATTCTAGAACTTATACGAATAAAAAGTTAGACTCATTCAGTTAGTTTAAAGTACAGTTATGCATATCACTTGATTTCAGCTATTTTATCTAACCCTCCGAGTTTTTCATTTTGTTAAGTTTTTACTCTTCTACAAACACGAATAGTTAGGTTTCTCTCTGAGTTTTTGTTTTACATTCTTATATTTTATCCTTTTAAGAAACTCGAACAGTTATGCTTAAGTCTTCGACTTTTATGCATATCCATCCAAGAAACTTGAATAGTTAACTTAATATTATTATATTTTTAAGAAAGCCTTAAAATATGACAATAACTATTCTAGTTTATCGTATAGTTATGTGCTTTACTACTCATAAAACTCAAATAGTTATCATAAGTCTTCGAGTTTTCTCATTTTTACTTAGCCAATAGTTATTTTCTTTACACGAATAGTTACACTAAGTCTTCTACTTTTGTCGATTGTAAAACTCGTACAATTATTGTAAGCATTCGAGTTATTTATTAGCAACGGATCTTATATTTATGATTTCAATGATTGAATCTGTTTATAAACTCAAAGAGTTATAAATGATTTACTAACAACCTTTTGTGTTTCTACCTTGATAAAACCCTAGTTTCACAATCTTTACTTCCACTAAGATTTACAATGAACAGCGAAGATTAATCGACAATGTCAGGACATGGATGAGGACGTGGTAGAATGACAAAAGTGTAGAAAAGAGAGATGGAACTTCAGAAGATAGAAAATGAGATCAACAACATTTACTCAAGGTATATTTTTCTAATGAAGTACTACATGAAATTAGAAAAGCTGTTGAAGATGAGAAAAATTTCTATTGTAAATTTATTCAAAATTATGCTGAAACACAGTTTAGACTAAAACAAACCGAACTTTCCATGTTATAAATGTGGAAAAGAACATTACAACCTAACCTTAAGGTTGTTACAAGTTCTGGACAAGTACCTTAAAAATCGGTACAGTCTATTACTTATTGTGGAAAGAAATGGGGACCAATAATAGAAAATGCCAATGGGGAATTAGAATCTTTGTATTTTTAACATTATTTTCCCCTAGCTATTTTAGATGACATTCAATAGTTTATTGATGAACAAAAAACTGCCATTTGGAAAATGGGCCTTCGAAGTGAAGGACAAAAATTTATCAACTAAAAATGGTAGAGGTTGAGAGTTTAAAACTGTATATTCCATTATTGCAACCTAGGCATCATGGTGAAGGACCATCAAGACCATAGGTGCCTTTAACAGGAGAAATTAAGAAAACTTTAGAATCTCCTAAACAACCAGAAACACTGCAGACATATAGTTGGAAAAAGAAGAAGACATATATCTACTTGTTTTACTTGTTTAGATAACATTAAAGCAATAACTTCTTATTACACCTGGTGAAAAATTTTGGATGAGAAAGTTTATTTTGCAAGAAATTTTTCAGAGATCTAGGATTGATGATTAAAGAAAATTCGAAATGTAAACGTGGGTCAAAACATGTGTATTTTGATGAAGGAAAAAGAGAAGATGAGAAGAAGTGGAAAACTGGTAGTGATTAAATGTGGAGGATATGCATAAAGTGAAGATACAGTATAAAAGGCATAGAATTCTCATTGATCAATCATCCTTGTGCTAGGATCGGTAGACTCACCAGAGGGGGGGTGAATGGTGAATGTGTGTAATTTTTTATATTCTTTTGATTGTTGAATCAAATGATTCAATAGAAATGAAATGAGATGAAACTAAACGAATACGAAGCAGTAAAGAAAGAAAACAAACAGCAAGTTTTAGGTGGTTCACCAACTTGGCTAGTCCACCCCCAAGATTCACTTGGGCTTCACTAAGTGTTTCAACACTTACACACTTGCTTTCAGGTCAAAGCAAGAACCAACAACACAGAAGTTTTCAGGTATAAACTTTAGTAAACCAACCTCTAGAGTTTTCAAGTCGAAACTCAAACCAACAATTGAATGTAGCTTTCAGGTTGAAGCCACGAACCAACAGCTTGAATCTTTCAATCAGAGTTTTGGCGCACAAAGCTTTTTCTGTAGTAGATCTTTAGAATATGCTTCACTATTTGCAGACTTGAGTGTAATTAGAATTGGAGTGTAGCTCATTGTATGTGGTATATATGTTATATCTATATTTTCCTCTCTTAAGCTCCTCATATTTATACCAAAGGTATAACGATCATATTTTTCTTTCAACGGATGTATTCTACTATACTTGGTAAATAATTAGACTTAAATATGGTAAGTTACCGTTCTATCTAATGTTCAGTAAGTAACCTTTCGAAAATTTCAGGCTTTCAGATGGCTATAAAAATAACTTACCGAAAAACATCCATAACTTATCGATTCATCACTCAAATTCTGTTATCTAAGTCACATGAGGATTTTAAGTTGCTCACGTGTAATGTCAAGTGTTTGGAGTCTTGTATTCAACTTAATGAAAAGAGCTCCTGACTTTCAGATAGTTAACTACTATAACTCTCCAAACTTTCTTTTAAGTCTCCGATAGTTGTCTCTTCAATTCTGCACGTGCATAAAAGAATAACTTAAGTTTCAGATAATTAAGAATGTAACTCACCGAAACTTCCCATTTTTCGGATAGTTATCTTTCTAACTCTCCGAAAACCTATTTGAGCATCTGTTTGGAATTCTGCACGTGGGAAATTCATTAACTTAAGTTTCGGATGGTTAAATTGTAACTCACCGAAACTCTCTTGAAATTTCGAATAGTTATCTTTCTAACTCTCCGAAAACTTAACTGATCTTCTTTCTAGAATTCTACACGTGGCAATTTCAATAACTTAAGTTTCGGATAGTTAAACTGTAACTTACCGAAACTCTCTTTGAAATTTTGGATAGTTATCTAACTCTCCGATTTTCCCTTTTAAGCTTTCAAACTGCCGGCTTCTCCATTTTGCACGTGCGTAATAAGATGACTTAAGTTCTAGAAAGTTATACCTGTAACTCTCCGAAAAACTCGAATAGTTATCTAACTCTCTGAAAGAAAACTCGGATAGTTATCTAACTCTCTAAAAAGTCCTTTAAGATTCTGTTTTGTATTTCTGCACGTGGTTAATTGAATGAATTAAGTTTCGGATAGTTAGCCTTTCTAACTTTCCGATTTTCCTTTTTCTTTCGAATAGTTAACTCCATAACTCTCCGATCATTCAACTAACTTAACTGTCTGATTAAATAACTCTCCGAAGGCTTTGTAAAATTGGATAGTTATCCTTCTAACTGTCCGATGAACTTGCTACTATTTTACTCTTTGGATACTTGGACCTGTAACTGTCCGATTTTCCTGTAGCTTTAAAGCAGTATCTTTTGGAAGTTTCTCCATTTGTTCGTCTACTTGGAATTTATTCTATTTGCCTTCTAATCTAATGCTGCACTGACTTATCTATGAAATACAATATGCTTCCTCACCTAGGTTTTGCATTATCAAAATACTCGAGTTCTGACACCTTGCACACCAAACAAAAAATCTTTTTAGGGATCAAAAACACCTTTCAAGGAAAAGCTCTTAGATAGAAGAAAATCTAGTGAAGCAGAAAAGATTAGATATATGTCACTTAAGATCTGAAGTATCAAAAGAAAGCAAATTCAGTGAAGTAGTGAAAGTCAGATATTCATCATTGAAGAATTGCTGAAGAAGAAGAAAGATCTCAAACAGGGAGAAATGTTTTAAATTTTGTAAATTAGTTTTCTCTGTTTGTAGTTATGAAATTGTATAGATGAAACATGATATCGATATATAATTGCATCTACAATTTCTAAGGAGAATTGAATTGTATATTGTAATTGAAACCTTGAATAAAAATGATTTTATGAAAATAGTGTCTCAACTTGTTTTTAATTTTGAAGTTTCAATTATAATCGAAAATGTTGAAAAACACAATTCACCCCCCTCTTGTGTAGCCATATGATCTTACATTAACTTATAGTTCATTTCTGGTTGTGTAGAATTTACATTTTACTTTTTAGTATGTAGATATATTCAAGCATTAACTAATTATCATGCATTTACCCATGCCATTCATAAAATTTTTTAACCAGTCTTGCACATTGTTCAAACAGTTATATAATATCTAATATAGTTCATCAATTCTATCATTCATTCTCAAACATGCATGCAAAAACATCTGAAATTCAAACATTCATTTATATAAAAATTATTTTATAGTATAAGCAATCAAATATTTTTAATACAAGTAGATGAACAATACATTTTAATCTTTCTTCCTAAGTTCATCTACTTCCTTCTAGAGCTTTTCTAATTGTTGCTCTAATTGATTTATCCTCTCTACAGCTTCTGTAATGCTTCTAGAAGGTTCAACAATCTCAGTAGTAGCATAATTCTTGTATTCTTTCACTGAAATGGTTCTCGATCTAATCTTTTTAATTGTCCATTTTGTGAAATCAATACTATCCACCATTAGTAATGGAATCAGATCTCCATAAAATAGTTTCTTCTTTGCTGCTCTTAACTTGGAGATAAAAATTAAAAACCAATTTATTTGAATTCTGTTCGCAACTACATATGTGGCCCATTTGACAAATTGACTAAGTTCAATATTATCGCGTTGTCGTTGGTAGACATTTTTAATCAAAATGTTAGCTACTATGTGTACTTTACCATTTAAGTGCTTCAGTCTGTTTAATAATGGCATACCAAGATTGATAGCAAAATAGCCCTTTATTACTTGTTCTGTCCACTCGACTGTAGTTGTGCTTTCTAGAATTTTTATTCCTTCATTTTTCAATCCGAAAATATTGTGGAGAAGCTCTGGTGTTATCTGTACATCAGCTTGCTCCACGTTGGAAATTAATCCACTTTCCTCTTCTCTCAAATTTGCATAGAAATAGGGCACTAGATTCTCATATACTGTATGCCCTCTCTACTGAGAAATAAATTGCAGTAGACCTTGGAACTCAAATAAATCCTTAATTTCTTACGTACCGTCCTAGTTTACTGGCCTACTGTAAATAATATCATACCCCTTTATCTCTTGATATTTATTGTAAGCTTCCTAACTCCAAAAGTGTACTTCATTTAGAATTGTAGCTTCAATCGGGTCAGGAATTTGCATTTGTTGCTCTAGAGGGGTTTGTTCTTGAATTTCTTCTTCCTCATGCTGAACTTGAATTGACTGGAAATGCTCAGTAGATTCCTGCATTTTTGTTTCTGCTTCTATCTATAGTGGAGAGCCAGTAGAACTCTCCACTCTTCTTTCTTGAATCATTTCTAAAATTTGCTGAAGAGTCTCTCCTTTTTCAATGAAATTTGTCGAGTCATTTCTTTGTTCAATATTTACTTGTTCAGCTTCTTATTCAGTTTCTATTCTTTCTTCTTCCTCCTGACTACCAATCTACATTGTCACTGTTCTTTCTGATTTTGTGGCAGATTGGGATGGAGTCACGGGCAAATCAGCTTCTACCCTAATTTCAGTTTCTTCTTTTTACTCTTGCTACTGCTGCTCCTACTCATCCTAAGATTCAGATAGTAGGTCTACAAAAATGGGCTCTGCAGGCACTATTGATATTATCATCTCAGATTTAATCTCTTCTTGAGGTTCAAACACTATCTCTTTTCCTTTAATTCTTCTAATTAACTATGCCTGGTCTTCCTCTCCCTCCTCTAAGATTAAATCTACCAAAATGGGCTCTACAGGCCCTCGAGCCATAGGTACTAGCTCTTCCTATTTCACTTTTTCTATAATTACTGGTCTCGAAGGACTAGCTTCAGCTTCTCTTGCAGCCCTTGATTTAGCTGCCTTCTGATGTTGTTCTACTTTAATTTTGTATTAGGCCCTCAACTTTTCTTCGACCCTTCTTTTCTTTATGGCATCATATAGAATATGTGCCTTAGCCATAACCATTTCTTCATCATCTCCTTGGTCTTTTGCTATTTTCACCAAGCTTGCAAACTCTTTATCTTCTTCTTCAGTTCTCGGCCAAGCAAAAGTTACTCTTTGTAATGGCTTAGTTGGTGGAACTGAAGGTCCTGGCTGCTGTTCCTTAGTTACTGGTTTTTCAGCAGCCGACTCTACAGCTACAGGTTCTTCAACTGCTTTCCTTTGTTGCTCCTAGATTGCCCACCTAGCATGTCCACCAATATGGCATACAAACCATAATCTAGACTTGCGTCGGATTAGTTCTAGGGCAACTTCATTATTTGGCTTGATTCTTCTTTTTCTATTTATAGCAACTTCTGTTGCTACCTTAATCCTTGTCTCCATAATCTGAGGTATAGTAATATGCAAATCTACCAAGACTTTCCTCCAATAGCAGATATTAGATTCTACCTTTTGGAGTTCTTTTTCCCTCGTCGTGTTCCTGATCTTTTGTCGCATGTGCCATTCTTCTAATTCTTTGAGAAATCTCGTGGTAACTATCTCCTCCTAGAACTCTAGCATCATCTTGTCTTCGTGATGTGACAAAACGAAACAGAATCGCTCTAATCTCTACTATGCTAAGTTCTAAATGAGTTTGCAGATAATGCCCCTAAATCCTAAGTTTTAGTATAAATAAACCTTAAGTTTTAGGCGAGTAATCGGGTCATTCTCCCATGCAAACTCTCTCTCTCTCACTTACCTCTCCATGGAGTTACAGTTAACTCCATGGACTAAGTCTGTGGACTTAACTACAGTACTTCGTTGAGTTATAGTTAACTCAATGGGGTAAGTTCGTTAACTTATCTTAAACTCAACGGAGTAAGTTCATTGAGTTAAGCATAACTCAACCGACTTTCCGTAAAGTTATAACTAATAAAAATACTTATAATAATAGTTTTTACTTTAGTCAAGACCGAAGAATTTTCGATCTAACAGACTCTTAATTTTTTAACATTTAGAATTTCAGTCAAATCGTTATATTCCTCGGTTGAACCGAAATTAAATACTTTTTTTTTCTTTCGGTTGAACCGATACTATGCTTCGGTAAAACCGACATTTTTACTTAATATTATATATAGATTTTTTTATGTTTTCATGTTTTAGTTAGACCGATGGATCTTGTCGGTTGAACTGCAATGATTTTTTCTTTTAATATTGTTTTAGTAAAATCGACAATTTCTTTCAGTTGAACTGTGACTATGTTTAAATAAGTTTTTTTTTTTAACTATTTAGATAATTTCTTACTAAGTAAAGCTCGAGTAGTCCTCTACTCTTACTTCTTCTATAATTCTAAAGGAACTTTTGGGAATCTTCAGAATAGCCTGGTCTAACAACTTTTTCCATATACTAGCCTAAAAGGTGGCATACCTAAGCTTGTCTTAAAAGCAATTCTATAAGCTAAAAGTGCATCTATTAATCTATTAGCCTAATCTTTTCTAGTAGGATTTACTAGTTTTTCTAAGATTAACTTAATTTGTTTGTTTGCACTTTCTACTTGTCCACTTGTTTGTGAATGATATGATGTTGCAATTTTGTGATTTACTCCATATTTCTTCATTAAGGCTTCAAAACTTCTATTACAGAAATGAGTTCCTCTATCATTGATAATAGCTTTAGGTATTCCAAATCTAGCAATTATATTAGTTCTTATAAACTATATTACCACTTTGTTGTCATTAGCTTTTGTAGGAATAGCTTCTATCCATTTAGATATATAATCCACCTCTACTAATATATAATTAAATTGATTAGACATAGGAAATAAACCCATAAAATCTATTCCCCACATATTAAAGATTTCAACTTCAACAATAGGATTGAGTGACATTATATTCCTCTTTAATATTCTTCTTATTTGTTGACATCTTAAACAACTTAAGTAGTATTTATGAGCATCTTTAAATAGTGTTGGCCAATAAAAGCCACATTGCAGAATTTTCGTAGTAGTTTTTCCTGAACCAAAATGCTCTCCACATGCTTGGTCATGGTAGAAAGATAATATGCTTTGATATTTAGTTTCTAGAACACACCTCCTTAAAACCAGATCAAGACATTTCTTAAATAAGTATGCGTCTTCTTAATAGTAATATTTTACTCTTGAAAAGAACAATTTCTTATCCTGTCTATTCCAATCCTTAGGTGTTAAACTAGTAACTAAGTAATTAACTATGTCTGCATACCAAGGTATTGTGTTGATGGTCATTAATTATTCATCAAGAAATTATCCTTAATTTCAATATTTGATTTTTCTATTTGTAATGTTGATAAATGATCTGCTACTACATTCTCAAAACCTTTTTTATCTTTAATTTCTAGATCAAATTCTTGTAATAATAATATCCATCAGATCAATCTAGGTTTAGTCTCTTTCTTTGCTATTAGGTGCTTTAAAGCTGAATGATCCGTGTATACTATCACTTTAGCTCCAATCAGATATGATCTAAACTCTTCTAAGGAAAACACAATAGCTAACAACTCTTTTTCAGTAGTGGTATAACTAAATTGAGCATCATTTAAAGTTTTGCTTGCATAATAATCACTCTAGGAGATTTTTCTATCTTCTGTCCTAGCACTTCTCCTACAGCAAAATCGGATGCATCACACATTAATTCAAAAGGATGGCGCCAATCAAGTGCTTGTATTATAGGAGTTGAAATTAAGCTAGTCTTAAGTTTGAAAAATGCTTCTTTGCAATTTTTATCAAAGTTAAATGGGACATCTTTTAATAGATTAGTTAAAGGTCTAACTATTTGCTAAAATCTTTAATAAATCTTCTATAAAATCTAGCATGACCTAGAAATGATCTAATATCTTTTACTGATTTAGGTTCTAGTAGATTAGAGATTACTTCTATTTTAGCTTTATCTACTTCCAACCCTTTATTTGAAACAACATGTCCCAAGACTATTCCTTGTTTAACCATAAGTGACATTTTTCCCAATTTAGAACTAGACATATTTCCACACAGCATTTTTGTAGGATCATATGGCTACACAAGACAGGGGTGAATTGTGTATTTTTAATATTTTATGAAATATAATTGAAACTTTAAAACTCAAAAACAAGTCGAGAAATTGTTTTCATAAAATCATTTTTATTCAAGGTTTCAATTACAATATACAATTCAATTCTCCTCAGAAATTGTAGATGCAATTATATTTCGATACCATGTTTCATCTATACAATTTCATAACTACAAACAGAGAAAACTAATTTGCAGAATTTAAAACATTTCTCCCTATTTGAGATCTTTCTTCTTCTTCTTCTTCTTTCTTCTTCAACAATTCTTTAGTGACGAATATCTTGTCTTTTTATGCTTCACCGAATTTTCTTTCTTCTGATACTTCAAATCTTTAGTGACAAAAATCTTACATTTTTATGCTTCACTGAATTTTCTTCCACTTGAGAGAATTTGCCCGAAGAGGTGTTTTTGATCCCTGAAAAAGATTTTTCTTTTGGTGTGCAGGGATGGTTTGATCCTTGAAAAGATTTTTCTTTTTGTGTGCAAGGATAGTTTCATCAACAAGAATTCTATGCCTTTTATACTATATCTTCATTTCATGCATATCCTTCACGTTTAACCACTACTAGTTTTCCACTTCTCCACGTCTTTTCTTTTTCCTTCATCGAAACACACACATTCTAACCCACGTTTATATTTCAAATTTTCTTTAATCATCAGTCCTGGATCTCTGAAAAATTTCCTATAAAATAAACTTTCTCGTCTAAAAATTTTTCATCAATGTAATAAGAAGTCGTTACTTTAATGTTAACTAAACGAGTAACACAAGTATATATATATAACTTAACGTTTCTAACTTAACGAGTTCCTCATGTACCATTTCACGTGACAAGTACTATAGCTAACTATTTGGGTTTTCCCAACACTACACTAGAAAAACTTGGATTTGTTACTTCTGTTTTTACTTAGTTAATTTATCTTTATGCCTATTCTCTCTTTTAGAAGTAAACAAACAACCTTTAATACAATTTAGATATTAATTCCAATTTGTACTTTTAACTGCAAGTGCACAGTGTCTATTGTATCAGTGTGCAAGTACAGGTCGATCCCACAGGGAATTGCAGACGAACTTGAGAACTATTCGTTTGTTAAAAATCAAATTTATATATTCAATAAGCTCTCCGTTGATTTATAGTTAACTCAACAGACTAAGTTCGTTGAGTTATGGTTAACTCAATGGACTAACCTCGTGGACTTAAGTTAAATCCACGAGCATGTCTTTTCTATTTAATACTGCTATTTACAGAGGAATTCGGCCAACCATTGGGCGATTCCATAGATTGTAAATAACATCAATTAAGCTCTTTAATGTTAGTTAACATTGGATTTATCATTGAGCAATACTAACATTCAGATAATTCAAACAGTAACCATTAAAATCTTTAAGTCTTTTGAACGAACCAATCTCAGTAAACTGTAAAACTAAAATAAACATAAAACAATCACAACACTAACAAAGATAACATTAATCACGATACAACACAAACAATACAACACTCAAATACAACATACAAATATAGATAAATTGTTTTTTGTATTTTTGTTTTAATATGAACATGGAAATGGGCAACAGGTGAAATGCAAAGTAATCTCACTTGACAGTAAATACTTCTGACACTACTTGCAACGCGATTACACCATTGAAAATTAAACCACTTACAATCATGTCTCCTATCCCTATAGAATCGCGAGTCCAGAATTGCAAGATGATCTCCTCTTCAGCATACAGGCATCAACCCGAAGCCAAGGCTAAAAGCTTTACGATCTCCTGAAATATGAGTCGGCGCTTGGTGAAAATGGTTTCCCTTCCTACGATGCGATCACTCCTCACAGTGGTTGTCAGGCACTCTGTTTGGCTCGGAATCGACCCGACATCAAGCAAGTATCCTCACAGACCTCCGATGGTTGGTGATTATGGTGGTGATGATGGTGATGATGATGGTTGGTGTGGTACTTCAGAGAATTGCAACGTTAATCCTCCTCTGCACACACTATCCGCCCATCGATCACACACTTCTTCTTCTTTTCTTTTATATTTCTTCAGTAGTAACTGCTTCTACTTGAATGGTCGGTTGCATTTCCTTCATTCATATCAACGGCGATGCTTTCTTCTCCCAACGCGATTAAATTCCTATGTGATACGTGCAAACGTGGTTTTTCTCTTCCAACTGTCTGTTCCTACAACCGCTACAGTGGCATATTAGAAAATATATAGTCCGTGGAGTTACAGATAACCCAACGAACTTTCTTTGTTGATTTAACTATAAAACACATGCATAAATTTAACTATCCGATGCTCAGGTGCATTTCGGATACTTATAAACTTAACTATCCAATGTTTAGATGCATTTTGGATAGTTATAAACTTAACTATCTGATGCTCAAATGCATTTCGAATAGTTACAAATAACTCATCGATATATAACTTAAGTAAATCTACCAGATCTCAACACATGTCAGCAGTAGTTTAATCATAAAATAACATTTCAGAGAGTTACAGGTCTAACTATCCGATGCTCAGATGCATTTCGAATAGTTACAGCTAACTCACCAAAAATCCACTTAAGTCAATTTCCCAGAACATGACATGTGTCCTCAGCTATTTTATAAATAAAAAGAGATTTTGAAGAGTTATAGGGATAACTATCCGATGCCCAGCATCAATTTCGGATAGTTATAGATAACTCACTGAAAGTTCACTTAAGTCATTCATTATGGTTTCGACATGTGTACTTCAGGAAATAATAAAATATTCTCTCAAAACATAACTGTTCGGCAATTTAAACATAACTATCTGATACATATTCGGTCTGTTAAACATAACTGTCCGAATTTGTTCGATATGTTAAACATAACTGTACGAATTTGTTCGGTATGTTAAGCATAACTGTCTGAAATATCAGAATATTCAGATACTTAAGAATTTCACAGCCTGCAACTTACCGATAGTTCATAAATATACTAAATTAACATTAATTCCCCCTAAATTAAGTAGATTATTTAATTAAAGCATATAACAGTGCAATTATAACATAATGGCTTAATTCTTATATGATAAGCTAAATATTATGCAATTAACCATCATTTAATCGTTAATAATATGCACTTTTTCATTCTAAACACTAACTCAACAAACTAAGTCTGTGGTGTTATGCTAACTCAACGAACCAGCTTAACCTTTCTTTCGGAAGGTTAAACGATAACTCACTGAAAATAGTTTAAGTTTCGGATAGTTACAGATGTAAGTCACCGAAAAACTCTTTATATTATAAAACTAGTGAGACACATGTCAAGACCTGAAAACATGACTTAAGTTACCTTTCGAATAGTTATGACTGTAAGTCTCCGAAAAACTTTAACTCACCGATTTAGCAATAAACAAATGTTTTTATAATAAGAATTTTACCACATGCAAAAATAACAACTTAAGTTTATAACGCTAACCTAGTGCGTTGCCTTAGTGTTCAATATAGCAACTCAATGTGTTTAGTTATGTTAACTTAACGAGTTAAACATGTGCACCTCACGTGATACAATACAACATTCGTAACTTATAATTTCACCACGTGTATAACACCAACTTAACGAGTTCGTCTCTTCTTTTACTCACTAACTTAACGAGTTATCACGTGACCTATTTTAACCTTTAAGCCTCTAACTTAACGAGTTCTCACGTGACCTCTATACAAACAAAACTCTAACTTAACGAGTTGTGTAAACGTGCACTGTTCATGATACAAAAGATATAACTTTAAAACATATCATGCTTTTCAATAAAAACACATGTTAACTTAAGGTTTAGCTAAATGAGAAATTAATGAAACGAAACGACTAGTTATTAACTTCAGATCCAATATAGACAAGTATTTATATTAGTAAGCTTTTTCTGTATTAAATGATGATTTTAATTTCTTTTCACAAGCAATAGTAATTGAGCAAATATGATTATTTTCATTCAGCACACATCATCAAAACAAAAATACTCAATAGTTTTTAATACTTGGCCTAAATTGTTTAAACATATTTCATATGAAGTTCCATATACAGTAAAATCATCCATAAATATTTCTAAAAAATCTTCAGTCATTCCAGTGAATATGCCCTACATACACCTTTGAAAGGTGGCTAGTGCATTGCATAATCCGAATGGCATTCTCTTAAAAGCATAAGTTTCATTAGGACAGGTGAAAGTTTTTTTCTCTTGATCATTTGATGCTATTGGAACTTGGTTATATCCTAAATACCTGTGTAGAAAACAAAAATATTCTTGCCCTACTAATTTCTCTAGCATTTGATCTATAAAAGGTAAGGAAAAATTATATTTCCTAGTCACAACATTTAGTTTTCTATAGTCTATACACACTCTCCAGCCTGATTGAATTCTAGTAGGTATCAAGTCCTGAATTTCATTCCTAATAATTGTTAATCCTGATTTCTTGGGAACTACATGGATTAGACCAACCCATGAGCTATTAGAAATCGGATAAATTATGTCATTATCTAACCATTTCACTATTTCCTTCCTAACTACTTCTTTAAGGTTTGGATTTAATCTTCTCTTTGGAATTCTAATTGGTTTAGCATTCTCTTCTAAATATATGTGGTGACAGCATAAAGTTGCACTTAACCCTTTTATATTAGTCATAGTTCATCATATTGCCTCTTTATAAGTTTTTACTACATCTTTTAATTTAGAAATTTGATATTCTTTTAAATCTAAAACAATAATGATTGGACATGTTCATTTGTCTTTCAGAAATATATAGGTTAATTTAGGAGGTAAATGTTTTAAATCTAAATGTTGACTATCAGAAGCTAGAGCTTCTAATTGAACATTTTCATTTTCTATATTAATCTCTTCTTGATCTCCTTCTACATTTATGCTTTCACTTTCTCCTAAATTTTCAAAATTTAGTTGCCTATTTAGTTCTTCTTGAATCACATCATCTAGCATATCTCCTTCATCCTCTAAAAAGTCTATAGTATGTAAGGATATTTCTAACTCCTCAAACTTTTCTGGTTTGAAAATGTTTAATTAAGTATCCTCATTACCATATGCTAACTTCATTACTCCAGTTTTACAATTTATAACAGCCCTTGATGTCGCTAAGAATGGTCTTCCCAAAATTAAAGATGTATCATGATTTTTATGCTTAATTTGTTGAGAATCAAAAATCACAATATCAATAAGATATATGAAGTTTTTGATTTTAATTAAGACATCCTCTATTTTTCCTCTAGGGTATCTTATACGTCTATCAGTTAATTGAATAACCGTCCTAGTAGGGATTAATCCTTCTAATCCTAGGGATATAAATATATCACTCGGTATAACATTTATAACTACACCTAGGTCTATTAAGGTTCTTTCTAGAATGGTATTTCCTATGGTGCATGATATAATAGGGATTCCAAGATCAGATAACTTTTTAGAAATTTGTGGTAGAAATAGGGAACTACTTTGCTCAACTAAAAAGACTTTCCTTAAAACTAGTACACCAATCCTTAAGAAATTTAGCACAAAGTGGCATTTTCTACAATAAGTCTAAAAAAGGAATGTTAACTTGTACTTTTTCAAAAATTTCTCTAATTTTTTCTTGTTTTTTAGGAAATGTTTGTTGTAATCTTTTAGGATAGGGTGCTAATGATTGTCATTTAAAAGAGTCTTTTCCTTTCATTTCATTTGGTTGATCATTTTTAGTCTCATTTTTAGATTCAGATTTTTCTTCATTGATTTCTATGTTTTTAGATATTACATTTTCATTATCATTTTAATTTTTGTTCTTATGCACCTTCATATTATTTTCTTTTTGAATTCTTGGTGGTATATCAGTTCCAGATCTTAATGTTATAAATACATCTTCCAGATTTTCATTACTTTTATGATGTTCTTCTATTTCATTTTCATAATTTTGATCTTCAACTATTTTTAGTTTTAAATTGCATTCTTTAAATTCTATTGCATTGGTATTTTCTTTTGTCTATATATCTTGCAAATTATGCAATTCTGTAACATTAAAGTTTTCATTTGTGTTTTTTCCTATTGCATAACTTGTAATTTCATTGTAAATTCGTCTAATGCTTTTAGTTTTTTTTCCTAATCATCTAATCTCGTTACATTCAATTTTTGCTCAATTTTCATTATGGTTTTTTCAGTTTCGTATATGATATCAATTTTAGGTTCTATATATTCTTCCCTATAGTTTAATTGCTTGACTTCTTGTTGCTGACACATGTATTGTTCTAGTTTGTCAATGTTTTGCTTTAAGTTACGCTCCAGTCTATCATACTTATTCTAAACTTCCTTGTCTCTCAACATATTACACATTCTAAACTGACTATTAGTTGGGTAAACTATAGGATTCTCATACTCAACTCTATTATATTGAATATAATTCATTTGTTGTTCATGTGATTTAACCATCTGCAATCGTCTCAATTTCAAACAATCAGAGATGTCGTCACCATCCAAATTACAAAATTCACATATGCTAACTATAGGTTTCAGAAATCTTTGAGCATAAGCATATGCCATATTCTCAATTATAAAATAAAACACGCAACACTCCCCCTGCTATTAAAACAAAACATCACTCATAGTTGCTTAGCTTCTCAATCCTCGACAACGGCGCCAGAAGACTTGTATTGATTTGTTAACTTCTATTTATTAAGCAGCACTAGAAAACTTGTTTAATTTGTTTTTATGCTTATATAAATAATTACTTTTAGAAGTAAACAAACAACTTTTCATACAAATTAGAGATTAATTCCAATTTGTATTTTAACTGCAAGTGCATAGTGTATATTGTATTTGTGTGCAAGTACAGGTCGATCCCATAGAGATTGAGTAGGAATTGTATACTGTTTCGATTTTTATATTGGAGTTTATATGTGCTCAATTAAGCACTTTGTTGTGTTACAGTTAACACAACAGACCTAGTTCATGGAGTTATGGCTAACTCAACGGACTAACCTCGTAGACTTAAGTTAACTCTATGAGCCTATCTTTCCAATTATATACTACTATTTACAGAGGAATTCAACGAACCATTAGGCGGTTCCACAGAATGTAAATAACATCAATTAAGATCTTTAATGTTAGTTAATATTAGATTTGTCATTAAGAAATACTAACATTCAGATATTTCAAACAATAACCATTAAAATCTTTAAGTATCTGGAACGAATCAATTTCAATAAACAATAAAACTATTTTCTATTTTCTGAATCAAACAAATATAAAACATTCACAATACTGATAATGATAACATTAATCACGATACAAAACAAACAATACAACACTCTAATACTAAATGTAAACATAGATAATTTGTTGTTTTTGGTATTTTTGTTTTGATATGTTCTTAAAGATTGGTGAAAGGTGAAATGCAAAAATCTCTATCAACAGTAAAAACTTCTGTCACTACCTGCAATGCGATTACACCACTAAAAACTTAATCACTTACAATCTTGCCTCCTCTCCCTATAGAATCGTGAATCAAGAATTGTAAGATGATCTCCTCTTCAACATACTGGCATCAACCCAAAACCAAGGCTAGAATATTTACGATCTCTTGAAATATGAGTCGGTGCTTAGTGAAAATGGTTTCCCTTCTCGCGACGTGATCACTCCTCATAGTGGTTGCCAATCACCGTGTTTGGCTCGGAATCGACTCGACATCAAGATGGTATCCTCACAAACCTCCAATGGTTGGTGATTTTGGTGTTGGTATGGAGCTTTAGGGAACTTCCGACACTTCTTGTAGTTAGCGCAATTCTCCACCTCTACACACACACTTTCTTCGTCTTTCTCCTCTTCTTTTATATTTCTTTATGTAGTAACTACTTTTACTTAGATGATTGGTTGAATTTCCTTCATTCATATCAACGATGGTGATTTCTTCTTCATTTCACAAGTGAATTCCTACATGATACGTGTAATCGTGGTTTTCCTTTGAATGTCTTGTTTCTACAATTGCTATAGTGGCATATTAGAAAATAAATGGTTCGTGGAGTTACAGATAACTCAACGGACTTACTTCATTGATTTAACTATAAAACACGTGCAATAAAGAAATAACTAATTCAGATATTTTGGATACTTACAAACCTTAACTATTTGATGCTCAGATGCATTTCAGATAGTTACCAGATAACTTACCGAAAATTCACTTAAGTCATGCATTAATGTTTCAGCACGTGTACTCCAGGAAATAAAATATTCTTCTATCATTAGAAACATAACTGTCTAGTGCATGCAATATAACTCTCCGAAATAATAGAAAATTCAAATACTTAGGAATTTCAAAGCTGTAACTTACCGATAGTTCAAAAATATACTTAATTAATGTTAATTCCTTTAAATTATTTAGATTCCTTCATTAAAGCATATAATAGTGCAATTATAACATAATGGCTTAAGTCTCATATGATAAGCTAACTATTATGCAATTAACCATCATTTAACCATTAATATTATGCACTTTTTCATTCTAAACACAAGTACTATAGCTAACTCAACGAACTAAGTCTGTGGTGTTATGCTAACTCAACGAACTAGCTTCGTAGTATTACAGTTAACTCAATGAACCAACTCCATTGTGTTACTGATAACTCAATGAACCAGTAATAAACAAATGTTTTTACAATGAGGTATAATCACATGCAATAAAATAACTTTAAGTTTATAACACTAACCTAATGCATTGCCTTAGTGTTCAATATAGCAACTCAACGTGTGTAGTTAGTGTAGTAATATTAACTTAACGAGTTAAACATGTGCAACTCACATGATACAATATAACATTCGTAAACTTTAATTTCACCATGTGCACAATACTAACTTAACGAGTTCATCTGCTCTTTTACCCACTAACTTAATGAGTTCTCATGTGACCTATTTTAACCTTTAAGTTTATAACTCAATGAGTTCTCATGTGACCTTTATACAAATAACACACTAACTCAATGAGTTGTCTAAACATGCATTGTTCATGATACAGAAAATATAACTTTAAAACATATCATGCTTTGCAATAAAAACACATGTTAACTTATCGTTTAGTTAAATGAAAATTTAGTATAACGTAACGACTAGTTATTTAACTTAATATAATTTCAGATCTATTACAGACAAGTATTTATATCATTAAACTTTTTCTGTATTAATTGATGTTCTTAATTTACGTTCACAAACAATAGTAATTAAGTAAATATGATTATATCCATTTATCACATGTCATCAAAATAAAATACTCAATATTTTTGTCTTCTCTAATACTTCATTCGGCATTCTACATCTTGAGGAGGTGAATTACTACTGGAAATCCCCTCTTGTTGGTGCTGAATCCATGGATGAAGCTCCATTAGAGATACACTTGAAGGTGTGGAAACTTGCATCCAAGAGAGCTCTCCAATTGTCTTCTATGTTTGCTGCATTCTCTCCGGCGTTAGACCTCCAATCCATGGAGAGAACAAATTGCCTTGGATGTGGATGATTACTGGAGAAGGTGGCCATCTCTAGTGGTTGAAGTAAGGAGTTGACATCCCTTGAGTTCAAGCACTTGGAGTTGTAATTTCAAGGTAATAGGAGTAAGCATTTGAGTGGAGATGGAGTTGTTATTTTAATTTTAGTAGTATATGCTTGTGAATTCTTATTGTTTGTGTTGTCCACGTGATTTCCCCTTATTGTAATGTTGAATTCTTGTGGTTATATCAATGTTTTTTAATTCTAAGTTTAGTTTGAGTTTTGTGCCCTCTATGTGTCTTATTTTATGTTTCTTTGTGTGGATTCTTCTCAAATGTTTGTTCCTCTAACTCTAACATAGTTTAGACGTTTTTTACTTAACTCTAACCTCTTGATTTAATTGGTTTTGATTGTATATAGCTTATACGTAATAGATTAGAGCATACATGGAGTTAGATGTATGGTTATAAGTCCATGTATGCTAGTTTTGCAATAGAATTAGTAGTTTGATGTAGTATAATTTTATTTTCTATTTTTTGTAGTGTAATAATTATTGTGTGTTGCATTCTCTTAAGTGATGGATAGAGGGGGACATGAATGAGGTTTCTCATTACTAATTCAACTCTATATCAAGTCATTTCTAACATATACATGATTGTTAAGGCGAACATGTGATGAGAATGCATTTACACATGGCATATCTATAAACTCTAATGAATTTTATGTTTAATTGTTGATCCTTGTGGACTCGACCCATTCTTGCATGCTTTCTATAATTGACTCTATGTGCTTACGATTATAAATATTAAAACTTGGTTGCGTGTTAATTTCATAACATATAAACCCCAAACACCTACCAATTGAGCCTTGTTGATACCAAGATGAGGGCATTAAGTTAAAACAAGTCACAAAATCGTTCAAAATACTTCCAGAAAGACTCCCTAGCTTTTTGATGACAAAACCATATTCTTTCTTCTTCCTAATAGTCATATGCATGGGGTAATATTTCTCTAGAAATACCAAACAAAATCGACCCCAAGACTCGATGGAACTTGGAGTAAGAGTATACCACCATCTTTTAGCTTCATCCTTCAAACTAAATGAAATATATCTTAATTTTACAACATCCATACTCATTTGTGGCACCCTCATCATTTGGCACACTTCATTAAATTCCTTCAAAAAGTAATGGGCATCTTCCCTTTCTTGACCATGAAAATGTAGTAACTACCCAATAAAATGAGACTTCAACTCAAACTTATCGCCCTCAAATTTAGGTAATTCAATGTAAGATGGTTCATCAACCATCTCAAGGTATAAAATATCCCCAACAGAAGATGCTTGTGCATCCATGGTATCTTCTATAATTTCTATCCTAATCAATCAGTTATTATCCCTCCTTATCCACTGAGGCATACATAATCAAAATAACAGCAAGTAAAAGAATGTACCAACATCTAGAAGAAACAAAAGGGAAATTCAAAGGTTAACTTGTTCTCCTACAAAATACAACAAAAAGAAAAACATTAGTACTATTCAAACAAATGAAATGAAAATGAAACTAAAAAGAAAAAACTAATTACAAAACAAAATACCATGAAAAGCTAACACATCAAGTTAATCTCTACTATTCAAGCCTCTGTTCATACAATGGAGTTTCCTCGGCTCTAAATGACATTTCCCCGGTTGCCTTTAGTATGTATGGGCTTGAGTCTATGCTTGTGTAGGATCATTGTATCACAAGAGGGGGTGAATTGTGTCTTTAGTAATTAAAATTACTAGTAGATAAAACAAGAGCACAAAACACTCATAAATAAAATTCTATTCTTTATAAACTTTAAACAAAAAATTTACAATATCTTTTCAGCTCAATTTCCTTCTTCTCGGTTTTGATACGGTAATGTTCGATATACAATTCAAATAGAAAATGAAGTCCTTATTCAAAACTAATTTTGAATTGTATAAAACCAGATTTTTATGCACGTAGCTCCTTTCCTTCTTTTTGCTCAGCTTCTATATCTCTTCTTCTTCAGTTGTCAAATTTCCAGACTTCTTGTGTTTGCAGCTCCTTTTCTGAAATTGCTTGGAATTTCGAACTTCTTCTGATGTTGGAGAATTTTTCTAGATATGAATATTCAAACTTGACTTTTTAGTTTGTGATTGGGATTCGGATTGAATATTCAGACTTGGTTTTTGAGATTGGGATCCTCATTGTAATGTAGCTCGTACTCTCTATTAGTAGTCAAACTCTAACTTCACGTTCAGCATGTTCATCCACTTAATCCATAATCCACGTACTAAATTATCCATGATTTCCACTATCTTTTTGAATTTCCACTATGTCCATTATCATTTTGAAATTTCCACTTTCTCCACTATCATTTTGAATTTCCACAATTTCCACTTGTAGATTCATCGAAACTTTATCTTCCTAGAGATTTGTAGAATATCTTCTAAGTCATCACTTTAATTGAACATTTATCCTTTAAGTCCTGTAAAAACTCAAACACTTATCTGTAACTCTTCAAGTTTTTGTACCTACAAAACACGTGACTTAACAAGGAAAACTTATCTATTCGTTAGTCATTTTATAAAACTCGAACAGTTATCTATCCATGCGTATAAAAATTCGAACAGTTATCTAACTCTTCGATTTCCATTACCAAGCGTACATGGAAAACACGTGACAACTTAAAACATTAAAAACACATGTGCAGATAACTTAACTATACGAGTTTTTAACATAACTCTTTAACTAAATTGAAATGTTAACTATCCGAAAGTTTAACTATTCGAAAATTTATCTGAAAACTTTAATTATCTAAAAACTTTAACTATTAGAAAGTTAACTATCCGAAATTTTAAATGAAACTTTCTGATAACTTGTCAACATTTAATTACGTGACTATTATACTTAGAAAATACTATTTAGACTTATTTATAAACTTTAATCAAGCATTTATCATCAAAACAAAATTCCTAACAATCTCCCCCTTTTTGATGATGTCAAAACCTAATAAGTAAAATAATCTATCTTCTCCCCCTTTTTGGCATTATAAAAAAGTAAATAAAATGTAAGGAAGAAAAACTTGCTAAGTATATATTGTTCAAAAAGAAATTTTTAAACATGCATAACTTTCGTGGATAATAATAAACTATTTAAATAAAACTATTTTAAACAAGAATTGTCAAAAACAAGTATATGATCATTAAATGCAGTAAATAGTTTACATAATGTGATTGCTTTACATAAGTAATTTTCAGTAACAAATTACAATGAATGAATCATGCAATATGTAATTTGTATAATCACAAGCCTCTTTGTCTTCAAAAATATTTAGTAGAGTATCTAAAATTTGCTTTGCAATGTCTGTACTTATTCTATTGATCTGATCAATTATTGCTTGATCTAAATCTAACTATGAAACTTGTGATGGTTGCTGTAAAAATTCTGTATTTATGTCTGTATGTAAATCTATATGTGTATCTATATGTATACCTATATTTGTATTTGTATGTTGCTATTATTCTAAAAATGATGTCGACTGTTGCTGTTGTTCTTGTGACTGAGTTTGCTAATCCTATTGTTGTTCTTACTGTTGAATTACAGGTGTATCTGCTTCCTAGTATTTTTGTAGTTCCTTTGCAGAGAAAGATCTTGACTTTAATCTTTTCTATGGTCAAGGTGTAATATCTGTTTGACTTGCCATAATTCTCAAAAGTGTATCACCATAAAATAATTTACTCTGCAAGTTTAAGCTATGAGAAACAAAAATATCATACCAATTCACCTGTATATGGTTAATTAAAGCATATGTAGCATAAAGACAGCATCTGCCAACCTCTACACTATGACCAAACCTTTGAAAGAGTAAAGCATGTAGTATTTTTGTAATAAAACGTGCTTGGCCATTTAAATCATTTAATAATCTCATTTAATTATTGGTAGTCGGATCGTTGGCTAAACTTTTAATGTCCCATCCCAACTCATAAACTTGTTTTCTTTCTAATAATTTAACTCCTTCAATTTTCAGACCAAGTATTTGATAAAGTAATTCTGGAGTTAAATATATATTGTATTCTTGTATATTTGAAATAGGAATACCTTCTTCCACTATTAAGTTTGAGTAAAAACAACTTACAAGTTCTGGTATAACAAGATGGCCTAGCTGTTGTGGAAGCAAAGTCAATAAGCCTTGAAATTCAAACATTTCTCGTATGTGTGTCATCCCTTCAAACTTAACTGGTCTTGAATATAAAACTGTAAAAGTTTTATATGTTTGAAATTTTTCATAATAGGAGTTATTTCTGAACCATAACAATGTATTGTTGTCTAAATTCTGTTCAAGATTAGGTATTTTCCTGTCATGATGTTCTAACCTAGGACTTGTTTCAATATTATCAACAACATCTATATTTTCAGATCTTTTAGAACTAGTGGAATTTCTATCAAAGCTAGTAAAAATGTCTAAAATATCTATTATTGTCGTATCAATAATCTGCTGAATTTCTTCTATTTGATCTTCGTAAAACATATCAGTAACTGACATATGTATATCAGTATCAACAGTCTGTGTACTAATCTGTCTATCAGCAACAATTATTTCTATAATTGGTCTATACAATAACTATCTCTGTATGAAAGAATGTTCTATATCTATCTGTATAATAGAGTCATTCTATAATTTTGAAATTTCTATCCTTGAGACATTAGCAGTGTTATATTCTATTTGTAACTATGTAGTTTGCTGATTATATACATTTATCAACAAATATATTATATACTGTAACAGGCATAACCACATGTATAAAATATAGTATAAGCAACTATACCAAAAATAAAAAATCTCTATCCAAGATATAGTAAGAGGAAAAATATCTATACATTCCTCTTTAGATGAAATATCTTCAAAATTCATAGACTCAGTGTCTATGCTATCAAAAATGTCATCAAAATTGATATCATCTATATATATATCATCAAAATTTCCTACATGTTCTCTCTCCGTAGGAAAAGAATGTTGACTTGCAGCATGATGTGAAAAATTGTCCATTGTATTAAAAGAGACATTATGCACTAATGTGACACAATACCTTAGAGTGTATGCTTGTAATCTGATATTTGTCACATCTGTTGGGATTCCTGAAACAAAATCCTGTCTAGCCTATGCAATGGAACATAGTTTTCCATTTTTCAACGATTCTTCTCTTTGCAGCAATATGCCTTGTACACCTATAGCTAGTCCAAAATATTCTAATGTCTTCTTCTTTTTTCGACTATATGTCTGTAATGTTTCTAGTTGTTCAGGAGGTTCTAAAGTTTTCTTAATTTCTCCTATTAAAGGCACCTGTGGTCTTGGTGGTCCTTCACCATGATGCCTAGGTTGCAATAATGGAATATAAAGTTTTAAGCTCTCAACCTTTGCCATTTTTAGTTGATAAACTTTTTGTCCTTCACTTCGAATGCCCATTTTCCAAATGGTAGTTTTATGTTCATCAATAAACTATTATGTTGAATATTTTGTTTTGATGATGTGTGCTGAATGAAAGTAATCATATTTACTCAATTACTATTGCTTGTGAAAAGAAATTGAAAGCATCAATTAATACAGAAAAAGCTTACTGATATAAATACTTGTCTGTATTGATCTGAAATTATACTAAGTTAAATAACTAGTCGTTTCGTTGCATTAATTTCTCATTTAACTAAACATTAAGTTAACGTGTGTTTTTATTGAAAAACATGATATGTTTTAAAGTTATATTTTTTGTATCATGAACAGTGCACGTTTAGACAACTCGTTAAGTTAGAGTGTTATTTGTATAGAGATCACGTAACAACTCGTTAAGTTAGAGGCTTAAAGGTTAAAATAGATCATGTGAGAACTCATTAAGTTAGTGAGTAAAAGAAGAGACAAACTCGCTACGTTAGTGTTGTACATGTGATGAATTAAAGGTTACAAATGTTGTATTGTATAACGTGAGTTGCACATGTTTAACTCGTTAAGTTAACATAACTAAACCCGTTGAGTTGCTATATTGAATATTAAGGCAACACATTAGGTTAGCGTTATAAACTTAAGTTGTTATTATTGCACATGGTAAAATTCTTATTATAAAAACATTTGTTTATTATTGGTTCGTTGAGTTATCTGTAACATAACAAAGTTGGTTCGTTGAGTTATCGTAATATAACAAAGTTGATTCGTTGAGTTAGTGTAACACCACGAACTTAGTTCTTTGAGTTAGCTACAATACTTGTCACATGAGTTGTCACATGAGGAACTCGTTAAGTTAGAAACGTTAAGTTATATATATACTTGTTTTACTCATTTAGTTAATATTAACACAACGACTTATTATTACACTTGATGAAAAAAAATTTTGAACGAGAAAGTTTATTTTGCAGGAAATTTTTCAAAGATCCAGGATTGATGATTAAAGAAAATTCGAAATGTAAACGTGGGTCAGAACATGTGTATTTCAATAAAGGTAAAAGAGAAGACGTGAAGAAGTGGAAGACTGGTAGTGATTAAACATGGAGGATATGCATGAAATGAAGATACAATATAAAAGGCATAGAATTCTTGTTGATTAGTTATCCTTGCACACCAAACAAAAAATCTTTTTAGGGATCAAACACACCTTTCGGGGAAAAACTCTCAAGTGGAAGAAAATTCAGTGAAGTAGAAAAGGTCAGATTTATGTTACTAAAGATCTGAAATATCAAAAGAAAGTAAATTTAGTGAAGCAATGAAAGTCAGATATTTGTCATTGAAGAATTGTTGAAGAAGAAAAAGAAGAAGAAGAAGAAGAAAGATCTCAAACAGGGAGAAATGTTTTAAATTCTGCAAATTAGTTTTCTCTTTTTGTAGTTATGAAATTGTATAGATGAAACATGGTATCGATATATAATTGCATCTACAATTTCTGAGGAGAATTGAATTGTATATTGTAATTGAAACCTTGAATAAAAATGATTTTATGAAAATAATGTCTCAACTTGTTTTTAATTTTGAAGTTTCAATTATAATCGAAAATGTTGAAAAATACAATTCACCCCCATCTTGTGTAGCCATACGATCCTACATGTTGAATGTCGTCTAAAACAGCCAGGGGAAAATAATGTTGGGAATACAAAGATTCTAATTCCCTATTGACATTTTCTATCATTGGTCCCCATTTCTTTCCATAATAAGTAATAGACTGTATCGATTTCTCAAATACTTGTCCAGAACTTGTAACAACCTCAGGGTTAGGTTGTAATATTCTTTTCCACATTTGTAACATGGAAAGTTCAATCTGTTTTAGTCTAAACTATGTTTCAGCATAATTTTGAATAAATTTCCAACAGAAACTTTTCTCATCTTGAACAACTTTTCTAATTTCATGTAGTACTTCATTAGAAAAAGTAAACCTTGTAAATGTCGTTGATCTCATTTTCTATCTTCTGAAGTTCCATCTCTATTTTCTGCACTTTTGTCATTCTACCATGTCCTCTTCCACATCTTGACATTGTCGATTAATATTCGTTATTCACTGTAGAACTTAGTGGAAGTAAAGATTGTGAAACTAGGGTTTTACCAAGGTAGAAACACAAAAGGTTGTTAGTAAAACATTTATAACTCTTCGAGTTTATAAACAGATAAATGAATTCAATCATTGAAATCATAAATATAAGATCTATTACTAATAAATAACTCGAATGTTTACAATAACTATATGAGTTTTACAACCGACAAAAGCAAAAGACTAAGCATAATTGTTTGTGTAAAGAAAATAACTACTGGCTAAGTAAAAATGAGAAAACTCGAAGACTTAAGATAACTATTCAAGTTTTATGAGCAGTAAAGCACATAACTATACGACAAACTAGAATAATTATTGTCATATTTGAAGTCTTTCATAAGAATATAATAATATTAAGTTAACTGTTCGAGTTTCTTGGATGGATATGCATAAAAGTTGAAGACTTAAGAATAACTGTTCGAGTTTCTTAAAAGGATAAAATATAAGAATGTAAAATAGAAACTCTGAGAGAAATCTAACTATTCGAGTTTGTAGAAGAGTAAAAACTTAACAAGATGAAAAACTCGGAGGGTTAGATAAAATAGCTAAAATCAAGTGAAATGCATAACTGTACGTTAAATTAACTGAATGAATCTAACCTTTTATCTGTATAAGTTCCAGAATATTTGCATTTGATTAAATGTACCATTATTTGTCATTGTTTGCTCCCCTTACATAAATATAGTCAAGAGAAACTATGGTGTACTTAGTATTAGGTTGTCAAGCCCTAATAGATTTGTCATTAAATTCAAAATAGCTGACTTAAGTGGGTTGCTAAGCCTTAAATAGATTTGTCATTTAAGTTCAAAATCTGACGTACTTAAACTAGGTTACCAAGCCCCAATAGATTTGAGTCTTTCTATAATTTAAATACAAAAATAAGTTGTAGATTTAACAATTTAGACCTTTTGACTTTTATTTTATTCAATTTATAAAAGAAAATTCATAGAGATATACCTTCAGGTAACTTAAAAGAATTCAATATTGAGTACATGAACTTAAGAAAATAAATTCATTACACTATGTGTAAAGAATAGATAACAAAAAAAAAAAAACAAAGATTATATGCATAGATTATGGCAGAATTGTTATAACACCTGTAAAATAAACTAAACTTGAGTACATTACCCCTTTTTTTTTTATGTAATACCTCCCACAATATCATCTTTTTACGTGATTACAATCCCTTGCTTAGGGGAAAGATAGTTGCTTAGGGTAACCCTTTTTTTTTATATGTTAAATAGAATCTGAATTACTTGTAAAATGAGTTTTTAATCAACACATCCCAAACCAGTTGGTTCACGTGACTAAGGTTTAAGATCCCCCAACAGACTTAATTACTCAAGTAATTGCAAACAAACAATAAAACAATATAGTAAATTGAATAAGAGGCAACCACAAGACTTAATTTTTCTAACAATATGTTAATAACTTTCCTTTAATAAACGGTACATATTTTCTAGTTAAAATCTCTATAATGGTGTATACATAAGTAACAAAAATACAATTGACACTCATATTGAATTAAATCAACTTCCCTTAAGTAACCTTTTTTGAATTTTTCTTAAATAAATTGACTTCAATAAAAATCAGAATTTCATAAATTCTTAACTATCAGTAAATAATAATTCTAAAATAGATATTTTGAGTTTGTTTTTTTTTAATAAAGAAATTAAATTCTAAAGCTACTTAATAACAAACCAAAATGTTATGCAATGAACAGGACAATTTAAACATTAGATAACCTATAGATACCAAGTTCCACTTTATTTCTAAATACCCACCTTTGTTCCTATTACAGACTGATTTTCAAGTGGTGGAACTAGATCATGTTGAGTATTTTGTTTTGATGATGTGTGCTGAATGAAAATAATCATATTTGCTCAATTACTATTGCTTGTGAAAAGAAATTAAAATCATCAATTAATACAGAAAAAGCTTACTAACATAAATACTTATCTGTATTGGATCTGAAGTTAATAACTAGTCCTTTCATTGCATTAATTTTTCATTTAACTAAACGTTAAGTTAACATGTGTTTTTATTGAAAAGCATGATATGTTTTAAAGTTATATCTTCTGTATCATGAACAGTGCACGTTTAGACAACTCGTTAAGTAAGAGTTTTGTTTGTATAGAGGTCACGTGAGAACTCATTAAGTTAGAGGCTTAAAGGTTAAAATAGGTCACGTGAGAACTCGTTAAGTTAGTGAGTAAAAGAAGAGACGAACTCGTTAAGTTAGTGTTATAAATGTAGTGAAATTATAAGTTACGAATGTTGTATTGTATCACGTGAGGTGCACATGTTTAACTCGTTAAGTTAGCATAACTAAACGCGTTGAGTTGCTATATTGAACACTAAGGCAACGCGTTAGGTTAGGATTATAAACTTAAGTTGTTATTTTTGCACATGGTAAAATTCTTATTATAAAAACATTTGTTTATTACTGAATCGGTGAGTTAAACTTTTTTCGTAGACTTACATTCGTAACTATCCGAAAGGTAACTTAAGTCATGTTTTTAGGTCTTGACACGTGTCTCACTAGTTTTATGGTAAAAAGAGTTTTTCGGAGACTTACAACCATAACTATCCAAAACTTAAACTATTTTCAGTGAGTTATCGTTTAACCTTCTGAAAGAAAGGATAAGTTGTTTCAATGAGTTAGCTACAGTACTTGTCACATGAAATGGCACATGAGGAACTCGTTAAGTTAGAAACATTAAGTTATATATACTTGTGTTACTCGTTTAGTTAACATTAAAGTAATAACTTCTTATTACACTTGATGGACAATTCTTTGGACGAGAAAGTTTATTTTGCAAGAAATTTTTTAGAGATCTAGGATTGATGATTAAAGAAAATTCAAAATGTAAACATAGGTCAAAACATGTGTGCTTCGATGAAGGAAAAAGAAAAGACGTGGAGAAGTAGAAAACTAGTAGTGGTTAAACGTGAAGGATATGCATGAAATGAAGATACAGTATAAAAGGCATAGAATTCTCGTTGATCAAACTATCCTTGCACACAAAAAGAAAAATCTTTTCAAGGATCAAACTATCCTTGCACACAAAAAGAAAAATCTTTTCAAGGATCAAACTATCCCTACACACCAAAAGAAAAATCTTTTTTAGGAATCAAAAACACCCCTTCGGGGAAAATCTCTCAGGTGGAAGAAAATTCAGTGAAGTAGAAAAGGTTAAATTTATGTCGCTGAAGATTTGAAGTATCAGGTGGAAGAAAATTCAGTGAAGTAGAAAAGGTAAAATTTATGTCACTGAAGATTTAAAGTATCAGAAGAAAGCAAATTCAGTGAAGCAAAAAAGACAAGATATTCGTCACTGAAGAATTGCTAAAGAAGAAAAAGAAGAAGAAGAAAGATCTCAAATAGGGAGAAAAGTTTTAAATTCTGCAAATTAGTTTTCTCTATTTGTAGTTATGAAATTGTTTAGATGATACATGGTATCGAAATATAATTGCATCTACAATTTCTGAGGAGAATTGAATTGTATATTGTAATTGAAACCTTGAATAAAAATGATTTTATGAAAACAATGTCTCGACTTGTTTTTGAGTTTTAAAGTTTCAATTATATTTCAGAAAATATTAAAAATACACAATTCACCCCCTTCTTGTGTAGCCATATGATCCTACAAGTGGTATCGGAGCTTTGTTAATAACCTTTGATATAAAATCGATACCAACTTCTTAACTATCATTGCTTATTCTACCTTCCTTGTTTTTAAACAAAAATTAATATCTAAGCATACGTTTAACTTTCTTGATTTAAGGCTCAAGTTGTTTTAAAGTTTTTAGACTATTTAAAATCAAATCGGTTGAAAAATCTAAGGAAAGATGGCTACTGGAAATGGTAACTTTTCTTTATATGAAGGCCAAAATCTTAATCGTCCTCCTTTATTTGATGGAATACATTTTAAATATTGGAAATATAGGATGACTATTTTTCTTGAAAGTATAAATCATAAGTTGTGGTTCATGATTTCTAAACCATATACTCCATTAACTACTCCTTATAATACTTGGACAACTACTGAAAAACAAAATGAAACTTTGAATGCTAAGGGCTTAAATATTTTATTTTGTGCATTGAGTTATGAACAGTTCAGTAAAGTGTCGACATATAAATCTGCTTATGAGGTATGGCATGCATTAGAAGTTTCACATGAAGGTACTTCTCAAGTTAAAGAGACTAAAATAAATATGTTGATTCATAAGTATGAACTCTTTAAGATGCATGAAGACGAAAGTATTTCTGAGATGTTTTCCAGATTTCTTGATATCATAAACTCTTTAAAATGCTTAGGAAAGAATTTTGAACAAAAGGATTTGGTGAGGAAAATTCTTAGATCCCTAAGTTCCAAATGGTCTTAGAAAGTAACATCAATTGAGGAATCACAAGATTTAAATGTTTATACCATGAATGAACTTATAAGTAATTTAACAGCTTATGAAGTTCAATTAAATGAATCACTGAGTCACAACAAACTAAAAATGAAGAAAGAAATAGCCTTCGAAATTAATTTAGATTCTGATATATCTACTAATTATGACGAGGATTTGATTTTGCTGACTAGGAAATTCAAGAAAGTATGGAAAGTTAGGAAACAACAAAGGAACAAAAATGATAAACCCTCAACGTCAAAATCACTGAATGACAAGAATTCTTCATCCAGAAAGTATGTATGTTACAACTGTAAGAAACCTGAACATCTTTCTCCAGACTATCCTATGAGGAAAAATGAAAAGCAAAGTAGGACAAATCAGAAGAAGACAGCTCAGAAAACTCAAAAAAGTTTTACAAGAAAAAGGCTTTGAAGGTCACTTGGGATGACACGTCTGAAGAGTCTGAATCTAAGGAATCAGTATCAAAATCTTCACATTCAAAAGGAGAACAAGAGTTAGAAGACGTTGCTCATGTGTGCTTCATGGCAAATGAGTCTGAGGTAATATCTGATCCTGAAAGTCATTCAGATTTCAACTTTGATGAATTATTATGTGCTTATCATGCATTATTACAAAAACTTAAAATATGTAAACTGGAAAATAAGAATATTAAAAAATCTTCATCCATTATGGAAGAAGAAAATTATTTCCTGTCTACTACTTTAGAAAAGTTTAAATGTGATAATGAAAATCATGCTAGAGATTTGCAAAAATTTAGATTTAATGAATGTGTCTTGCATGAAAAATACAAAATATAAATGCTGAAAAATTAAGGATAGAATCTGAAAATGAAATGTTGAGAAACAATAGAAATGAACTTGAATTAGAGATAGATAAATTAAAACTGAGAGAGCTAGATTTAAATTCTACCATTGAGAAATGGAATTTAAGTCAAACTAAGTTAGACAAACTAACTAGTACCCCTACGGTGTCTTATAAATTTGGCTTAGGATTTGATTATCCTGAATATCCTGAATCTCAAGCCAATAAAGGATTTATTAGTTGTAGTTCAAGTAAATCTAAGACTAAAATTCCTTTTATTATGAAACAAGGTAATAAATATGTAGAAGTAGGAACTTCAAGGGATGAATCATGTAGTAATAATATAAATCAATGTGATTTGTCAAATTGTACTTCTAACATGACTATAAATGTTTCTAAAAATCTTGTTTCTTGTTCTGGAAATTCAGTTTCTAATGTTTCTAAAATTTCAAACAATTGTAGTAAATTGAAAATTCAAAAACCTGAGCATGTAATTCAATACACTAGTATTAGACTAATTACTCATTCTGCATGTGATAAATCTGAAAATTTTTGTGCGGAAAAAGATTTTGTATGTATTGAAAATTCAAATACAAGTACAAAATCTTAGTATGAACTTACTGAAATGTATGAGCATGACCAAAATAAATTAACATCTGATAAAAATCTGTTTGGTCTTGATTATACTACATCTAAAAACAAAAAGAATAATTATAAAAGCACTAATGCTATATGTGAGTATGAAGCTAATGATAAATCAATAGTTCTTACAACTAATAAGAATTTATATGATAATGTTAAACTATTTTTAAACAAAAAGAAGAAATATGCATTTAATGAACTTGGTCCTCAACAACATTAGGTACCAAGAAATTTTTTTTCTTAATTTGTGTTGTAGGAGGAAACAACATCAAAATGGATCTTGGATAGTGGAGCGTCAAGTCACATGACCGGACAAAAAAGTCTACTACAAAATTTTACAAATACCATGAAAGGAAGTGTAACATTTGGAAACAAAAGCAAAGATAAAATCATAGCTATGGGCAATGTTCAAATAACTCCTACTTGTGTTATTTCGAATACACTATATGTAGAAAAACTAGGATTTAATTTGTTGAGTGTCATAAAACTAACTGAAAATAGATATTATGTAGTGTTTGAAGATAATGTATGTAGGATCGTTTGTATCACAAGAGGGGGGGGTGAATTGTGTCTTTAGTAATTAAACTAGAGGATAAAATAAGAGCACAAAACACTCGTAAATGAAATTTTATTCTTTCATTTCAAGATAGAATTTACAATATCTTTTCAACTCAATTCCCTTCTTGACGATTTTGATACAGTAATTTTTGATATACAATTCAAATAAGAAAACAAAGCTTTTTTCAAAACTAATTTTGAATTGTATAAAACCTGATCTTTATGCACACAACTCTTTTCTTTCTCTTTGCTCAACTTCTGTATCTCTTCTTCTCCAGTTGTCGAATTTCCAGACTTCTTGCGTTTGCAGCTCCTTTTCTAAAATTGCTTGGAATTTTGAACTTCTTCTGATGTTGGAGAACTTTTCAGAATATGAATATTCAAACTTAACTTTTCAGTTAGGGATCCAGATTGAATATTCAGACTTTTTTTTTTTTTTTGAGATTAGGATCCTCTATTGTAATGTAGCTCATACTCTCTATTAGTAGTCGAACTCTGTTGTCTTTCACATTCAGCATGTTCATCCACTTGATCCACAATCCATAATCCACAATTCACGTACTAATTTTCTCTTTAATCCAAATTACTTTCTATTTAAATTTCCACTTTCTTCACTAACAATTTGAGTTTCCACGATCTTCACTCATAGATTCACTGAAACTTTATCTTCCTGGAGTCTTGTAGAATATCTTCTAAGTCTTCGATTTAGTCGAACATTTATCCTTTAACTCCTATCAAAACTCGAACACTTATCTTTTAACTCTTCAAGTTTTTGCACCTGCAAAACACATGACTATACAAGAAAACTTATCTATTCATTAGTCCTTTTATAAAACTCGAACAGTTATCTATCCATGCGTACAAAACTCGAACAGTTATCTAACTATTCGATTTTTCATTACCGAACGCACATGGAAAACACGTGACAACTTAAAACATTAAAAACACACGTGCAGATAACTTAACTATACAAGTTTTTAACATAAAGTATTCGACAAAAACGAAACGTTAACTATCCGAAAGTTTAACTATTGCAAATCTAGCTCTTCGGAAATCTTTAATTTATCCGACATAAAAATGAAACTTTCCGATAATCTGTTAACTATTATACTTAGAGAATATTATGTAGACTTATTTAAATACGTTAATAAAGCATATATCATCAAAATTAAATACCTAACAATCTCCCCCTTTTTGATGATGTCAAAACCTAATAAGTCACATAATTTATATCTCCCCCTTTTTGGCATTATAAAAAAGTAAACAAACTATTTTCTCTCCCTTTAGGAAGTTAAGTTTTATAAATGTAAGGAAGGATATCTTACTAAGTATATATTAATCAAAACAATAGTGTCAACCATACATAGGATTTATGGATTAAGCAAAAACTGTTTAATATCATAAACTGTGAAAAATAATCACGTAACATTAAAATCAGTAAAAAGTTTACATAATGGTTTTGGTTACAAATTACAAAAAATAAATCATGTAATACATAATTTGTATAATCACAAGCCTCTTTGTCTTCGAAAAATATCAATCAGGGTATCTAAAATTTTCTTTACAATATCTGTACTAACTCTATTTATCTGATCAAGTAATGCATGATCTAAATCATTTTGAGAAACTTGTGATGGTTGCTGTAAAAATTCAATATGTATGTCTGTATCTATACCTGTATGTATTTCTCTATGTATACCTTGCTGTATATCTGTATGTATATCTTGTTGTATATCTGTATGTTGCTGTGTTTCTGTAAATTTTGCGAATTGTTGTTGTGTTTGCCGAACCTATTGTTGTTGTTGTCTGAGGATAGGTGTATCTGCCGCTTGGTATTTTTGGAGTTCCTTTGCAGAGAAAGATCGTGACTTTAATCTTTTCTATGGCCAAGGTGTAATATTTGTTTGACTTGCCACAATTCTCAGAATTGTATCACCATAAAATAATTTACTCTGAAAATGTAAGATATGAGAAACAAAAATATCATACTAGTTCACCTATATATGGTTGATTAATGCGTATGTAGCATAAAGACAACATCTGCCAACTTCTGCCCCATGACCAAACCTCTGAAACAATGTAGCATGCAATATTTTTGCAATAAAACATGCTTGGCCATTTAAGTCATTTAATAATGTCAATGGTTTGTTGGCAGTTGGATCTTTAGCTAAACTTGTAATGTCCCATCTCAATCGATAAACCTATTTTCTTTCTGATAATTTAACTCCATTTTTCAGACCAAGTACCTGATGAAGTAAATCTGGAGTTAAATATATGTCATTTTCTTGTATATTAGAAACAGGAATACCTTCTTCCACTGTTAAGTTTGAGTAAAAACAATTGAGAAGTTTAGGTATAGCAAGATGGCCTGGCTGTTGTGGAAGTAGAGTCAACAAGCCTTGAAATTCAAACAGTTCACGTATGTGTGCCATCCCTTCAAACTTAACTAGTCTTGAATATAAAATTGTAAAAGTTTTATATGTCTGAAATTTGTCATAACAAGAATTATTTCTGAACCATAATAGTGTATTTGCATCTAAACTCTGTTCAGGATTAGGTATTTTCCTGTCATGATGTTCTGATCTAGGACTTGTTTCAATATTATCAGCAGCATCTATATTGTCAGATCTTTCAGAACTGGTAGAATTTCTATCAAAACTAGTATAAATATCTGAAATATCTGTTATTGTCGTATCAATAATCTATTGAATTTCTTCTGTTTGTTCTTCTGGAAACATTTCAATACCAATAGTCTCTGTAACAATCTGTATATCAGCAACCTGTATATCTATATGTGATCTATACAACTGTCTCTATATGAAAGAATGTTCTATATCTGTCTGTAGAATAGAATCATCCTGTATTTCTGAAATTTGTATATGTGAGACATTGGTAGTATCATATTCTATTTGTAACCATGTATGTTGTTGATTATATACATTTATCAACAAGTATACGATATATTGTAACAGACATAACCATACATATAAAGTGTAGTATAAGCAACTGTACCAAAATTCAAAAGTCTCTTTTCGAGATACAGTAAGAGGAAGAATATCTATACATTCCTCTTCAGATGAAATATCTTCAAAATTCATAGACTCAGTGTCTATGTCATCAATAATATCATCAAATTTGATATCATCTGTATATATATCATCAAAATTTCCTACATTCTCACTTTCCATAGGAAAAGAATGTGTGCTTGCAACATTGTGCGAAAAACTGTCCATTGTATTAAAAGATACATTATGCACTAATGTGACACAATACCTTAGAGTATATGCTTGTAAGCCAATATTTGTCACATCTGTTGGGATTCCTGACAAAAATGTTTGTCGAGCTTCTGCAATGGAGCATAGTTTTCCATTTTTCACTAATTCTTCTTTTTGCTGCAATATTCCTTATACACCTGCAGTTAGTCCAAAGTATTCAATTGTCTTTTTCTTTGTCCGACTATATGTCTACAATGTTTCAAGTTGTTCAGGAGGTTCTAAAATTGTCTTAATTTCTCCTGTTAAAGGCACCTGTTGTCTTGATGGTCCTTCACCATGATGCCTAGCTGGTAATAATGGAATATAGAGTTTTAAGCTCTCCACCTCTGCCATTTTGAGTTGATAAACTCTTTGTCCTTCACTTCGAAGGCCTATTTTGCTAATGGCAGTTTTCTGTTCATCGATATACTGTTTAATATCATCTAAAATAGTTGGGGGAAAATAATGTTGGGAATACAAGGATTGTAATTCTTTGTTTGCATTTTCGATCATTGGTCCCCACTTCTTTCCATAATAAGTGATAGACTGTACCGATGTCTCTGGTACATGTCCAGAACTTACAACTGCAATGTTAGGTTGTAAATTTCTTTTCCATAAATGCAATGCGAAAAGTTCAGTCTGTTTTAGTCTAAATTGTGTTTCAACATAATTTCAAATAAATTTCCAACAAAAATTTTTCTCATCTTGAATAGCTTTTCTAATTTCATGTAGTACTTCATTTGAAAAAGTGTACCTGGAGTAAATATTGTTGGTTTCATTCTGCATTTTCTGAAGTTCCAGCTCTCTTTTCTGCACTTTGGTAATTCTACCATGTCCTGACATTGTTGATTAATCTTCGCTTTGCAATGTAGAACTTAGTGGAAGGAAAGATTGTGAAGCTAGGGTTTCACCAAGGTAGAAACACGAAAGGTTGTTAGGAAAACATTCATAACTCTCTGAGTTTAGAAACGGATAAATGGATTCAATCATTGAAATCATAAATATAAGATCCGTTACTAATAAATAACTCGAGTGCTTGCAATAACTGTACAAGTTTTACAACCAACAATTGCAGAATACTTAGCGTAACTATGCATATAAAGAAAATAACTTCAGGCTAAGTGAAAAAGTGAGAAAACTCGAAGACTTATGATAACTGTTCGAGTTTCTCGAAGGAATAGGTATGAAAAGTTAAAGATTTAAACATAACTGTTCGAGTTTCGACTGAGACATTATAAAGTAGAGAAATTCAACACGTGCACAATTTTAACTTAAGATGTTTAGAAAGTTTCGGAGACTTATAAACCTAACTATCTAATGCTCAGGCGCATTTCAGAGAGTTACAAATAGCCTTCCGAAAGATAACTTAAGTCAATCGTTCAGATCACGACACGTGTACTTAAGTAGTTTTATAATAAAGAGATGTTTTGGATAGTTACAAATCTAACTTTCCGATGCCCAGACGCATTTCGGAGAGTTACAGATAACTTACCAAAAATCCACTTAAGTCATGCATTATGGTTTCAACACGTGTACTTCAGGAAATAATAAAATAGTCTATTGAACATTTTAAAACACAACTGTCCGATACTTGTAATATAACTTGCCAAAACAATAGAAAACTTGGATACTTAAGAATTAAAATACCTACAAGTCACCGACAGTTTAGAAATGTACTTAATTAAGGTGTATTTCCTGAAATTATGCAGATTCTTTCATGAAAACATATAATAGTTCAAAAGTTATGAATTATTATATGAGAAATTGCTCCCCCTACATAAATGTAGTGTAAAGAATCTATGACGTACTTAATCTGGGTTGCCAAGCCCTAGGTAGAGTTGGCTTAAAAAGGTCAAATAGCTTACTTAAAGAGGATGCTAAGCCTTAAATAGAATTGAGTCTCTCTTTTTTTTTTTTTTAATTGAAATGAAATACAGAAATAAGTAGTAGAGTTAACAATTTAGACTTTCTGGCTTTTATCTTATTCAGTTTACAAAAGATAATTCATAGAGATATACCTACAGAAACTTAAGACAAATAAATATCGTACATTATGTGTAAAGAGTAGATAATAACAAAAATAACAAGGATTATATGCACAGATTATGTCAGGATTGTTATAACACCTTGAAAGATAAATTAAGCTTGAGTACATTGCCCCCTCTCTTTTTTTCTTTTTTTTTATATTCATATATATATATATTTTATGTATTACCTCCCACAATATCATCTCTTTACGTGATCACAATCCCTTGCTTAGGGGAAAGATAACTAGTTACTCAATGACAAGTGAGACAAAGTAAAAAAAATTTATTTTTTTTTTAAATATAATTTGAATTACTTGCAAAATGAGTTTTCAGTCAGCACATCCCAAACCAGTTGGTTTAAGTGACTAGGGTTTAAGATCCCCCAACGGACTTAATTACTCAAGTAATTACAGACAAAAAATAAACAAAAATAAAACAAGACAGTAAATTAAATTAGAGGCAACCGCAAGACTTAATTTTTCTAACAGAATGTTAATAACTTTCCTTTAATAAAAGGTACATACTTTCTATGTATTTTCCTATTAAAATCTCTGTAATAGCATATACATAAGTAACAAAAATATAGTTGGCACTCACATTCAATCAATTTAACTTTTCCTTAAGTAATCTTTTCTGAATTTTTCTTAAATAAATTGACTTCAATAAAAATCAGAATTTCATAAATTCTTAACAACCAGAAAACTATAATTCGAAAATAGATATGTTGTTTTGTTTTTTTGTTTTTTTTAATAATAAAGACAATTAAATTCTAAAACTATCTTATAACAAACCAAAATACAATGAACAAGACCATTAAATATCAGATAACCTATAGATACCAAGTTCTAATCGTAATTTTGAGAATGTATTTTCATCTAAGGGTTTTGTAAATAGATCTGCTAATTTTGCAATTAAGCAAGCATTGTCTTTAATAATATCAAAAGGCAAATTTAGAATACAAATAGATCCTTTCTTGTATGCAGTGAATAAAATTTCGTTTGTAGTCATGTCCTTAATTTTATAGGAATCTTTTTCAAAAATTACTCTATAAATCTTTATTAAAACAGGAACACTCAATAAATTAAAACCTAAGTTTTCAAGTAATAAGACATCATTTATAAAACATTTCTCAGTTATCTGAACCTTGCCAGACCCAAGGATATTTGTTTTGCTTTTATTTCCAATGGTAACTTGTCCGTTCTTGGTGTTTGTTATTTTTGTAAGTAATCGTATATCTCCAGTCATGTGGCTAGATGCTCCACTATCCATTATCCATTTTGATTTGTGTACCTACAAAACAGTCAAAAAGAGATTTTATCTCTTGGAACCCATTTTTGAGTGGGTCCAAGAATTTTAGAGAGAGTCATATCAAAATAATCCATATTTTTCGACTTCAACTTATCTATTTTCTAATAATTACTTTTGCGTTTCTTTCTCTTAGTGTTATAATTATCAGAACATTTATCTCCATGTAAACCAAAGTTGAAATTTTCATTTCTAACATTATTTGATTTCCAATATCCGATATTCTTTAAATATGAAGAAAATTGATCAAGAATATTAAAATTCTCAAATGTCTTAGCTTGATTCTTCTGAAGATTTCTTTTGAAATTCTTGCATCGTGTGCTATCATTTATATGCTGCATTTCATCAATTTGCACATATTTTTCTCCCTTTTTGATTACACACGGAATAGTTTTTCTCTTACTATTCTTAGTACTGGAAATAAAGACATTATTTTTAGCAATACCATCATGCAATATATAATTTTCAGAAGATGCATCATGTAAACCAATACCATGTTTTTCTACATTTGATATTTTACTACTGAGTTCATTTGTTAAAGTTTGACTATTATTCCATTTACTTAATATAGCCTTTTGATCACAGACTTTAATCTTTTAACACATCAATTTTTGAATTTAAATCAGTAATAGTCAGTTCCTGTTTTTCAATTTCACAGATCATTTTCTTCTTATCAGCAATTAAATTTTCACAATCAGCATGCAATTTTCTTTCTATAGCAGTGAACTTTAAAATTTCCTATGCATGCCTTTGATTTTCTTCTTTAAATTTATTCAACGTAGAGTTTAGAAAATCAATCTTATTTTCAAATTCATCTAGCATTTTCCTAGTGTCCTTTCTTTCTATTTTGACTTTCTTATATTTTCTGGCCAATCTATTGTATTCAACAAGTAATCCATCAAAACAATCAAAATTAGCATTTTGATCAAAGGATACCTCACTAGATATTGCCATAAAGCATACATTTGCCAGATTTTCTTTTGAATCTAATGTTGATGAGGATTCATTGTCTGATGTTGAATCTTTTGTTTCTTCACTTTGTAAAGCTGAAGAGTTATCCCATGTCATTTTAAGCGCCCTTCTCTTTCTGAATTTCTTATTCCTGAAATTCCTCCTCGAATTCTTCTTATCTTTGTTGAGAGGACAATCAGTTTGAAAGTGACCTGGCCTGTTGCACTTGTAGCATATACTTTTGTCTTTCGTGAATGACTTCTTCTCCATATCTCTAGATGTCTTTGCTGACCTGAAGTTCCTGCGTTTCTTCAACAGATTTCTAAATTTTCTGGTCAACAACAATAAATCATTGTTAGAATCATTAGTGACTTCTAAGACATTATCAACCTCAAAAGCTAGATCCCTTTTAGGATTTTTCCCTTTTGGATCTAAATGTTGTACTTCATAGGCTGTTAGATTTCCTATGAGATCATCGAGAGTATATGTATTTAAGTCTTTGGACTCTTCAATAGATGTTGTCTTTTGAGCCCAAATTTTAGTTAAAGATCTAAGGATCTTTCTTACCAAGTCTTTTTCCTCGAATTTCTTGCCTAAAGATTTTAATGAATTTACAATCTCAAGAAATCGGGAAAACATGTCAAAGATACATTCATTTTTGTGCATTCTAAAAAGCTCATATTTATGTACTAACATATTGATCTTAGATTCCTTGACCTGATTAGTACCTTCGTTGGCAACTTCTAATGCATGTCACATCTCATATGCAGTTTGATATGCAGAAACTTTATTAAATTGATCATGAGATAAAACACAAAACAAGATGTTTAAACCTTTATCATTCAGTGTCATTCGGTCCTTTTCATCAAAAGTCCAAGTATCATATGGAGTCGTAACTAACACTATAGGATTGCTAATTATATGCCATAATTTGAAATCGATTTACTGAAAGAATACTTTCATCCTATATTTCTAGTAGCCATAATTGCTACCTTCGAACATAGGACGATTAGTGGTCTATCCTTCAGTCATAACTAAGATTTCAGAATTATCCATTTTAAATAGATAATCCGAAGTAAATGACAAGAAAAACAAATTCCTAAATAGAGAAATGAAGGCTTTTCAGATGCTTTAAACAGTTTAATTGCTCTAATACCAGTTGTAGGATCGTCTGTATCACAAGAGGGGGGGTGAATTGTATCTTTAGTAATTAAACTAGCGGATAAAACAAGAGCACAAAACGCTCGTAAATGAAATTCTACTCTTTTATTTCAAGATAGAATTTACAATATCTTTTCAGCTCAATTCCCTTCTTGACGGTTTTGATACAGTAATTTTTGATATACAATTCAAATAGGAAAACAAAGATCTTTTTCAAAACTAATTTTGAATTGTATAAAACCTGATCTTTATGCACATAGCTCTTTTCTTTCTCTTTGCTCAACTTCTGTATCTCTTCTTCTCTAGTTGTCGAATTTCCAGACTTCTTGCGTTTGCATCTCTTTTTCTAAAATTGCTTGGAATTTCGAACTTCTTCTGATGTTGGAGAACTTTTTAGAATATGAATATTCAAACTTAACTTTTCAATTAGGGATCCAGATTGAATATTTAGACTTTTTTTTTTTTTTAGATTGGGATCCTCTATTGTAATGTAGCTCGTACTCTTTATTAGTAGTCAAACTCTATTGTCTTTCACATTCAACATGTTCATCCACTTGATCCACAATCCATAATCCACAATCCACGTACTAATTTTTTCTTTAATCCAAATTACTTTCTATTTATATTTCCACTTTCTTCACTAACAATTTGAGTTTCCACAATCTCCACTCGTAGATTCACTGAAACTTTATCTTCCTGGAGTCTTGTAGAATATCTTCTAAGTCTTCGATTTAGTCGAACATTTATCCTTTAACTCCTGTCAAAACTCGAACACTTATCCTTTAACTCTTCGAGTTTTGCACCTGAAAAACACGTGACTAAACAAGGAAACTTATTTATTCATTAGTCCTTTTATAAAACTCGAATAGTTATCTATCCATGCATACAAAACTCGAATAGTTATCTAACTATTAGATTTTTCATTACCGAATGCACATGGAAAACACGTGATAACTTAAAACATTAAAAACACACGTGCAGATAACTTAACTATACGAGTTTTTAACATAAAGTATTCGACAAAAATGAAACGTTAACTATCCGAAAGTTTAACTATTGCAAATCTAGCTCTTCGGAAATCTTTAATTTATCCGACATAAAAATGAAACTTTTCAATAATTTGTTAACTATTATACTTAGAGAAATATACTTAGAGAATATTATGTAGACTTATTTAAATACGTTAATAAAGCATATATCATCAAAATTAAATACCTAACAATGTATGCAAAATAATTGATAAAAATATGCTCATGAAATGCTTAAGAAATTTAATTTTAATGATACAAGGATTCGAGGAACTCCTATGAGTACTTCTTTAAAGTTAGATATTGATGACATAGGAAAATCCATAGATCAAAGAAAATACAGAAGTATGATTGGTTCTTTACTTTATTTGGCTGCTAGTAGACCTGATATTATGTTTGCTATGTGTGTTTGTGCTAGATTTCAATCTAATTCTAAAGAATCACACTTAATTGCAGTTAAAAGAATATTTAGATATATACAAGGAACTAAAAATTTCAGACTATATTATTCTAAGGATAGTTCAATAGATCTTATAGGATATACTAATAATGATTATGTAGGATCTAAATCTGATAGAAAGAGTACTAGTGGCACATGTCAATTATTGGGAAATAATTTGGTGTCATGGTTTAGTAAAAAGCAAAACTGTGTAGCACTTTCTACTACAGAAGCTGAATATGTTGCTATTGCACTGTGTTGCACTGAGATTCTGTGGATAAGGCAAACTTTAGAAGATTTTGGATTATCTTATAATACAACTGAGATTTATTGTGATAGTAGTTCTGCAATAAATCTTTCTAAAAATCCTGTATTACATTCAAGAGCAAAGCATATAGAGGTTAGACTTCATTTTCTAAGAGATAACGTAATTAAAGGAAAAATTAAATTAGAATTTGTGTCTAGTAAAAATCAATTAGCTGATATATTTACAAAATCTCTAGATGAAAATACATTTTGCAACATTAGATTAAATTTAGGTATTTGTAGGCTATGTGATGTGTAAAATGCTTAAACTCCACATAAAAAGATAAATTTTATTGATGATGTTGTTCACCTCATAGATATTATATACTTATCATAAATATCTAAAGTAATATCTAAACTACTACTTAAGATACTATGTATTTATTGTAAAATCATAGTAGTATCTTATTGATTTTAAGTAGTTTATCAATTTTAATGGTTTTTACGATTTTAAGTGGAAGTGTAAATGAAAAACATTAAATACTTCTAACATTCTGAAATTTTGATTAAATGTTTTCCTTGAATCAAGGAAAATGCATATGATCATATTAGAGGTGTGCCTAAACTCAAATTCAAGAGAGATAAATTATGTAGTGACTATGCAATTGGAAAACAAAAGAAATCAGTACACAAGAGTATTGAAGACATTGCCACAAGTCGGCCCTTAGATCTATTGCATATGGACCTATTTGGTCCTACACAAACAGCCAGTTTAGGAGGAAGAAAATATACCTTAGTGGTAGTTGATGATTATACAAGATTCACTTGGGTTATTTTCTTAACACACAAGAATGAAGCCTACTATGAATTTAAACATCTCTGTATTAGAATTCAAAATGAAAAAGAATTGATTGTGAAGAGGATCAGAAGTGATCGTGGGGGTGAATTTGAAAATTTTGAATTTGAAGAATTATGCAATTCCTTTAGCATATTGCATAAATTTTCATATCCAATAACTCCTGCACAGAATGGAGTTGTAGAAAGGAAAAATAGATCAGTATAAGAAATGGCAAGGACAATTCTAATGCATCTGATCTACCAAAGTCTTTATGAGCTGAAGTTGTAAATACTGTATGTTACTCCATAAACAGAACTCATCTTAGGCCTATCCTACATAAGACACCCTTTGAATTATGGTATGGTAAAACACCAAATGTTGGATACTTCAAAGTCTTTGGATCAAGATGCTTTGTGCTTAATACTAGGGATCAAAAGGACAAATTTGATGAAAAGTCTGATCCTACTCTACTTGTTGGATACTCTTCCAGAAGCAAGGCTTATAGGGTCTATTTTGAACATGAAAGAAGAGTAGAAGAGTCAATGAATGTATCATTTGATAAAGACATAGTAGGAAAATTGAAGAAGCTAAAAATAGACAATGAAAGTGAAAGTGAATCAATAAACCAGAAAATTCCTTAGAAAAAGGATAAATCAACACTACCTGCACCTACTGTGATAAAAAAAGCATGGAAGACAAAGTCTAGACATCCTATTGGACAAATTATTGGGAATATAAATCAAGTTGTTCAAATAAGAAGTAAAATTCAAAATATTTGTAATTATTGTGCTTTCGTGTCTAAACTTGAACCTTCAATAGTTGAAGAAGCCTGTAATGATGAATACTGGATTATGGCCATGCAATAGGAACTAAATCAGTTCAAGAAAAATGAAGTCTGGAATTTAATTGAAAGGCCCATTGAAAAATCAATTATTGGAACAAGATGGGTGTTTAAGAATAAACTTGATAATAACGACAGTACTATTAGAAATAAAGCTAGACTTGTTGCTCAAGGATACAACCAGCAAGAAGGAATCGATTATGAAGAAACTTTTGCACCTATTGCAAGACTTGAAGCAATTAGAATGTTGCTTGCCTTTGCAAGCAGTATGAAAATCAAGCTTTATCAGATGGATGTTAAAAGTGCCTTTTTTAATGGCATTTTGCAAGAAAAGTATATATAGAATAGCCACCAGGTTTTGAAGATGAAGAAAGACCAAACCATGTATACAAACTGAATAAAGCTCTCTATGGTCTGAAGCAAGCACTACGTGCATGGTATGATAAACTAAAGAGTTTCCTTCTTGAGAATCAGTTTAACATAGGAACTGCAGACAATACTTTATTTATCAAATCAGAAAGTTCTCATATGTTGATTATTCAGATCTACGTAGATGATATCATTTTTGGTGCTACACATGAGAAACTATGCCATGATTTTCAAATCTTAATGAAAAATGAATTTGAGATGAGTCTTATGGGAGAATTAAAATTCTTTCTAAGATTACAAATTCATCAACTACAACATGGCATTTTCCTGAATCAAGAAAAATTTTGCAAAGAGATTCTCTTGAAATTTGGTATGGATAAATCCAAAGTAGCAAGTACACCTATGAACTCAAATGAAAAACTTGATAAGGACATCTCTGGCATTTCAGTAGGTCAAAAGAAATACAGAGGCATGATTGGATCACTTCTGTATCTAACAGCTAGTAGACCAGACATAATGTTCAGTGTTTGTGCTTGTGCAAGATATCAAGCCTCTCCAAAAGCATCACATTTAAAAGTAGTTAAACATATATTTAAATATCTACAAGGTACCAAAGATTTTGTCTTATTTTATTTTTCACAGAATCATTTGATATTAGCAGGATATAGTGATGTAGATTATGCAAGATACAAATTAGATCGAAAAAACACCAGTGGGACATGTCAGTTGTTTGGTCACTCACTTGTTTCTTAGTATAGCAGGAAACAAAACTCTATAGCTCTATCCACCACTGAAGCTGAATATATGGTAGCAAGCCTATGTTGTGCACAGATTTTATGGATGCAACAAACCTTGGCAGATTATAAGCTTAAATTTTAGAATACCATTATTTACTATGACAATAGCAGTGCCATCAATCCTCCAAAAATATAGTTCTACACTCTAGAGCAAAACATATCAAGATTAGGCACCACTTTCTAGGAGACCATGTTGAAAAAGGTCATATTTCCTTAGAATATGTCTCTACTAAAGAACAACTTGCAGATATCTTCACCAAACCATTATCTGAATCTGCATTTAATCATATTAGACGAAATTTAGGGATTTGCTCTTTATATGATTTATAATTTCATATCTCTCTACTCTCCAAGCTTACAACTAGGAGCTTGTTCTACTAATATCTCTGTTTTGCAGCAACTTAGCCATTTTTGATACCCAACTATAATTGCTCCACCAAGTCAATATCTTACTTCTCACTTCTTTTGACAATTAGCAAAAAAGAGGGAGAAAGACCATATTTTGGTAAGCAAGCTGCAGTAAAGTAGGGGGAGAAACTCAAGGGGAGTAATCTCAAAAAAATAGGGGGAGTTTCTAAATCTCATTATTCTGTAATTTCTTGTGTGCCTTTTCTATATAGATATATAAGGAGAGAAATACATGTAATATATTGTAAGGTTTTTGCCATTATCAAAAAGGGGGAGATTGAAAGTACCTCTAGATTTTGATAATGCAAAAATCAATGTGAGGATTTAAACTGTATTTCTTAGGCTTAACAGTTAACAAGAGAGCAGAAGTTGATACAGACAATTCAAAGTATGTTGCAAGTGATAAAAAGGATTTTTGGAAGGTTACCAAGCTTAACTGTCTAGAAGAGAAATATTTTTGGTGAGTTAACAGTCTAAGTATCCGAAAGGCAGTATAAAGTAGTAGCAATACTATCAGACAGTTAGAAGATTAAGTATCCGACAGTTAGAAGGCTTTCGAAGAGTTAGAAAGATGGATGTATGAAGAATCGAAAAGTTATTAGAGCTAACTATCTGAAATCTTGAAGAGTTTCGGTGAGTTACAAGTATAATCATCTGAAACTTAAGTCATTAAATTTCCCACGTGTAGAAATCCAAACAAAAGCTTAAAAGAAGAATCAAAAAGTTATTGGAGCTAATTATCTGAAATCTTCAAGAGTTTCAATGAGTTATAGGTATAACCATTTGGAACTTAAGTCAGTCCATTATAAACGTGTTGAATTAGATAAAGTAGTCAAAAACTTAACGAAGGATTTTAGAGGGTTACTGTAGCTAACTATCCGACAATTAAATAACAGTTCGATAAGTTACAGCTGCAAGTATCTGATTGAATGACAACTCTCATTGTATGATCTGAAATCCTACATGGCAGAAAGACTTAAGTGATTTTTCGGTGAGTTACAAACATTCTTTAGAGAGTTACACAACTAACTATCCGAAAGTTTGAGAAAATCAGAAGGATATCTTGAAATATCTTCCTGAACGGTAACTTACCATATTTGAGACTAAAATCTTACCAAGTACAGTAGAATACATCCGTTGGAAGAAAAATATGATCGTTACACATGTTTAGTATATATACAAGCTATAGAAAACAGAATTAGCTTAGCTTTTACTCATATACATATTTACACCAAGCTCAATAGAAGAAAGCCTTAGAGATCAAATCATCTTCAGCATTTACAGATTCAATTTTAGAAGCTCATCACACACTCAACTTTGATACTTTCAAGCAAGTGTTTTACTGAAGTACATGGATCAAAAACTTTAGAGAAAGATTGGTTGGAGCTACAATCAGAAAACTCAAGTGAATAGTTGGTTCTTACTTTAACCTTAAAGCAAGTGATTGTAAGTTTGTGAAAGTTTAGTGAAGCCCAAGTATCCCTTGGAGGTGGACTAGCCGCTAGTGGTGAACCACCTAAAATCTTTGTATATTCTTGTTATCGTATGCTTGCTATTTTTCTATATCAATCTGTCATTAAAAAGCTAAGAAACAAATTATTACCATTCACCCCCCCCCTCTAGTAAGCCATAAGGTCCTAACAAATCTTAGATTCCTTGACCTAGTTAGTACCTTTGTTGGCAACTTCTAATGCATGCCATATCTCATATGCAGTTTGATATGCAGAAAATTTGTTAAATTGATCATGAGATAAAGCACAAAACAAGATGTTTAAAACTTTAGCATTCAGTGTCATTCGCTCATTTTCATCAAAAGTCCAAGTATCATATGGAGTCATAACTAACACTAAAGGATTGCTAATTATATGCTATAATTTGAAATCAATTGACTGAAAGAATACTTTCATCCTATATTTCTAGTAGTCATAATTGCTACCTTCGAACATAGGAGGACGATTAATGGTCTAACCTTCAGTCATAACTAAGATTTCAGTATTATCAATTTTAAACAAATGAGCCTAAGTAAATAACAGGAAAAACTGATTCCTAAATAGAGAAATGATAGCTCTTTAATTATGCTCTGATACTAGTTGTAGGATCGTTGTATGACAAGAGAGAGGGTGAATTATGTCTTTAGTGATTAAAATTACCAACGGATAAAACAAGAGCACAAAACACTCGTAAATAAAATTCTATTCTTTATAAACTTTAAAGAAAGAATTTACAATATCTTTCCAGCTCAATTCCCTTCTTGTCGGTTTTGATACAATAATGTCCAATACACAATTCAAATAGAAAATGAAGTCCTTATTCAAAACTAATTTTGAATTGTATGAAACCTGATCTTTATGCACGTAGCTTCTTTCCTTCTTTTTGCTCAGTTTCTGTATCTCTTCTTCTTCAGTTGTCGAATTTCCAAATTTCTTGCGTTTGTAGCTCCTTTTCTGAAATTGCTTGGAATTTCGAACTTCTTTTAATGTTGGAGAATTTTTCTAGATATGAATATTGAGACTTGACTTTTCAGTTTATGATTGGGATATGGATTGAATATTCAAACTTAGTTTTTGAGATTAGGATCCTCATTGTAATGTAGCTCGTACTCTCTATTAGTAGTCAAACTCTGACTTCACGTTTAGCATGTTCATCTACTTAATCCATAATCTACATACTAAATTATCTACGATTTTCACTATCTTTTTGAATTTCCACTTTGTTCACTATCATTTTGAAATTTCCACTTTGTCCACTATCATTTTCAATTTCCACGATTTCCACTTGTAGATTCATCGAAACTTTATCTTCTTGAAGATTTGTAAAATATCTTCTAAATCACCATTTTAGTCGAACACTTATCCTTTAAGTCTTGTAAAAACTCGAACACTTATCTATAACTCTTTGAGTTTTTGCACCTACAAAACACATGACTGAACAAGGAAAACTTATCTGTTCGTTAGTCATTTTATAAAACTTAAACAATTATCTTTCCATGCGTATAAAAACTCGAATAGTTATCTAACTCTTTGATTTTCATTACCAAACGCACATAGAAAACATGTGACAACTTAAAACATTAAAAACACACGTGTAGATAACTTAACTATATGAGTTTTTAACATAACTCTTTGACTAAATCAAAATGTTAACTATCTAAAAGTTTAACTATCCGAAAATTTAACTATCCGAAAATCTAACTATCCAAAATTTTAAATGAAACTTTTCGATAACTTGTCAACATTTAATTACATGACTATTATACTTAGAAAATATTATTTAGACTTATTTATAAACTTTAATCAAGCATTTATCATTAAAAGAAAATTCCTAACAGCTTGTTTACCTTAAAAACTTTATGATTTCTTAGGTCTTCAATCTCAACTATGCCATATGGATAAACTCGATGAATGACAAAGGGTCTAGTCCAATATGATCTCAACTTCCCCAAGTGCAAGTGGAGTTGAGACATGTAGAGCCATACCTCTTGTCCATATGAAAAGATCTTTTTGAGAATTTTCTTGTCATACAATGCCTTCATCTTTTCTTTACTTGCTATAGTTTTTTCATATGCATCATTCCATAACTCTTCCAATTCTACTAACTATAGCTTTCATACATTACCTACTTCATCCAAATCTGTATTAATCTTCTTAATAGCCCAATAAGCATTATGCTCCACTTTTGCAGGTAGGTGGAAAGCTTTACCATACACCATCCTGTTAGGGCAAGTAGTTTAAGTGTGGAGTATGCCACAAGTTGTCCAAGTCCAATCGAAAGCTTGTCAATTGTAAGTCTCTTGTAGGTTAAATGTTTTTGAAAGGTTATTAGCTTCAAGTATCTGAAAATAATAGAATAGTTAGAAGGCTTTGATCTAACTATCCGAAAGTTAGGAGATTTCAGAAGATTACAGCTAAAACCTTCTAAAATGACTTAAGGGACACTAAAGTGGATCTTTAGATAGTTAAGAAGCTAAGTATTCGAAAGTCAGGGACTTAAGTGGATCTTTGGATAGTTAAGAAGCTAAGTATCTGAAAGTCAAGAGTTTTCAAAATGTTACAACTAGAACCTTCCAAAAAGACTTAAGAGATACCTAAGTGGTTTTTTAGATAGTTAAGACAATAACTATCCGAAAGGCAAGAGCTTTCAGAAGGTTACAACTAGAACCTTCCGAAATGACTTAAGAAAAATCTAAGTGGGTTTTTAGATAGTTAGGACTGTAATTATCCAAAAGACAGAATCTCTTCAGATAGTTAGCCTACTATAGTATCTGCCTGTTTTGACAAACGTAAAGAGAAAGATTTTCTTCGAATAATTAAGGCTACTAACTATCTGAAATGCTGTAAATTTCAAAGAGTTAGGTAGAAAGGCTCTGAAATTCTTATTTGCTATTGTAATGACTCTGTTGTAATTAAAGGTTTATTAACCCTAGGTTTGGGTAGTATATAAACATTTAATTGTTGTAAAAACATACGGTTGATTGCATTGAAAGCTCATAGAAGAACATTCACTCCCTATGGACGTAGGCAGTTGCCGAACTATGTAAATCCTATCTTCTTATGCATGCTGTTTTTCTTCTACTTCTCTTCACTTTATAGTTTCGATGAGTTTAAGAGGTGAGTTTTAAGAATCATGTCATCGTTGAAGGTCTAACTTTATTCTAACAACTAGTATTAGAGTTGAAGGTTTTAGATCGATAGAATGGTAGATGATAGAAAGCTCAGAATTGAGAAGTTTGATGTAAAGGATTTTGAATACTAGAGGTCTCAAATAGAAGATTGTTTGCATCAAAAGGATCTTCATCAACCTCTATTCAGAAGAAAACTAAAGAAGATGGACCAAGAAGAGTGAGAGTTGCTAGATAGGAAAGCACTAGGTCTCGTTAGGTTGTCACTGGCAAGGAACGTTCAATCAAATGTTGCCAAGGAGAGAACAATGGTTGACATGATGAAAGCACTTCTAACATGTATGAGAAGCCATCAGTCGCCAACAAGGTATTTCTCATGCATAGATTATTTAATCTAAAAATGCATGAAAGTGGAAATGTTACAGACCACGTTAATGAGCTAAATACTATATTGAATCAACTACATTTAGTAGACATAGTATTTGATGATGAAGTCAAGGCTTTGATTTTGTTATCCTCATTACCAAAAAGTTGGTCTCTTATTGTGACTAGTGTAAGTAATTTACTAGGTCATGAAAAGCTCAAAATGAGTGACATCTGGGATTTAATTTTGAGTGAGGACATTCACAAAAAAAGTAAACTATCAACCTCAACTTCTGCCCTTAGTGTTAAAAGTAAAGGGAGAAGTAAATCAAAACAATTTAAATCCAAAAGAAAGTCAAAGTCCAAAGGTACCAGCAAAGTGAGGTTAGATATAAAATGTTGGAATTGTAATCAAAGGGGGCACTTCAAGTCACAATGCAAGGTTCCCAAGAAAGATAGCAAAGGGAAGGGATCTGAAGAAGTAGGAGCAAATGTTGTCTCCTACAATTCAGATGATGTTCTAGTATGTTGTGTGGACAATTCCATTGACTCATAGGTACTAGACTTAGAAGCTTCATTCCACACTACCTACAAGAAGGACTTGTTGCACAATTATCATACAATTCCTATAAAGAAAGTGTATCTTGCCAACAACACTAGTTTGGATGAATTAGGAAGAGAAGAGGTACACATAAAAATAAAATAAGGGATATGACAATTGTAGGAAGTCAAATATGTTCTTGATCTTGCAAAACAATTAATTTCCATAAGTTCCCTAGATAATGATATTAGTTCATTATTTTATAAGTTAATTTTGATGATGAAAAACATGTGTTTAATATCCCTAAAATAATTTTCACAGTCATTCTATTGAAACTGAAATTATCTAACTATTATATATTTAGAAATCTTTTGAAAATAGATTTCAAAAGGTTTCCATTTTTGTCAAGTGGCTAATCAGAGAGTTACATTGCAAGTCACTACACAAAATAGGTAAATCAAATAGTTAACTCTTTTTCTTGGTCGATCAAAGAGTTATTTCTGTAACTATCCGAAAAGAATTTCTCTTCGATAAGTTAAGCTTTTCCCTATTCAGATGGTTTTATTTCTAAGTATCTGAAATGTCTTTGGTTCCGGATAGTTAAGTTTTTAAGTTCTGGATAGTTAGCCATTTTCTGATTTAATGTATTTTCAGTTACTTTCTTCTAAAGGACACGTGTCATGCCCTTATTGCATGAATTAAGTGGCTTTTTGGAAGGTTAATTATCCAAAAACCCTTAAGAATCAAAGAGTTACCTTTAGTAAGTATCCGAAATCTATTTTAACCTTTGGATAGTTAATTTTAATGTTATTTTTGACTTAAGTGACGTTTCGGAAGGTTACTAATGTAACTATCTAAAATTCCTTAAGAATCAGAGAGTTATCTTTTGTAAGTATCCGAAACACGTTTTCTCCATCAAATAGTTTATTTTTAATGTTTTATGCTACTATTTCAGAAGGACACGTGTTTTAATTTAAATGCATGACTTAAGTGTCCTATCAAAACATTAGCTCTATCTATCTGAAATGTTTCTGAGTTTCACCAAGTTATCCTTCTAAGTCTTCGATTTTCTAAAAACCTTCGAAGATTTTATTTTTACAGAATCTGCAACTACTATTTATTGACAAAATATTTTGGCAAGATATCTCTTGATTGCAGATCTCAAATTAATTATGATTGAACATTGTTGGAAATGGATTACTGCACAAGGAATCTAACCATTTTCAAAATCCTTTCCATATATGCAAATTTCAAAGGCAGAATAGAAAGGGATTTGTAGAAAATAGAAAATATAGAGAACACATAGATTTTCAGCATATAGAATAAGAAATTGGTTTTTTAGCAATCCTACAAACACTTTGAAGATTCGTCTACAACAAAGCACTAAAGATTAAAGCCTGCAGATCAATTAGGATTTCTCCTAGAGCTTTATCGAACAACTCTCCATAGGAGTTGTCTTTGTGTTGTGTCTTTTAATCATTTTGAGTCTCTGACTGTTTTGAATGAAAAAGTGCATAATATTAATGGTTAAATGATGGTTAATTGCATAATATTTAGCTTATCATATGAGAATTAAGCCATTATGTTATAATTGCACTGTTATAAGCTTTAATGAAAGAATCTCCATAATTTCAAGGAATTAATGTTAATTTAGTACATTTCTGAATTGTCGGTAAATTGCAGGCTGTAAAATTCTTAAGTATCTGAACTTTCTATTATTTCGGAGAGATACTGCATGTACCGAATAGTATGTTTTAAAAGAATATTTTATTATTTCCTAGAATGCACGTGTTGAAGCCTTAATGCATGACTTAAGTAGATTTTCGGTAAGTTATCTGTTAACTATCCAAAATGCATCTAGGCATCGAATAGTTAGGTTCTTGAGTGTTCGAAATATCTGAATTTGTTAAGTTAGAATTATGCACGTGTTGAATTTAAATGCTTTAGAAGATCACGTGAGATGCACATATTTAACTCATTAAGTTAGCATAATTGTATGCGTTGAGTTACATGAATACACACTAAGGTAATGCGTTATGTTAACAGCTTATTTCTTTATTGCTTATAGTTAAATCAACGAAGTAAGTTTGTTGAGTTATCTGTAACTTCACGGACCATTTATTTTCTAATATGCCACTATGGCGGTTACAGAAACAAGACATTCGAAGGAAAACCATGATTGCATATATCACATAGGAATTCACTCATGAAAGGAAGAAGAAATCACCATCGTTTATATGAATGAAGGAAATCCAACCGATCATCTAAGTAGAAGTAGTTACTACTAAGAAATATAAAAGAAAAGGAGAAAAGATGAAGAAAGTGTGTATGTAGAAGTGGAGGACCACGCTAACTGCAGGAAGCGTCAGAAGTTCCCTAAAGCTCCACACCAACATCACCACATCACCATAATCACCAACCATCAGAGGTCTATGAGGATACTTTCCTGATGTTGAGTCGATTCCGAGCCAAACATGGTGCCTGACAACCACAATGAGGAGTGATCGCGTCGTGGGAAAGGAAGCCATTTTCACCAAGCACCAACTTATATCTCAAGAGATCGTAAAGCTTCTAGCCTTGGTTTCGAGTTGATGCCAGTATGCTGAAGAGGAGATCATCTTGCAATTCTGGACTGGCGATTCTATAGGGAGAGGAGACAGGATTGTAAGTGATTAAGTTTTTAGTGGTGTAATCACGTCACATGTAGTGACGGAAGTATTTACTATCGATAAAGATTTGTACATTTCACCTTTCGCCCATTTTCATGAACATATCAAAACAAAAATACCAAAAAGAACAACTTATCTGTGTTTACATTTAGTATTTAAGTGTTGTACTGTTTGTTTTGTATTGTGATTAATGTTATCATTGTCAGTATTGTAAATGTTTTATGTTTATTTAATTTAGAAAATAGAAAATAGTTTTACAGTTTACTGAAATTAATTCATTCCAGATACTTAAAGATTTTAATAGTTACTATTTGAAATATTTGAATGTTAGTGTTGCTTAATGATAAATCTAATATTAACTAGCCCTAAAGAGCTTAATTGATGTTATTTACAATCTATGCAACCGCCCAATGGTTGGCCAGATTCCTCTATAAATAGCAGTATTTAACAGGAAAGATGGTCTCGTGGAGTTAACTTAAGTCTATGAGGTTAGTCCATTGAGTTAGCCATAACTCCACGAACTTAGTCTGTTGTGTTAACTATAACTCAACAGAGTGCTTAACTGAACACATAAACTCTAATATAAAAATCAAGACAATACACAATTCTTACTCAATCTCTATGGGATTGACCTATACTTGCACACAAATACAATATACACTATGCACTTGTAGTTAAAATACAAATTGGAATTAATATCTAATTTGTGTGAAAGGTTGTTAGTTTACTTCTAAAAATAATTATTGATATAAGCATAAAGACAAAGTAAACAAGTTGTTTGATTTAATCTTTCACAACCAAGAATATGACTCCTGCAATAAAATTATTTTCTCATTGTGTTTGAAAACCCTAACTTACAAGGGTGTTGTGAGTATACCTTCACAAGGTCAAGGTCTTGGTGAAGAGAGTGAAGTACTTCACTTGCTCAAGATTGGGGTCTTGAGTACACAAAGTTGGTGCTTTGTATGAGGTTTTTGTTTAGCCTATAAAAACATCTATAAGGTTGTTGCTTAGCTTGCAAAAGCAATTTGTTTAAGGTTTGTGCTTAGCCATAAAAGCACTTGGTGGAATTCTCAAGGTTGTAGCCTTGAGGAGTGGACTGCCTAGTTTGGGGAACCACTATAAAATCCTTTGTGCCATTTGCTTTCTACTTTGCATTTTACAAATCTAAAATCAATTACTTAGGGTTCATTAGTGTCAACAACTTTCAAAAATTTAAAAGTAAAATAAATTTGATTAGGACATTATTCACCCCCCTCTAGTGTGCCATTCTATCCCATCAAGTGGTATTAGAGCTTGATTATCTTTGTAATAGATTTAATTAATCTAATATCAATGGTAGAGGGACAACATTTTCACAGACCTCCACATTTTGATGGAAATAACTATGATTTTTGGAAAAGTAAGATGATTAACTTTTTAAAATCTATAAATGTGAAGGTTTGGAGAGTAGTGGTTCATGGAATTCGACTCCCAACAGTTCCAAAAAACATGTGGATAGACAAAGATGAAAAGAAGATACAAATTGATGCTAAAGGAATGAATACACTAACTTGTGCAATCATAGCTGATATTTACAACAAGATCTCTGCATGCTCTACTGCACATGAAGCTTGGCGTGCATTAGAAATTACTTATGAAGGAACCAATGAGGTCAAGGATACAAAAATAAGTATCCTACGAAGAAAATATGAGATGTTTAAAATGAAAGAGAATGAGAGTATCACTAATCTCATGTCTCATTTTATTGAGATCATAAATGGATTGAAAAATCTTGGGAAAGACTTTCCCATGAAAGAATAGTTTATCAAAGTCTTGTGAAGCTTGAATAAAGATTGGAAAGCTAAGGCCACCTTACTTCAAGATTCAAAGGATATGAGGACCTTTACACTAGAAGATCTCACTAGCAATTTGTTAGCCTATGAGATACAACTAAAAGATTGGAAAGAAGAGGAAGGAGAAACCTCAAGGAAGGTTGAAAAGAAGAAGGAATTAGCACTGAAGGCTCAACAATCATTTGAGAAGCCTGTAAATGAGTTTCCAAAAGAATTAGCCTATATTATCAGAAAATACAAAAAATTCTAGAAGAAAGGAAAAAGCCACAACAAAGGGAAGTAATCTGCCTCAAAATGCTTCAACTACAATAGATATGGGCATTTTTAGAGCCAATACATATATCAAAAGAAGGATGGAAGAAAAAATTTTGACAAAAAGAAATCTCATGGGAAATAGAAGTTTCATTAGAGAAAATTTAATCAAGGAAAGAAGAAAGCATTCCAAGTTACTTGGGATGACTCTACAGAATCTGAAGGTCCTAGTACTAATAGTACACAGACTGAATCTGAGTCTAAAGAACTAGCCAATGTCTGCTTTATGGCTAAAACTAATGAGGTACATTCTGATTCTAAAATAGTTGATGAAATAATTTCTGATAATGATTTTGATGTGTCTGATATAAATCAAGATGATTATAATGAATTACCGAATGAACTAAAAAATGTTAGTCTAAAAAATTCTACTTTAAAATGGAAATTATCTAATAGTAATAAAACTACTACTAAGTTAGAAAACGAAATTACTGCATTGAAAACTAAAAATTCTACATTAAAGAAAAATAAATTTGTTGCTAATAGTTCTAATATGCATGATAAAATTTCTGAACTTGAAAAATATAACTCAGAACTTATTAAAGAACTGAAAGATAAATTTTTAGAAAACAAAAAGCTACGAGATGAAACTGTTGGACTAAATGAAAAACTTAAAAAACAATGTGTAGAAAAATCTAGTTCTAATTCTAATATAGATAAATTAGAATAAGAAATTAGTAGAGTAAAGTTTAAACTAAGAGCTTTTACTAAGGGAGATAAGAAACTGACTAATATTATTAATAGTTATAAAGTTTTTGATGATAGAATTGGTATAGGTTTTAATTATGAATGTTTGGGTTGTGAAAAGTTAAAATCAGAACTTGTCTATTAGGTAGAGTCAGAAAAACTTGTTTGATTTGTTTTTATGCTTATATTAATAAATTCTTTTAGAAGTAAACAAACAACCTTTCACACAAATTAGATATTAAATTCAATTTGTATTTTAACTGCAAGTGCACAATGTATATTGTATTTGTGTGCAAGTACAGGTCGATCCCACAGAGATTGAGTAAGAATTGTGTACTATTTCAATTTTTATATTGGAGTTTATATATATTCAATTAAGCACTTTGTTGAGTTACAGTTAACACAATGAACTTAGTTTGTGGAGTTATGGTTAACTCCATGAGCCTACATTTTTAGTTAAATACTACAATTTACAAAGGAATTCGACCAACCATTGGACGATTCCACAAAATGTAAATAACATCAATTAAGCTCTTTAATGTTAGTTAATATTAGATTTGTAATTAAGCAACACTAACATTCAGATATTTCAAAACAGTAACCATTAAAATCTTTAAGTATTTGGAATGAATCAGTTTTAGTAAATAGTAAAACTATTTTCTATTTTTTGAATCAAACAAACATAAAGCATTCACAATAGTAACAATGATAACATTAATCATAATACAAAACAAATAATATAACACTTTAATTCTAAATGTAAACATAGATAATTTGTTGTTTTTGGTATTTTTGTTTTGATATGTTCCTGAAGATGAACGAAAGGTCAAATGTAAAAATCTCTATCAACAATAAAAACTTTCGTCACTACATGCGACGCGATTACACTAAAAACTTAATCACTTACATTCTTGCCTCCTCTCCCTATAGAATCGCGAACCAAGAATTGTAAGATGATCTCCTCCTCAACATACTAGCATCAACCCGAAACCAAGGCTAGAAGCTTTACGATCTCCTGAGATATGAGTTAGTGCTTGGTGAAAATGACTTCCCTTCCTACGATGTGATCACTCCTTACAATGGTTGTCAATCACCGTGTTTGGCTAGGAATCGACCTAACATCTAGAAAGTATCCACACAGACCTCTGATGGTTGGTGATTTTGGTGGTGTGGTGTGGAGCTTCAGGGAACTTCCAACGCTTCCTACAGTAAGCATGATTCTCCATCTTCACACACACACTTTCTTCATCTTTCTCTCCTTCTTTTATATTTCTTTTAGTAATAATTGCTTCTACTTAATGATAGGTTGGATTTCCTTCATTTATATCAATAATGGTGATTTCTTCTTCATTCCACGAGTGAATTCCTACGTGATACGTGCAATCATAGTTTTCCTTCGAATTTCCTATTTCTACAACTGCTACAATGGCATATTAGAAAATAAATGGTTCGTGGAGTTAGTGTAACTCAATGGACTTATTTCATTGACTTAACTATAAAAACACATGCAATAAAGAAACAACTTATAAGCTTATAACACTAACACAACGCATTACCTTAGTGTATATTCAAGTAATTTAATGCATATAGTTATGCTAACTTAACGAGTTAAACATGTGCAACTCACGTGACATAATAAAGCATTTAAATTCAACATGTGCATAATTCTAACTTAATGATTTCAGATATTTCAGATACTTACAAACCTAACTATTCGATGCTTAAACACATTTTGGATAGTTACCAAATAACTTACCAAACATTCACTTAAGTCATGCATTAAGGTTACAACACATGTAATCTAGGAAATAATAAAATATTCTTTAATCATTTAAAACATAATTGTCCGGTACATGAAATATAACTCTCCAAAATAACAGAAAATTTGGATACTTAAGAATTTCAAAGCCTATAATTCACCAACAATTCAGAAATATACTTAATTAACGTTAATTTACTAAAATTATGTAGATTCTTTCATTAAAGCATATAATAGTGCAATTATAACATAATGGTTTAATTCTCATATGATAAGCTAAATATTATGCAATTAACCATCATTTAATTGTTAATATTATGTACTTTTTCATTCTAAACAATGAACCACCAAAAACCTATACTTCTGTTAATTTTTCAAACAACTATAAAATGGACTATGGAAATGGCTATTTGACAACTATTAATAAAGAAAAAGTTATCTACGTGTTAAAAAGAAATTCTGCTAATTGAAATAACACATGGATTTCAAAACAAAATAGATTTCAAATTTTCTCCATTGACAAAAATGGACCCAAGAAAATATGGGTACCAAAGGATTGTTAGGGCAAGTAGTACATGTGTAGAGTATGCCACAAGAAGTCCAAGTTCAATCAGAAGCTTGTTAGCAGTAAGTCTCTAGTAGATTTATGATTTCGGAAGGTTACTAGGTCAAAGTATTCGAAATAACATTTCAGTCGAAAGGCTTCGAGCTAATTATCTGAAAGTTAGGAGATTTTAGAGGATTACTGGTTGTAACCATCTAGAATGACTTAAATGACACTTAAGTGAATGTTCAGACAGTTATGAAGCTAAGTATCTGAAAGTCAGACACTTAAGTAGATGTTCAGATAGTTAAGAAGCCAAGTATCTAAAAGATAGTGACTTAAGTGGATCTTCAAATAGTTAGGCAATAACTATCCGAAAGTCATGAGTTTTTCGGAAGGTTACAGCTACAACCTTCTGAAGTGATTGAAGAGACACTTAAGTGAGTTTTCGAATAATTAAGTTTGTAACTATCTGAAAGGCATGCAACTTTTAGAAAGTTAACGGTAGAATCTTCTGAATGGACTAAGAGAGACGTAAGTGGTTTTTCAGATAGTTAAGTCTATAACTATCCGAAAGACCAAATCTCTCTAGACAATTAGCTACAGTAACACCCATTCTATCAAATGAAGAAAGAAGATTATTCTTCAGATAGTTAAGCTTTGTAACTATCTGAAGTATTGTAGATTTCGAAAAGATAGGAAGATAAGGCTCTGAAATTGAGAGTTCCTTCTCCGAAGCATTTTTTCTCTACTATAATGGCTCAAGTGTAATTAAAGGTTTATTAACCCTAAGTTGAGTAGTATATAAACCCTTATGATGTTGTAAAACATGTGGTTGATTGTGCCGAAGTTCATAGTAAAACCCTCAACTCTCCATGGACGTAGGTTGTTGTTGAACCACGTAAATCTTGTGTCTTCAGTGTTCTTTCTTCCTCTTACTCTTCATTCCAGTTTCGATGAGTTTAGAGGTGAGTTTTTCATAATCGTGCCATAGTGAGTTGACTGAATGATCAGGTTTAAATACAACAATTGGTATTAGAGCCAAAGGTTTTTTTTCAATTTAATAGAAAGGTAGATGATAGAAAGCTTAGGATCAAGAAGTTTGATGGAAAAGATTTCGGATACTAGAGGTCTCAAATAGAAGACTGTTTGTATCAAAAGGATCTTCATCAACCTTTGTTCAGAAGAAAACCAGAGAAGATGGATTAGGAAGAGTGGAAGTTGCTAGACAGGAAAGCTCTAGGTTTCATCAGGTTGTCACTAGCAAGGAACGCTCATTCAAATGTTGCCAAGGAGAAAACAACAACTGACTTGATGAAAGCACTATCCAACATGTATGAGAAGCCATCAGGTAGTAGATTATTCAATCTGAAAATGCATGAAAGTTGAAATGTTACAGACCACGTTAATAAGTTAAATACTATTTTGAATCAACTACATTCAATAGATATAGTATTTAATGATGAAGTCAGAGCCTTGATTTTATTATCCTCATTACCAGAAAGTTGGTCTCTTGTCATGACTGTTGTAAGTAGTTCACTAGGTCATGAAAATCTCAAAATGAGTGACATCCGGGATTTAATCTTGAGTGAGGACATTCGCAGGAAAAGTGATTTGTCAACTTCAACTATTGCCTTAGTGTTGAAAGTAGAGGGAGAAGTAAATCAAAATAATTTAAATCCAAAGGAAGGTCAAAGTCCAAAGGTACTAGTAAGATGAGATCAGATATTAAATGTTGGAACTGTAATCAATGGGGGCACTTCAAGTCACAATGTAAGGCTCCCAAGGAAGACAGCAAAGGGAAGGAATCAAAAGGAGCAGGTGCAAATGTTGTCTCCTACGATTCAAATGATACCCTAGTATGCTGTGTGGATAGTTCCATTGACTCATGGGTACTGGACTTAGGAGCATCATTCCGCACTACCTACAAGAAAGATTTGTTGCACAATTATTGTGCAACTCTTGTGAAGAAAGTGTACCTAGCTAACAACACAAGTTTGGATGTGTTGGGAAAAGGAGAGGTACACATTAAAACAAAACAAGGGATATGGAAATTGCAAGAAGTCAAATAGAGAAACAAAACACATTATGTAACTAGAACTCCACAACAAATGGAGTTGGTGAAAGGATGACAAGGACCTTGAATGAACGGGCAAGATGCATGAGACTACATGCAGGTTTTCCCAAGACATTTTGGGCAAAAGTTGTCAATACAACTGCCAATCTAATAAATAGAGGACCATCTATCCCAATGGGACTCAAAAACCCTAAAGAATTGTGGACTGGGAAAAAGGTCAACTATGTTCACTTAAAAGTCTTTAGATCCAAGTCATTTGTCCACTTGAATAGTGACAAAAGAGACAAGCTGGATTCAAAATCACAAAAGTGTTATTTCATTGGCTATAGTAAGGATTATTTTGGTTACAGATTCTGAATAGAAGAAACCAAGAAAATAATCCATGCAAAAGATGTCACCTTTATTGAATCCAAGATGTATAAGCATAGAGAAAGTGCAGATGAATAGTAGTTAGAGCTTTAGTTTGAAAGTACTACTGAGATTAGTCTAGATAATGATGTTGGACAACTTCAGAAGGAACCAGTAGAAGAAATTCAGCTTCCAAAGGCTGAACAACAAGAACATCTAGATGATCAAGAAGATGAAGTTGTCACCAGACAACTTAGAAGATCTAGAAGGGTTTCCAGACAACCAGAAAGGTATGTACAATCATTTAATTATCTATTGCTAACGGATGATGGTGAACCTAAAGCATATCAAGAAGCAATCTGTGCAAGTGATGCACATAAATGAGAGTTAGCAATGAAAGAAGAAATGAAATCCCTAGAGAGGAATAAAACTTAGGAGCTAACTTCATTGCTAAAAGGAAAGAAAATCCTAGGAAACAAGTGGGTGTTCAAGATGAAGGAACAACCAGATGGCAGCAAGAAATATAAAGCTAGACTTGTAGTCAAGGGTTTTTAGCAAATTCAAGATATAAACTATACTGAAGTATTCTCTCCAATTGTGAAGATCAATACTATAAGAATAGTCTTAAGCATTGTTGCTGTAGAAAACTTGTTCTTGGAGCAAATGGATGTAAAGACAGCAATCCTACATGGAGATTTGTAGGAAGAACTCTACATGATGCAACCAGAACAATTTGCAGTAGCTAGCAAGAAAAGAAAGTCAATATGTAGATTGCTGAAAAGTTTGTATGGTTTGAATCAAGCACCAAAACAATGGTACAAGAAATTTGATACATTTATCTGTACCCTAGGCTTCAAAAGATGTGATACAGACTATTGCTGCTACATAAAATAATTTAATGATTACTTCATTATTCTACTGATTTATGTAGATAATATGTTAATTGCTTGTTCAAGTATGGAACAGATTAAGCAATTAAAGAGACAACTGTCAAAAGAATTTGACATGAAGGATATGGGAGAAGCTAAGCAAATCTTGGGTATGAGAATCATCCGAGATAGAATGGCAAGCACATTGAGGTTAAATCAGAAGTACTTAGAAAAGGTACTTAGGAGATTTAATATCTCAAATGAGAGGAAAACTGAACTACCACTCGGACCCCATTTCAAGTTGTCTAAAGATAAGTCAGCTAAGACTAAAGAAGAAAGGATAAAAATGTCCAAAATACCATATGCTTCAGTAGTGGGAAGTTTAATGTATGCTATGATATGCACAAGACCTGATATATCTCATGTAGTGGGAGTGGTTAGTAGATATATGGCAGATCCAGGAGCTGAGCATTGGTCTGCTGTACTGTGGATACTTAGATATCTCAGATTTTCCCTAGATGTAGATCTGAACTTCAAGAAAGGACTAGTTGAATTGATTGGCTACTGTGCTGTTGATTTGGGAAGAGAGTTGGACAAAAGCAGAAGTACTTCAAGCTATGTTTTCTACATAGGAAGAACTACAATAAGCTGGAGATCCAAATTGCAAAGTATTGTTGCACTCTCGACCATAGAAGCTGAATATGATGCAGTTGTAGAGGCAGCTAAAGAAAGAATCTAGCTAGAGAATGTACTAGCCGAATTAGGGCACAAATAGAAAAAAAGCATTCTATTTTTTAACAATCAAAGTGCCATTTATTTAGATGAAAATCTAAAGTTTCATTCAAGGTCCAAGCATATGAGAATGAGGTTTCATTTCATAAGGGAAGAGATAGAGCAAAACAAGTTAGATCTGCAAAAGATTGTTGGTGCTGAAAATGCTACAGACATGTCAACTAAAGTTCTGAATCTGTAGAAATTAAGGCTTTGTATGTCCTTAATTGGTCTCCTAAATAATTAAAGAAAAAGGGGAGGTGGAGTTGATGTTTATTAAGCAGAACGGTTATTCTTTTAACCACGAACGAAACTTCGTCGGTTTAGCGGTTACCAAAATTTGAAATTAGTAGTGGTACACGTACCTATAAAAACAGGAACCACAATGCATGTTGCAAGACACGTTCTTGCAACGAGATTTATTCACTTTATGGATGTACAGTATATATATATAACAGAATGTTATTTACGAGTTACCAGTACTTTTAAAAGAAAGGAGAATGCATTGGAGGAACTGGAAGGAGACGTAGTTGATTCAACTTCATTCGACAACAAATATTTATTGAATGAAAAGCTTTAGACTAGTATGTAATTAATCTTCTGCTATTTATTTATGAGCACATGGACCCATTCTCTAAGCACTAAACGATTAGTAAGAACACCTACCCAAAAATTTTCATTGCAGAGGAGTACTGAAAAATTTTCTGAACTGAACTTTAACGAAATTCTTTGGGGTGTAGCTAACCTTTCTTTAAAAGAGAACATAGAGATGGTTGCTCCTGTAGAAAAACCATTAGGAGAGATTCTGTATCCTGAATTAGTTGATGAACCTTCTTGTATTCGATTGCCAAACTTTGAGGGAAATAGGTTTGAACTGAAATCTAATTATATTAGTCAATTGCCATATTTTCATGGATTAGAAAGAGAGGATGCCTATTATTTCCTTAGAGAATTTAATGAAGTTTGTCAAATGATGAAAATGCCGAACATGAGTATAGATGCTATTAAACTTAGATATATCCCTTTTTCTTTAAAAGACACAGCTAAGAGATGGTTATATACTCTATCGCCTGATTCAATTTCTACATAGACTAAATTTTGCTCTATTTTTCTGGAAAAATATTATCCAACACATCAAATGATTAAAAAGAAGAAAGAAATATTAATGTGTAGCCAAAAACAAGGTGAATCATTTTGGAAATATTTTGAAAGATTTAAAGATTTACTGACTCAATGTCCACATCATGCAATGAGTAAAGCACAATTAATAGGTATAATTTATGAAGGCACAGATGTTTCAACAAAATCTATATTAGAATCTACTTGTCAAAATGGATTTTTAAAGTTATGTAGTGAAGAAGCATGGGCATATTTAGAAAACTTTGCAAAAAGAACTACATAGTGGGAAAATTCAGCTGAAGCTATTGCAGATAAAAAAATATTGCCAAGAGGAATGCATGAAATAGATTCAAGTACAATGCTTGTGGTGAAATTAAATGAATTAACAAAGAAAATAGAAGAGTTATCATTAAATCAAAAGCTAGTAGAAAAGAATATCTTAACCTTTAGAATATATTAAAAGATTCAAGTTATCCCAAATACGGTAAGTTACCATTTAGAAAGTTATTTCAAGATGTCCTTCCGATTTTCTTAATATTTTGGATAGTTAGTTGTGTAACTCTCCGAAGAATATCTATAACTCACCGAAAGATCACTTAAACCTTTCTGCCATGTAGGATTCCAAAATATATACTACGAGCTGTCATTCAATCGGATACTTATAATTGTAACTTACCGAATAGTTATTTAACTATCGGATAGTTGGCTACAGTAACCCTCCGTTAACTTTTCGATTGCTTTAATTCAGCATGTGCATAAAAGACTGACTTAAGTTTCAAATGGTTATCCCTGTAACTCACCGAAATGCTTCAAGATTTTGGATAGTTATCTTTATAACTCTCCGAAAGCTTATTTGAACTTCTCTTTGGAATTCTGCACGTGGGAAATTCAATGACTTAAGTTTCAGATAATTAAATTGTAACTCACTGAAACTCTCTTGAATGTTTGGATAGTTATCTTTCTAACTCTCTAAAATCTTATATGAACTTCTATCTGGAATTCTGCATGTGGGGAATTCAGTGACTTAAGTTTCGGATAGTTAAACTATAGCTCACTGAAACTCTCTTGAATGTTCGGATAGTTATCTTTCTAACTCTCCGATTTTTCCTTTTAAGCTTTTGACTACCGGCTTCTCCATTCTGCACGTGCATAATAAGATGACTTAAGTTCCGGAAAGTTATACCTATAACTCTCCAAAAAACTCGAATAGTTATCTAACTCTCCGAAAAGAAAACTCGGATAGTTATCGAACTTTCCAAAAAGTATTTTAAACTTCCATTCTGTATTTCTGCACATGATTAATTGAATGACTTAACTTTGGGATAGTTATACCTATAACTCTTCGAAAAGTCCTTCAAGCTTCCAAATAGTTAACTTCTTAACTTTCCGATCATTCAATCCTTTCTTAACTGTCTGATTTTCTGCAGCAGCACATTTTGAGATTTACTGCAACTTGTTTACTGCTTCGATTTGTCTACCTTCTGATCTTTTTGCTATATTGACTAAACCTGATAAATACATTTCAAAACCTTACATTGATTTTTGCATTATCAAAATCTAGAGGTCCTTTCACTACTGACTTCCATATTGTGTCCAACTCTCTGAAATAAATTGTCATGCAATATATTCGCAATAAACCTTGCCTCTGCATTCAAATTTTCCATTAATCTCATTTCAAAATATGCATCTAGAATATTTGATAAAGACTAAATGTCCCATTCCAGCTATCTAATCATGTCAAATCTGTTTGTAACAACAACACCTTCATTCTTTAATCCCAAAACTTCAAAAATTAACTCAAGAGACAATATGAACTCCTGTTGATTTATTTGAGATTTCAGAAAATTTTCATTCTTGACCAAATTGCTATAGAAAGCTACAATAAGCTCTTTATATTGCTTCCATTTTGTTCCAACTAGCAAGAATTGAATGAGGCCTTGAAACTCAGATAGATCTCTTATTTCTATCAAATTTCTGAATTTTATTGGACAAGTACGTAGAATCTGATATGTAATCAGATTATTGTATTTCTGCAATGCTTCTTCAGATCTAAAATGAATTGAATTACCTTGAATTTGTAACACTGTACACAAAGAAGGTGATACTTGAAACCGTGATTCAAAGTTTAATTCATCTTCAGGAACTTCTTCTTCAAAGTGAATGTCATGTTGTTCCCCTATGAAAATATTTTCTTGAAGCTACTCAGGTAAACTTGATTCTTCAACTTCAACATTGTAAGGAACATTTTCAATATGCTCAACATTCATCTATTCAGTCTTTATAGAATGATCAGAGTTCAATTTTTCCACAAATTCTATAGCTAGTGTATCTATCTGTAATTGTTCATTTTGTTTAATATCTCCATTGATACATGTTGTGAATTCTCAAACTCTGTTTCTATAGATTCTGAAGAAGGCTGGTTGACGTTTAGCTCTTCTGGAGTCTTAACGATTTCAATATCTGCTACTCCAGACAATTCAGCCTGTGAACTAGTTACTGCCTAAACATTGTCAATTATATCTACAATAACTTGTCCAATGTCATGTGTCTGATGCTTTGATTTTTAAATTTTTGCATCATCAGGACTTAAACTAATAGAAAAACTTGAGCTCATATTTGACTTGTATTTCTTCTCAAGTTTTCTAGCAAGAGATAATAAAGTCTCATTAACATTATCAGTTTCAGTATGCTTGGAACTGATGAGTTTATCAGATGCACAATAAGGTACAATGTCTAGAAATACATTGTCCTTTGAAAATAAATTTTCATCTGATTTACCTTTTTCAATAGACTTTGTTTCCTTAGACATAATTTTTCTAATTTTCCTTCTTCTATAAAATTTCTGTTTCTCCTCTTGAAGTATTGCTGTTTTCTTTTGAAATTACTCCATAAAAGTTTTCTGATTTAATTCTTCTAAGGCACTTTCTATTGCAACTACATTTCGAAGACCTTCAACTTTTCTTTGATCTACAGGAACATTTGATTCTACTTGTTTTGCATATAAAGGGGTAGGGATAGCTGATTCATGCTCTTCCTCAAATACATGTAGTCTTGTACCGTTTATAGGTATTTCAGGAATTCTAGTTGAAGTACTTACACCTTTTTCCAAATATTTTGCATACTATTCTAAAAATGCAATTTCAACACATTTCATTTGATATTCTCTATCAAACTTGCTTCGAATACCCATGTATTTAATACTTGCATTAGTATTATGAAGCTCCAGTCTAACTTCATTCAGTATACTTTTAGGAAAGAAGTATTCACTGTAAATTTTTGCTAACCTTTTGTCCACTTGAAGTACTTTCTTAAACCAAGTGTGTGGAACTTCATTAGTATCTAATTCTTTTCCTTTTGTATCTTCTCTACTTTTGCCTTTTCCTCTGCCACGACCTTTGTAGAACTTGGAGACCATCGTCATAGGTTGTAACAGCAACAAGCGGGAAAGATTTTCTTGACAAAGTTTACTAATAACCTAAGTGCCCGTGTAATAAGTGTTTAAATAGGGTTTTAGGTGAATAACTCAACATGAATAGAAGTCGGGTTTAGATATTAAATGAATATTGAATAAAGTTTATTCAATCAAAGTACCCAAAATATTCAAGAATAACTCGTTGAGTTAACTAACCTAATGAGTAAAACGCTGTCTAGAGGTAGTTTTACATGTTACCTTATATAACATAACGTTCAGTTAGTACATTTAAAACAATTCTTGGATGCTTCCAACTGAAACATTTCAAACACACCACAATAGCTATACCTTAACATTTTCTTGAGAACATTGTAAACTATTCTAACATTCCTGTCCTTTGAATCTAAAATAGTTTGTTTGTCTTTTTAAATTATTTCATCAATATTTTAAGAGGACATTAATTCAGATTAACCAAGATTTGTATTCTGAATTATATTAATCTGTTTTGGAAATTATTAATCCTCCCCCTACAAATATACTTCTTATATATTCAATAACATACAAAATATACTTGTATAATAATAGATGTTAAGTATAACTAGACTTTTAAATTTTCTTTTTAGAAACTTCCGTTATTCTGAATTCATCAAAAATGATTTCCAGAATCAATTCCTACTATATATGAATCAAAACACAACTTTGAACTCAATATGATTAATTCAAGGAGAATAAAAGAATGTATCTCAAATAAACATTTTCAAAAGTACTAATGTTGATTCAATAAATTAGTAGTCATATTGCTAGAAACTATATTCAATTCAAAGATATCTGTAATTAATGAAACAACTTTGTTGTTGAGTATTTTTGTTTTGATGATGTGTGCTGAATGAAAATAATCATATTTGCTCAATTACTATTGCTTGTGAAAAGAAATTAAAATCATCAATTAATACAGAAAAAGCTTACTGATATAAATACTTGTCTGTATTGGATCTGAAGTTAATAACTAGTCGTTTCGTTGCATTAATTTCTCATTTAGCTAAACGTTAAGTTAACGTGTGTTTTAATTGAAAAGCATGATATGTTTTAATGTTATATCTTCTGTATCATGAACAGTGCATGTTTAGACAACTCGTTAAGTTAGAGTTTTGTTTGTATAGAGGTCACGTGAGAACTCGTTAAGTTAAAGGCTTAAAGGTTAAAATAGGTCACGTGATAACTCGTTAAGTTAGTGAGTAAAAGAAGAGACGAACTCGTTAAGTTAATGTTATACACATGGTGAAATTATAAGTTACGAATGTTGTATTGTATCACGTGAGGTGTACATATTTAACTTGTTAAGTTAACATAACTAAACGCGTTGAGTTGCTATATTGAACACTAAGGCAACACGTTAGGTTAGCGTTATAAACTTAAGTTGTTATTTTTGCACGTGGTAAAATTCTTATTTTAAAAACATTTGTTTATTACTGGTTCGTTGAGTTATCGTAACACAACGGAGATGGTTTGTTGAGATAGCATAACACCATGGACTTAGTTCATTGAGTTAGCTACAGTACTTGTCACGTGAAATAGCACATGGTGAACTCCTTAAGTTAGAAACGTTAAGTTATATATATATACTTGTGTTACTCATTTAGTTAACATTAAAGTAACGACTTCTTATTACATTAATGAAAAATTTTTGGACGAGAAAGTTTATTTTCAGGAAATTTTTCAAAGATCCAGGAATGATGATTAAAGAAAATTTGAAATATAAACGTGGGTTAGAACGTGTGTGTTTCGATGAAGGAAAAAGAAAAGACGTGGAGAAGTGGAAAACTGGTAGTGGTTAAACGTGAAGGATATGTATGAAATGAATATACAGTATAAAAGGCATAGAATTCTCGTTGATCAATTTATCCTTGCACACCAAAAAGAAAAATCTTTTCAAGGATCAAACCATCCCTATACACCAAAAGAAAAATCTTTTTCAGGGATCAAAAACACCTCTTCGGGAAAAATCTCTCAAGTGGAAGAAAAATTCAGTGAAGCATAAAAAGGTAAGATTTTCGTCACTAAAGATTTGAAATATCAGAAGAAAGCAAATTCGGTGAAGCATGAAAAGACAAGATATTCGTCACTAAAGAATTGCTGAAAAAGAAAAAGAAGAAGAAGAAAGATCTCAAACAGGGAGAAAAGTTTTAAATTCCGCAAATTAGTTTTCTCTATTTGTAGTTATGAAATTGTATAGATGATACATGGTATCGAAATATAATTGCATCTACAATTTCTGAGGAGAATTGAATTGTATATTGTAATTGAAACCTTGAATAAAAATGATTTTATGAAAACAATGTCTCGACTTGTTTTTCTGTTTTAAAGTTTCAATTATATTTCAAAAAATATTAAAAATACACAATTCACCCCTCTCTTGTGTAGCCATACGATCCTACATTTTTCTTTACAAAACAGTAATTATTGATAATTTTTTTTAAAAGTTCATTTGAAAAGATTGAATCATACAAGAGCTTTCTAATGTACCTATGTAATGAGCTTTCAGTCAACAATCCCAGATCTGATCAGGACCTTAGGTTGCCAGATTTAAAGAATCCTTTTTCAAGACAACAATCCTTACATACCTATCTGCTCAAGTACAAAAGGCTCGTGATCAAACTGATCAATAAACTCTCTAAGATTTTCACTTCGTAAGCACTTTTCATTTTAAGCACAATATATACGTATTCCATTAATACAGATGCATGAAAACACAAATCTCATACAATTTTTACTTCTATGATTTTACTGAAAATATGAATCAATTTCAGTAAGCTTATACTTTTGATTAACAGTTTAAGATAAGTTACATATAAATTATTCTACAAGTTTAATCAATTAAGTCAAATTTATGCATGATCATATGCACTTTCCTTGATTCAAAGAAAACACTTAATCAAAATTTCAGAATTTCATAAGTATTTAATGTTTTTCATTTACACTTCCACTTAAAATCGTAAAAACCATTAAAATTGATAAACTACTTAAACTCAATAAGATACTACTATGATTTTACAATAAATACATAGTATCTTAAGCAGTAGTTTAGATATTACTTAGATATTTATGATAAGTATATAATATCTATGAGGTGAACAACATCATCAATAATATTTATCTTTTTGTGGAGTTTAAGCATTTTACACATCATAAAGCCTACAAATACCCAAATTTAATCTAATGTTGTAGAATGTATTTTCGTCTAGAGGTTTTGTAAATATATCAGCTAATTGATTTTTACTAGACACATTCTAATTTAATTTTTCCTTTAATTACGTTATCTCTTAGAAAATGATGTCTAACCTCTATATGCTTTGCTCTAGAATGCAATACAGGATTTTTGGAAAGATTTATTGTAGAATTACTGTCACAATAAATCTCAGTTGTATCATAAGATCATCCAAAATCTTCTAAAGTTTGCCTTATGCACAGAATCTAAGTGCAACACAGTACAGCAGCAACATATTCAGCTTCAGTAGTAGAAAATACTACACAATTTTGCTTTTTACTAAACCATGACACCAAATTATTTCCCAATAATTGACATGTGCCACTAGTACTTTTTCTATCAGATTTAGATCCTTCATAATCAGCATCAGTATATCCTATAAGATCTATTGAACTATCCTTAGAATAATATAGTCTGAAATTTTTAGTTCCTTGTATATATCTAAATATTCTTTTAACTACCATTGAGTGTGATTCTTTAGGATTAGATTGAAACCTAGCACAAACACACATAGCAAACATAATATCAGGTCCACTAGCAATCAAATAAAGTAAAGAACCAATCATACTTCTGTATTTTCTTTGATCTATTCATTTTCCTATGTCATCAATATCTAACTTTAAAGAAGTACTCATAGGTGTTCCTCGAATCCTTGTATGATTAAAATTAAATTTCTTAAGCATTTCATCAACATATTTTTCCTGATTTAAAAATATACCTTTATCCATTTGCTTAATTTGAAGTCCTAGAAAATATGAAAGTTCTCCTATCATACTCATTTCAAACTGACTAGTCATCTCTTCAAAAAATATTTTTATCAATTTATCAAAAGTTGCTACAAAGATTATGTCATCCACATATATTTGAACAACAATCTGATCCTTACCATCTCTCTTGATAAATAGAGTATGATCCACTTTTCCCATGATATAGTCTTTTTCTATTAAAAAAGTAGATAATCTTTCATACCATGATCTAGGTGCTTGCTTCAAACCATATAAGGCTTTCTTCAATTTATACACAAAGTTAGGATTTTTAATATCTTCAAATCCAGGTGGTTGTTTTACATAGACTTCTTCATTAATTAGACCATTTAGAAATGCACTCTTTACATCCATTTGAAATAATTTAAAATCCATATAACAAGCATAGGCCAATAATATTCTAATACTTTCTAACCTAGCCATAGGAGCAAATGTTTCATCATAATCTAGTCCTTCTTCCTGTGTATACCCTTGTGCAACTAATCTAGCTTTATTCCTTATAACTTGACCAGTTTCGTTAGTTTTGTTTCTTAAGATCCACTTTGTACCTATTATGGACTGATTTTCTAGTGGAGAGACTAATTCCCAAACATCATTTCTAATGAATTGATTTAGTTCTTCTTGCATTGACACTATCCAATTTTCATCAGATAATGCTTCTTGTATATTCCTTAGTTTCACCATAGAAACAAATATACACATATTATTTAAATTTACTGAAGCTCTAGTTTTAACTCCTTCATTAATACTACCAATGACTTGAGTAATGGAATGTGATGAAGAATAATGCCAATTTCTCTGATTTTCCTCAATATTCTCATCAACATCTAAAGATCCATCACTTTCATCTTGAGTTTGATCATTTAAGTTCATATTTTTGATTTTCTCAGATAAATCTTTAATCTCTCTATTGATCTCTAACTCTTTTGGGAAATTGATCATATCATCATTATCAGCTATAGCTGAGATTCTCTAAAAGAATTTTCATTGAAGCTTACATGGAGGGTTTCTTCAATAGTTCTAGAAGTCTTGTTATATACTCTATAGGCTTTACTTCTAGTAAAGTAACCTACAAAAATTCCTTCATCCGCTTTGGCTTGAAATTTATTCCTTTTATCCTTAGTATTAAGAATAAAACACTTGCAACCAAATGGTTTCATATAGAAAATTTTTGGAACCCTATTAAACATAATTTCAAAAGGAGTTTTATTAACACGAGGTCTTAAGTGACTTCTGTTTATAACATAACAAGCTGTATTTACTACTTCAACCCAAAGATTTTGAGGTAACTTATGTTCATTCAACATAGTTCTTGCCATTTCTTGAAGTGATCTATTCTTTCTCTAAACAACACCATTTTGACACGGTGCTCTTGGAAAAGAAAATTTGTGATCAATGTCATGCTCATTACAATAATTATCCATTTGATCATTATTAAATTCTATACCATGATCACTCCTAAGTTTTTGAATAGAGACATTTTGTTCATTTTGAACAAAATTGCAAAGCATTTTAAACTTTTCAAAAACTTTTGTCTTAGATGTTAGAAAATATACTCAAGTATATCTAGAGAGTCATCTACTAAAACAAATACATACCATTTACCACCAAGACTCAAGATTCTTGTTGGTCCAAATAGATCCATATGTATAAGTTCTAAGACTCTCTTGCTTGAAATATCAGTTTTGGATTTAAAAGAGTTTTTGTGAAGTTTATCTAACTCACATGCATCACACATAAAGTCCTTTGAGTATTTAATCTTTGGTAAACCTCTCACTAAATGTTTTTTAGATAGTTTACGTAACAGTTTCATATTTATATGCCCAATCCTTCTATGCCACAGATATGCATCACTAGTTTCAGCTAGCAAACATGAATTTAAATCAACTACATTAGAAGGTAAAGATAAAATACATACAGAACCTTTTCTTTTAGCAATAAACTTAATTTCATCTGTATTTTTATCAATTATTTTGCATACATTATCTTCAAACACCACATAATATCCATTCTCAATTAGTTTTATAACACTCAGCAAATTAAATCCTAGGTTTTCTACATATAGTACATTCAAAATAACACAAGTCGGAGTTATTTGAACATTACCCATACCTATGATTTTATCCTTGCTTTTGTTTCCAAATGTTACACTTTCTTTCATGGTATTTGTAAAATTTTGTAGTAAACTTTTTTGTCCGGTCATGTGACTTGACGCTCCACTGTCCAAGATCCATTTTGATGTTGTTTCCTCCTTAGACTCATCTGTCATGAAGCACACATGAGCAACATCTTCTAACTCTAGTTCTCCTTCTGAATTTGAAGATTTTGATGATGATTCCTCAGATTCAGACTCTTTAGACATGTCATCCCAAGTGACCTTTAAAACCTTTTTCTTGTAAAACTTTTTCTGAGTTTTCTGAGCCATCTTCTTCTAATTTGTCCTACTTTGCTTTTCATTTTTCCTTATAGGACAATCTAGAAAAAGATGTCCAGGTTTCTTACAGTTGTAACATACATACTTTCTAGATGAAGAATTCTTGTTATTCAATGATTTTAATGTTGAGGGTTTGTCATCTTTATTCCTTTGCTGTTTCCTAGCATTCCATGCTTTCTTGAATTTCTAGTTAGTAAAATCAAATCCTCGTCAGAATCAATAGATATATCAGAATCTGAATTAATTTCGAAGGCTATTTCTTTCTTTATTTTTGGTTTATTGTGACTCAATGATTCATATAATTGAACTTCATGAGCTGTTAAGTTTCCTATAAGTTCATTCATGGTATAAACATTTAAATCTCATGATTCCCTAATTGATGTTACTTTCTGAGACCATTTAGAACTTAGGGATCTGAGAATTTTCCTTACCAAATCCTTCTGTTCAAAATTCTTTCCTAAGCATTTTAAAGAGTTTACGATATCAAGAAATCTGGAAAACATCTCAGAAATACTTTCGTCTTCATGCATCTTAAAAAGTTCATACTTATGAATTAACATGTTTATCTTAGTCTCTTTAACTTGAGAAGTACCTTCATGTGAAACTTCTAAGGCATGTCACACCTCATAAGCAGATTTATATGTCGATACTTTACTAAACTGTTCATTACTAAATGCATAAAATAAAATATTTAAGCCCTTAGCATTCAGAGTTTCATTTTCTTTTTCAGTAATTGTCCAAGTATTATAAGGGGTAGATAACAGAGTATATAGTTTAGAAATCATGAACCACAACTTATGATCTATACTTTGATGAAAAATAGTCATCCTCTATTTCCAATATTCAAAATGTATTCCATCAAATAAAGGAGGACGATTAAGATTTTGGCCTTCATATAAAGAAAAATTACCATTTCCAGTAGCCATCTTACCTTAGATTTTTCAACCTATTTGATTTTAAACAGTCTAAAAGCTTTAAAACAACTTGAGCATTAAATCAAGAAAGTTAAACGTATGCTCAGATATTAATTTCTATTTAAAAACAAGGAAGGTAGAATAAGTAATGATATTAAATAAGTTGGTATCGATTTTATAACAAAGATTATTAACAAAGCTCTAATACCACTTGTAGGATCGTATGACTACACAAGAGGGGGGTGAATTGGGGTTTTCAATATTTTCGAATATAATTGAAACTTTAAAACTCAAAAACAAGTCAAGACACTGTTTTCATATAATCATTTTTATTCAAGGTTTCAATTACAATATACAATTCAATTCTCCTTAGAAATTATAGATGCAATTATATCTTGATACCATGTATCATCTAAACAATTTCATAACTACAAATAGAGAAAACTAATTTACGGAATTTAAAACATTTCTCCTTGTTTAAGATCTATCTTCTTCTTCTTCTCTTTCTTCTTCAACAATTCTTTAGTGACGAATATCTTATCTTTTTATGCTTCACCGAATTTGCTTTCTTCTGATACTTTAAATCTTCAATGACGTAAATCTAACCTTTTTTGCTTCATTGAACTTTTTCTTCCATCTGATACTTCAAATCTTTAGTGACATATATCTTACCTTTTTCTTCTTCATTGAATTTCCTTCCATCTGAAAGTTTTTCCCCGAAGAGGTGTTTTTGATCCCTGAAAAGATTTTTCGTTTCATGTGTAGGAATAGTTTGATCAACGAGAATTCTATGCCTTTTATACTATATCTTCATTTCATGCATATCCTCCACGTTTAATCACTACTAGTTTTCCACTTCTTCACGTCTTTTTTTTTTCCTTCATCAAAATACACACGTTCTAACCTACGTTTACATTTCGAATTTTCTTTAATCATTAATCCTGGATCTCTAAAAAATTTCCTGCAAAATAAACTTTCTCATTCAAAATTTTTCATCAAGTATAATAAGAAGTCCTTACTTTAATGATAACTAAATGAGTAACACAAGTATATATATAACTTAACGTTTTTAACTTAACGAGTTTCTCATGTGCCAACTCACGTGATAAATTCTGTAGCTAACTCAACGAGCTAACTCTGTTGTGTTATGGATAACTCAACGAACTATCTCTGTTGTATTACGATAACTCAACGAACCAGTAATATACAAATGTTTTTATAATAAGAATTTTACCACATGCAAAAATAACAACTTAAGTTTATAATGCTAACCTAACGCGTTGCCTTACTATTTAATATAGCAACTCAATGCGTTTAGTTATGTTAACTTAACGAGTTAAACATGTGCACCTCATGTGATACAATATAACATTCGTAATTTATAATTTCACCATGTGTACAACACTAACTTAACGAGTTGTCTAAACTTTTACTCACTAACTTAATGAGTTCTCACGTGACCTATTTTAACCTTTAAGCCTCTAACTTAGTACATTAGTACTTTAAGCCTCTAACTTAGTACATTAGTACTTTATAAGTGATGTAAATATATCACTTGGTATAACATTTATACCTGCACCTAGGTTTATTAAGGTTCTTTCTAGAATGGTATTTCCTATGGTGCATGATAAAACAGGAATTCCAAGATCAGATAACTTTTTAGGAATTTGTGGCAAAAATAGGGAACTACTTTGCTCAACTAAAAAGACTTTCCTTAAAACTTTTTGCTCTCTTTTCTTAGTACACCAATCTTTAAGAAATTTAGCACAAGGTGGCATTTTTAGCAATAAGTCTAACAAAGGAATGTTAACTTGTACTTTTTCAAAAATTTCTCTAATTTTTTCTTGTTTTTCAAGAAATGTTTGTTGTAATCTTTCAAGATAGGGTGCTAATGATTGTGATTTAAAAGATTCTTTTTCTTTCATTTGATTTATTTGATCATTTTTAGTCTCATTTTCAAATTTAGATTTTTCTTCATTAATTTCTATGTTTTCAGATATTACATTTTCATTATCATTTTCATTTTTGTTTTTATACACCTTCATATTATTTTCTTTTTGAATTCTTAGTGGTAAATTAGTTCCAGATCTTAATGTTATACATACATCTTCTAGATTTTCGTTACTTTCATGATGTTCTTGTATATCATTTTCGTGGTTATGATTTTCAACTATTTTTAGTCTTAAATTGCATTCTTTAAATTCTATTGCATTGGTATTTCCTTTTGCTTGTATATCTTGCAAATTATGCAAATCTGTAACATTAAAGTTTTCATTTGTGTTTTCCTGTTGCATAACTTATAATTTCATTGTATATTCATCCAATGCTTTTAGTTTTCTTTCCAGATCATCTAATCTCATTGCATTCAATTTTTGATCAATTTTCATTATGGTTTTTTCAATTTCATATATGGCATCAATTTTAGGTTCTGAATATGCTTCTTTATAGTTTAATTGGTTGACTTCTTGTCACTAACATATATATTGTTCCAGTTTATTCATGTTTTGCTCTAAGTTACGCTCCAGTCTGTCATACCTATCCCAAACTTCCTTGTCTCTCAACAAATTACATATTCTAAGCTAACCATTAGTTGGGTAAACCATAGGATTCTCATACTCAGATCTATTACAGTGAAGATAATTCATTTGTCGTTCATGTTCTCTAACCATCTACAACCATCTCAGTTTCAAACAATTAGAGATGTCGTGACCTTCTAAATTGTAGAATTCACATATGCTAACTACAGGTTTCAGAAATCTTTAAGCATAAGCATATGCCATATTCTCAATTATAAAATAAAACACACAACACTCCTCTTGCTATTAAAACAAAATAGCACTCACAGTTGCTTAGCTTCTCAATCTCCCTAGCAATGGTGCCAAAAAACTTGTTTTGATGTGAAAGGTTAGATCAAACAACTGGTCCCTGACAACGACGCCAGAAATTGCTTGTTTTGGGGTTTGTTAACTTCTGTTTTTAAACTTGTTTAATTTGTCTTTATGCCTATGTCAATAATTACTTTTAAAAGTAAACAAACAACCTTTTACACAAATTAGATATTAATTCCAATTTGTATTTTAACTGCAAGTACATAGTGTATATTGTATTTGTGTCAAGTACAAGTCGATCCCATAGAGATTGAGTAAGAATTGTGTATTGTTCCAATTTTTATATTGGAGTATATGTGTTCAGTAAGCATTCCATTGAGTTACAATTAACACAACGGTCTAAGTTCGTGGAGTTATGACTAACCTTGTGGACTTAAGTTAACTCCACGAGCCTATCTTTTCAGTGAAATACTGCTATTTACATAGGAATTCGACCAATCATTGGGCGGTTCCACAGATTGTAAATAACATCAATTAAGCTCTTTAATGTTAGTTAATATTAGATTTATCATTAAGCAATACTAACATTCAGATATTTCAAATAGTAACTATTAAAATCTTTAAGTATCTAGAACGAATCAATTTCGGTAAACTGTAAAACTATTTTCTATTTTCTGAATCAAACAAACATAAAACATTCACAATACTGACAATGATAACATTAACCACGATACAAAACAAACAATACAATACATAAATACTAAATGTAAACACAAATAAGTTATTTTTGGTATTTTTATTTTGATATGTTCCTGAAGATGGATGAAAGGTGAAATGTAAAAATCTCTATCGATAGTAAAAACTTTCGTCACTACATGCGACGCGATTACACCACTAAAAACTTAATCACTTACAATCCTACCTCCTCTCCCAATAGAATCGTGAGTCCAAAATTGCAAGATGATCTCCTCTTCAGCATACAACCATCAACCCGAAACCAAGGCTAGAAGCTTTACGATCTCCGGAGATATGAGTAGGTGCTTGGTGAAAATGGCTTCCCTTCCTGCAACGCGATTACTTCTCATAGTGGTTGTTAGGCACTGTGTTTGGCTCGGAATCGACCCGACATCAGGAAAGTATCCTCACAGACCTCCGATGGTTGGTGATTTTGGTGATGGTGTGGAGTTTCAGTGAACTTTCAACACTACCTACAGTTAACGCGGTCCTCCACCTCTACACACACTACCCTCCACACTTTCTTCATCTTTCTCCTCTTCTTTTATATTTCTTTCAATAGTAATTGCTTCTGCTTACATGATCAGTTGGATTTCCTTCATTCATATCAACGATGGTGATTTCTTCTTCCTTCCACGAGTGAATTCCTATGTGATACATGCAATCGTGGTTTTTCTTTAAATGTCCTATTTCTGTAACTGCTATAGTGACATATTAGAAAATAATTGGTCCGTGGAGTTACAGATAACTCAACGGACTTACTTCGTTGATTTAACTATAAAACACGTGCAATAAAGAAATAAGTTGCTAACATAATGCATTACCTTAGTGTGTATTCGTGTAACTCAACGCGTACAGTTTTGCTAACTTAACAAGTTAAACATGTGCATCTCACGTGATATACTAAAGCATTTAAATTCAACACATGCATAATTCTAACTTGATGAGTTCAGATATTTCAGATACTTGCGAACCTAACTATCCGATGCTCAAATGCATTTCGAATAGTTAACAGATAACTTACCGAAAATCCACTTAAGTCATGCATTAATGTTTCAACACGTGTACTCCAGGAAATAATAAAATATTCTTCTATCGTTAAAAACATAACTATCTGGTACATGCAATAAAACTCTCCGAAATAATAGAAAATTCAGATACTTAGAGTTTCACAACCTGCAATTCACCGATAGTTCAAAAATGTACTAAATTAACGTTAATTCCCTGAAATTATGCCGATTCTTTCATTAAAGCATATAGCAGTGCAATTATAACATAATGACTTAATTCTCATATGATAAGCTAAATATTATGCAATTAACCATCATTTTAACCATTAATATTATGCACTTTTTTATTCTAAACAGTATTCTCTTGCCTTGGCCATAAATCTCTTAATTTGTTGGCCTGACCAATTTTTAGGCACTCGCTTTGTCACCAAGTAATTTACAATGTTAGCAAACCAAGGGACTTGAGTTACCGCCATCAACTTTTCATTAGGGAATGAATCATCGATAGGTACTCCCTCTTGGGGTGTGACAAGACAAGACAAATGGTCAGCCACAATGTTTTCACTACCTTTCTTATCTCATATTTCTATATCAAATTCTTGGAGTAGGAGGATCCACCTAACTAGCCTAGCTTTTGCATCTTGCTTAGTTAACAAGAACTTGATGGTTGAGTGATCGGTGTAAATGATAGTTTTTGACCCTAGAAGATAAGAATGGAATTTCTCAAGGGCAAACACTATGGCAAAGAATTCATTCTCTGTAACAGTGTAGTTTACTTAGGTCGGGTTTAAGGTTTTTGTTGCATAGTAAATCACCCTAGGTAAGTTATCTATCCTTTGTCCTAGAACTACACCTACTGCATACTCCGAGGCATCATACATCAACTCGAATGGGTGAGATCAAACAAGAGGGTGCACAATAGGTGCAGAGACTAGGACTCTCTTAAGCTCCTCAAAGGCATCATGACAATCTTTTGAAAATTCAAATGATGTGTCCTTTGATAATAACAGCGTTAAAGGATGGGCAATTTTACTAAAACCCTTGATAAACCATCTATAAAAGCCCACATGGCCCAAGAATGCTCTTATATCTTTTATGGATTTAGGGATTGGTAAGTTGGTTATGAGATCTACTTTTGCCCTATCAACTTCCAACCCATTCTTAAATACTACATGACCTAGCACAATACCCTGCTGAACCATGAAATGACATTTTTCCCAGTTTAAAACTAGTCTCTTCTCTATACACCTTTTTAACACTAATTCCAGATTCTGAATGCATGAATCAAAAGAAGGCCCAAATATAGAGAAGTCATCCATAAAAATCTCTAAAAAATTATCCACCATGTTCGAAAAGATACTATTCATGCACCTTTGAAATGTTGCTAGAGCATTACACAAACCAAAAGGCATGCACTGGAATGCAAAATTACCAAATGGACAAGTGAATGTGGTCTGATCTTGATCACAAGGTACGATGGGGATTTGATTATAGCTAGAGTAACCATCTAAGAAATAGTAATACTCTTGTCCCACTAGTTTCTCTAACATTTGATCCATGAAAGGTAAAGGAAAGTGGTCTTTCCTAATGGCGGTGTTAAGCTTTCTATAGTCTATACATACCCGCCATCCCATTTGCACTCTCATGGGAATGAGCTCATGGCTGCTATTTTCAACTACTGTAATACCTGACTTCTTTGGGACTACCTGTATAGGGCTAACCCAAAAACTATCGGAGATAGGATAAATTATGCCATGGTCCAACCACTTAATGATTTCTTTCTTTACAGCGTCCTTAATGTTCAGGTTCAGTCGTCTCTATGGAATTCTAGATGGAGTACTATCGCTCTCTAAGTGAATTTTATGTTGACATATGCTCGGACTAACCCCTTTTATGTCAACCATGGTCCAACCAATGGCCTCCTTATGCGATCGCAGAACCCCTAATAACTTTTCCTCTTGCTCAACAAATAGATGGGAAGATAGGATGATTGGCAAAGTCTCTCCCTCTCCCAAATAGGCATACTTGAGGTCCTTAGGCACGGGTTTCAATTCTAATAAAGGCGGTTCCACTATGGATGATTTCTTCACCTCTCTGACGTCGCTCACCAATGGTCCGACGAAATTAATTTCACAAACATGATCACTTCCTAAACTATCCTCAATATATAAGTCAGACTCAACATCTAGGTCACTCTCTTCCTTAGGTGAATAAGATTCCTCACTACTTCACAGGATATTTTCTTCTAGTTCATCAACCTTTAAGGCATCATTTATGAAACTCACTTGGAAATTCCCATTAGTTAAAGATTTTATTTCATGATGTGCTCCAAAAATATTTAAGTCAACCATAGAGTCACCATAAACTATTTGCATAAACTCATCTCTACATCCTATGTAAGCATCAACCATGGCGAGGAAGGGCCTTCCTAGAATTAGATGCACATTTTGTCTTCTACTAGGTGACGATTGACTTTCTAATACTATAAAATCTATTGGGTAAACAAAGTTCTCAACTTTTATTAAGATATCTTCCACTACCCCTAAAGGAGTCCTATAAGAATGGTCTGCTAGTTGGATTAGGATCTTAGTGGGTTTGATGTCATTAAGACCTAACTCTACATAAATACTAGATGACATTACGTTTACACCGGCTCCTAAATCCATCAATGCCCTCTAAAAATAAGTGTCTCCTATGGTACAAGAAATGGTAGGAGTCCCTAGATCACTAAACTTCTTGGGCATACTTTGACAAAAATAGGTGCCTATAGATTCTGCTAAGCAAGCTTTCCTAGGTAGTTTCCTAGCTCTTTTTCTTATGCAAACATCCTTTAGGAACTTGGCGTAGGTAGGTATCTGTTGAATAGCATCTAATAAAGGAATATTAATCCTTACTTAAATATTTCCCTAAGTTCACCTAACTGTGCTTCTTGATTTTTACTTCTTAGTCTATGGGGAAAAGGAGCAGGAAGGGACTCTAAAGAATTTCCCAAGTCATCAACCTTACCCTTGTTCTTTCCCATAGGCACAAGTTGCTCAACTTCTCCTAATTTGTTAGGATGGGGATTTAGTTCTTCAGAAAGAGGAGTCAAAGGAACTGGAGGAAGAGCTTCCTTACCTGATCTTAGAGTTACAAAAGCTTCCACCTCCTCATTTTCACAAAGAGGCATGGGTCCTATCCCTACATCCTCATCTAATTCCAACTTCATAGGGGTGCTGGCAATTCTTGTTAACTCTAATAGCTTAATGGATGAGTTCAACTCATGCAAAGCCTTGGTTGAATCCACCTTTTGTTCACACTTTATTGTGTCAACACTAGATGTCTCAACTTGTGGTCTCATTTGAAAACCACTAGTACTACCTTCATTTGCATTAATATTCAAACATGGCATGGATAAATTTGTAAAAACAGTCACCTGTGCACCTACAATATCATTTAGCATGTAAAATGGACAATCAGAAGCAAAATGATCATTTAACTTGCATTTGACACATGTAGGTGTGAGGTCAAATTCAAAACGATCAATTTTAATCTTATGATGATTATCCATTGGAATTAAAAATGATATGCAATGCGAAACAAGTGAACTAACCTACTTAACATGCACTTAGATCCTTAGCAATTTAAAAGAATCTGCAATATGTTGTGCGGAAAGATCAAACAAATGTGGAGCATCTAGGGGTGGCGTGGAGAAGAGATCTGCGTGGAAGAGAGGATTGCGAGTGGAGAATTCGAAGAACAACAAATTTACGTGGTTCCCCAACATGGGTACGTCCACGGGTGATCAATCTATCATGATTCCTTGTTATATAGTTGCTGGTACAAAGAAGGGGGAGAACGAAATCAATGGATGGTTTGGCATGACATCCCTTGGACGTGGATGACCCTTTACATATATAGGGGCAACGGTTGGTGATACCAAAAAGACAAGTTTGTCCCTGTACAAATTATCAAAGAAATACAACCATATTCAATGGCACATACATATACTTGATGAAAGACACACGCATCACAAATCTCCACCTTGTCTTTCATCAATCTTCACCACGAACAGGTGATGGATCACCAAGACCCAACTTGGGTCAGCAGCAGCAATAGACGTTGAGTAAGTCCAAGCAATGCTTGAACTTACTTTCAACAACACCCTTTGTAAACATATCAGCCGGATTGTCCTTTGTGTTGACCTTCATAATCTTTATCCTGTCTTCATTCTTGAGGAAGTGATACTTAACATCAATATGTTTAGTTCTATCATGAAAGACATTATCTTTGGAGAGACAAATAGTACTAAGACTATCACAGAAGATATCAGCTTTATCAATGCACCAACCAAAGTCTCCAAGTAAGCCTTTCAACCAAATCCCTTCCTTTGCAACTTCTGTCATAGCCACATATTCAGCCTCAGTTGTGGACAGAGATACCGTAGGCTGAACAGTTGATTTCCAACTCACAATAGAACCTGCAAATGTAAAGACATAACCAGATAATGATCTTCTTCTATCAACATCACCTGCATAGTCTGAGTCTATATAACCAGCCATAGTATAACCCTGATCTACTACATACATCAAGTCAACACTTGGAGTTCCTTTCAAATATCTGAATATCCTTTTAACTACTTTCCAATGTTCCCTGCCCAAATTGAACATGAACCTACTAACAACACTCAAAGGATATGCCAGATTAGGCCTAGTGCATACCATAGCATACATAAAACTTCCAACTGCCTGTGCATAAGAAACTCGCTACATATCAAGCTTTTCAGAATCAGTTTGTGGACACATCGCAGATGACAATTTGACATTTCTGTCATAAGGCGTGCTAATGGCTTTGCATGAAGCCATACCAAATCTGCTAAGGATCTTCTCAATATACTTTTGTTGATTCAAAAATAGCTTACCAGAATTTCTTTCACGCCTAATCTCCATTCCAAGAATTCTGCCAGCTGGACCAAGATCCTTCATATCAAATTCTGATTTTAATGTGTCCTTCAGCTCCTATATCACTTCGATATTCTTTGCAGCTATAAGAATATCATCAACATACAATAACAAATAAACATGTGTACTCTTATCAAGATTTTTAACATATACACATGAATCATAGTTGCTGCATCTAAAACTAACTTTAACTATAAAGGCATCAAACCTTTGGTATCATTGTCGTGGTGATTGTTTAAGTCCATACAAGGACTTATTTAATTTGCACACCCAATCAAATTTACCTTTCACCACAAATCCTGTTGGTTATTCCATCCAAATATTTTCTTTCAACTCACCATGCAAGAAGGCCGTCTTTACATCTAGTTGTTCCAATTCTAAATTCTGTGTTGCAGCAATGGATAACAAAATTCTAATAGATGTATGACGTACAATAGGAGCAAATACGTCATTGAAGTCAACTCCTTCTCACTGTGAATAACCTTTGGCGACTAATATTTCCTTGTGTTGCACACCTGCGTTGCCTTGAGTCCCAATCTTCTTCTTATAGACCCATTTGCAACCAACAATATTTGTGTTTTTTGGACATTTCACCAATTCCCAAGTCTTGTTCTTATGGAGAGTGTAAAGTATCAATTTGTGCATTTTATATATGTTAATTCATGCATGTTAAGGATTATAAGTCATCATTATATATGTTCTTATAAAGGATTACATGAAAATCATATTTTTAGACATATGCATGAATTAGGGATTAAATAGTTGATAATGTACAAATTTATCCTTTATCAATTAAACACCTAGTCAATAGCCCTTGTATTAGACATAATTCTTATAATTCTTCAATGTATGACTTTATATACATTGTATGATTGCCAAATCACTTAAATATGATGTTAAACTAAAGAACTTTAAGTAATTCATGTATGTACATGTGAAAAAGTTGTAGACCAAAACCTTCCTAATTTGGCAACTTTCCATATATGGCAACTCATGCATGCATGTATACTATATTTACATCATATGATTTATATTCAATGTATATGTGCATCCAACTTGGTTTTGAGTTTTATAGGTCAATAAATCATGAAATCAAGGTGGATTAAAGAGGAAAAAACGTGGGCCATTGGATGTAACTTATTGGAGCCCAAGCAACAAAAGCCTAGAGTATTTAAAGTGTTTGACCACTCAATTCTAGGCTATCTCCTCCTCTTCCAACACATTGCAGCCATCTGTTCCAGCCATTCCAGCATCTCCATCCGGAAAGTCTCATCTTCCCCTTGATCTTGAACAAGCTCCCTTCAAGAATGGTGAGCTTTGGCGTCTTCCACTCCTCCTAGAAGACACCTTCTCTTCAATTCAGACGGCCATACGTTAGGATCTCCTTGGGCGTTCATCTTGGTGGATTGGGAGGCTTGTGTGACTGATTTGGAGTGGAGCAAAAGGTTAGGATCTTCAGAGTTGAGTCATCAGAAGCACCATTCTTAGATGTGGAAGCCAAAGTTGTGGGTCTTGGAGGCAAGATCTTGAGGACGTGCACCACTCTTCTTCAAGGCAACCTTAGAAGCTTCACTTGGACGTGCTACAGGTGGTGAAAGCCCTATGGAGCATCGATTTCAAGAACTTTGGGGAGTCATTGCTTGAAGAAACGTGGAGGATTAAAAGGTATGATGGAAAGGAGAGATCCTCATACTAGTTTTCATGTTTTACAATTTTATATGTATGAGTATAGTTTGAGTATGTGGAAGAACGAAATTCTATGCATAAATCTTTGTTTCAAATGTTCTATATTAAAAATCACATACTGTTTTGATGTTAATTGATATCAGGATTGAGTTCATATTATATGTTTAGTGTGAATGAATGTGATGATGTGAATTGTGAAGGCAGTTTTCCGTTCTTAGATGGCCAAATTGTTAGTAGTTTTTCTTCGAATTGTATCTACTTGTTCATCATCTATAAATTCCATTTTTTGTTTCGTTTTGTAAGTATAATGAATGTAGAATAGGTTTACAAAGTTTTAGAATTGTTTAGAATGTTTTCTGAAGATTTTCGATTTTATTTTGTGAAGGTATCAGTGGTTTTGAGTCTTTGTCGAGTGCTAATTTTGAGCTCGACGCATGTGCCGTGCTTGCATCGTGTAATTTGTGGAATTCAGTTCTGTAAATTTTCCTTGTTAGTGTAACAGATCTACTTTCAAGGCGCGCTTATTTCGTAGCATTTCATGAAGATTTGATGGAGATATGATTTTTGCACCAAAGGTGCGTTTTTGGAAAGTTTCCATAACCGTCTGCGCCCCTTTCTTAAATAAGATATTGACAGCGTTTTAATTTGTGTTAATCCACAAAATCACTGCCATTTGAAATATATTTCGAGGATCTTTCCAACCGTTATTTATTCTGGATTTTTAAACGTTCAAGTTGGAAGTTATTGTAGTTAAAAGTTGAGCATAAATTCTGTGATTTCCGGATTAATACTCATTGATTTCTTTAATATCTTATCATAACTAATTGGATTTTGGGGTAATCTTATAAACCTTAATTGTGTTACGAAATTTGTATATTAATATTAAGTAATTATGAATTAGTTTAATGTAGATATTTAATCGGATAATCATTTTAATAAAATTATTTAAGACAAACTCTTTGTGGATTCAACCCGTACTTGCACATGCTTATTACAATGGGCACCGTGCGATTGCGGTTATAAATGTAAAATTTGCGCTTTTACCATTTAATTTAACAATACATAAAAGCGTTACAAGTTTTTGGCACCGTTGCTAGGGAGTTTTGGTGCTTTAAAATGATTTATTAGATGATTTGCAAGATTTAATATCCTTTAAATTGTTTTTGTTTGTTTGTTTTCTTGTTGAGATTGTTATTTTTCTTTGTTTGTTTGCAAAGAAATGGATACATGGATTGGCCGTTCTATGTATTCAATTCTTTGTTATCTGAATTGCTTGTTACATGCTTAATTCAAGTTTATGATTTGGTAACAAGTAGCTTAATGGAGTAATGATAATCTTTGTGTTCAAATTATTAAGACATAATATGTCTGTCTGTAAATTTAAATTTTTTGATGTGCACGAGATTAGAACTCATTTTTATGATATTTTTCCTAAAATACTCGGTTTCTGAGATTTCTTTTGAGTACTTATGCATAAAATTCTGAATTGTATGTTAAAAGATAAAAATCTTAGAAGACAGGGATATTCTGCAGATTTCTGAACAGTTTTCTTCTGATGATTTTTTGAAAAAAATCTATATATTTGAGTATTAAAAATTTAATTTAGTATTTTTTTTTAGAAACTAGAGGAAATTATCTTTCCAACAAATATTTACATGTATCATTTCGATTTATGTAAATTTCTATGTGATTTGTCTAAATTAAGGAGGTAAGTTGTTAATTTTGGGATAAACAACTTGTTGAGTTAGCTAACTCAACGAGTTGTCTCTATCCAGAACTCGTTGACTTAATGAGTTGGTCATTCATAGAACTTGTTTAGTTAGCTAACTCAACGAGTTACTGTATCTAATTTTTTTGGTGTAGAACAGTTTTATCATGTACTCTTATATTTGAAACTGCAGTTATATGTTTGAATAAAAATTATTTTTGAAAATTTTCTATGAAACTACAGTAGTTTATCTTTCAAAAAAGGTATTATATGTTGTATTTGGATTTGTATACATTTCTGGGGAATTTTTCTAAAATGACATGTTATGCAGATTACGAATTCTGAGTTATCTGAGTTTCACATGATTTTGACAATACTTCAATTTTGGCAATTTTTGTCTCTGATTTTTCTTAGAAACTAGACGTAATTACCTTTCAGAAGAGTATTTATTTGTGAATTTACATGCTATATGAATTTCTGTAGAAAACTTTTAAGCCAAGGTAGTACAGTTTAGTTTCAAAAATTCCATGACTACTTGTTTTAGATGAAACTCAGATTATATACAATGTTTGCGAGATATATGCTTTGTTGTTTGTATCTAGAATTTAGTGGCATGATAATAGAATAGTCACTAAATGAATCTACGAAAAATTAAGTTTCAAGTAAAAGAAAAAATAATTGTTTATCAATTTCTCTATTATGTTGCAGATTTGCTTAAATCACTTGAAGATTGTGCTTGATTGAATACATTCGGTTTGTTCATTTAGTTGAAAATTTGCATGCCATTCTAGATAAATATTTAATTTATAATATGAATGAATTTAGTTTTGATTTGACACCTACATGTTCCAAATTCAAATTGAATAATCACGTTGATGTTGATTGCCCATTTTATATGCTAAATAGCAATGTAGGTGCATGTTCTAGTTCTAATGTTAGCCTATCTATGCCAAATTTAAATTATAATGCTGATGTTTATGACACTAGTAGCTATAGTTGTGAAATTAAAATGGAAAAGTCTATAGGAAATATTCCCTATGCTGAATCTTCAGTCAACTTAGCTAAGGCAATTGCTGAACTTAACACCTCTATGGATTTATTAAACTTAGCAAAAGCCTCTAGTGCCCCCATTGACATAGATGGTTATGAAAGCATAGATTTAAGATCAACATCCTTGGTTGAGGATGAATCAATTGAAACTTATGTTGCTTTAAGGTCTAGGAGAGAGGTGAGCATTCCTGAAAAGGAAACTCCTCTTGTACCGATGAGTGTTCCTACAGATGATTTAGGTTCATCCAATCAACTAAATAAAGAATTTGAAAATGAAATTTTATTGGGTGATAAAAAGGGTAAAGGTAAGTTATCTGAGGTAAGTATCCCTTTAGAAAGTCAACCTGCCCCTTTTCCCCATAGATTAAGAACTCCACATAAGGATATTGATCAGAATATTAAGATGAGAGAAATTTTTGAACAGGTTAGTATTAACATTCCATTACTAGATGCAATAGAGCAAATACCTGCCTATGCCAAGTTTTTAAAGGAATTATGTACAAAGAAACGAGCTAGGAAGACACCTATGAAAGTGTGCTTAGCTAAATCCGTTAGTACTTATTTTTGTCAAGACTTGCCTAAGAAGTTTAGTGATCCAGGTACTCCAACCATCTCTTGTACAATTGGAGATACCTATTTTGATAGAGCATTGATAGATTTAGGAGCAGGAGTAAATGTTACGTCATCTGGTGTTTATGTGAACCTATGACTTAATGGTATTCAACCCACTAAGGTTCTCATTCAACTAGCTGACCATTCTTTTAGAACTCCCTTAGGAGTTATTGAAAACATATTGATTAAGATTAAAGATTTTGTCTATCCCATAGATTTTATTGTCTTAGAAAATCAACCTTCACCTGGTAGAAAGCAGAATGTACCTCTTATTTTAGGAAGACCCTTCCTAGCCACAGCAGATGCATACATAGGATGTAGAGATGGGTCTATGCAAATAACATATGGTGATGCTAAGGTTGATTTAAATATTTTTAAATCTCACCCAGACATTAAAATTTTAGATAATGAAAATTTTAATGTGAGCTTATTAAGCATTATGGATGAAGGTGAGGGGGTAGAAAATTATAGTTTATCTGTAGATGAAGATTATCCACCTATAGAATATGAGGTTGATCTAGCACATATCTATGACTTAGATGATGACATTGGTGAGAATGATAGTATTTTTGAATTAAATTACATAGAGCCTTTAGAAAGAGATTTAGGAGAGACTAAGAAACCATCTATTGTAGAACCACCTTCTCTTGAACTAAAACCCCTGCCCCAAGACCTTAAGTATGCCTATTTGGGAAAAGAGAACACCTTGCCAGTTATTTTGTCTTCCCATCTTTCTAGAGAGCAAGAAGAGAAGTTGTTGGTAATTTTAAAAGAACATAAGGAGGTCATTGGTTGGATCATGGCCGACATCAAAGGAATTGACCCTAGTTTATGTCAACATAGAATTCATTTGAATAATGACAGTACACCTTCTAGGGACCCATAGAGAAGATTAAACCCAAGCATAAAAGATGTGGTTAGAAAAGAAATTATTAAGTGGCTAGATCATGACATCATTTATCCTATTTCTGATAGTCCTTAGGTTAGCCCTATTCAGGTTGTCCCAAAGAAATCTAGTATCACAGTTGTAGAAAAGAGTAATCATGAACTAGTCCCTACTAGAGTGCAAATAGGATGGCGAGTGTGTATTGATTATAGAAAACTAAATACCGCCACTAGGAAAGACCATTTTCCCTTGCCTTTTATGGATCAAATGTTAGAGAAGTTAGCTGGGCAAGAATATTATTGTTTCCTAGATGGTTATTCTGGATATAACCAAATTCCTGTAGCACCTTGTGACCAAGAGAAAACCACATTCACATGTCCTTTTGGTACTTTTGCATTCCGACGCATGCCCTTTGGTTTGTGTAATGCTCCTGCAACTTTTCAAAGGTGTATGACTGGAATCTTTTCGAACATGATTGATAACTTCTTAGAGATTTTTATGGATGATTTTTCTATGTCAGGTTCTTCCTTTGATGTGTGCCTTAAGAATTTAGAATTGGTTTTAAAAAGATGTATAGAGAAAAATTTGGTTTTAAATTGGGAGAAATGCCACTTCATGGTGCAACATGGAATTGTGTTGGGCCATGTTGTTTCTAAGAATGGGTTGGAAGTAGATAAGGCCAAAGTAGACTTGATAGCCAACCTACCACCCCCTAAATCTGTTAAGGATATAAGAGCATTTTTGGGTCATGTTGGGTTTTATAGACGATTTATTAAGGATTTTAGTAAGATTGCCCGTCCTTTAACTAGTTTATTATCAAAGGATCATAAGTTTGAATTCTCTAGAGAATGTCAAGATGCCTTTGATAAGCTTAAGGGAGTCCTCACCTCAGCCCCTATTGTGTATCCTCCCGATTGGTCTCAACCATTCGAGTTGATGTGCGATGCATTAGATTATGCAATTGGTGCTGTGTTAGGGCAAAGAATTGATAAATTACCTAGGGTAATCTATTATGCTACTAAAACTCTTAATGTAGCCCAATTGAACTATACAGTTACAAAGAAAGAATTTTTAACTATAGTTTTTGCTCTTGAAAAGTTTAGATCTTATTTGCTAGGCTCTAAGGTTATCATTTTCACTAATCATTCTGCCATTAAATATTTATTAGCTAAAAAAGATGCTAAGGCTAGATTAGTTAGATGGATTCTTCTCTTGCAAGAATTTGATATTGAGATAAAAGATAAGAAAGGATGTGAGAACGTAGTTGCCGACCACTTGTCTCGTATTGTCACACCTCAAGGGGAGTTATCCATTGATGAATCATTTCCTGATGAGCAGTTGATGGCTATAACTCCAATCCCTTGGTTTGCAGATATTGTGAATTATCTTGTGACAAAACAACTACCTAGCAATTGGTCAAGGCAAGATATTAAGAGATTTTTAGCTAGGGCCAAAGAATTTTATTGGGATGACCCTTATCTTTATAAGTTAGGCCCTGATTTGATTTTGAGGAGATGCATCCCAGATATGGAAATTCATAGTGTGCTATCTTTTTGTCATGACCAACCTGCTAGTGGTCATCTTAACCCTATTAAGACTGCAACTAAAGTTCTTCAATGTGGTTTTTTCTGGCCCACATTGCATAAAGATGCATACTTCTATGTTAAGAATTGTAGAGATTGTCAAAAAGCGGGAAGATTGACTAGAAGAAATATGATGCCGCTTACACCAATTATTGAAGTTGAAGTATTTGACGTGTGGGGTATTGATTTCATGGGACCCTTCCCTAATTCTAGAGATTATTTGTATATTCTATTAGCTATTGATTATGTGCCCAAATGGGTTGAAGCTATTCCCACACGGACTTGTGATTCTAAGGTAGTAATAAATTTTATTAAGAGCAACATTTTTGCTAGATTTGGCATTCCTAGAGCAATCATTAGTGATAGGGGAACACACTTTAATAATAGAAGTTTTGAAGTATTAATGAAAAAATTTGGAGTAAACCATAAAATGACAACCCCCTATCACCCACAAACCAATGGACAAGTAGAAAATGCCAATAAGCAAATTAAGCAAATTTTGGAAAAGATAGTTGGAAAGACAAGAAAAGATTGGGCAAAAAAGTTAGATGAGGCATTATGGGCTTATCGGACTGCTTTTAAGTCTGTTTTAAATATGTCTCCATATAGAGTAGTGTTTAGAAAGGCATGTCATTTACCAGTAGAGCTTGAGCATAAGGCAAGATGGGCTATTCAAAGACTCAACTTAGATTTAAAAGCTGCTAGTAAGAAAAGAAATTTTCAATTGACTGAATTAGAAGAAATACGGAGAGAGGCATATGAGAATTCACAGATAACTAAAGAAAAGAGTAAAGTATTTCATGATAGCAAGCTCTTCTGTAAGAATTTTGAAGTAGGGTAGCAGGTATTGTTGTATAATTCTATACTACATCTATTTCCTGGTAAGTTAAGATCACGGTGGATAGGACCTTTTGTAGTAAAAAGTGCATTTCCTCATGGAGTAGTGGAGATTGAAAACCCTAAGAGTGGGGAAGTTTCTAAGGTCAATGGCCACTGTTTAAAGCCTTTCTTGTAGCAAAGATTATTTGGCCATGGAGAGAATATTGTTTTAATCGATGCTGTCTGTGCTGAATCTGATAATTAGTGCTCTTTTGTTTTTCTTTTTATTAGTTTTAGATGTAATTACTCTTATTTCTTTTTGTTGATTTTGTCATTATGTACATCTTGTTTTTCAATTATGTACTTACCCATCTAACATGCAGGTGTTGGGATCAAAGACTATTCCATTGTAAGTGTCATTTGTACCTTTTTCTATAAAAATATTTCTTTTGTGATATTGTTAGTGTATGCAATCTTCTAAGTGGGTGAGAGATAGTGCATCTAGGTTAATTAGACAACCCCCTTTAGAAGAAGAAGTTAGTGTGTTAGAAGAGCCTATAAGGATGGGAGACCAAGGTATAAACCAACAATTACCTTCTCTTGAGGACATCTGCTATCCTCAAATACATGACCATCCCTCTTGTCTTGTATTACCTCAAGTAGATGGACATAAATTTCAATTGCATATGAATTATGTCATCAGTTGCCTAGATTTCATGGACTAGATAAGGAAGATGCATATGCATTTCTGAATGACTTTAATGATGTTTGCAACATGATTAATCTACCTGAAGTACCTGTGGATGCAATAAAGTTGAGATTTATTCCTTTCGCTCTTTGAGATGATGCAAAGCTATGGTTGAACACCCTTCCTATTAATTCCATTTGTACTTGGACTGATTTTTGTGCTGTCTTTATTAAGAAATTTCATCCTTTGCATAAGACCATTCAAGCTAAGAATGCTATTCTAAACATCTGCCAGCAAACTAATGAACCTTTTTGGAAATATTTTGAACGTTTCAATAGATTCGTGGCAAGATGTCCTAATCATGGTCTACCTAAATCAAGACAGTGTCAAGTAATCTATGAAGGATTGGATTATCAGACCAAGTTGATGTAAGAATCTGTATGTCCTGGACGATTCATGAGATTAGATGAAGTCAGTGCATGGGATAGACTTGTGGACCTTGCTGAGAGAACAATGGAAATGGAAAGTTCATCAGATAGAACATTTGACAGAACTTTGGCAAGGGGAATGCACACAATAGACCCCATAGTAGGCATGGAAGCTAGGATGTCGTCCATGGTTAAAAAAGTAGAAGATCTGATTATAAGTCAACAAAAGGGAAAAGATAAAGTGATTGAAGTCAAGTGTATAGCATGTGGAATTCCTGGGCACATAATGGAAGAATGCCCTACAATGCAAGGACAACAGTTTGAGGAAGTCAATGCCATTGGTATGGGACAAAGGTCATTCCAATCGGCATCACACTATACCCCGGGATGGAGAAATCATCCCAATTTTTCGTGGTGACAACTGAAAGCACCTGGAAACCGTACTGAGCATCCTGGACCCACTCAACCAAATTTAAGTGATAGAATGTCCACTTTGGAGAAAAGATTCACTGAAATGGAGAAAGGGATTCAATCCCTAATTCAAGTTAGCGGACAAGTAAATCCCATTTTAGCTAGCTATGACCAAATCATTAAGGGATTAGAAGCAAAGTTTGATAGGTTGTCTACTTCATCTAGAGGTAGAGCACGGGGAGAATTACCAAGTAGCACTGTACCAAATCCCCATTTGGCAGGTGTGCATTTGGCACAAGGAGAGACTTCAGGAACTAAACCTTCACTATCTACATGAGTAGATATAAAACAAAAAAAACAAAAACAAAAACAAAAATTTCTTTTTGTTAATATTTTTATTCTTAATCGCATGCTATAGTTCTATTTATATAAATTTCTTTTCTATTTTGATATGTTTGTTAGTTTTGTAGTTATTATTTTTCTTCATCAAGTAAGGTACGCACTCTTCACCTTATTTCTGTATGATGCATTTGAATGATGCATGTATTGAACATTATTTCTTCAACATACTACTCAATCTCCATTGTATGTTTTAGGAATAATACAATTTAAATTTACACATGTGCATATGGATTACATGCTAAGTATGGGGGTGTAATCTGTCCTTGCTTGTCATAGTTTGTTTCTTTTGTTTTTGTCGTCTTCATGTTTTTTATCTTATTACCTAAATGATTTCTTTTACATTGGGAACAATGCAAAATTTAGGTATGGGGGGGAGGCATTTGACGATAGTTTTTTTTCAATTTTGTACTTTTTCTTGTTTATTTTGTTTTATAAATGTTCATAGGCCCTAATGGATAGAGTTCTTTTAGGTATAATTGAGATCTAAAAGTGAATCCTTTAGGAAAGAAACCTTGAACCTTAAGGGGAGGAGAAGAATAAAATTCAAAACCATCCATATTTTTGAGCTTATATGTAGTATTGCACTTACATGAAGCCTTGACTAGGAAGGAACCACTCCTCTTGAAGGAAAACTTAGGTAAAAACTTAGGAATATACCTTGGGGTTGTCCTATGAGAAGGGTAGAATAAAACGGCTAAGGTAAAATTGTCTGTTCCTATACAATGATGTGGGAGGCACTCTTAAGGGTAGAGGGCTAGGGAGAGAGAAAAAAAAAAAGAAAAAAAAGAAAAAGTAGAAGAGAGATTAATTACTTGTTCTTACAAAAGCTGCTGAGTAACCGGTCAACTTTCCCCTAAGTAAGGGATTGTGGTCGCGTAAAAAGGTGTTGGAGTAGGAGGTAATAAAAAAGAGAAAAAAGAAAAAGAAAAAAAAAGAGAGTCAAAATAAAAGGATAATGGACTCAAGGATAGACCTTTGGGATTACCTAGGTAACTTGGAGGGAGTTGAGTAGGTTATTTCTTAGTCTTGGCCAATTTCACATACACCTATTTATATAGTACTTTACTTTCTTAGGATGGAAATTGAATGATTATTTGAATCCAATCTAAAAAGGTGAGAGGTGATTGAATAAAGGTGAAGCTAATAGGTCAAGACTACTTAATAGCAACTTTATCCATGTTTAGGAAACCAAGAGCATATTTTTGTTGTTTTCATCTTTTAATTGTGTTGTTTTATGTTATGTTTTGGATTTTGTGGGTATATCCGCTGAAAACCCTCTAGAGACACAACTCCACCACTAGGGTGACCTAAGGGTTTAAAGGCTTGCTACACATGCTCTAAGTGTAGTCGTAATCCCTACGAAAGTGGCCTAGGTTAGTTTTATTTTTGTTATTTATTTCTTAGTTCGTTTGTTTTTGGTTTTTATTGAATGCGCTTTTATATGGGCTTTGTGTTATCATTATTTAGTTTTAGTCCTTTACTAAGGGACTAGCAAAGACTAGGTATGGGGGTGTGTAAAGTATCAATTTGTGCATTTTATATATGTTAATTCATGCATGTTAAGGATTATAAGTCATCATTATATATGTTCTTATAAAGGATTACATGAAAATCATACTTTTAGACATATGCATGAATTAGGGATTAAATAGTTGATAATGTACAAATTTATCCTTTATCAATTAAACACCTAGTCAATAGCCCTTGTATTAGACATAATTCTTATAATTCTTCAATGTATGACTTTATATACATTGTATGATAAAAGGGTTAAGTGCAACTTTATGTTGTCACCACATATATTTAGAAGAGAATGCTAAACCAATTAGAATTCATGAGAGGAGATTAAATCCAAACCTTAAAGAAGTAGCCAAGAAAGAAATAGTGAAATGGTTAGATAATGACATAATTTATCCGATTTCTGATAACTCATGGGTTAGCCCAATCCATGTAGTTCCCAAGAAATCAAAATTAATAGTTATTAGGATTAAAAGTCAGGACTTGATACCTACTAGAATTCAATCAGGCTGGGGAGTGTGTATAGACTATTGAAAGTTGAATGTTGTGACTAGGAAAGATCATTTTCCCTTACCTTTTATAGATCAAATGCTAGAGAAATTAGCAAGGCAAGAATATTTTGTTTCCTAGATGGGTATTCAAGATATAACCAAGTTCCAATAGCATTACAGGATTAAGAGAAAACAACTTTAACCTATCCTAATGGAACTTATGCTTTTAAGAGAATGTCATTCAGATTATACAATGCATCAGCCACCTTTCAAAGTTGTATGGAAGGGCATATTCACTAGAATGACTAAAGATTTTTTAGAAATATTTATGAATGATTTTACTGTGTATGGAACTTTATATGAAGTGTGTTTAAACAATTTAGACCAAGTATTAAAATGTTGTGTGAAAAAAGGTCTAGTTCTAAATTGGGAAAAATGTCACTTCATGGTTAAACATGGAATAGCCTTGGGACATGTTTCAAAGAAAGGGTTGGAAGTAGATAAAGCTAAAATAGAAGTTAATTCTAATCTACCAGAACCTAAATCAATAAAAGATATTACATAATTTCTAGGACATGCAGGATTTTATAAAAGATTTATTAAAGATTTTAGCAAAATAGCTAGACCTTTAACTAATCTATTAAAAGATGTCCCATTTAACGTTGATAAAAATTGCAAAGAAACATTTTTCAAGTTTAAAACTAGCTTAGTTCCAACTCCTATAATACAAGCACCTGATTAGAGCCATCCATTTGAATTAATGTACGATGCATCTAATTTTGTTGTAGGAGCAATGTTGGGACAGAAGATAGAAAAATCTCCTAGAGTGATTCATTATGCAAGCAAAACTTTAAATGATACTCAAGTTAATTATATAACTATTGAAAAAGAGTTGTTAGCTGTTGTATTCGCCTTAGAAAAGTTTAGATCATATCTGATTGGAGCTAAAGTGATAATATACATGGATCATTCAGCTTTAAAACACTTAATAGCAAAGAAAGACATTAAACCTAGATTGATCCGATGGATATTATTATTACAAGAATTTGATCTAGAAATTAAAGATAAAAAAGGTTGTGAGAATGTAGTAGTAGATCATTTATCAACACTACAAATAGAAAAATCAAATATTGAAGTTAAGGATAATTTTCTAATGAACAATTAATGACCATCAAAATAATGCCTTGGTATGCAAAAATAGTTAATTACTTAGTTACTGGTTTAACACCTAAGGATTGGAATAGACAGAATAAAAAATTGTTCTTCTCAAGAGTAAAATATTACTATTGGGAAGACCCATACTTATTTAAGAAAAGTCTTAATCCGATTTTAAGGTGTGTTCCAAAAACTGAATATCAGAGCATATTGTCATTCTACCATGACCAAGCATGTGGAGGGCATTTTGGTTCAGGGGAATTGCTGCCAAAATTCTACAATGTAGATTTTATTAGCCAACACTATTCAAAGACGCTCATAAATATTGTTTAAGTTGTTTAAGATGTCAACAAATAGGAAGAATATCAAAGAGGAATATGATGCCTCTTAATCCTATTGTTGAGGTTGAAATCTTTGATATGTGGGGAATAGATTTTATAGGTCCATTTCCTATGTCTAATCAATTTAATTATATATTGTTGGGGGTGGACTATGTATCTAAATGGATAGAAGTTATTCCTACAAAAACTAATGACAACAAAGTGGTAATACATTTTATAAGAACTAATAATTACCAGATTTGGAATACCTAAAGCTATTATCAGTGATAGAGGAACTCATTTCTGTAATAGAAGTTTTGAAGCCTTAATGAAGAAATATGGAGTAAATCACAAAATTGCAACATCATATCATTCGCAAACAAGTGGACAAGTATAAAGTGCAAACAAACAAATTAAGTTAATCTTAGAAAAAGTAGTAAATCCTACTAGAACAGATTGGGCTAATAGATTCATAGATGCACTTTGGGCTTATAGAACTGCTTATAAGACAAGCTTAGGTATGTCACCTTTTAGGCTAGTATATGGAAAAAGTTGTCATTTACCAACTGAAATTAAACATAAAGCTTATTGGGGATTAAAAACTTTGAACACTAATTTAAATCAAGCTGCTGAAAATAGGAAAATGCAATTGATTGAACTAGAAGAATTTAGGAATGAAGCTTATTCGAAGACTATAAGTGAAAAAGAGAAAATGAAGTTCTGGCATGACAAGAAAATTATTCCAAAAACCTTTGAAATAGGACAAGAAGTATATCTTTACATGACTAGACTCCATAACCATCTAGGAAAATTAAGATCTAGATGGGTAGGACCTTACATAATTCAAAATATTTATTCCTACGGAGCTATTGAAATTGAAAATCCTAAAAATCAAAATATATTTAAAGTAAATGGACAAAGACTTAGACCTATTTTGAAAATACCAAAAAGTTCCTTTGGAATTATAGAAGAAGTAAGAGTAGAGGACTACTCGAGCTTTAGTTAGTAAGAAATTATCTAAGTGTGTGTTATATATATAAATAAAATAATAATAATAAACTTATTTAAACATAGTCACAGTTCAATCAAAAGGAATTATCGGTTTTACCGAAACATATATTAAAACAAAAAAATCATTGCGGTTCAACCGACTAGATCCATCCATCTGACCAAAATATAAAAACATAAAAAAATGTATATATTATATTAAGTAAAAATGTCGGTTTTACCGAAGCATAGTATCAATTCAACTGATAGAAGAAAAAAAGAGAGTATTTAATTTCAATTCAACCGAGGAATATAATGGTTTGACCGAAATGTTAAAATGTTAAAAAATTAAGAGTCTGTTAGACCAGAAATTCTTCAGTCTTGACCGAAGTAAAAATTATTATTAAAAGTATTTTTATTAGTTATAACTTTACAGAAAGTCTGTTGAGTTACACTTAACTCAACGAACTTACTCCATTGAGTCTAAGATAATTAACGAACTTACCCTGTTGAGTTAACTATAACTCAATAGAGTACTATAGTTAAGTCCACAGACTTAGTCCATGGAGTTAACTGTAACTCCACAGAGAGGTAAATGAGAGAACGAGAGTTTGCGTAGGAAAATGACCTGATTACCTGCCTAAAACTTAGGGTTTATTTAATCTTAGAGGAGGAAGAGGAAGACTAAGCATAGTTAATTAGAAGAAGGAAAGGAAAAGAGATAGTGTCTGAACCTCAAGAAGAGATTAAATCTGAGATGCAAATATCAATAAGGCTTGTAGAGCCAATTTTTATAGACCTACTATCCAATTCTGAGGATGAGCAGGAGCAACAGCAGCAAGAGCAAAGAGAAGAAGAAAAATAGGCTGAAATTAATCTGCAACCTATACAAACAGAAGATATTGAAATTAGGGCAGAAGTTGATTTGCCTGTGACTCCATCCCAATCTGCCATAGAATCAGAAAGAATAGTGACAATGTAAATTGGTAGTCAGGAGGATGAAGAAAAACAAGAAACTCAACAAGAAGCTGAACAAAAGCATATGGAACAAAAAGGAAATATCTCGACAGATTCCACTAAAGAGCATGAGACTCTTCAACAAATTTTGGAAAGAATTCAAGAGAGAAGAGTGAAGAGTTCTGTTGGCTCACCACCATAGACAGAAGTAGGAGCAAAAATGCTAAAATCTCCAGATCATTTCCAACACACTCAAGTTCAACACATGGAAGAGGAAATTCAAGAACAAACCCCTTTGGAGCAACAAATTCAAATTCTTGACCTAGCTAAAGCTACCACTGTAAATGAAGTACACTTTTGGAGTCAGGAAGCATATAATAAATATCAAGAGATTAGGGGTTATGATATTATATATAGTAGACCAGTAAACTGGGATGGTATGTAGGAAATCAAAGAATTATTTGAGTTCTATGGTCTACTACAATTTATTTCTCAACAGAAATGGCATGTAGTATACAAAAATCTAGTGCCTTGTTTCTATGCAAATTTAAGAGAAAAAGAAGGACAATTAATTTTCAACATGGAGCAAGCTGATGTACAAATAACACCAGAGCTTCTCCACAACATTTTAGGATTGAAAAATGAAGGGAAAGAAATTTTAGAAAGCACAACTATCGTTAAGTGGATAGAACAACAAATCAAGGACAATTTAGCTATCAATCCTAGTGTGCCATTATTAAATAAACTGAAGCACTTAAATGGTAAAGCACACATGGTAGCTAACATTTTGATTAAAAATGTCTACCAATGACAAGGCCATGATATTGAACAAAGTCAATTTGTCAAGTGGGTTACATATGCAGTTGTGAATAAAATCCAATTAACTAGTGTCAAGTCTTCCTGTCCAAGATAAAATTTGCAAAGAAGAAATTATTTTATGGAGATTTGATACCTATATTGATGGTGGACTGTATTGACTTCACAAAATGGACATCTAAAAGGATAAAATCAAGAGCCATTTTAGTGAAAGAATACAGAAACTACAATGATGTAGCTGCTGAAGTACCTGTACCTTCTCGAGACATTAATAGAGTTGTGGATCGGATAAATCAATTAGAGCAACAATTAGAAAAACTCTAAAATGAAGTAGATGAACTTAGGAGAAAGGACTAATTGTATTGTTCGTCTACTTATATTTGTATTGAAAAATATCTAACTAAATATAAATGTAACTATTCATATAAATGAATGTTTGAATTTCAGATGTTTTTACATTCATGTTTGAGAATGATATAATTGATGAATTACATTGAATATTATATAATTGTTTGAACAATGTGCAAGACTGTTTAAAAGATTTACAAATTTGCTGAATGACATGGTTAAATGCATGACAATTAGTTAATGTTGAAAATATCTACAAGTTGAAAAGTAAAATGTAAATTCTACACAACAGGAAATGAATTATAAGTTAAATATGCATATAATATTCATATTTAAATGAGTTACATTAGAAACTACATTAATGACATGTATTTAACTTTATTTAAGATGACAAAATGTAGGAGAAAAAAAATATAGAAGTTAATACGAGGAGTAAGTTTTAGAAATTTCCTAAGTGTTAACTCAATAGAGTAAGTCCATTGAGTTAACCTTAACTCCGCGAGATCAATAATATAATATAAGGTCACTCCGTTGAGTTATCTATAACACAACGAGGTTAGTCTATGGAGTTAGCAAACAATAACCGAAGCTAATCTGTTGAGTTAACTATAACTCAACGAGGTTAGTTCGTGGATTAAGCTGAACGATTATTCTTTTAGCCATGAACGAAACTTCGTGGGTTCAACGGTTATTGAAATTTAAAATTAGAAGTGGAACACGTATCCATAAAAATAGGAACCACACTACACGTTACAAGACACGTTCTTGCAATGAGATTCATTTGCTCTATGGACGTGCATTATAAATATAGAATAGAATGTTATTTACAAGTTACTAGCACTTTTGAAAGAAAAGAAAATTTGTTGGGGAACTGGAAGGAGAAGCAGTTGATTCAACTTCATCTGTCAACAACTATTTACTAAAAACAAAGCTACAAACTGGTATGTAATTAATCTTCTACTATTTTACTTTATGTTAAGAGTTTATGAGCCCATGGATTCGTTCTCTTAGCACTAAATGATTAGTAAGAACACCAACACATGATTATTCAACACAGAGGCATACTGAAATATTTTCTGAATTGGACTTTAACAAAATCCTTAGGGGTGTAGCTAACCTTTCTATAAAAGAGAATGAAGATATGGCTGCTCTAGTAGAAAAATCATTAGGGGAAATTCTGCATCCTGAATTAGTTGATGAACCTTCATGTATTTGATTGCCAAACTTTGAGGAAAATAGGTTTGAATTGAAATCTAATTATATTAGTCAATTACCACACTTTCATGGATTAGAAAGAGAATTTAACGAAGTTTGTCAAATGATGAAAATGGCGAACATGAGTATTGATGCAATTAAACTTAGATATATCCCTTTTGCTTTAAAAGACAATTAAGAGATGGTTATATACTCTATCGCCTAATTCAATTTATGCATGGACTGAATTTTGCTCTGTTTTTCTGGAGAAATATTATCCAACACATCAAACAATTAAAAAGAAAAATGAAATATTAATGTGTAGCCAAAAACAAGGAGAATCATTTTGGAAATATTTTGAAAGATTTAAAGATTTTCTAACTCAATGTACACAGCATGCAATGAGTAAGGCACAATTAATAGGTATAATTTATGAAGGCATAGATGTTTCAATGAAATCTTTATTATAATCTACTTGTCAAAATGGATTTTTAAAATTGTGTAGTGAAGAAGCATGGGCATATGTTTGGGTTTTACCAACACTACACTAGAAAAACTTAGATTTGTTACTTCTATTTTTTACTTAGTTAATTTATCTTTGTGCCTATTCTTTCTTTTAGAAGTAAACAAACAACCTTTAATACAATTTAGATATTAATTCCAATTTGTACTTTAACTGCAAGTGCACAATGTCTATTGTATCAGTGTACAAGTACAGGTCAATCCCATAGGGAATTGCTGACGAATTTAAGAAATGTTTGATTGTGAACAATTCAAATATATATTCAATAAGCACTCCGTTGAGTTACAGTTAACTCAACGAACTAAGTTCGTTGAGTTATGGCTAATTCAACGGACTATCCTTGTGGACTTAAGTTAACTCCACGAGTTTGTCTTTTTTTTATAATACTGCTATTTATAGAGGAATTCGGCCAACCATTGGGCGATTCCACAGATTGTAAATAACATCAATTAAGCTTTTTAATGCTAGTTAACATTGGATTTATCATTAAGCAATACTAACATTCAGATGATTCAAACAGTAACCATTAAAATCTTTAAGTTTTTTTTGTACGAACCAATTTCAGTAAACTGTAAAATTAAAACTAACATAAAACAATCATAAAACTGATACAGATAACATTAATCACAATACAACACCAACAATACAACACTCAAATACAACATACAAACAAAGATAAATTGTTTTTGGTATTTTTGTTTTGATGTGAACATGGAAATGGGCGAAAGGTGAAATGTAAAGTAATCTCACTTGACAGTAAATACTTCCGACACTACTTGCAACATGATTACACCACTGAAAATTAAACCACTTACAATTTTGTCTCCTCTCCCTATAGAATCGCGAGTCTAGAATTACAAGATGATCTCCTCTTCAGCATACAGGCATCAACCCGAAGCCAAGGCTAAAAGCTTTACGATCTCTTGAAATATCAATCGGCGCTTGGTGAAAATGGCTTCCCTTCCTGCGACGCAATCACTCCTCACAATGGTTGTCAGGCACTGTGTTTCGCTCGGAATCGACCCAACATCAAGCAAGTATCCTCACAGACCTCCGATGATTGGTGATTATGGTGGTGATACGATGGTTGGTGTGATACTTCGGAGAATCGCCGATACTGTCTACAGAAAGCTCGGTGCTCCTCCTCTGTATACACTAGTCATCCATCGATCACACTTTCTTCTTTTTTTCTTCTTTTCTTTTATATTTCTTCAGTAGTAACTACTTCTACTTGAATGATCGGTTGGATTTCCTTCCTTCAGATCAACGACGATGCTTCCTTCTCCATGCGTGATTGAATTCCTGCGTGATACGAGCAAATGTAGTTTTTCCTTCCAACTATTTGTTCCTGCAACCGCTACAGTGGTATTTTGGAAAATAACTATAAAATACATGCAATAAAGAAATAAGCCGCTAACCTAACGCGTTACCTTAATGTATATTCATGTAACTCAATGCATATAGTTATGCTAACTTAACGAGTTATAACTTAAGTAAATCTACCAACTCTCGACACGTGTCAGCAGCAGTTTAAACATAAAATAACATTTCGGAGAGTTACAGGTATAACTACCCGATGCTCAGATGCATTTTCGGATACTTAAGAATTTCACAGCCTGCAACTTACCGACAGTTCATAAATGTACTAAATTAACATTAATTCCCTAAAATTAAGCAGATTCTTCAATTAAAGCATATAATAGTGCAATTATAACATAATGGCTTAATTCTCATATGATAAGCTAAATATTATGCAATTAACCATCATTTAACTGTTAATAATATGCACTTTTTCATTCTAAACACTTCCCCCATACCTAAATTTTGCTAGTCCCTTAGCAAACTAAGATCTAATTAATTGGTCTTTGAAAAAGTGCTAGAATTAATTCTTCCCCTTTTGTTTTTTTTTTTTTCTTCTATTTAGCATAAACATATATTCTGTATGTTTCAGTAATCAACCTGCAAAGATATTTAGAATATATGTAAATTACATACAAAGTATATCATCTTCATATAGGTGGTAATTATATTATCGTTTGTTCTTCTTTTCATCATCTGTAATCCTGAATTTTCCAATAAGTTTTCTAGAAGAAATTTCAACAACATACGAATCAAAGTACAATCCAATTCAATCTGATTAAGACAAGTAGAATAAAGAATTGTATTTCCATTAAACAACTTCAAAAGTCAATTCCAGATTCATATTTCAGTAATTCTAGATAACAGAAAATATACTCGATTCATAAGATATCTGAATCTGTATTTCACAAAACACTTGTATCTTTTCAGAACAGTATATGTTTTTTTTTTTTTTTTGTACTTTAAAAGTTAATTTGACAAGCTTGAATCATACAAGAGCTTTCTAATGTACACATGTAACGAGCTTTCAGTCAACAATCCCAGATCTGAACAGGATCTTAGGTTGCTAGATTTTTAGAATCCTTTTTCAGGTCAACAATCCTTACATACCTATCTGTTCAAATACAAAAGGCTCGTGATCAAACAAGTCAATAAACTCTCAAAGTTTTTTTTCTTTTTTTTTTCTAAAAATAAATGCACACACAAAACAAAGCATTAATCACATACTATATATGCACGTATTTCATTAATACAGATGCAGTAAAACACCAATCTCATATAATCTTACTTCTATCATTTACTAAAAATATGAATCCATAACAATAAGCTCATACTTTATCTGTAGTTTAATAAGATCTACACATAAATCATTCTACAAGTTCAATCAGTCAAAGTAAATGTATCTTTCATCATATGTATTTCAGTTAATCTAGAATTCACATCTCAACTCCTTCAGGATTTCAGATAATTTTCTGATTAAGCATTAAATATTCTGATAAAAATCGTGAAACTGTTAAACTCATGAAATTAAGAAAAATCATAAGATACTATATCTAGATTTACATAAATAATAAATTCTATAGCATCTTCTATAGCCTTCTAAATATAACATTCAAGCAATTTATAAAAATTTTACAGTCTCAATTATCGGATAGTTACAGCAAGTTCATAAAAATTTTCAATTTCCTCAAAACTTTGCAGTACCATTTTAATTCCTTTAATTAACAAACTTACATGGATGTTACTTTAATTACCTCCCCCCATACCTACATTTTGCATTGTCCTCAATGTAAAAGATTTGACAATAAGTACAGTAATTGTAGCAGGCATGAATAAAGTTTTGTTTGATTTAAAATTTAGGATAAGTAATAGGTTACATACCTTGTTCCATTTGTATCTCTTTCTACATATTTCGATTTTTGATTCTGAAAAACTTTTCATTCCCAGATAAATACAAAATATAAAACAAAATAACATTTAACAGATATTAATAAATCAGTGTCTTGTGTGGAACCCAGGCTTCTATGCCTTTGGTGGCTCACAAGCAAGCCAGTTGGTTTCCCAGAACAGATACCAACAAACTGGATTGATATTTTGTTTTTTGTTTTTTTTTTTTTAAATGAACATGAAAACTTCAAAATTCTTTTTTTTTTTTCTTTCTAAAAGTAAATGCAGAATACACAACATTAAACACACAAAATCACAGCTTAAGAACATGATTGAAAAGTAGAAACAAATGGAATAAATGTATCAGTCCAAGCAAACTTTTTAGGCATAGTTCTTCTTACTATTAATTCTGTTTTAACGCAGTTCTTGTTCCTTTTTAATTTGTAAACATGCAATATATTATAAATTCCAAATACGAGTGTATTACCATTAATGATATGTAATGCAGAAAGGGATCCTTTTTGGTTCCAAGGTAATGTAGCAGTTTCTATTTCTACATCTATTTCAATATACTCCTCTTCCCACTTCCATTCATTCATGTCTTCCATAATCCATATTTGAAATTTCATCAGTTCATCCCACCATCTTATCAGACATAAAGTAGGATCATCTTCTTCATTATACCACATTCCTATTTGAATTTCATTAAATTCTGTAGATGGTGGTTTAGCTATTTCACTCGGTACAGGTAAAATTTCTATATAATCATCATAACTGTCTATGCTCACTATGTATAAATCAGATCTATATGCTATTGATATCTCTGTGACTAAATAGATATATCCATCAAGTATGACATGTGTTTGGTTAATTAATGATTTCTGTTCTAGATATATTATAATGTTTTCATTCCAAGATCTATTCAAAAAATTATACACACTTAAGCGTAAATCTTCACCCCAATTTCCTGTAGGTCTCCAATAATATAATTTTTCAGAAATTGCAGAATTTTTATCAGAAAATATTAAAGCTGACCCACAATTTTTAGTTGGTGCTTCAAATATATTAGGTCTTCCTATATTCCATTCTTCTCCTGTTATAGGATTTCTTATCAAAATATCCGGTAATAACAAACTTGCATACCTTGGTCTCATCTTGTATATGATTAATCCTTCATCTATCCCCATAATAAGACTCATTCCTTCTAATGCATTGGGTGGAATTCCAGTAGTTTCTTCCATAGCCAGATATTCATGGGTATTTGAACTACGATTAAATGACCTCCATATGAATCAATCTCTAATCTTAGTCATTTTTGCAGCTTGTAGTCCCTGAAAATATTTTTCTTCAATACAGTCTTTAATTTCCTTTGATACACAACACAGCCTACATAGATCTTTAGCTGACAAGTTACTTAGTATTTCCCTTAGTGCATCCAACGGTAATTGCATTAATTCCATTTGTCGATTCTGTAAAATAAAAACAAAAATTTAGCGGAGACAAAAATTAACATAACTACTGCACACCCTCATGGAGTTAAGGCATAACTCAACAGACTAAGTTCGTTGAGTTAAAAATTAACTCTACGATACTATTAATTTAAAATAAAAAACATATATACATACAAATAGTTGCTTTAGATATGCTGCTTCATTCAGCTGCCCTCCTAGAAGAGGTATCAATTTCATTAACCGTTCTATTGACAGGATTAGGTATAGCTTGTATTGGCAATCCTCTAGTAGGTATAACTTCCATTGGTTCCTTCTATCTAAGTGATATATTTTTATTCTGATTTTGATTTGCAGCATTTCCAAATATAAATTCTAGACGATTGTTTACTTGTTGGATTATATTTGACAAACTTTGTTAAATTCTCTAAGGAAATAATAGGCATCCTCTCTTTCTAATCCATGAAAATGTGGCAATTGACTAATATAATTAGATTTCAATTCAAACCTATCTCTCTCAAAGTTTGGCAATCGAATACATGAAGGTTCATCAATTAATTCAGGATACAGAATTTCTCCTAATGGTTTTTCTACTGGAGCAGCCATCTCTACGTTCTCTTTTAAAGAAAGGTTAGCTACACCCCAAAGAATTTCGTTAAAGTTCAGTTCAGAAAATTTTTCAGTACTCCTCTACAATGAAAACTCCTGAGTAGGTGTTTTTACTAATCGTTTAGTGCTTAGAGAACGAGTCCATGTGCTCATAAATAAATAGCAGAAGATTAATTACATACCAGTCTGAAGCTTTCCATTCTATAAATATTTGTTGTCGGATGAAGGTTGAATCAGCTGCTTCTCCTTCCAATTCCACCAACGCTTACTCCTTTCTTTTAAAAGTGTTGGTAACTCGTAAATAACATTCTGTTTCATATATATACTGCGCAGTCATAAAGTGAATAAATCTCGTTGCGAGAACGTGGCTTGCAACATGCATCGTGGTTCCTGTTTTTATGGGTACGTGTACCACTACTAATTTCAAATTTTGGTAACCGCTAAACCGACGAAGTTTCGTTTGTGGTTAAAAGAATAACCATTCTGCTTAATCCACGAACTAACCTCGTTGAGTTACAGATTACTCAACAGAACATAGTCGGTTGCTGTTGCTAACTCCACGGATTAACTTCGTTGAGTTACAGATAACTCAACGGAGTGACCTTATATTATATTACTAACCTCGTGGAGTTATGGTTCACTCAACGGACGTACTTCATTGAGTTAACACTTGGCAACATCTAAGTTTCACTCTCGTAAGTTTTCTATTCTGTTTTTTACCGGTTTAACCGATACTATGCTTCGATGAGACCTAAATATTTTTTATTTTTTTATTTTTCTTTCAGTTGGACCGATACTATGTTTCGGTAAAACCAATATTTTTTTAATGTTCCGATCATATCGATGATGTGCTTCGGTCAGACCTAAATATTTTTTATTTTTTTACTTTTCTTTCGGTTGGACCGATACTATGTTTCGGTCAAACCAATATTTTTTTTTTCTGAAAATTAATATACAATTTTTATTTTTTATTTTTAATGTTCTAGTCATACCGATGGATCTAGTCGATTGAACCGCAACTATTTTTATGTTTTATATATATATTTTTAATGTTTAACTCAATTTAATTCCCCGACAATGGCGCCATAAACTTTGTTTGGGTTTTCCCAACACTACACTAGAAAAACTTGGATTTGCTACTTCTATTTTTTACTTAGTTAATTTATCTTTGTGCCTATTCTTTCTTTTAGAAGTAAACAAACAACCTTTAATACAATTTAGATATTAATTCCAATTTGTACTTTAACTGCAAGTGCACAGTGTCTATTGTATCAGTGTGCAAGTACAGGTCGATCCCACAGGGAATTGCTGAAGAATTTAAGAAATGTTTGATTGTGAATAATTCAAATATATATTCAATAAGCACTCCATTGAGTTACAGTTAACTCAACGGACTAAGTTCGTTAAGTTATGGCTAACTCAACGGACTATCCTCGTGGGCTTAAGTTAACTCCACAAGCTTGTCTCTTCTTTATAATACTGCTATTTACAAAGGAATTCGGCCAACCATTGGGCGATTCCATAGATTGTAAATAACATCAATTAAGCTTTTTAATGCTAGTTAACATTGGATTTATCATTAAGCAATACTAACATTTAGATGATTCAAACAGTAACCATTAAAATTTTTAAGTTTTTTTTGTACGAACCAATTTCAGTAAACTATAAAATTAAAACTAACATAAAACAATCATAAAACTGATACAGATAACATTAATCACGATACAACACAAACAATACAACACTCAAATACAACATACAAACAAAGATAAATTGTTTTTGGTATTTTTGTTTTGATGTGAACATGGAAATGGGCGAAAGGTGAAATGTAAAGTAATCTCACTTGACAGTAAATACTTCTGACACTACTTGCAATGCGATTACACCACTAAAAATTAAACCACTTACAATTCTGTCTCATCTCCCTATAGAATCGCGAGTCCAGAATTGCAAGATGATCTCCTCTTCAACATAAAGGCATCAACCTGAAGCCAAGGCTAAAAGCTTTACGATCTCCTGAAATATGAGTCGGCGCTTGGTGAAAATGGCTTCCCTTCCCGCGACGCGATCACTCCTCACAGTGGTTGTCAGGCACTGTGTTTGGCTCGGAATCGACCCGACATCAGGCAAGTATCCTTATAGACCTCCGATGATTGGTGATTATGATGGTGATACGATAGTTGGTGTGATACTTCAGAGAATCGCCGATACTGTCTGTAGAAAGCTCAGTGCTCCTCCTCTGTATACACTGGTCGTCCAACGATCACACTTTCTTCTTTTTTTCTTCTTTTCTTTTATATTTCTTCAGTAGTAACTGCTTCTGCTTGAATGATCGATTGGATTTCCTTCCTTCAGATCAACGGCGATGCTTCCTTCTCCATGTGCGATTGAATTCCTGCGTGATACATGCAAACGTGGTTTTTCCTTCCTATTATTTGTTCCTGCAACCGCTACAGTGGCATTTTGGAAAATAACTATAATATACATGCAATAAAGAAATAAGCTGCTGACCTAACGCGTTACCTTAGTGTATATTCATGTAACTCAACGCTTATATAAAGGAATGTTGCCAAGGGGAATGCATGATGTTGAGTATTTTTGTTTGGATGATGTGTGCTGAATGAAAATAATCATATTTGCTCAATTACTATTGCTTGTGAAAAGAAATTAAAATCATCAATTAATACAGAAAAAGCTTACTGATATAAATACTTGTCTGTATTGGATCTGAAGTTAATAACTAGTCGTTTCGTTGCATTAATTTCTCATTTAGCTAAACGTTAAGTTAACGTGTGTTTTTATTGAAAAGCATGATATGTTTTAATGTTATATCTTCTGTATCATGAACAGTGCACATTTAGACAACTCGTTAAGTTAGAGTTTTGTTTGTATAGAGGTCACGTGAGAACTCGTTAAGTTAGAGGCTTAAAGGTTAAAATAGGTCACGTGATAACTCGTTGAGTTAGTGAGTAAAAGAAGAGACGAACTCGTTAAGTTAGTGTTATACACGTGGTGAAATTATAAGTTACGAATGTTGTATTGTATCACGTGAGGTGCACATGTTTAATTCGTTAAGTTAACATAACTAAACGCGTTGAGTTGCTATATTGAACACTGAGGCAACGCGTTAGGTTAGCGTTATAAACTTAAGTTGTTATTTTTGCATGTGGTAAAATTCTTATTATAAAAACATTTGTGTATTACTGGTTCGTTGAGTTATCATAACACAACGGAGATGGTTCGTTGAGTTATCATAACACAACGGAGATGGTTCGTTGAGATAGCATAACACCACAGACATAGTTCATTGAGTTAGCTACAGTACTTGTCACGTGAAATGGCACATGAGGAACTCGTTAAGTTAGAAACGTTAAGTTATATATATACTTGTGTTACTCGTTTAGTTAACATTAAAGTAACGACTTCTTATTACACTGATGAAAAACTTTTGAACGAGAAAGTTTATTTTGCAGGAAATTTTTCAGAGATCCAGGACTGATGATTAAAGTTGATGGATATATATATCTAGTCACAGATATATCAGTTGCATTTAGATCTGATTTATATATAGTAAGCATAGATAGTTATGATGATGACTTTATAGAAATATTGCTTATACCTAGTGATATAGCTAAACCACCGTCTATAGAATATGATAAAATTCAATTAGGAATGTGGTATAATGAATATGATGATCCTACTTTATGTCTGATAAGATGGTAGGATGAATTGAGGAAATTTCAAATATGGATTATGAAATACCTAAATGAATGGAAGTGGGAAGAGGAATATATTGAAATATATGTAGAAATAGAAATAGTTACATTATCTTGGAACAAAAGAGGATCCATTTCTGCATTTCATTTCATTAATAGAAATACATTTATATTTAGTATTGATAACATATTACAAGTTTACAAGTTAAAAAAGGAAAGTAGACTGCATTAAAATAGAATTAATAGCAAGAAGAATTATGCCTAAAGAGTTTGCTTGGACTGACATGTTTATTCTATTCGTTACTACTTTTCAATCATGTTCTTAAACTGTGATTCTATGCTTTTAATGTTGTGTATTCTACATTTTATTTTAGAAAAAAAGAAACAAAATATCAATTCAATTTGTTGGCATTTGTTCTGGGAAACCAACTAGCTTGCTTGTGAGCCACCAAAGGCATAGGAGCCTAGGTTCCACACAAGACACTGAATTAACAATTTATGTTTTATTATTTTGTTATATATTTTGCTTATATTCGTGAATGGAAAGTTTTTTAGAATCAAAAATCAGAAGATATGGAAGGAGATACAAAAGAACAAGGTATATAATTGATTACTTACCTTGAATTTAGATTTAAACTCAATTCGTGGAGTTATTCATTAACTCAACGAATTAAGTTCGTTAAGTTAGGTGCTAAGTCAACGAAACAATATTCATGCCTACTAACATTTACTATATTTATTGTAAAATCTTTTACATTGAGGATAATGCAAAATGTAGGTATGGGGGGAGGTAATTTGATTAAAATCCAAGTAATTTTGTTAATTAGAGAAATTAGAATGGTACTACAAAAGTTTTGTGAAAATTGAAATTTTTTTATGACTTTGCTGTAACTATATGATAATTGAGACTGTCAAATTTTTAAGAACTGTAACTACTTGAATGTTATATTTATAATCTTATATAAGATGCTAATAAATTTTACTATTCATATAAATCTAGATATAATATCTTATGTTTTTACTGAATTTTATGAGTTTAACAGTTTCATGATTTTAAAAAGAAAACAAAATGCTTAAACTGAAACTTTGTAAATTATCTGAAATCCTAAAAGAGCTGAAATGTTGATTTTTGGATTAAATGAGATGCATATGATCAAGGATACATTTAATTTGAGTGATTAAACTTGTAGAATGATTTATGTGTAAATCTTATTAAACTACAGAAAAAGTATGAGCTTATTGATATGGATTCATATTTTTAGTAAATAATAGAACCAGGATTATACGAGATTTGTGTTTTATTGCATCTATATTAATGAAATATGTATATATACTGTGTTGAGAAAAAAAAAGAGAAAAAAAACTTTGAGAGTTTATTGACTTGTTTGATCACGAGCCTTTTGTACTTGAGCAGATAGGTATGTAAGGATTGTTGACCTAAAAAAGGACTCTTTAAATCTGGCAACCTAAGATCCTGATTAGATCTAGGATTGTTGACTGAAAGCTCGATACATGGGTACACTAGAAAGTTCTTATATGATTCAAGCTTTCAAATTAACTTTTAAAATACAAATATGCATATACTGTTCTGAAAAGATAAAAGTGTTTTGTGAAGTACAGAAATCTTTTGAATTGAGTATATTTTCTGTTATCTAAGATTGTTGAAGTATGAATCTAGATTAGAATTTTGAAGTTGTTTATTTGAGATAAAATTCTTTATTCTACTTGTTTTAATCATATTGAGTTGGATTGTGTTTTGATTCGTATGTAGTTGAAATTTATTCTGAAAATCATATTGGAAAATTCAAGATAACAGATGTTTGAAAAGAAGAAAAAATGATAATATAATTACCACCTATGTGATGCTAATATATTTTGTATGTAATTTACATATGTTTTAAATATATTTGCAGGTTGAAGAGAAGAAAAGCCAATGTTAAAATAGATTACTGAAAAATACAGAATATCTATCTAGTAATCTAATTTATGTATTTTGAAGAAGAACGAAATGAAGAATTAATTCTAGAACTTTAGAAAGACCAACTAGTTAGATCTTAGTTTGCTAAGGGACTAGCAAAATTTAAGTATGGGGGAAGTGTTTAGAATGAAAAAGTGTATAATATTAAGGGTTAAATGATGGTTAATTGCATAATATTTAGCTTATCATATGAGAATTAAGCCATTATGTTATAATTGCACTGTTATATGCTTTAATGAAGGAATCTGCATAATTTTAGGAAATTAACATTAATTAAGTACATTTCTGAACTATTGGTGAATTGCAGGCTGTGAAATTCTTAAGTATCTGAATTTTCTATTATTTTGGAGAATTATATTGCATGTACTAGATAGTTATGTTTTTAACGATAGAAGAATATTTTATTATTTCCTGGAGTACACGTGTTAAAACATTAATGCATGACTTAAGTGGATTTTCGGTAAGTTATCTAGTAACTATTTGAAATGCATATGAGCATCAGATAGTTAAGGTTGTAAGTATCTGAAATATCTGAACTCGTTAAGTTATAATTATGCATGTGTTAAATTTAAATGCTTTATTATGTCATGTGAGCTGCACATGTTTAACTCGTTAAGTTAGCATAACTATACGCATTGAGTTACTTGAATATACATTAAGGTAACACGTTTTGTTATGTAGAAATAGGAAAACTACAGGCAGCATCAGAAGTTCCCTAAAGCTTCACACCACCACCAAAATCACCAACCATCGGAGGTTTGTGAGGATACTTTCCTGATGTTGAGTCAATTCCGAGTCAAACACGGTGACTAACAACCACTGTAAGGAGTGATCGCATTATGGGAAGGGAAGCCATTTTCATCAAGCACCGACTCATATCTTAGGAGATCGTGAAGCTTCTAGCCTTGGTTTCGGGTTGATGCCAATATGCTGAAGAGGAGATCATCTTACAATTTTGGATTCGCGATTCTATAGGGAGAGGAGGCAAGATTGTAAGTGATTAAATTTTCAATGGTGTAATCGCATGGCATGTAATGACGGAAGTTTTTACTATCAATAGAGATTTTTACATTTCACCTTTCATTCATCTTTAGGAACATATCAAAACAAAAATACCAAAATCAACAAATTATCTGTGTTTACATTTAGTATTAAAGTATTGTATTGTTTGTTTTGTATCGTGATTAATGTTATCATTGTTAGTATTGTGAATGTTTTATGTTTGTTTGATTTAGAAAATAAAAAATAGTTTTACAATTTACTGAAATTGAATCATTCCAAATACTAAAAGATTTTAATGGTTACTGTTTGAAATATCTGAATGTTAATGTTGCTTAATGATAAATCTAATATTAACTAACATTAAAGAGCTTAATTGATGTTATTTACATTCTGTGGAACCGCCCAATAGTTGGCTGAATTCCTTTGTAAATAGTAGTATTTAACTAGAAAGATAGGCTCGTAGAGTTAACTTAAGTTCACGAGACAAGTCCGTTGAGTTAACCATAACTCAACAAACTAAGTCTGTTGTGTTAACTGTAACTCAATGGAGTGCTTACTGAACACATTTATACTTTAAAATAAAAATCAGAACAGTACACAATTCTTACGCAATCTCTATGGGATCGACCTATACTTGCACACAAATACAATATACACTGTGCACTTGCAATTAAAATACAAATTGGAATTAATATCTAATTTGTGTGAAAGGTTGTTTGTTTACTTCTAAAAGTAATTATTTATATAAGCATAAAAGCAAATTAAACAAGCATTTCTGGCACCGTTTAACAAATATAAGTTCACAAATCCAAAACAAGTCTTCTGGTGTCGTTGTATAAGCAAGTTTAAGAATTAACTTAACAACCTCAAATTGATATGAGTCGGTGCTTGGTGAAATAGCTTCCCTTCCTGCAACGTGATCACTTCTCACAATGGTTGTCAGTCACCATGTTTGGCTTAGAATCAACCCGACATCCAGAAAGTATCCTCACAAACCTCTAATGGTTGGTGATTTTGGTGGTGTTGTGGAGCTTTAGGGAACTTCCGACACTTCTATTAGGACCCTTGTATTTTGATAATGCAAAAACTTGTGTGAGGAAACAAATTGTATTTCACATATTAGACAGTACAACAAAAGAGCAGAAGGAAGATAAGTTGATTCTGATGGTTCAGAATTTGCTGCAAGAGATAAACGAGAAATCGAAAGGTTACCAGGATTAACTATCCAAAAGAGATAAATTTTTAGTGAGTTATTAGGCTTAAGTATCCGATGAGTCAGCTTTAAGTAGCAGAATTTCCATCAAACGGTTAGAAAATTAACTATCTAAAAATACAAGGCCTTTAGAGGGTTTTTAAGATAATTGGCTGAATGATTGGAGAGTTAAGGCACTAACTATCCAGAAGCTCAAGGAAAATCAGAAAGTTAGGAAGGCTAACTATCTAAAACTTAAGTCACTAAATTTCCCATGTGTAAAAATCCAGAACAAAAGCTTAAAAGGATTTTTCGGAGAGTTAGAAAGTTAACTATCCGAAAAACAAGAGGTTTTGGAAGATTACAAACTTAACAATCTGAAACTTAAGTCACTCTATTTTGCACGTGCAGAAATAAGAAGAAAGCAGTCGAAAACTTAAAAGAGGATTCAGAAGGTTACTGTAGCTAACTATCCGAAAGTTGAAGAATTTCAGTAAGTTAACTTCCATAACCATCGAAACTTAAGATTCTTCACGTGTGTAACTTGAAATCCCACGTGACATAGACAAAAGAACTTAAGTGGATTTTCAGTGAGTTACAGCTATTCTTCAGAGAGTTTACAACTAACCATCTAAAAATCAAAGGGAATCAGAAGGTTACAATTGGACAATATACAGAATGGTAACTTACTATTTTTGGGACTAACTAGACAGAAAGTACAGCAAAAAACATCTGTTAGAAGTAAATATGATCGTTATACCTCTTGGTATAAATATGAGGAGTATAGGGAAGATTATGATAACAATTATCATATATTGTGAGCTATTCAAAAATTCTAGATATACTCTCAAGTCTACAATATTCAGGAATACTCTCGAAGTTCATTGCAACACAAAAGCTCCCTACGCTCAAACTCTATTTCGAAGATCAAAGCTATTGGTTTGTGAGTTTCAACCTAAAAACTCATTGCTGGTTAAGAGCTTCTACCTGAAAGCACAAGTGTTGATTCTTGCTTCAACCTAAAAGCAAGTGTTGTAAGTATTTATGTACTTGGTGAAGCCCAAGTGAATCTTGAGGGTGGACTAGCCAAGTTGGTGAACCACCTAAAAATCTCTTCGTGTTCATTTATTTCACTATTTTGCATTTACATTGATTAATTAAGATCACAGATAAACTGAATCAATCGATTAAGTTATAAAAGAAGTAAAATTACACACACACACCATTCACCCCCCTCTAGTGAGCTCTTCAATCCTAAAAGCTTCCTATAGTTAGCATAGTCCTCCACTTCACACACACACAATTTTTCTCCTCTTCTTTTATATTTCTTTCAGTAGTAACTACTTCTGCTTAAATGATCGGTTGGATTTCCTTCATTCCTATCAACGATGATGATTTCTTCTTCATTTCACGAGTTAATTCCTACGTGATACGTGAAATCCTAGTTTTCCTTTAATTTCCTATTTCTGCAACTGCTATAGTGGCATGTTAGAAAATAAGTGGTTCATGGAATTAGTATAACACAATAGACTTACTTCATTGACTTAACTATAAAACACGTGTAATAAAAAAAAAACTTATAAGCTTATAACACTAACACAATGCATTAACTTAGTGCATATTCATGTAACTCAATGTGTATAGTTATGCTAACTTAACGAGTTAAACATGTGCAGCTCAGGTGACATAATAAAGCATTTAAATTCAACACATACATAATTCTAATTTAACGAGTTCAGATATACAACTTACAGTTTTTACTCACTAACTCAACGAGTTCTCACATGATCTTTTTACACATTTAAACTTGTAACTTAACAAGTTGGCACATGATCTTTCAACAAAAAGAACACTAACTCAACAAGTTGTTACTATGCATCTGTACATGATATAAATATGTGCAAATAAAATAGATCATGCTTAATACTATAAAACCACACTTAAATCAGGTTTTCAGATCACGACACGTGTCCTTGGTAAGTTTTATGATAAAAAGATATTTAGATGCATTTCAGATAGTTAGCACCTAACTTACCGAAAATCCACTTAAGTCATGTATTAAGGTTACAACACGTGTACTCCAGAAAATAATAAAATATTCTTTAAGCATTTAAAACATAACTATTTGGTACATGAAATGTAACTCTCTGAAATAACAGACAATTCAGATACTTAAGAATTTCAAAGCCTGTAACTCACTAACAGTGTAAAAATGTACTTAATTAACACTAATTCCCTGAAATTATGTAGATTCTTTCATTAAAGCATATAATAGTACAATTATAGCATAATGGCTTAATTCTCATATGATAAGCTAAATATTATGTAATTAACCATTATTTAATCGTTAATATTATGCACTTTTTTATTCTAAACACTTCCCCCATACTTAACTTTTGCTAGTCCCTTAGCAAACTACTAAGATCTAACTAGTTGGTCTTTCTAAAGTGCTAGAACTAATTCTTCATTTTTTATCTTCAAAATAAATAGATTAGATTAATATAAAGATATTCTGTATTTTTTAGTAATCTAATTTAACATTGTTTTCTCCTCTCCAACCAGCAAATATATTTAAAACATATGTAAATTACGTACAAAATATACTAGCATCACATAGGTGGTAGTTATATTATCAAATTTTTCTTTTCAAACATCTATTATCCTGAATTTCCCAATATGATTTCTAGAATAAATTTCAACTACATATGAATCAAAACACAATTCAACTCAATATAATTAAAACAAGCAGAATAATGAATTGTATCTCAAATAAACAACTTCAAAAGTCTAATCTAGATTCATACTTCAATAATCATAGATAACAAAGAATATACTCGATTCAAAAGATATATGTATTCTCTAGAGGGATTTGTTCTTGAATTTCTTCTTCAAGTTGCTGAGTTTGTTATTATACTTGTTGCTAAAAATAATTAGGAGATTCCTGTCTTTTAGTTCTGGAATGTGGTGGAGAGCCTACAGAACTTTCCACAATTTTATCTTGTATTTTCTTCATAAATTGCTGAAGAGTTTCTCTCTCTTCAGTGGAATCTATCAAATCATTTTCTTCTTGTTCAACTTCCTACTTAGCTTTTTCTCTTTCTTCTTCCTCCTCACTACCTGTACTAATTTGTTAACTTCTATTTGTTAAGCGGCACTAGAAAACTTGTTTAATTTGTTTTTATGCTTATATAAATAATTACTTCTAAAAGTAAACAAACAACCTTTTACAAAAATTAGAGATTAATTCCAATTTGTATTTTAACTGCAAGTGCACAGTGTATATTATATTTGTGTACAAGTACAGGTCGATCCTACAGAGATTGAGTAAGAATTATGTTCTGTTCTGATTTTTATATTAGAGTTTATATGTATTCAGTTAAGTACTTTGTTGAGTTATAGTTAACACAACGAGCCTAGTTCGTGGAGTTATGGCTAACTCAACGGACTAACCTCGTAGACTTAAGTTAACTCCATGAGCCTATCTTTCCAATTATATACTACTATTTATAGAGGAATTTGGCCAACCATTAGGCGGTTCCGCAGAATGTAAATAACATCAATTAAGCTCTTTAATGTTAGTTAATATTATATTTGTCATTAAGCAACACTAGCATTCATATATTTCAAACAGTAACCATTAAAATCTTTAAGTATCTAGAACGAATCAACTTCAGTAAACAATAAAACTATTTTCTATGTTCTGAATCAAACAAACATAAAACATTTACAATACTGACAATGATAACATTAATCACGATACAAAACAAACAATACAACACTCTAATACTAAATGTAAACATAGATAATTTGTTGTTTTTGGTATTTTTGTTTTGATATGTTCCTAAAGATTGGAGAAAGGTGAAATGTAAAAATCTCTATCGATAGTAAAAACTTCTGTCACTATATGCGACACGATTAAACCACTAAAAACTTAATCACTTACAATCTTGCCTCCTCTCCCTATAGAATCGTAAATCAAGAATTGTAAGATGATCTCCTCTTCAGCATACTAGCATCAACCCGAAACCAAGGCTAGAAGCTTTATGATCTCTTGAGATATGAGTCGATGCTTGGTGAAAATGGCTTCCCTTCCTGCGACGCGATCACTCCTCACAGTGATTGTCAATCACCGTGTTTGGCTCGGAATCAACCTGACATTAGGGAAGTATCCTCACAGACCTTTGATGGTTGGTGATTTTGGTGGTCGTGTGGAGCTTTGGGGAACTTCCAATGCTTCCTGCAGTTAGCATGGTTCTCCACCTCTACACACACACTTTCTTCGTCTTTCTCCTCTTCTTTTATATTTCTTTCTATAGTAATTGCTTCTGCTTAGATGATCGATTGGATTTGTTTCATTCATATCAATGATGGTGATTTCTTCTTCATTCCACAAGTGAATTCCTATGTGATACATATAATCGTGGTTTTCCTTTGAATGTCCTGTTTCTACAACTGCTACAATGGCATATTAGAAAATAAATGGTCCACGGAGTTACAGATAACTCAACGGACTTACTTCATTGATTTAACTATAAAACACGTGCAATAAAGAAATAACTAGTTTAGATATTTCAGATACTTACAAACCTTAACTATCTGATGCTCAGATGCATTTCAGATAGTTACTAGATAACTTACTAAAAATTCACTTAAGTCATGCATTAATGTTTCTACATGTGTACTCCAGGAAATAAAATATTCTTCTATCGTTAAAAACATAACTGTCCAGTGCATGCAATATAACTCTCCGAAATAATAGAAAATTCAGATACTTAGGAATTTCAAAGCTGCAACTTACCGACAGTTCAGAAATATACTTAATTAACGTTAATTCCTTTAAATTATGCAAATTCTTTCATTAAAGCATATAATAGTGCATTTATAACATAATGGCTTAATTCTCATATAATAAGCTAACTATTATGTAATTAACCATCATTTAACCATTAATATTATGCACTTTTTCATTCTAAACACTTCCCCCATACTTAAATTTTGCTAGTCCCTTAGCAAACTAAGATTTAACTAGTTGGTCTTTCTAAAGTTGCTAGAATTAATTCTTCATTTTATTCATCTTCAGAATACATAAATTAGATTACTATATAGATATTCTGTATTTTTTAGTAATCTATTTTAACATTATTTTCTCCTCTTCAACCTGCAAATATATTTAAAACATATGTAAATTACATACAAAATATATTAGCATCACATAGGTTGTAGGATCGTATGGCTACACAAGAGGGGGGTGAATTATGTATTTTTAATATTTTTTGAAATATAATTGAAACTTTAAAACTCAAAAACAAGTCGAGACATTGTTTTCATAAAATCATTTTTATTCAAGGTTTCAATTACAATATACAATTCAATTCTCCTCATAAATTGTAGATGCAATTATATTTCGATACCTTTCATCTATACAATTTCATAACTACAAATAGAGAAAACTAATTTGCGGAATTTAAAACATTTCTCCCTGTTTGAGATCTTTCTTCTTCTTCTTCTTCTTTCTTCTTCAGCAATTCTTTAGTGATGAATATCTTGTCTTTTTATGCTTCACCGAATTTTCTTTCTTCTGATACTTCAAATCTTCAGTGACGAAAATCTTACCTTTTTATGCTTCATTGAATTTTCTTTCACTCGAGAAATTTTGCCCGAAGAGGAGTTTTTTATCTTTGAAAAAGATTTTTCTTTTGGTGTGCAGGGATGGTTTGATCCTTGAAACATTTTTCATTTTGTGTGCAAGGATGGTTTGATCAATGAGAATTCTATGCCTTTTATATTGTATCTTCATTTCATGCATATCCTTTACGTTTAACCACTACCAGTTTTCTACTTCTCCATGTCTTTTCTTTTTCCTTCATCGAAACACACACGTTCTAACCCACGTTTATATTTTGAATTTTCTTTAATCACTAGTCTTGGATCTCTGAAAAATTTCCTACAAAATAAACTTTCTCGTCCAAAAATTTTTCATCAGTGTAATAAGAAGTCGTTACTTTAATGTTAACTAAACGAGTAACACAAGTATATATATATAACTTAACGTTTCTAACTTAACAAGTTCCTCATGTGCCATTACACATGACAAGTACTGTAACTAACTCAATGAACTAAGTCTATGGTGTTATGCTAACTCAACGAACCAGCTTAACCTTTCTTTCGAAAGGTTAAACGATAACTCACCGAAAATAGTTTAAGTTTTGGATAGTTACGGATGTAAGTCATCGAAAAACTCTTTATATTATAAAACAAGTGAGACACATGTCAAGACCTGAAAATAAGACTTAAGTTACCTTTCGGATAGTTACGACTGTAAGTCTCTGAAAAAAAAACTCTAACTCACCGATTCAGTAATAAACAAATGTTTTTATAATAAGAATTTTACTACGTGCAAAAATAACAACTTAAGTTTATAACTCTAACCTAACGCGTTGCCTTAGTATTCAATATAGCAACTCAAGGCGTTTAGTTATGTTAACTTAAAGAGTTAAACATGTGCACCTCACGTGATACAATATAACATTCGTAACTTATAATTTCACCACGTGTATAACACTAACTTAACGAGTTCGTCTCTTCTTTTACTCACTAACTTAACGAGTTATCACGTGACCTATTTTAACCTTTAAGCCTCTAACTTAACGAGTTCTCACGTGACCTCTATACAAACAAAACTCTAACTTAACGAGTTGTCTAAACGTGCATTGTTCATGATACAGAAGATATAACTTTAAAACATATCATACTTTTCAATAAAAACACACGTTAACTTAACGTTTAGCTAAATGAGAAATTAATGCAATGAAACGACTAGTTATTAACTTCAGTTCCAATACAGACAAGTATTTATATAAGTAAGCTTTTTCTGTATTAATTGATGATTTTAATTTCTTTTCACAAGCAATAGTAATTGAGCAAATATGATTATTTTCATTCAGCATACATCATCAAAACAAAAATACTCAACAATCTCCCCCTTTTTGATGATGACAAAACCATATTAAATCAATTATGACTTAAGCTTATTTCTATTATTTGTGTAAATTTTACCTCTCAGAACTAAAACTCTTAGATGTCAATAATTATATAAGTATCAGTTTTCTAATTATCATCTGTCAAATTACAATAACCATTTAACTAGCATCTCCTTTTATAATATATATATGCAATTAAGATCATAATCATCTTTTTATAATATTTTTCCCCCTTTTTGTCATTAATCAAAAAGATAATTACAGAGAATATATATATGTATATAAGAGAATTACAACAACAATTTCTGTAAATAATAATAATAATTGAACACATTTACAGAAAAATGTATTATTCAATGAATAAAACAAGTAATACAAACATTACATTTTGTATTTAGAAACAAACAAAAACAGTTATCGACCCCTCCTAAGTATATCACTTATAGCATTACATATTTTATCTCCTAGATGCCTAATATAATTTCTGATGTCGTTAAGCACTACATCTAAGTCAGGAGGTAGCTGGGTTTGCTGTTCTGCTTGAACTGAATAACTTTGTTGTTGTTGTTGTTGTATATGGTCTATATCAGGTTGTTGTTGTTGTCGTTGAGGTTTATGCATGGCCTGGAATTTTTGCAAATCTTTGTCACTAAATGCTCTCATGCCTTTAGTTTCAGAGGGCCAGTCGGATAAATTCAATTGGCTTGCAATGAGTCTACATACAGCATCACCATAAAATAACTTTGAACTCATATGCTGTAGTTGAGAAGTGAAAACATCAAACCAATTGATTTGAATTCTATTCAGCAAGCTATAAGTTGCATATAAACAACTTCTGCTGACTTCCATATTGTGTCCAACTCTCTAAAATAAATTTGCATGCAATATATTTGCAAAAACCTTGCCTCTGCATTCAAATTTTCCATTAATCTCATTTCAAAATATACATCTGGAATTTTTGAAAAAGACTGAATGTTCCATTCCAGTTGTCTTATTATGTCAAATCTGTTGGTAACAACAACACCTTCATTCTTTAATCCTAAAACTTTAAAAATTAACTCAGGAGACAATATAAACTCCTATTCATTTATTTGAGTTTTCAAAAAATTTATTACTGTTTTCTTTTCAAATTGCTCCATAAAAGTTTTCTACTTTAATTATTCTAAGGCACTTTTTATTGCAACAGCCTTTCGAAGACTGTCAACTTTTGTTTTGTCTACAGCAATATCTGATTTTACTTATTTTAAATATAGAGTAGGGATAACTGATTTATACTCTTCCTCAAATGCATGTAGTCTTGTACCGTGTATAGGAGTTTGAAGAGTTCTATTTGATGAACCTACACCTTTTTCCAAATATTTTGCATACTGTTCCAAAAATGCAATCTCAGCACATTTCATTCTGTATTCTCTATCAAATTTACTACGAATACCCATGTATGTAATATTTGCATCAGTATGTTGAAGTTCTTGTCTAACTTCATCTAATATACCCTGAGGAAAGAAGCAATCTCTATAAATTTCTGCTAACCTTTTGTCAACTCGAAATATTTTCTTGAACCAAGTGCATGGAACTTCATCATTCTCTATTTCTTTTCCTTTTGCATCTCTTCTGCTTTTGCCTTTTCCTCTGCCACGACCTTTGTAGAACTTGGAGACCATCGTCGTAGGTTGTAACGGCAACAAGCGGGAAAGATTTTCTTGACAAAGTTTACAAATAACCTAAGTGCCCGTGTAATAAGTGTTTAAATAGGTTTTTAGGCGTATAACTCAACGTGAAGAGAAGTCGGGTTTAGAAATTAAATAAATATTGAATAAAGTTTATTCAATCAAGGTACCCGAAATATTCAAGTATAACTCGTTGAGTTAACTAACATAACGAGTAAAATGCTGTATAGAGGCAGTTTTACACGTTACCTTATCTAACATAATGTCTAGTTAGTACACAATAATTTTTGGATGCTTCCAACTGAAACGTTCCGAAAACAACACACATGCTAAACTTAACATTATCTTGAGAACATTGTAAACTATTTGAACATTTTGTCCTTTGAATCTAAAATAGTTTATTTGTCTTTTTAAATTATTTCATCAAGATTTTAAGAGGACATTAATTCAGATTAACTAAGATTTGTATTCTAAATTATATTAATCTGTTTTCGACATTGTTAATCCTCCCCCTACAAATATACTTCAAATATATTCAATCAAAATACAAAATATACTTGTAGTGACAATAGATGTTAAGTATAACTATACTTTCAAATTTTCTTTTCAGATACTTCCATTATCTTGACATCATCAAAAATGATTTTTAGAATCAATTCCTACTGTATATGAATCAAAACACAACTTTGAACTCAATGTGATTAATTCAAGGAGAATAAAAGAATGTATCTCAAATAAACATTTTCAAAAGTACTAATGTTGATTCAATAAATCAGTAGTCATATTAGTAGAAACTATATGCGATTCAAAGATATCTGTAATTAATGAAACAACTTTTTCCTTTCAAAACAATAAATATTGATAATTTTCTTTAAAAGTTAGTTTGAAAAGCTTGAATCATACAAGAGCTTTCTAATGTACCCATGTAATGAGCTTTCAGTCAACAATCCCAAATCTGATCAGGACCTTAGGTTGCCAAATTTAAAGAATCCTTTTTCAAGACAACAATCCTTGCATACCTATCTGCTCAAGTACAAAAGGCTCGTGATCAAACTGATCAATAAACTCTCAAAAATTTTCACTTTGTAAGCACTTTTCATTTTAAGCACAGTATATATGTATTCCATTAATATAGATGCAATAAGACACAAATCTCATACAATTTTTACTTCTATGATTGTATTGAGAATATGAATCATTTTCAATAAGCTTATACTTTTGATTAATAGTTTAAGATGAGTTGCATATAACTTATTCTACAAGTTTAATCAATTAAGTCAAATTTATGCATGATCATATGCATTTTCCTTGATTCAAAGAAAATATTTAATCAAAATTTCAGAATGTCAGAAGTATTTAATGTTTTTCATTTACACTTCCACTTAAAACCGTAAAAACCATAAAATTGATAAACTACTTAAAATCAATAAGATACTACTATGATTTTACAATAAATACATAGTATCTTAAGCAACAGTTTAGATATTACTTTAGATATTTATAATAAGTATATAATATCTATGAGGTGAACAACATCATCAATAATATTTATCTTTTTATGTGGAGTTTAAGCATTTTACACATCACATAGCCTACAAATACCTAAATTTAATCTAATGTTGCAGAATGTATTTTCGTCTAGAGGTTTTGTAAATATATCAGCTAATTGATTTTTACTAGACACAAATTCTAATTTAATTTTTCCTTTAATTACTTATCTCTTAGAAAATGATGTCTAACCTCTATATGCTTTGCTCTTGAATGTAATATAAGATTTTTGGAAAGATTTATTGCAGAACTACTGCCACAATAAATCTCAGTTGTATCGTAAGATAATCCAAAATCTTCTAAAGTTTGCCTTATCCACAAAATCTGAGTCCAACACAGTGCAGCAGCAACATATTCAACTTCTGTAGTAGAAAGTGCTACACAATTTTGCTTTTTACTAAACCATGACACCAAATTATTTCCCAATAATTGACATTTGCCATTGGTACTCTTTCTATCAGATTTAGATCTTGCATAATCAACATCAGTATATCCTATAAGATCTATTGAACTATCCTTAGAATAATACAGTCCGAAATTTTTAGTTCCTTGTATATATCTAAATATTCTTTTAACTGCAATTAAGTTTGATTCTTTAGGATTAGATTGAAATCTAGCACAAACACACACAGCAAACATAATATCTGGTCTACTAGCAGTCAAATAAAGTAAAGAACCAATCATACTTCTGTATTTTCTTTGATCTATAGATTTTCCTATATCATCAATATCTAACTTTAAAGTAGTACTCATAGGAGTTCCTCAAATCCTTGTATCATTAAAATTAAATTTCTTAAGCATTTCATTTGCAAATTTTTCCTGATTTAAAAATATACCTTTATCTTTTATGACACTGAGCAAATTAAATCCTAGGTTTTCTACATATAGTACATTCGAAATAACACAAGTAGGAGTTATTTGAACATTGCCCATACCTATGATTTTATCTTTGCTTTTGTTTCCAAATGTTACACTTCCTTTCATGGTATTTGTAAAATTTTGTAATAGACTTTTCTGTCCTGTCATGTGACTTGACGCTCCACTGTCCAAGATCCATTTTGATGTTGTTTCCTCCTGCAACACAAATTAGGAAAAAAATTTTCTTGGAACCCAATGTTGTTGAGGACCAAGTTCATTAAACGCATATTTCTTTTTTTTGTTTAAAAATAATTTAACATTATCATTTATATTCTTATTAGTTGTAAGTACTATTGATTTATCATTAGCTTCATACTCACATATAGCATTATTGCTTTTACAATCATTCTTTTTGTTTTCAGATGTAGTATAACCAAGACCAAACCGATTTTTATCAGATGTTAATTTTTGGTCATGCTCATACATTTTAGTAAGTTCATACCAAGATTTTGTACTTGTATTAACATTTTCTGTACATACAAAATCTTTTTCTGTATAAGAATTTTTAGTTTTATCACATGCAAAATGAGTAATTTGTCTAATACTAGTTTTTTGAATTATATGCTCGGATTTCTGAATTTTCAGTTTACTACAATTATCTGAAATTTTAGAAACATTAGAAACTGAATTTCCAGAACAAGAAACAAGATTTTAGAAACATTAATAGTCATGTTAGAAGTACAATTTGACAAATCACATTGATTTATATTATTACTACATGATTCATCCCTTGAAGTACCTACTTCTACATATTTATTACCTTGTTTCATGATAAAAGGAATTTTAGTTTTAGATTTACTTGAACTGCAACTAATAAATCCTTTATTGGTTTGAGATTCAGGATATTCAGAATAATCAAATCCTAAGCCAAATTTATAAGACACCGAAGGAGTACTAGTTAGTTTGTCTAACTTAGTTTGACTTAAATTCCATTTCTCAATGGTAGAATTTAAATCTTACTCTCTTAGTTTTAATTTATCTATCTCTAATTCACGTTCATTTATATTGTTCCTCAACATTTCATTTTCAGATTCTATCTTTAATTTTTCAACATTTATATTTTGTATTTGTTCATGCAAGATACATTCATTAAATCTAAATTTTTGCAAATCTCTAGCATGATTTTCATTATCACATTTAAACTTTTCTAAAGTAGTAGACAAGAAACAATTTTCTTCTTCCATAATGGATGAAGATTTTCTAATATTCTTATTTTCCAGTTTACATACTTTACATTTTTGTAATAATGCATGATAAGCACATAATAATTCATCAAAGTTGAAATCTGAATGACTTTCAGGATTAGATATTACCTCAGACTCATCTGCCATGAAGCACACATGAGCAACGTCTTCTAACTCTTGTTCTCCTTTTGAATGTGAAGATTTTGATGATGATTCCTCAGATTTAGACTCTTTAGACATGTCATCCCAAGTGACCTTCAAGGCCTTTTTCTTGTAAAACTTTTTCTGAGTTTTTTGAGTCGTCTTCTTCTGATTTGTCCTACTTTGCTTTTCATTTTTCCTCATAGGACAATCTGGAGAAAGATGTCCAAGTTTCTTACAATTGTAACATACATACTTTTTGGATGAAGAATTCTTGTCATTCAATGATTTTGACGTTGAGGGTTTATCATTTTTGTTCCTTTGCTGTTTCCTAGCTTTCCTTGCTTTCTTGAATTTCCTAGTCAGCAAAATCAAATTCTCGTTAGAATCAGTAGATATATCAGAATCTGAATTAATTTCGAAGGCTATTTCTTTCTTCATTTTTAGTTTGTTGTGACTTAGTGATTCATTTAATTGAACTTCATAAGCTGTTAAATTTCCTATAAGTTCATTCATAGTATAAACATTTAAATCTCGTGATTCCTCAATTGATGTTACTTTCTGAGACCATTTAGAACTTAGGGATCTGAGAATTTTCCTCACCAAATCCTTCTGTTCAAAATTCTTTCCTAAACATTTTAAAGAGTTTATGATATCAAGAAATCTAGAAAATATCTCAGAAACATTTTCATCTTCATGCATCTTAAAGAGTTCATACTTATGAATCAACATGTTTATTTTAGTCTCTTTAACTTGAGAAGTACCTTCATGTGAAACTTCTAATGCATGCCACACCTCATAAGCAAATTTATATGCCGACACTTTACTGAACTGTTCATAACTCAATGCACAAAATAAAATATTTAAGCCCTTAGCATTCAAAGTTTCATTTTCTTTTTCAGTAATTGTCCAAGTATTATAAGGAGTAATTAACGGAGTATATGGTTTAGAAATCATGAACTACAACTTATGATCTATACTTTGAAGAAAAGCAATCATCCTATATTTCCAATATTCAAAATGTATTCCATCAAATAAAGGAGGATGATTAAGATTTTGGCCTTCATATAAAGAAAAATTACCATTTCCAGTAGCCATCTTACCTTAGATTTTTCAACCTATTTGATTTTAAATAGTTTAAAAGCTTAAAAACAACTTGAGCCTTAAATTAAGAAAGTTAAACGTATGCTCAGATATTAATGTCTTTTTAAAAATAAGGAAGGCAGAATAAGCAATGATATTAAATAAGTTGGTATAGATTTTATATCAAAGATTATTAACAAAGCTCTGATACCACTTGTAGGATCATATGGCTACACAAGAGGGGGGTGAACTGTGTATTTTTAATATTTTTTGAAATATAATTGAAACTTTAAAACTCAAAAACAAGTCGAGACATTATTTTCATAAAATCATTTTTATTCAAAGTTTCAATTACAATATACAATTCAATTCTCCTCAGAAATTGTAGATGCAATTATATTTCGATACCATGTTTCATCTATATAATTTCATAACTACAAATAGAGAAAACTAATTTGCGGAATTTAAAACATTTCTCCCTGTTTGAGATCTTTCTTCTTCTTCTTCTTCTTCTTCTTCTTTCTTCTTCAACAATTCTTCAGTGACGAATATCTTATCTTTTTATGCTTCACCAAATTTGCTTTCTTCTAATACTTCAAATCTTCAGTGACGAAAATCTTACCTTTTTATGCTTCACTGAATTTTCTTTCACTCAAGAGATTTTGCCCAAAGAGGTGTTTTTGATCCCTGAAAAAGATTTTTCTTTTGGTGTGCAGGGATGGTTTGATCCTTGAAAAGATTTTTCTTTTTGTGTGCAAGGATGGTTTGATCAATGAGAATTCTATGCCTTTTATACTATATCTTCATTTCATGCATATCCTTCACGTTTAACCACTACCAGTTTTCCACTTCTCCACGTCTTCTCTTTTTCCTTCATCGAAACACACGTTCTAACCCACGTTTATATTTCAAATTTTCTTTAATCACTAGTCTTGGATCTCTGAAAAATTTCCTGCAAAATAAACTTTCTCGTCCAAAAATTTTTCATCAGTGTAATAAGAAGTCGTTACTTTAATGTTAACTAGACGAGTAACACAAGTATATATATATAACTTAACATTTCTAACTTAACAAGTTCCTCATGTGTCATTACACGTGACAAGTACTATAGCTAACTCAACAAACTAAGTCCGTGGTGTTATGCTAACTCAACGAACCAGCTTAACCTTTCTTTCGGAAGGTTAAATGATAACTCACCGAAAATAATTTAAGTTTCGGATAGTCACGGATGTAAGTCACCGAAAAACTCTTTATATTATAAAACTAGTGAGACACATGTCAAGACCTGAAAACATGACTTAAGTTACCTTTCGGATAGTTACGACTGTAAGTCTCCGAAAAAAAAACTCTAACTCACTGATTCAGTAATAAACAAATGTTTTTATAATAAGAATTTTACCACATGCAAAAATAACAACTTAAGTTTATAACTCTAACCTAACGCGTTGTGTTTGGGTTTTCCCAGCATTACACTAGAAAAACTTGGATTTGTTACTTCTGTTTTTACTTAGTTAATTTATCTTTATGCCTATTCTTTCTTTTAGAAGTAAACAAACAACCTATAATACAATTTAGATATTAATTCCAATTTGTACTTTAACAGCAAGTGCACAATGTCTATTGTATTAGTGTGCAAGTACAGGTCGATCCCATAGGGAATTGCTGACAAACTTGAGAACTGTTTGCTTGTTAAAAATAAAATTTATATATTCAATAAGCTCTTCATTGAATTACAGCTAACTCAACGGACCAAGTTCGTTGAGTTATGGATAACTCAATGGACTAACCTCGTGGACTTAAGTTAACTCCACGGGCCTATCTTTTCTTTTTAATACTGCTATTTACAGAGGAATTTGGACAACCATTGGGTGATTCCACAGATTGTAAATAACATCAATTAAGCTCTTTAATGTTAGTTAACATTGGATTTATCATTGAGCAATACTAACATTCAAATAATTCAAACAGTAACCATTAAAATCTTTAAGTCTTTTGAACGAACCAATTTCAGTAAACTGTAATACTAAAATAAACATAAAACAATCACAACAATAATAAAGATAACATTAATCACAATACAACACAAACAATACAACACTCAAATACAACATACAAACATAGATAAATTGTTTTTGGTATTTTTGTTTTAATATGAACATGGAAATGGGCGGTAGGTGAAATGTAAAGTAATCTCACTTGACAGTAAATACTTCTGACACTACTTGCAATGCAATTACACCACTGAAAATTAATCCACTTACAATTCTATCTCCTCTCCCTATAGAATCGCGAGTCTAGAATTGCAAGATGATCTCCTCTTCAACATACAAGCATCAACCCGAAGCCAAGGCTAAAAGCTTTACGATCTTTTGAAATATGAGTCGGCGCTTGGTGAAAATGGTTTCCCTTCCTACGACGCGATCACTCCTCACAGTAGTTGTCAGGCACTATGTTTGGCTCTAAATCAACCCGACATCAGGCAAGTATCCTCACAGACCTCCGATGGTTGGTGATTATGGTGTGGTGATGGTGATGATGATGGTTGGTGTGGTACTTCAGAGAATTGTGTCGCCGATCCTCCTCTACACACACTGTCCGCCTATCGATCACACACCCTCTTCCTTTTTTCTTCTTTTCTTTTATATTTCTTCAGTAGTAACTGCTTCTGCTTGAATGGTCGGTTGGATTTCCTTCATTCATATCAACGGTGATGCTTTCTTCTCCCTACGTGATTGAATTCCTGCGTGATACGTGCAAACGTGGTTTTTCTCTTCCAACTGTCTATTTTTGCAACTGCTACAGTGGCATATTAGAAAATATAAAGAAATAAGCTGCTAACATAATGCGTTACCTTAGTGTAATATTCATGTAACTCAACGCGTACAGTTATGCTAACTTAACGAGTTAAACATGTGCATCTCACATGATATTCTAAAGCATTTAAATTCAACACGTGCATAAATTTAACTATCTGATGCTCAGGTGCATTTCGGATACTTATAAACTTAACTATCTGATGCTCAAATACATTTCGGATAGTTACAAATAACTCACCGATATATAACTTAAGTAAATCTACCAGATCTCGACATGTGTCAGCAGCAGTTTAATCATAAAATAATATTTCGAAGAGTTACAAGTCTAACTATCCGATGCTCAGATGCATTTTGGATAGTTACAGCTAACTCACCGAAAATCCACTTAAGTCACTTTCCTAGAACATAACACGTGTCCTCAGCTATTTTCTAAATAAAAAGAGATTTCGGAGAGTTACAGGGATAACTATCCGATGCCCAACTGCAATTTTGGATAGTTATAGATAACTCACTGAAAGTTCACTTAAGTCATTCATTATGGTTTCAACATGTGTACTTCAGAAAATAATAAAATATTCTCTCAAAACATAACTGTTCGGCAATTTAAACATAACTATCCGATAAATGTTCGGTCTGTTAAACATAACTATCTGAATATGTTCGGTATGTTAAACATAACTGTCCGAAATATCAAAAAATTTAGATACTAAAGAATTTCACAACTTGCAACTTACCGATAGTTCATAAATGTACTAAATGAATATTAATTCCCCCACATTAAGCAAATTCTTCAATTAAAGCATATAATAGTGCAATTATAATATAATGGCTTAATTCTTATATGATAAGCTAAATATTATGCAATTAACCGTTAATAATATGCACTTTTTCATTCTAAACACATTGCCTTAGTGTTCAATATAGCAACTCAACGTGTTTAGTTATATTAACTTAATGAGTTAAACATGTGCACCTCACGTGATACAATACAACATTCGTAACTTATAATTTCTCCACGTGTATAACACTAACTTAACGAGTTCGTCTCTTCTTTTACTCACTAACTTAATGAGTTATCACGTGACCTATTTTAACCTTTAAACCTCTAACTTAACGAGTTCTCACGTGACCTCTATACAAACAAAACTCTAACTTAACGAGTTGTCTAAACATGCACTATTCATGATACAAAAGATATAACTTTAAAACATATCATGCTTTTCAATAAAAACACACGTTAACTTAATGTTTAGCTAAATGAGAAATTAATGCAACGAAACGACTAGTTATTAACTTCAGATCCAATACAGACAAGTATTTATATTAGTAAGCTTTTTCTATATTAATTGATAATTTTAATTTCTTTTCACAAGTAATAGTAATTGAGCAAATATGATTATTTTCATTCAGCACACATCATCAAAACAAAAATACTCAACATAGGTGGTAATTATATTATCATTTTTTCTTCTTTTCAACATCTGTTATCTTGAATTTTCCAACATGATTTCTAGAATAAATTTCAACTACATACAAATCAAAACACAATCCAATTCAATATAATTAACACAAGTAGAATAATGAATTGTATCTCCAATAAACACTTCAAAAGTCTAATCTAGATTCATACTTCAGTAATCTTAGATAATAGAAAATATACTTGATTCAAAAGATATCTGTATTTCACAAAACACTTTTATCTTTTTAGAACAATATATGTATATTTGTACTTTAAAGGTTAATTTGAAAAGCTTGAATCATACAAGAGCTTTCTAGTGTACTCATGTATCGAGCATTCAGTCAACAATCCTAGATCTAATTAGGATCTTAGGTTGCTAGATTTAAAGAGTCCTTATTCAAGTCAACAATCCTTATATACCTATCTGCTCAAGTGCAAAAGGCTCATGATCAAACAAGTCAATAAACTCTCAAAGTTTTTCTCTTTTTTTCTTCTTCTTTTTTTTTCTTTTCAACTCAGTATATATACGTATTTCATTAATATAGATGCAATAAAACACAAATCTCATATAATCATGCTTCTATTATTTACTGAAAATATGAATCCATATTAATAAGCTCATACTTTTTCTATAGTTTAATAAGATTTACACATAAATCATTCTACAAGTTTAATCAATCAAATTAAATGTATCCTTGATCATATGTATTTCATTTAATCCAAAAATCAACATGTCAGCTCTTTCAGGACTTTAGATAATTTACTAAATTTAAGTTAAGCATTTAGATTTCTTTTTAAAATCGTCAAACTGTTAAATTCATAAAATTCAGTAAAAACATAAGATACTATAATCTAGATTTGTATTAATAGTAAAATTTTGTAGCATCTTATATAAGATTATAACATTAGTGACTAATATCTAACTTTCTCTTCTTCACCAAATTTACTTTCTTTTGATTCTTCAATTCTTTAGTGACATATATCTAACTTTCTCTTCTTCACCGAATTTTCTTCTATCTGAAAGCATTTCCCTAGAGAGGTGTTTTGATCCTTGAAAATATATTTTGTTTGGTGTGCAGCGATGATTGATCAACAAGAATTCTATGTCTTTTATACTATATCTTCATTTCATGCATATCCTCGATGTTTAACCACAATCAATTTTCCACTCTTCACATCTTCTCTTTTTCCTTAATCGAAATGCACACATTCTGACCCACATTTTCCTCTCAAATTTTCTTTAATCATCAATCTTGGATCTCTAAAAATTTTCTATAAAATAAACTTTCTCGTCCAAAAATTTTCCATCAAGTGTAATAACAAGTCATTGTGTTAATGTTAACTAAATGAGTAAAACAAGTAGATTTATAACTTAACGTATCTAACTACCAAGTAGGAAATGGCCAGAATTATGTTAAATGAACATAATTTACCTTAAAATCTTTGGGCTGAAGTAGTAAATACAACTTGTTATATTATTAACAAAAGTCACTTAAGACCTCTTGTTAATAAAACTCCTTTTGAAATTATGTTTGATAAGGTTTCAAAAATTTCCTATATGAAATCATTTGGCTGCAAGTGTTAAGTTATAAATCTACTTATTTTACTCATTTAGTTAACATTAACACAACGACTTCTTATTACACTTGATGAAAAATTTAGATAATAAAGTTTATTTTGCATGAAATTTTTCAAAGATCTAGGATTGATGATTAAAAAAAATTTGAAAGAAAAATGTGGGTCAGAATGTATGTATTTTGATGAAGGAAAAAGAGAAGACGTGAAGAGTGGAAAACTGATAGTGATTAAACGTGGAGGATATGCATGAAATGAAGATACAATATAAAAGGCATAGAATTCTCGTAGATCAATCATCCCTGCACTCCAAACAAAAAATATTTTCAAGGATCAAAAACATCTCTCTAGGGAAAAAATCTCAAATAGAAGAAAATTCAATGAAGAAGAGAAAGTTAGATATTTGTCTCTAAAGAATTGTAGAAGAAGAAGAAGAAGAAGAAAAATCTCAAACAGGGAGAAATGTTTTAAATTTTATAAATTAGTTTTGTTTGTTTGTAGTTATGAAATTGATTAAATGAAACATGGTATTGTTATATAATTGCATCTACAATTTCTAAGGAGAATTGAATTGTATATTGTAATTAAAACCTTAAATAAAATGATTTAATTAAAATAGTGTCTCGACTTTTTTTTTTTAAAGTTTCAATTATAATCAAATATATTGAAAAAAACAATTCACCCCCCTCTTGTGTAGCCATTCGATCCTATAATGTGCAACTCACGTAATACAATATAACATTTGTGAACTTTAATTTCACCATGTGCATAATACTAACTTAACATTTTGTACACTAATTCAATGAGTTCTCATGTGACCTTTTTACAAATAAAGCACTAACTCAACAAGTTATCTTAACGTACACTATATATGATACAGAAAATATAACTTTAAAACATATCATACTTTTCAATAAAAACACACGTTAACTTAACGTTTAGTTAAATGAAAAGTTAGTATAACTTAACGACTAGTTATTTAACTTAGCATAATTTCAAATCTATTACAGACAAGTATTTATATCAATAAACTTTTTTTGTATTAATTGATGTTCTTAATTTACTTTCACAAATAATTGTAATTGTGTAAATATGATTACATTTATTTAGCACACATTATCAAAACAAAATACTCAACACGAAAGTTTAACTATTCAAAACTTAATTAACCAAAAACTTTAACTATTTGAAAATCTTAATTATCTGAAAGTTAACTATCTAGAATTTAAATGAAAGTTTTCGATAACTTGTCAACATATAATTACGTGACTATTATACTTAGAGAAATTTTATTTAGACTTATTTATAAACTTTAATAAAATATTCATCACCAAAACAAAATTCCTAACAAACTATTTGAAACTAAGAAGATTCACGTGTTGAACTTAAAGAATCACGTGTCAAGCATAAAAGGATAACTATTCTAATTTTTCAGATAGTTATAGGATAACTGTTCGAGTTTTTTGGATAGTTACAAAATAACTATTTGAGTTTTCAAAGGGTTTCAAGCAAACTATCCAAAACTAAGAAGATACACGTGCAGAACTTAAAGAATAATGTGAGAAGCATAAAAGGATAATTGTTTGAGTCTTTTGGATAGTTACAAAATAACTGTTTAAGTTTTCGAAAGGTTTCAACATGAAACTATCTGAAAATCAAATAGAATCAGAAGGTTTTATAAAAGACAATATGCAAAACGGTAACTTACCATATTTGAGACTAACTACACAGTAAGTACAAAAGGACAAAAACCATTGGAAGAAATATGATCGTTATACCTCTTAATATAAATATGATCAGTAAGTGAAAGATAAAGATAACGATTACCATATAGAGAGCTACACAAAAATTCCAGGAAATATATACAAATTCTACAAATTAAAAATTAAAGAATTCTCAAGCACACTTAAGTATAGAAAGCTCTTTGCACATAAACTCTAGTTGAAAGCTCAAGTTGTTGGTTTGTGAGTTTATACCTAAAAGCTCAATATTGATTAAGAGCTTACACCTAAAAGCTCGGAAGTGTTAGTTGTTAAGCTTCTATCTAAAAGCTCAAGTGGTTGGTTCTTGCTTTGACCTAAAAGCAAGGGTTGTAAGTAGTAAAATACTTAGTGAAGCCCAAGTTGTATCTTGGGGGTGGACTAGCCTTTAGTGGTGAACCACCTAAAAAATTGCTTGATATGTTTTTCTTTCTTGGTTTTTATTCTATCTTGCTTTAACTATCAATTCATACATTACTTGCATATTCATTAAAATTAAATTGAATCAAATTAAAGTAAAAAAGACACACACTCATCATTCACCCCCCCTCTAGTAAGCCCATACGATCCTAACAACAAAGAATAGTCTTAGGGCATGTTGTTTCTATGGAAGGACTAGAAGTAAATAAAGCTAAAATAGAAGTTATTTCAAATTTACTAGAACCTAAAATAGTAAAAGATATTAGATCATTTTTAGGACATGCAGGATTTTACAAGAAATTTATGAAAGATTTTAGCAAAATAGCTAGACCATTGGCCAATTTGTTAAAGGATTATTCCTTTTAACTTTAATGGAAAATGTAAAGAATCTATCTTTAAGCTTAAAACTAGCTTAATTACAACTCCTATAATACAAGCACCTAATTGGAATCACTCATTTGAGTTAATGTGTGATGTATTTGATTTTGTTGTAGGAGTAGTGTTAGGGTAGAAAATAGAAAAATGCCCTAAAGCAATTTTTTATGCAAGTAAAACATTAAATGAAGCTTAGGTAAATTATACAACTACTAAAAAAGAGTTATTAGCTGTTGTGTTTGCCTTGGAAAAATTTAGATCATATTTAATTGGAGCTAAAGTAATAGTATACATGGATCATTCAACTTTAAAATACCTAATAACAAAAAAAGAAACTAAGCCTAGACTGATCTAGTGGATATTATTATTGCAAGAATTTGACTTAGAAATTAAAGATAAAAAAGGATGTGAGAATTTAGTAGCTGATCACTTATCAAAATTACGAATAGAGAAATCTAAAATTGAAATTAAGGATTACTTTCCTGATAAACAATTGTTGACATTAGAAATAATGCCTTGGTACGTAGACATAGTTAATTATCTAGTTACAGGTTTAATACCTAAGGATTGGAATAGACAAGATAGGAAATTATTCTTTTCCAAAGTAAAGTAGTACTATTACGAAGACCCATACTTATTTAAGAAATATCCTAATTTAGTCATAAGGAAGTGTGTTCCTAAAACTGAATATGCAAGTATATTATCTTTCTATCATGACCAAGCATGAGGGGGACATTTTGGTTCAAGAAAAATTGCTACCAAAATCTTACAATGTGAACTTTATTGGCCAACATTATTTAAAGATGCTCACAAATATTGTGTGAGTTGTCTTAGATATCAACAAATAGAATATCAAGGAGAAACATGATGCCTTTAAATCATATTATTGAAGTTGAAATTTTTTATGTGTAAGGAATTGATTTTATGGGTCCATTTCCTCTATCTAATCAATTTAACTATATATTGTTGGGTGTAGATTATGTGTCTAAATAGATAGAAGCAATTCCAACAAAAACAAATGATAACAAAGTAGTAATACATTTTATAAAAACTAATATAATTGCTAGATTTGGAGTGCCTAAAGTTATTATTAGTGATAGAGGAACTCACTTTTGTAATAGAAGTTTTGAAGCTTTAGTGAAGAAATATGGAGTAAATCATAAAATTGTAACTTCATATCACCCTCAAACAAGTGTACAAGTTGAAAGTGCAAATAAACAAATTAAATTAATTCTAGAAAAAGTAGTTAATCCTACTAGAAAAGATTAGGTAAATAGGTTAATAGATACACTTTGAGCTTACAGAACTGCTTATAAAACTAATCTAGGAGTGTCACCTTTCTAGATGGTATATGAAAAAAGCTACAATTTACTTGCTGAATTAGAACATAAGGCTTATTGAGTATTAAAGACTTTAAATATTGACTTAAAGCAAGTTGTTGAGCATAAGAAGTTACAATTAATCGAATTAGAAGAATTTAGAAATGAAGCTTATTCAAGAATAGTAGTGGAAAAAGAAAAAATGAAGTTATGTCATAATAGAAAAATTATCCCAAAAACCTTCAACATAGGACAAAAGGTATATCTTTACATGTCTAAACTTCATAACCATCTAGGGAAATTAAGATCTAGATGGGCAAGACCATACATAGTTCAAAATATTTATTCCTATGGAGCAATTGAAATTGAAAACCCTAAAAATTAGAATTTATTTAAGATAAATAAACAAAGACTCCAACCCATTCTTAAATTTCCAAAAAGTTCATTTAGAGTTATAAAAGAAGTAAGAATGAAAGAGTGCCCAAGTCCCACTATGTAATACAAATAAAAAAAATTCTTGTAGTTTGATCGGAAGATAGTCTTGATTCAATCGAAGAATAAGTTAGTATATAAGTATATGGTATCGATTCGACCAAAGCAAATCTTCGATTTAACTAGATAAAATTGTTATTTTGTTAGTTTTAGTTGTTATTATATGAATTATCGGTTCCATCAAAATAGTATATCAGTTTAACTAAAGTATTAATGATCATAAATATGAATTTGTGGTTTAACCAAAAAACTGTCAATTCAACTAGGAAAAAAATATTAGTTCTATTGAAATTAAGAAATTATAAAAGTATCGATTAGACTAGAGATTCTTTAGTTTTGACCAAAGCCAAGAGTATATTTATATTTTAATAGATAAAGCTTTTAGAAGTCTGTAGAGTTAAGCTTAACTTAACAAACTTACTCCATTGAGTCTAGTTGTAAATCCACAAACTTAATCCATTGAGTATCTATAACTCAACGAAGTACTATGGTAAGTCCACGAACTTAGTCTGTTGAGTTAACCTGTAACTTACGAAATAGTAAGGTTAAGTTGTGTAAAATTTACACGAGAAATAACCTGATTACCTACTAAAAACTTAAGACTTATTTGACCTTTATAAACTTAGGATTAGAGGCATTATCAGTAAAAATCATTTAGCACAGTAAAATTAGAATCCATTTTGTAAAGCAATGAAGTTGAAGATAACTCAAAACTGGTGGGATGAGATTGATATCATATGTTTTCTACATCAATCTAAAGATTGGCATTCATGGAAGAGGATTTGGAATATAACACGAGAGGAGCTATAAGAGGTAGAAGAAAAAATCCTTCGTTTTACTAAAAATTTTGTGGAACTAAATGTTAAAGTTCCAAGCATTTTTGAAACTAGAATGAGAGTAGCAATAGAATCAGTAGTAAACAGAGAGCGTTGAATCAGGCCTCATAACAAGACTACAATGGAATTGATCTAACGGAAATGTAGGGCATGGTTCCTACATAAAATTTACTATGCGATTGAAAGATGGGTTGAATGACAACAACAACAATTAGAACCATCTAGAGTATTACAACAATGACCATCAAAACAACAACTAGGACTTTCAGTTCAATCAGTAGGACCGATGGAAAAAGTTGCACTTTTTTGTTCGAGAACTAAAAAGGAAAGAAAAAAATTTGAAGATTTAGTCAAATTGGGGAAAGAACAAGGTGAAGAAGAAGAAATGGCTTTAGCCAAGGCACATATTTTATATCATGTCATGTAGAAGAAATGGATTGTAGAAAGGTTAAAAGCTCAATACAAAATAAAAGTAAAGAAACATCAAGAAGTAACTAGAGTAACACCAGCTATGATAAAGGACAATCTAAAGCTGGTCCTTCAAGTACAAAAGAAGTAAAGTAAGAAGAGCTAGAACCTATGGCTCGAGGGCAAAAAGAGCCCATTTTTATTGATTTAATATCAAAGGAAGAAGAGGAGGAACATACACAATTAATAAGAAGAATGAAAGGTAAAGAAATTGTGCTTGAGGCTTAAGAAATTAAACAAGAGCCTATAATTTTAACACTAGAGTATAAAGGGCCCGTGTATATAGATCTATTATTAGAAGAAGAAGAAGAAAATCAAATGTTGTAGTCTGTAGAAAAAGAATTTGTTGTGCTTGAGACTCTATCCCAATCTACCACTGATTCAGAAAAAACATTAATAATGGAAATTGGAAAGGAAGAGGAAGAAGAATTAAAAGAAGCTACACTGGAAATTACCGATAAGGAGGATTCAACTAATGATCAAACACTCCAAACTAAAGGAGAAGATTATGGATAGTATGGCCAGCTCTCCACCACATCATAAAGAAGTACAAAGTTAGGAATCTCTAGACCAACCTCCACATCAGCAATTTAAGGAAGAATTTAATGAACAAACCCCTCTTGAGTATGAAATGGAAATTCAAAGTCCTAAGCCTTCTAAAGCAACAATGTTGAATGAAATTCATTTTAAGGGTTAGGAATTTGCTAAAAAATATCAAGAAATAAGGGGGTTTGATATTTTGTACGGTAGGCCAGTTGACTAGACTAGAGTGAAAGATATCAGAGAATTATTTAAATTCCAAGGCCTATTGGAATTAATTCCAAAGTTTAGTGGGCATGCTGTTTATGAAAATCTAGTGCTTAGATTTTATGCAAATCTAAGAGATGAGAATGGAGTTTTAATTTCAAATGTGGAGGAAGTTGATATCTAGATAACACTCAAGCTTCTCCACAATTTATTAGGACTCAAGAATGAAGGAAAGGACATTCTTGAAAAAACAACTATAGTGAAATAGACTAAACAAGAAATTAACTAGTGTATAACTATTGACCCTAGTGTGCCATTACTCAACAAACTAAAGTACTTAAAAGCAAAGGCACATATGGTGGCAACTATATTAATAAAGACTATTTATCAAAGACAACCATGATATTGAATTGAGCCAATTAACAAAATACAAGTCAATTAGTGCAAAGTATTAATCTCCAGGTTGAAAGCATTAAAGAAGAAATTATTTTTTGGAGATTTGATTCCACTACTGATGGTAGAAGGAATTGACTTTACTAAATGGACATCAAAGAGAATAAGATCTAGAGCCATTTTGGTAAAGGAGTATAGAAGTTATGCTACTACTACTGATATTACTATTATAGCTGAGCATTCTAGAGAATCATCAGAAGCTTTAGATCATATAAATCAATTAGAATTGCAATTAGAAAAACTCTAAAAGGAAGTAGATGAATTAAAGAAAAGAGATTAAATGTAATAATCATCTACTTGTAATATATTGTTTGTAATGGCTATATTGAAAAAGGATATATATATATATGTTGTGATAATCAATTGATTACTTGAATTGATGATTGTAAATGATGTGACTAAATGCAAAATAATTTGAAACACATTTACAGGTTGAAGTAAAAGAAAAGAAATTATGTTTTCTACATAACAGCAATTATGTGGTGAATGAAATATACATGTATATATTTGCTTGAAATTAACTGAGTTGAAGGAGTTGATATCTGAATATGAATTAATTACATTAAAGATGGTGTACTTAACTATATTCATGTTAATAACATATAGAAATGAAATATAAAAGTTAATATGAGAAACAAGTCTTAGTACAAAAAAAAAAAAAATGCCTAAGTGTTAACTCTACGAAGTTAGTTCGTTGAGTTAACCTTAACTCCACGAAGTCAGTAATAGAATATAATGTCACTCTATTGAGTTAACTGTAACTCAACGAAGTTAGTCTATAGAGTTAGGAATTAAAAGCCTAAGTTGGTTTTTTGAGTTAACTGTAACTCAACGAGGCTAGTTTGTTAAGTAAGGAATAGTAACCGAGGTCGCTCCATTGAGTTAACCTTAACTCAACGAAGTTAGTCTATAGAGTTAGTTGAACAATTATTCTTTTTCTCCACAAACACGAATTCATGTATTTAGTGGTTATTGTAATTTAAATTTAAACATGGAGTACATATCGATAAAAATAAGAACCATACTACCTATTATGAGACACATTTTTGTGATGATATGCATCCGTAATTTGGACGTGCATTATTAAAGCAAAACAGAGTGTTATTTACTAGTTACAAACATTAAGTAAAGAGAAAAGAACTTATTGAGGAACTAGAAGAAGTAATTGATTCAACTTCATTCGTCAATGACTTCTTACATCATTAGAGCAAAACATGCAATTGGTATGCATTAACTTCTAAAATTTTAGATCGGTAGTAAGTTTATGAGTGCATGCATTTATTCTCCTAATACAAAAAGCTTAGTTAGAACACCTACGTAAGATCATTTAAAGCAAAAACAGATTGCTAACATTTCTAAAATTGAAATTAGCAAAATCCTTCAAGGTATAACTAACATTTCATTAGAGGAAAACATAGAAATAGTTGTTCCAATGCTTAAACCAAAACTGTGTTGTGGTCTAACCGAGAATTTAAATTTAAATTAATATTAATATATTAAACATAAGTGTTTAAAAATGAGGATGATAATGATAAATTAAATCCTCAAGATATAAATATAAGAGAAAGGGATTATAATTAGTAAACAACATAAAATACTTTGAGTACAATATATAAACATATATATATAATATATTAAATATTCCTAAACAAGAGTATAAACTATTTACATATAAACATATATATATATAATATATTAAATACTCTTAAACAAGAGTATAAACTATTTACATATATAAAAATAATATAAAATAAATTGTTTATATATAGAAACATATGTATATAATATATTTAATACTCCTAAACAAGAGTATAAATTATTTACACAAATGAAAAATTATATATTTATAAAATATATTAAATACCCCTAGATAAGAGGAAGAACTATCTATAAGACTTATATTTTGGTACAAATAAATATGATAATGCCAAAATATGTGGAAGATAATATTAAATGATATTTTAAAAATTGTCTTATAGGTAAATATAAATCATCTAAATTATTTTGGATAAGTTATCTTGGATTTGGAAATACCCAAGATGTATATGTAGCTAACATTTGATTTTATATACCACTCATTTTGTAATCTATACAACAATTTTTATAATCTCTTCTCATGAATAATAAAATTATGTTTAATATATCTTTTGGTGTACATCATATTATATTGTATGTGATGCATATGAGGTATTCTTCAAAAAAAAATGTAAGGTGCAAAATTTGCTTATTAACTCTTAAAGAGTCAATTAATCAATCTATCAACAAATAATTGTTGAGGTAAAAAACTCACGTTAACAGATAACTACAGTCAAAAGCTATATATGATGAAATGCGAGTTTGACTTAGGTTTTGTCATAGAGTGAAATGTAACCATATCCTTTAGATGTCATTACCTTGAAAGCAAGCTTTTTTTGACATACTTATGCTATGGTTGGGATGTTTGCCTGTATCTTTTCATTTATATTGTATTAGTTTTACTACTTAATGCTTTGTTATGCATTTTTATATAATGATTCTAATTCATGATTTTCCTTTTGGTTATTTTAAATTCTAAGGAGTGGTCAAGTTGAAGGGCGAGCATAGGCAAGGAACACATAGATAGCTTGCAGGTAGTGCTTGAAGGTAAACCTTGGCTTTAATTTTATAGATGTATCATTTGCCACGTGATATATGTATATGCATCTGTGTGGATTGTATTTATGCGTATATTTAGGCTTTTCTAAAACTAGATTATAAAGCAGTAAATTTATGGTTTGGCTTCTTTTGTGTTTGGTTTATATTTTTGCTTAAAACTACTATAGGTACCTTAGTCTTGTAAAGAATTAGAAGAGATTTTTCACGTACTATTTTTCTAAAATGTGATTTTTCTTTTAAATTTTGAGATGATTGTTTTTTTTTATTGATTATTTTAGAACGTGACAATCAAGTCACAAAACTTTGCTATATATAAGAATTTTAAATCATTTACGCCTTTTTGTAGCTATAAAGACAAGTGAGTAAAATATGAATTCGAGAGGACTGCTTCCATTCGAAAATGACATGCTGCAAGTTGAAATCATTCCAGGCACTAAAATGTTGTGGAAAAAAAGAAAAAATTATCTGATAATCAATGATATACAACAAATGTCATAAAACAACAACCAATTATAGAAAAAATATTATGATTATCAAAATAATATTAAATACAAAAAAAGAGAATTCCATGCTTACAAAGAAGTTATAATTAATATCAACGTATTCAAACTATTGTAATATAAATATTGATGTCTACACTACATTAAACAAAGGAAAACTGTTTGTTCATGACACGATGAAAGCATAAAAAAATAGAAAATAATGTGGAAAGGATGGCTACTAAAAGCAATCACCACATAATCACGTTGATAAATTACAAAACAATAATAATAACATTGGATGGAAAATCTACCAAAAATAGTCCACCATTTCAAATATAATCAAGACCCATAGATTCGTCCCTTACAAATTCCAATGCATCTTGATCCATGAAATCTATCACCAAGTAATGAAACTTCGTCACCTACAAATTTCGACATCTACAACTGCGAAATTTGAAAATCTACCAATCTTGCTTATTGTTGGAGAAATTCAAAATGAAATGACTTATCCTCAAAGTAAGGAAATAATATCATAAACGGATTTCATATGAGAGAGAGAAATTAAATAGTAAATTATTACAAAATTTTAATTTAAATGACATCAAGGAGAGAGAACACATTAAAACACAATGACCACCATATTAAACAAACCAACAATTAGATCTAAAAGTGATGGCCAAGATTAAGGGCCCTATTTTTATAAGTAGGGCAAAGCCATCAAGGAGAAAGAACCTATACATATATTAAAAGATATTAACCACCATACTAAAACAAATCAACCATTGTATCTAAAAATGATGGGTAAGATTAAGGACCCTATTTTTGATAAGTCAGGTTGGGCCCTGTTTTATGAAACTTTTTCTCCAATTTCAAATAAAGATTTTTAATTAACTACTAATATATATTTTAATCAACAAATGTTGGAAATTTTAGTAAAAATAAACTTATTAAAGCATACGTTTCGAATGTTAGAATATTTCAATGGCATCAATGTGCTTTCTCAAAAACTTGTGAAATTAAAGTAATATTATACGGTTTTTTATTTGGTAGCTTTAGATTCATATTTTTCACGTACATCAAATTTTACACAACCATGTGTACCTATGTGATAAATGATCTTCTCGTCATCACCTACAAGATCATAAATTGGAACCTGCGTAAATACAAATTCATGCTAGTGAAGTACAACAAAAAGAAACATACACTAGATTTTAAAATTTTGTTAACATAAAAATTATATCATGAATAGTGGTGCCCTATATACATGAGATTACTTGGTCTGCCACTGCCTTCCCTCCCACAGTGAATAGCGAAAGAATGTGATGTGACAAATGTGGAAGTACAGATCAATTACAACCACTTAATTGACCGGACGCAATGATTCTCACAAAACTAATACCATTATAAAAAGAAAAAAGCGTGGAAGTGGAGGAAGTTCATCATAAATCCAAACACATGCAAGAGATGGCGACGTATTCCAGCTCCATGTTTTAGGTGTCCCTCCCTCCCTTGCTTTCCTCACCCAATTTGCTCCCCATCTTTGGCATGTCTTGGCAATGCACATGCAGAGGTAGACAGCCGGCCATGTCCCCCCATTCACGCCATGAGATGAATCAAAGTCCATGTCCTACTACACAAGATAGATAGATAGACAGATAGATAGATAATTAAGTTTGCTTGCTTGCTTGGACCAGTGGTAAAACCCTAGCTACCATCATGTCAACAAATCTCTAAACCAATGTTCTAAGTTAAACTCACTCCCCCTAAGACATGCATGTATACCAAGTTAGTTTGCTTGGACCGGTAAAACCCTACTCTCATGTTAAATCCCTAAACCAATGCTCAAGTTTAAACCTACGCATTCTGCCTAAATTAAAACATGCAGGAGGTATACCAAGTTTTGACCGGTCGAAATTAATGTTTTTAGTTTAATTAAATCTAGGTAAAAACACTATCATTATCAAAAAAAAAAATCTTCATCATCATTGTTTTTATTATTGTCGTTGTCGTCGTCGTCGTCATCATCCAAATACCACACCAATGGCATCAATAAATCAATACATTCTTGATCTTACTTTCTATGGTCAATCTGGAGAATCATGCTTATATATGTTAGATTGACATGTTTTTACCATTAATTGGTTGACGAAATATATATATCAACTCGATCTCCATTATGAAATGATCACATCATCACTCACTCACTAGGTATGGATATCCAAGACAGAGATAAAGTTAATATTATTGCTTAATCATGTTCTCCTTTAATCAATGTTTGACACAGACAATTAAACTTTTTTGTCGTTCCTTAAGTACTTACTTAAAGGGGAAAGTGACCAGGTTGAAAATCCAACATGATCGATCATTTTCAAAAATGATATTCTTTTTTTTTTACCCAAAACCTTTTTTATGAAATTAAAGCACTTTTCTCTTTTCTTCTCCCTCAATATTCTTGAGTTCCCATGGATTTAATTACCAACAAACTCATTTAGGTGGATGCACATGGGGTTCCGTTTCTGTGCAGATAAGATTAGGCTGGTTGGGTGGGGGGTGAATGTATAAAGCGTGCATGGGTGATTCACAACAAAACCATCAGTAAATCGATATCAAGTAGACGAGTTATTAGCCCCTATTTGGTTAATTACATGTTTCTTGTTAATTATATAGGATGGAACAAACTAATCCTAATTTGTCAACATTATTGTGTGGTTAATTATTATATATTCCCATTAGGCTTCAAGTCAATCTTATAGGGTATTTAGAACAATTATTCGATTAGTCAGTCAAATATATGAAAGAAAATACATTAACATTTTTCAATAGTCCCTACCAAACCTCTTACGTAACTTATTTTTATATGCTACTTTGGAAATACAATGGTTTGAACTAGAAATACTGAATGGAAAGAAAAAAAAAATTAGGTTTTGTAACCTTTTGAGAACACCACTTTATTTTCGTACACAAAATTAAAATAATCTCTTTAAAATTGATAAGAAAATATAGTTACCAATTTGAATTCAAATGTGTAAATAGTCCATTCAACTACCTAAAGTTTGTTGACTTTAATGGCAATGGATACATTTTCTTACCAATTTCAGAAAAAAAACACACACACACACACACCGATTCATCAAGATGCATGTTCAGATCACACAATCTTAGTCAACCTAATTACCGTAATAAGTCCTGGCTAAAGTTTCAATAGTCGTGAATGCAAATGATGACATCATCGTAATTAAAACAAACCCATATGAATGAAAGATGACTAGAGAAGAGCAACTCATCTAAAGAATCATCTTGACAATACTCAAAATAGTCAAACATGTCAATTCCCATTATATAATCAATGGGCAAGGAATATAACCACAAATTTGTCAAACACTCTTGACCAGCCCAACAAAAACATAAAATAAGAAGAACATTTCACTTTCCATCCCTTAGCATATTTAAATCTCCATTAACTCCTCCCCTGCATTATTAATAATACACCTCCCCTGCTCCTTCCGTTTCATTCCCCCTCCAACCTCACAAGGAGGAAGAGGAAACAAAGGGCCATTCCCTGAACACACACAAGCATTCTACAGAGAGAAAATAATATGGTTGAGCGAGAAACACCTTCATGAGGCCATTCTTGTTCTTCTACCACCGTCACTAGCACCGCTGCTCTGTTTTCCTCTGTTCTTCAAACCATGTGCACCCTAACAACACCCCTTTCCTCCTCCTCCTCCTCCACCACCACCACCACCACCAGAGAAAAGACCCATCTCCAAATCCCACCACCATCACCGCCATTGCTTGTTACTCTACTCCCCCGTCTTCCCAACGGCAAATCCACGAAGACGTCTGGTCCCCTGCCATCTCCATCCGACACCGTCAGAGCGGTGAGGTCGCTGTTCTCCCTCTCCTTTCCCATCGCCATCACTGCCCTTTTCTTCTACTCCCGGTCCCTGATGTCTACCATTTTCCTCGGCTCCCTTGGGGACCTCCCCCTCGCAGCAGGGTCGCTGGCGATAGCGTTCGCCAACATCACCGGCTACTCTGTTCTCTCTGGGCTGTCCCTAGGCATGGAGCCACTCTGCTCCCAGTCCTTCGGCGCCAACAACCCCAAGCTCCTCTCCCTCACCCTCCATCGCTCCGTCCTATTCCTTCTCTCCTCCTCCATACCCATCTCCCTCCTCTGGCTGAACATGTCTAGGATCCTTCTCTTCCTCGGCCAGAAACCAGAAATCACGTCCTTGGCCCAGAGGTATCTGTGGTGTTCGTTGCCCGACCTGTTCTCCTTCTCCCTGATTCATCCGGCGAGGATATACCTCCGGTCTCAGGGCGTGACAAAGCCACTGACTGTGTCTGCGGCCTTCGCCGCGGCCGTCCACGTCCCCGCCAACTACTTGTTCGTTAACCACCTTGGGCTCGGTGTCTCTGGCGTCTCCAGCGCCGCTGCGTTCTCCAATCTGCTAATGCTATGTTTTCTCGTGGCCTACGTCTGCGCCACCGGCATACACAGGCCGACATGGAACCGACCGACGTTGGATTGCTTGAAGGGATGGGGTCTGCTGGTGAGGATGGCAGTGCCAAGCTGCGTGTCCGTGTGCTTGGAGTGGTGGTGGTACGAGCTCATGATCCTGTTCTGCGGGCTTCTGCCGGAAGCGAAGGCGTCGGTGGCGTCGATGGGCGTTCTCATCCAGGCCACGGCCCTGCTCTACGTCTTCCCGTCTTCGCTTGGGTTAGGCGTGTCGACGAGGGTGGGGAATGAGCTGGGTGCCGGCGATCCGCAGAAGGCGAGGGCGTCGGCGGCGGTTGCCTTGGGCTTGTCTGCGGTGATGGGTTTCCTGGCCATGGGCTTCGCCGCTGGGTTGAAGGACCACTGGGGGAGGATGTTCACAGGTAACCACCACCGTCGTTTCTCTAATCGGATCTTTCCCGAATCCGTTTGATGGAGTATTCATTTTTCAGCCATATAAATATTTCTCCTTTAATTAAATAAAAAAATTTCGTTTCCAACTTCTAAATTTTTTTTTCTATTTTTTTACAATAAATAAAATTCTAACATCTTGTTTCGTTCCGTCTGCATGATCTCTGACGCAACGCACAGGCGACGAGAACATCTTGCGGCTGACGGCGGCAGCGCTGCCCATCGTCGGGTTGTGCGAGCTCGGGAATTGCCCACAGACGGTGGGATGCGGTGTGCTACGCGGGAGCGCTCGGCCGAGCAACGCGGCCAGCGTGAACCTCAGTGCGTTCTACCTCGTCGGAACGCCGGTGGCGGTGGGACTTGGGTTCGGGCTTAAGATGGGGTTTTGCGGGCTATGGCTGGGGCTCTTGGCGGCTCAGGTGTGCTGCGCCGGGCTCATGCTTTACGTCGTGGGCACCACCGATTGGGATTCCGAGGCTCAAAGAGCTGAGGTGTTGACGTCCGTCGAAGGGGAGACGTGGACGACAGCGGCTGCGGAGGAGGAGGACGACGACGACGACGAGATAAGCAAGCGTGGGCCGTTGATCACCATCAAGGTAGCGGAGCTGGAGAAGGTGATCTCCACTCATGGTTTGGAGGAATGATGGTCAACGCCAACCCTTTGATTTTTCGATACCTTGATTGGTTTTAGCTAGCGTTGAGGTTACTTTATATATTTATATATCGATGGCGATATTATCGGGTTTAATTGGATAATTACCAGAAAATTTTGAAGCGATCGAGCAATTGATCATGAGTTCATCTAGCTTCTCCTCGTCTTTATTGTCAAAATTTTATTTAATTTGATGAAAAGTGTGAGGTCGAAGAAGGATTGATAAGGTTTTATATATATATATATATATATATGCTAAAAAGAAATTAAACAAGGATCAGTGCCACAAATAAATAAACAAGGAGATGAGGAAGTGTTTCCCCTCCTCCGGCCCACCTGATTCTTATTCCCTCAATAAATAAGCAGTGATAAGTTGTTAAGCCATCATAGATCGTCCATCCAACGCTTGGGGCGGTGGACAAGACCTGCAACTGCACTCCCAACAACCGAAATGTGGAGTACCCTTCATTCATGTTTCGTCTTTATTTCTTCATTATTCCAATCCGATTTTATTGTAAAACGACGACGACGACGATAATAATAATAGAAATTAAACGGCTCTGTTATCGATCTGTTCGTAGCTTAATTAAACACTAATATTCATTGCCTAACTCCTATTTTCTAGAAGGATTGGATCATTGGAAACGATATTGTTTGAAAATTTTGAGTGATTTTTTAATAAAAATATAAGGATGATAGTTTGTTGAAAATAGTTTTAAATTGTTTAAGTGTAGATTAAACTTGAACTTAATTATATGATGATAGATTTGTCTATGTATCACTAATTGATTTTAAATTAGAATTTCATATAATAATAAAACAAATTTATATGCATCTGTTTGTAAGTTATAAGTGACGAAGAGTGTGAAAATAATCTTACATCATTTAAATAGATGTTGAACTTAAGTTTATACCAATTATATTACATACATACTCATCCAAGAACAATATATGACTATTCTAAGTGTTTAGTCTCTCTTGGTAAGAAAAACTTAAGTTCTTCCTTAATTATCACTTTCCCACCTTCTATCCTATTGTCTCTCTCCCATAATATTTTCGTATTTTTCAAGAATTGAATATTAAAAGAAATTACGAATACTACAGATCGATGTATCTAGTTGGTCAACTAAATTATCACAAATATTGATTATGCATATTTATCATATGTTGAATCCAGATACGTATCTATATGTATACTTTTTTTGACCAGATCGATAACTCCCCTCTTACATTAATAATAATAACAATAATAGCAAGAAAGTGGTGTAGCCACCACTGCTCGATCGATCCCCTCCGGCCTTCCTGTTGTTTTTCCTATCTATAAAAATGGTAATTTAATATCTCGATCTGCTTATAAAATTGCTTTCCTTATTCTAATTAAGTGACTACTCTGGAGCTGTAAATTAAAATGTGGAAGCCCTAGACTTAAAAACATAAAAACTCCCCGCATGGAAATAAACGTACGTACGTGTTCTCACATCTTTGCTTGCGTCTCTGGTGGTGAGAAAGGAGGCAGAGGAGGAGGAGGAGGATGAGAATGAGGAGGACCAGTGAGCAGTCCTTCACCGGCCTGTGCAGTGGTGGATCTGTTGTCATGGGTGGGGCGGTGGGGAAGAAGACATCTGAACATTTCTGATCGATGTGTGGGGGTGGAGAGGGGAGGGAAAGAAACAAGAGCAGGAGCAGGCAGGCCATCCAAGGCGATTTGATATGGGGAATCGTCGAGCACTGGTGAATTGATCTGGGGAAGACACGGGTGTCGCAGCAACACTGCACTACAGAGGAAAATGCTAAAAGCTATAGCTGCATTGGAAATGTGATGTTGAGGACCTTCACATTGGGTAAGAATCCTGTCATTTTGTTTTCTTTGCAAGAAGAATCCTCTTTTTGTTTTTTTTTACATTGGCAGTGGTTTATATATATATATATATTAATAGTGTTTTTAAATTTGTCGTGTTTAGATATATAATTAATCAAAGAGTTTAAATTATAAAAAAATATTGATTCTACGTCCGCAACAATAATGCTGTCAACTATCAAATTGCCATTTCGATATCAATTTTAGCCTGCAAGGTAATTAAGAGCGAAAATTCCAAATCCAATTAATGGATCAGGACCACGTGTTTTGGATTGTGTGGCCTGGATTAAAAGTTAGTTAAAACTCCAAGTGACTCTTTTAATTAATTAATTATCAACTTCAAATAGCTTAGGGTTTATTTTGAACTCCTTCTATATCCAAACAGCCAGCTTATTGGAAAAAATGTAGAATATTGACTTTTAACCTACCTTGGAAAGAAAGATTATTACGATAATACAATAGTCAGATCGAGGATCACAAACATTAGACCCAGCTCCAACTTCCTAAAATTCTTTGGAAGCCTACCAAACTAACCTTCTAAATTAAATGAAAGCTATCAATAGAAAGATGATAATTAAACTTTTTTAGACAAAAGAACTACAAGATTACACTTACGTTCACAACTTATTGAAAAATCTCTCTTAGTTGAGTTTTTTACATAAAGAAGAAAAGTGATTTTTATAATATGCTCATAGACTTTTCGATATAAGTCGAAAGACATTAGTTGTATGCAAGTACTACTTATTGTGTTGATTAGATTATTAAAAATCCAGAGTCCAATAAACTACCAATAGATGATTATTCCTAATAAGTCCTTACTGTGGTAGGGCCATACAATTAACTTCATAGTCTTCACAAAGATTCAATTTTCCTTTGATAGCGATACCTTTTGCTTTCACCAAGATTTACTATATCTGGTACAGTTGACTAGAATTTAACTTTCATTCCGTCATCTAAATTGTTCAATTGACGACTATTTGCCGTTTGGGTGCAGATATTTCTTTTGACAATGATAGTGTTCTCTCTAAAATTAAATTTAATATTTTATTCTTTAGTAATAAACTACATTATCCTGTTGTTAATGTTATTACTCAAATACTAGTAACCACTCACGTTCTCTCACTGATTTCAACATAATATTTTCCTTAATTTTTTATTTTTCGGATATTTCAATCACACCTGACGTACGTTAAAGCTCGCGTAGCTGCTGGCGTGGGAAACGGTGAAGGCACATTTTGGAAATGTAATGACGTTTTTTATTTTTCATTTTATTGTAACGCCACCTGAATTCGTGCGCAGGCAAACGATTTGTAAAAATTTTTACTATATAAAAGAAGAGAGAAATAGAGCGCTCACAGAATTCAATACACCACACCCTCCCCGTTCTCCCAGAAGATACCGGTTCTCATGATCTGAAACATTGGCGGCGGCGGAGGACGGCATGTCTGCAGCACTGCATGCTTCTCTTCTTCTCGGCACTTGTGCTGTTTCCGGTGGGACGACAACCGGCACCGGCCGTCGGCCACCGGGAAGCAAGGACTGGAGGCAACAATACCGTGGGTGCGTCGAGCCGTCGTAGCAGGGGAATTGATATAAAATGAGATATAAAATTCACCGGTAAGTTTGAGTTCATCATGTATTCGAATTTGTGTGCAGGCAATAAAAGAAAATCTGTGTCACTAAGGTATACTTTTAAATATAATTAAAATCTCTATTCTCAATCTAGAACATTTATTATAATATATATCTACAACAAGAACAATAATAATAATAACAAGAAATCAAGACATAATCTTATTACACAATATTAACTATGTAAATCTTTTTTCTCTGAATATTTTTATCTATTGTAAAGTTTTCGATTATATTATATAAATTTAAATTTTTTTTTGCAATTTCTGATGAAGTAAGATATATATATATGGATGGATAGATTTAATAGAACTTTCTTTCTTTCTCAAGAAAGAATCATTCAATTAAAATCCCAACGGCCGAGGGAAGGTGGTGTTGATACTGCATTTATTTTTTGTATTTACTCCGGGTTCTTGCGTTTGGTGGTATTTCGCTGGGTGCCATAATAATATATATTTGTTGTTCACATAATCAATCCTAAAAGAAAATAAACCAATATTTCTGGTTCAAGAAACAAGAAAATTGAAAACTGGGGACTTGCAAATTATGACATTATTTTCTTGACATGTGGACACTCGGACTATTAAATTATCGTTGCTATTTTATTTATTTAAAAGAATTTTATATATTTGTTTGTGTTAGAAATTTTATTTTGATGATAAATACTTTATTAAAATTTATAAATAAGTCTAAATAATATTTTTTAAATATAATAGTCACGTAATTAAATGTTGACAAATTATCGGAAAGTTTCATTTAAAATTTTGAATAGTTAACTTTCAAATAGTTAAAGTTTTTGGATAATTAAAGTTTTTGGATAGTTAGAATTTCAGACAGTTAAACTTTCGGATAATTAATGTTTTGATATTATTATTAGAATCTACTTGTCAAAATGGATTTCTGAAACTATGTAGTGAAGAAGCATGGGCATATTTAGAAAACTTTGCAAAAAGAACTACACAGTGGGAAAACTCGATTGAAGCTATTTCAGATAAAAGAATATTGCTAAGAGGAATGCATGAAATAGATTCAAGTACTATGCTTGAAGTGAAATTAATTGAATTAACAAAGAAAATAGAAGAGTTATCATTAAATCAAAAACTAGAAGAAAAGAATGCAAACATTAATGATTTAGATATTATTTATGCTAGAAACCAAAAAGATAACTTTGGAAATTCTTATAATCTTAATTGGAGAAATCACCCGAATTTATCTTGGAGAAACAACAATTTCCAGGGAAGAGAAAATATAAATGAGAAGAATATAAGTTATGAAGCATTACTTGAACAAGGATCTAGAATAAAGAAATTAGAAAAGATAATCCAACAATTAAACAATCGTCTGGATTTTATATTTGGAAATGCTACAATTCAAAATCAAAATAGAAATATACCACTTAGATAGAAGGAATCAATGGAAGTTAGACCCATTGGAGGATTGCCAATACAAGCAATACCTAACCCTGTCAATAGAACTGTTAATGAAATTGATACCTCTTCTAGGAGGATAGATGAATGAAGTAGTATAACTGAAGCAACTATCTGTATATATATGTTTATTTATAGTTAATAGTATCGTAGAGTTAGTCCTTAACTCAACGAACTTAGTCCATTGAGTTATGCCCTAATTTCATGAGGGTGTGCAGTAGTTATGTTAATGTTTGTCTCTACTAAATTTTTGTTTGTGTTATACAGAATCAACAAATGGAATTGATGCAATTACCGTTGGATGCACTAAGGGAAATACTGAGTAACTTGTTAGCTAAAGATCTGTGTAGGCTGTGTTGTGTATCAAAGGATATTAAAGACTGTGTTGGAGAAAAATATTTTCAGGGACTACAAGTTGCAAAAATGACTAAGATTAGAGATGGATTCATATGGAAGTCATTTAATCGTAGTTCAATTACCCATGAATATCTGAATATGAAAGAAACTACTAGAATTCCACCCAATACATTAGAAGGAATAGATCATATTATGGGGATCGATGAATGATTAATCATATACAGGACCAGACCAAGGTATGCAAGTCTATTACCTAATATTTTGATAAGAAATCCTATAACAAGAGAAGAATGAAATATAGGAAGACCTAATAGATATGAAGTACCAATTGTAAATTGTGGGTCGGCTTTAATATTTTCTAATAAAAATTCTATAATTCCTGAAAAATTATATTATTGGAGACCTACAGGAAATTGGGATGAAGATTTATGCTTAAGTGTGTATAATTTTCTGAATAGATCTTGGACTGAAAATACTATGATATATCTAGGACAGAAATCATTAATTAACAGCATGCATATCATACTTGATAGATATATATATCTTGTCACAAATATATCACTTACATTTAGATCTGATTTATACATAGCGAGCATAGATAGTTATGATGAATATATAGAAATTTTACCTATACCGAGAGAAATAGCTAAACCACCATCTGCAGAATTTGATAAAATTCAAATAGGAATGTGGTATAATGAATATGATGATCCTACTTTATGTTTGATAAGATGGTGGGATGAATTGATGAAATTTCAAATATGGATTATGAAAGACATAAATGAATGGAAGTGGGAAGAGGAATATATTGAAATAGATGTAGAAATAGAAACTATTACATTATCCTAGAACCGAAAAGGATCCCTTTCTAAATTTCATTTCATTAATGGTAATACACTTGTATTTGGAATTTATAATATATTACACGTTTACAAATTAAGAAGGAACAAGAACTACATTAAAACAGAATTAATAGCAAGAAGAATTATGCCTAAAAAGTTTGCTTGGACTGACATGTTTATTGCATTTGTTTCTACTTTTCAGTCATGTTCTTAAGCTGTAATTTTGTGTGTTTAATGTCGTGTGTATTTTGCATTTATTTTTAGAAAAAACAAAAAAAAATGTAGTTTTCATTTTATTTTATAAAAGAAAAAAAAAACAAAATATCAATCCAGTTTGTTGGTATCTGTTTTGGGAAACCAACTGGCTTGGTTGTGAGCCACCAAAGGCATAGGAGCTTAGGTTCCACACAAGACACTAATTTATCAATATCTGTTAAATGTTATTTTGTTATATATTCTACTTTTATCTATGAATGAAAAGCTTTTCAGAATCAAAAATCGAAATATGTAGAAAGAGATACAAACGAAACAAGGTATGTAACTGATTACTTATCGTGAATTTAGATTTAAACTCATTTGTTGAGTTAGGTGCTAAATCAATGAAACTATATTCATGCCTGCTACAATTATTGTATTTTTTGTCAAATCCTTTACATTGAGGACAATGCAAAATGTAGGTATGGGGGGGAGGTAATTAAAGTAATAGGCATGTAAGTTTGTTAACTAAAGGAATTAAAATGGTACTGCAAAGTTTTGTGGAAAGTGAAAATTTTAATGAACTTGCTGTAACTATCCAATAATTGAGACTGTAAATTTTTATAAACTGTAACTACTTGAATATTGTTTTTAGAAGGCTATATAAGATGCTATAGAATTTATTATTTATGCAAATCTAGATATAGTATCTTATGTTTTTTCTGAATTTCATGAGTTTAACAGTTTCATGATTTTAAAATAAAATCAGAATGCTTAATGAAAAAAAAAAAAAATTATCTGAAGTCCTAAAGGAGCTGAGATGTGAATTCTAGATTAAATGAAACACATATGATTAAAGATACATTTAATTTAACTAATTAAACTTGTAGAATGATTTATGTGTAGATCTTATTAAACTACAGAAAAAGTATGAGCTTATTGTTATGGATTCATATTTTTAGTAAATGATAGAAGTAGGACTATATGAGATTGGTGATTACTACATCTGTATTAATGAAATATGTACATACACAGTATGTGATTAATGTTTTGTTTTTGTATTTTGAAAAAAAAAAAAAAAAGAGAAAAAAAAAACTTGAGAGTTTATTGACTTGTTTGATCACGAGCCTTTTGTACTTGAGCAGATAGGTATGTAAGGATAGTTGACCTAAAAAAGGACTCTTGAAATCTGGCAACCTAAGATCTTGATCAGATCTGGGTTTGTTGACTGAAAGCTCATTACATGGGTACATTAGAAACCTCTTGTATGATTCAAGCTTGTCAAATTAACTTTTAAAGTACAAAAAAAATACATATACTGTTCTGAAAAGATACAAGTGTTTTGTGAAATACAGATATCTTATGAATCAAGTATATTTTCTGTTATCTAGAATTGCTGAAATATGAATCTAGAATAGACTTTTGAAGTTGTTTAATGGAGATACAATTCTTTATACTACTTGTCTTAATCATATTGAATTGGATTGTACTTTGATTCGTATGTTGTTGAAACTTCTTCTAGAAATCTTATTAGAAAATTCAGGATGACAGATGATGAAAAGAAGAACAAATGATAATATAATTAACACCTATGTGATGATGATATACTTTATATGTAATTTGCATATATTCTAAGTATATTTGCAGGTTGAAGAGGAGAAAATAATATTACTGAAACATATAGAATATCTATATAATAATACTAGTTCTTATGCTGAACAGAGAAAAAAAAGGGGGAAGAATTAGTTCTAGAACTTTTAGAAAGACCCATTAATGAGATCTTAGTTTGTTAAGGGACTAGCAAAATTTAGGTATGGGGGAAGTGTTTAGAATGAAAAAGTGCATATTATTAACAATTAAATGATGGTTAATTGCATAATATTTAGCTTATCATATGAGAATTAAACCATTATGTTATAATTGCACTGTTATAAGCTTTAATTAAAGAATCTACTTAATTTTGGGGAATTAATGTTAATTTAGTACATTTTTGAATTGTCAGTAAGTTGCAGGCTGTGAAATTCTTAAGTATCCAAATTTTCTGATATTTCGGACAGTTATGTTTAACATACTAAACATATTTCGGACAGTTATGTTTAACATACCGAACATGTATCAGATAGTTTTGTTTAAATTACCAAACAGTTATGTTTTAAAAGAATATTTTATTATTTCTTGAAGTACATGTGTCGAAACCATAATGCATGACTTAAGTGAATTTTCGGTGAGTTATCTATAACTATCCAAAATTGCAGTTGGGCATCGGATAGTTATATGTGTAACTCTCCGAAATCTCCTTTTATTTATAAAATAGTTGTGGACACGTGTCATGTTCTGGGAAAGTGACTTAAGTGGATTTTCGGTAAGTTATCTCTAACTATCCGAAATTGCAGTTGGACATTGGATAGTTAGACCTGTAACTCTCTAAAATGTTTCTTTTATTATTAAATTACTACTGACACGTGTCGAGATCTGGTAGTTTTACTTAAGTTATATATCAGTGAGTTATCTGTAACTATCCAAAATGCATCTAGGCATCGGATAGTTAAGTTTGTAAGTATCTAAAATGCACCTGAGCATCAGATAGTTAAATTTATGCATGTGTTTTATAGTTAAATCAATGAAGCAAGTCTGTTGAGTTATCTGTAACTCCACGGACTATTTATTTTCTAATATGCTACTATAGCGATTGTAGAAACATGACAGTTGGAAGGAAAAACCATGATCGCATGTATCACGTAGGGAGAAGAAATCATTGTCGTTGATATGAATGAAGGAAATCCAACTGACCATTCAAGTAAAAGCAGTTACCACTGAAGAAATATAAAAGAAAAGAAGAAAAAGAAGTAAAGTGTGTGTGATCGATGGGTATGGCTAGTGTGTATAGAGGAGGAGCATCGAACTTTCTATAGACAGTATCGGCAATTCTCTGAAGTACCACACCAACCATCATTACCACCACCATAATCACCAACCATCGGAGGTCTGTGAGAATACTTTCCTAATGTCGGGTTGATTCTGAGCCAAACATAGTGCTTGACAACCACTGTGAGGAGTCATCACATTGCGGGAGGGGAAGCCATTTTCACCAAGCGCCGACTCATATTTTAGGAGATCGTAAAGCTTCTAGCCATGGTTTCGGGTTGATGCTTGTATGTTGAAGAGGAGATCATCTTGCAATTCTGGACTCGCGATTCTATAGGGAGAGGAGACAGAATTATAAGTAGTTTAATTTTCAGTGGTGTAATCACGTCGCATGTAGTGACGGAAGTATTTACTATCGATTGAGATTACTTTACATTTCACCTTTCGCCCATTTCCATGTTCATATTAAAACAAAAATACCAAAAACAATTTATCTATGTTTGTATTTTGTATTTGAGTGTTGTATCGTGATTAATGTTATCTTTGTCAGTGTTGTGATTGTTTTATGTTTGTTTTAGTTTTACAGTTTACTAAAATTGGTTCGTTCAAAAGACTTAAAGATTTTAATGGTTACTGTTTGAATTATCTGAATGTTAGTATTGCTTAATGATAAATCCAGTGTTTACTAACATTAAAGAGCTTAATTGATGTTATTTACAATCTGTGGAACCGCCCAATGGTTGGCCGAATTCCTCTGTAAATAGCAGTATTAAAAAGAAAAGGCAGGCTCGTGGAGTTAATATAAGTCCACGAGGTTAGTCTGTTGAGTTAACCATAACTCAACAAACTTTGTCCGTTGAGTTAACTGTAACTCAACAGAGGGCTTATTGAAGATATTAATTTGATTGTTAACAAATGGAATAGTTCTCAATTCTTAAACAATTCTTTGTGGGATCGACCTGTACTTGCACACTAATACAATAGACACTGTGCACTTGCAGTTAAAATACAAATTGGAATTAAAATCTAATTTGTGTGAAAGGTTGTTTGTTTACTTCTAAAAAAAGGAATAGGCATAAAGATAAATTAACTAAGTAAAAATATAAGTTAACAAATCTAAGTTTTTCTGGTGCGTTGTTGGAGATCCAAACAAGTTTTCTGGTATCGTGCTGGGTAACCAAACAACTCTCTTTACAACAAACGTGCCATTCCACCTAGATTTTAACTTTCCTGGAAAAAGGTGGAGTCTAGAGTTATATAACAAAACTTGCTGGCCCTGCTGAAACTCTTTTCTTAAAATTCTTTTATTATGAAAATTTTTTTCTCTTTCCTTAGCAATCTTAGCATTTTCATATGCTTCATTCCTTAACTCTTCTAGCTCATTCAATTCAAATTTCCTTTTGTCTCCAGCTGCCTTAAAATCCAAATTTAACTTCTTAATGGCCCACATGGCCCTATGTTCCAATTCTACTGGTAAGTGACAAGCCTTTCCATATACAGCTCTATAAGGAGACATACCCAAACTAGTCTTAAATGTAGTACGGTATGCCCACAGAACATCATCCACTTTGTCAACCCAATCTTTTCTTGTAGCACTTACCAGTTTCTATAGAATCTGCTTAATTAACCTGTTTGCATTTTCAACTTGCCCATTAGTTTGAGGATGATAAGGTGTGGCATGTTTATGAGTCACTCCATTCTTTCTCAACAGGTTCTCAAAACTTCTATTGCAAAAGTGTGTGCCATTATCACTGACTATAGCTTTGGGCACTCCCAATCTTGAAAATATATTTGATTTTACAAAGGCACAGATTTCCTTGTTGCTATTACATCTTGTGGGGATTGCCTCTATCCATTTGGTCACATAATCCACTACTACTAGAATATATAAATAGCCTCTTGAGTTTGGAAATAGACCTATAAAATTGATACCCCATAAATCAAAAGCATCATCGCAATCACGGGGTTCAAAGGCATCATATCTCTTCTCCCCATTTTTTCGACTTTTTGACATGTTGTGCAATGCTTACAATACTTGAAAGCATCCTTATGCAGACTTGGCCAAAAGAAACCACATATAGATATTCTGTATGTTTCAGTAATACTGTTTTCTCCTCTTCAACCTGCAAATATACTTAGAATATATGCAAATTACATACAAAGTATATCATCATCACATAGGTGTTAATTATATTATCGTTTATTCTTCTTTTCATCATCTGTCATATTGAATTTTTCAATAAGATTTGTAGAAGAAATTTCAACAACATACAAATCAAAGTACAATCCAATTCAATCTGATTAAGACAAGTAGAATAAAGAATTGTATCTCCATTAAACAACTTCAAAAGTCAATTCTAGATTCATTTTTCAACAATTCTAGATAAAAGAAAATACTCAATTCATAAGATATCTGTATTTCACAAAACACTTGTATCTTTTCAGAACAGTATATGTATTTTTGTACTTTAAAAGTTAATTTGACAAGCTTGAATCATACAATAGCTTTCTAATGTACCCATGTAATGAGCTTTCAATCAACAATCCTAGATTTGATTAGGATCTTAGATTGCCAGATTTCAAGAGTCCTTTTTTAGGTCAACAATCCTTACATACCTATTTGCTCAAGTATAAAAGGCTCATGATCAAACAAGTCAATAAACTCTCAAAGTTTTTTTTTTTCTCTCTATTTTTTTTCTATATATATATATATATATATTTTTTTTTTTTTACAAAACAAAAACATTAATCACATACTGTATATGTACGTATTTCATTAATACAGATGCAATAAAACACCAATCTCAAATAGTCCTACTTCTATCATTTACTGAAAATATGAATCCATAATAATAAGCTCATACTTTTTCTATAGTTTAATAAGATCTACACATAAATCATTCTACAAGTTTAATCAGTCAAATTAAATGTATCTTTAATCATATGTGTTTCATTTAATCTAGAATTCATATTTCAACTCCTTCAAGACTTCAGATAATTTTTTTTTCATTAAGCATTTTGATTTCATTTTAAAATCGTGAAACTGTTAAACTCATGAAATTCAGAAAAAACATAAGATACTATATCTAGATTTGCATAAATAGTAAATTCTATAGCATCTTATATAGCCTTCTAAATATAACATTCAAGCAGTTACAGTTTATAAACATTTTACAGTCTCAATTATCGGATAGTTACAACAAGTTCACAAAAAATTTTCAATTTCCACAAAACTTTGTAGTACCATTTTAATTCCTTTAATTAACAAACTTACATGACTGTTACTTTAATTACCTCCCCCCCATACCTACATTTTGCATTGTCCTCAATGTAAAAGATTTGACAATAAATACAGTAATTGTAGCAGGCATGAATACAGTTTCGTTGATTTAGCACCTAACTCAACAAATGAGTTTAAATCTAAATTCAAGCTAAGTAATCAGTTACATACCTTGTTTCGTTTGTATCTCCTTCTGCATATTCCGATTTTTGATTCTGAAAAACTTTTCATTCATAGATAATAGCAGAATATATAACAAAATAACATTTAACAGATATTGATAAATTAGTGTATTGTGTGAAACCCAGGCTCCTACACCTTTGGTGGCTCACAAGCAAGCTAGTTGGTTTCCCAAAACAGATACCAACAAACTGGATTGATATTTTGTTTTTGTTTTCTTTTATAAGATAAAATGAAAACTAACAATTTTTTTTTTTCTAAAAGAAATGCAAAAGACACACAACATTAAACACACAAAATCACAGCTTAAGAACATGATTGAAAAGTAGAAACAAATGGAATAAACGTGTCAGTCCAAGCAAACTTTTTAGGCATAATTCTTCTTGCTATTAATTCTGTTTTAATGCCATTCTTGTTCCTTCTTAATTTGTAAACTTGTAATATATTATCAATGCTAAATACAAGTGTATTACCATTAATGAAATGAAATGCCGAAAGGGATCCTTTTTGGTTCCAGGATAATGTAGCAGTTTCTATTTCTACATCTATTTCAATATATTCCTCTTCCCACTTCCATTCATTTATGTCTTTCATAATCCATATTTGAAATTTCATCAATTCATCCCACCATCTTATCAAACATAAAGTAGGATCATCATATTCATTATACCACATTCCTATTTGAATTTTATCAAATTCTACAGATGGTGGTTTAGCTATTTCTTTCGGTATAGGTAAAATTTCTATATATTCATCATAACTGTCTATGCTCACTATGTATAAATCAGATCTAAATGCAACTGATATATCTGTGACAAGATATATATATCCATTAAGTATGACATGTATGCTATTAATTAATGATTTCTGTCCTAGATATATCATAGTATTTCTAGTCCAAGATCTATTTAGAAAATTATACACACTCAAGCATAAATCTTCATCCCAATTTCCTGAAGATCTCCAATAATATAATTTTTTAGGAATGGTAGAATTTTTATTAAAAAATATTAAAGTCGACCCACAATTTACAGTTGGTACTTCATTTCTATTAGGTCTTCTTATATTCCATTCTTCTCTTGTTATAGGATTTCTTATCAAAATATCACGTAATAGACTTGCATACCTTGGTTTGGGTCTGTATATGATTAATCCTTCATCCATCCCCATAACATGATCTATTCCTTCTAATGTATTAGGCGGAATTCCAGTAGTTTCTTCCATATTCAGATATTCATGGGTAATTGAACTACGATTAAATGACTTCCATATGAATCCATCTCTAATCTTAGTCATTTTTGCAGCTTGTAGTCCCTGAAAATATTTTTCTCCAACACAGTCTTTAATTTCCTTTGATACACAACACAGCCTGCACAGATCTTTAGCTGACAAGTTACTCAGTACTTACCTTAGTGCATCCAACGATAATTGCATCAATTCCATTTGTTGATTCTATATAACACAAACAAAAATTTAGTACAGACAAAAATTAACATAACTACTGCACACCCTTGTGGAGTTAGGGCATAACTCAACAGACTAAGTTCGTTGAGTTAAGGACTAACTCTACGATACTATTAACTATAAATAAACATATATATACAGATAGTTGCTTCAGTTATACTACTTCATTCAGCTATCCTCCCAGAAGAGGTATCAATTTCATTAACAGTTCTATTGACAAGGTTATGTATTGCTTGTATTAGCAATCCTCCAATGGGTCTAACTTCCATTGATTCCTTCTATCTAAGTGGTATGTTTCTATTCTGATTTTGAATTGCAGCATTTCCAAATACAAAATCCAAACGATTGTTTAATTGTTGGATTATCTTTTCTAATTTCTCTATTCTAGATCCTTGTTCAAGTAATGCTTCATAACTTATATTCTTCTCATTTACATTTTCTCCTCCCTGGAAATTATTGTTTCTCCAAGATAAATTCGGGTGATTTCTCCAATTAAGATTATAAGAATTTTCAAAGTTATTTTTTTGGTTTCTAGCATAAATAATATCTAAATCATTAATGTTTGCATTCTTTTCTGCTAGTTTTTGATTTAATGATAACTCTTCTATTTTCTTTGTTAATTCAGTTAATTTCACTTCAAGCAAAGTACTTGAATCTATTTCATGCATTCCTCTTGGCAATATTCTTTTATCTGTAATAGCTTCAACCGAGTTTTCACACTATATAGTTCTTTTTGCAAAGTTTTCTAAATATGCCCATGCTTCTTCACTATATAGTTTCAGAAATCTATTTTGACAAGTAGATTCTAATAAAGATTTCGTTGAAACATCTATGCCTTCATAAATTATACCTATTAATTGTGCTTTACTCATTGCATGATGTGGACATTGAGTCAGTAAATCTTTAAATCTTTCAAAATATTTCTAGAATGATTCACCCTATTTTTGGCTACACATTAATATTTATTTTTTCTTTTTAATTGTTTGATGTGTTGGATAATATTTTTCCAGAAAAATAGAGCAAAATTCAGTCTATGCAAAAATTGAATCAGGCGACAAAGTATATAACCATCTCTTAGCTGTGTCTTTTAGAGCAAAAGGGATATATCTAAGTTTAATAGCATCTATACTCATGTTCGGCATTTTCATCATTTGACAAACTTCATTAAATTCTCTAAGGAAATAACAGGCATCCTCTCTTTCTAATCCATAAAAATGTGGCAATTGACTAATATAATTAGATTTCTGTTCAAACCTATCTCCCTTAAAGTTTGGCAATCGAATACATGAAGGTTCATCAACTAATTCAGGATACAAAATTTCTCCTAATGGTTTTTCTACTGAAGCAGCCATTTCTACGTTCTCTTTTAAAGAAAGGTTAGCTACACCCCAAAGAATTTCGTTAAAGTCCAGTTCAGAAAATGTTTCAGTACTCCTCTATGTTGAATATTCCTGGGTAGGTATTCTTACTAATCGTTTAGTGCTTAGAGAACGAGTCCATGTACTCATAAATTAATAGCAGAAGATTAATCACATACCAGTCTGAAGCTTTCCATTCAGTAAATATTTGTTGACGGATGAAGTTGAATTAGTTGCTTCGCCTTCCAGTTCCCCCAATGCTTTCCTTCTTACTTTTAAAAGTGCTGGTAGCTCGTAAATAACATTCTGTTTTATATATATAATGCACATCCATAAAGTGAATAAATCTCATTGCAAGAACGTGTCTTGCAACGTGCATCGTAGTTCCTATTTTTATGGGTACGTGTACCACTATTAATTTCAAATTTTGGTAACTGCTAGGCCGACGAAGTTTCATTCGTGGTTAAAAGAATAATCATTCTGCTTAATCCATGAACTAACCTCATTGAGTTACAAATAACTCAATAGAACAAAGTCGGTTATTGTTACTAACTCCACGGACTAACCTCGTTGAGTTACAGATAACTCAATGGAGTGACCTTATATTATATTACTGACCTTGTGGAGTTAAGTTTAACTCAACGAACTTACTTCGTTGAGTTAACACTTAGCAACTTCTAAGTTTACTCTTCGTAAGTACCTCTGTATTTTTTTTTTTTCCTGCATTCTGCTAACTGAAATAAAGTTAAATCTATGTCCTTAATGCATCATTCTAATCAAAATTCGTTTAAATCTGAACATTATATAAATATTTAACTTGCAGGTCATTTTATGTTATGCAGAATTTACATTTTACCATGCAACATGCAGAAATTTTCAAGCATCTATCCTGTCATTCAGCAAATTGTAAATCTATTAAACATTCATTCATAATGTTCCACAAATTATATAACATTCAATCTATTCCATTCATTCCACATTCAAAACACACATGAAAAGTATATCTGAAAAACATATATTCATTCATATGAATCAATTACAATACAATCAAATCAGATATTTTTCATACAATTATATACAAGTAGACGAACAATACAATTAGCCTCTATTCCTAAGTTCATCTACTTCCTTTTGGAGTTTTTCTAATTGTTGCTCTAATTGATTAATTCTTTCTATAGCTCCTGTAATGTCTCTAGAAGGTATAGCAATCTCTGCAGCTACAAAATTTCTGTATTCTTTCACTGAAATGGTTCTTGATTTGATCCTTTTTGATGCCCATTTAGTGAAATCGATACAATCCACCATCAACAGTGGAATTAATTCTCCATAAAACAATTTCTTCTTTACTGTTCTCAGCTTGGAGATAAAAACTGCAGACCAATTTATTTGAATTCTATTTACAACTGCAAACGTGGCCTATTTAATAAATTGACTCAATTCTATGTCATGGCCTTGTCGTTGATAGACATTCTTAATCAAAATGTTGGCTATCATGTGTGCTTTACCATTTAAATGCTTCAGTCTATTTAATAAAGGCACACCAGGATTGATAGCCAAACTATCCTTGATTTCCTGTTCTGTCCATTCAACGACAATTGTACTTTCCAAAATTTCTTGTCCTTCATTTTTTAACCCAAAAATGTTGTGGAGAAGCTCAAGTGTTATCTGTACATCCGCTTCCTCCACATTAGAAATTAATTTTCCTTCTTCTCTTAAATTAGCATAAAAGTAGGGCACTAGATTCTCACATACTGCATGTCCTCTTTCTTGAGAAATAAAATTCAGTAGACCTTGGCATTCAAATAATTCTTTGATTTCTTGCATTTCGTCCCAATTTACTAGTCTATTGTATATAATATCATAACCCCTAATTTCTTGGTATTTATGATATGCTTCCTAACTCCAAAAATGTACTTCATTCAGAACTGTTGCTTCAGTCGGGTCAGGAATGTGACTTTGTTGTTCTAGAGAGGTTTGTTCTTGATCTTCCTCTTCCATATGCTGAACTTGAACATGTTCTGCAGATTCCTGAATTTTTACTTCTGCTTCTATCTGTGGTGGAGAGCCAGTAGAACTCTCCACTCTGTCTTGAATTCTTTCCATAAATTGTTGAAGAGTTTCTTGCTCTTCAGTGGAATCTACAAAGTCATTTTTGTCCAAATGGCCTTGTTCAGCTTCTTCTTCATTTTTTGTTCTTTCTTCTTCCTCCTGACTACCAATCTGCTCTATCACTGTTCTTTCTGATTTTGTGGCAAATTGGGATGGAGTCACGGGCAATTCAGTTTCTACCCTAATTTCTATTTCTTCTTCTTGAACAGGCTGTAGACTAATTTCAGCCTATTTTTCTTCTTCTCTTTGCTCTTGCTGCTACTACTCCTGCTCCTCAAAATCAGATAGCAGGTTTATAAAAATTGGCTCCAGAGGCCTTGTTGATATTGGTACTTCATATTTAATCTCCTTTTGACATTCAGGCACTATCTCTTTTCCTTTCCTTCGTGTGATTAATTATGCCTGGTCTTCCTCTTCTTCTTCTAAGATTAAATCTAAAAACAAAGGCTCTACACGCCTTTGAGCCACAGGTACTGGCTCTTCTTGTTTAATTTTTTCAATAATTGCTGGTCTCGAAGGACCAGCTTTCGCTTCTTTTCTTGCAGCAAATCTGACAGCAGTTCTGGCAGTAACTTCTTGATGCTGTTCCACTTTAATTTTATATTGGGCTTGCAATTTTTTTGCACCCCTCCTATGGCGTAGTGCATCAAACACCAGATGTGCTTTGGCTACTGCTAAATCTTCTAGTTCTCCTTGGTGCCTTCCAACTTGAACCAGTCCTTGAAATTCTTTTAATTCTTCTTCAATCGAAGGCCCCAACATTGCTGCTCATGCCAATGGCTTAAATGGTGGAACTGAAGGTCCTAGCTGCTGTTCCTCAAGAACATGTCTTTTAGCAGTCGGCTCCTCCTGTTCTTCTTCTACTTGTTGCTGTCGCCTTAATGCACCCCTTGCATGACCAGCAATGCAGTTCTTGAACCATAATCTGGCTTTGCGCTGGATTAGCTCTAGGGCTACTTCATTGTTCGGTCTGATTTTTCTTTCTTTGCTTAAAGCAATTTCTGTTACTACTCTTATTTTTGTTTCTACTATTTGGGGTATTTGTATACCCAAATCAACCAAAAATTTCCTCAAGTTGAAGAGTTTTGATTCTACCTTTTGTAGCTCTTTTTCTCTTGTCGTGTTCTGAATCTTCTACTACGTGTGCCAATCCTCTAACTCTTTCAAAAACTGTGTTGTGTCCACTACATCTTCCCAGAACTCAGGTGTCATCTTCCTCATCGTGAAGTTACACAACAGCACGGAATCGCTCTGATCTCTATTGTTCTAAATTTTAAATGGTTTGCCAGATAATGCCCCCAAAACCCATGGTTTTAGTTTAAATAAGCCCTAAGTTTAGGCGGGTAATCGGGTCATTTCCTAAACCAACTATTGCTCTCTCATACACGGTCTTAGCTACAGTACTTCGTTGAGTTATAGTTAACTCAACGGAATAAGCTCATTGACTAACTCAAGACTCAATGGAGTAAGTTCGTTGAGTTAAGCGTAACTCAACGGACTTCCCGTACAAACAGATATAATAAAAAAAAACTTAAGATAATAGTTTTTTTATTTTTTATTACCGGTTTAACTGATACTATGTTTCGGTCAGACCTAATTTTTTTCTCAATTGAACCGATACTATGTTTTGGTAAAAACAAAATTTTTTTTTTCACTAAAAATTAATATGGATATTTTTATGTTTCGGTCATATCGATGGATCCGGTCGGTTAAACTGTAATGATTTTTATATTTTATAATTTTTTTTTATATGTAAAATTAAAATAAAAACTGATTTCTTACTAAGTAAAGCTCGAGTAGTCCTCTACTTTGACTTCTTCTATAATTCCAAAAGAACTTTTTGGTATTTTCAGAATAGGTCTAAGTCTTTGTCCATTTACTTTAAATATATTCTGATTTTTAGGATTTTCAATCTCAATAACTCTATAAGGATAAATATTTCGAACTATGTAAGGTCCTACCCATCTAGATCTTAATTTTCCTGGATGGTTATGGAGTCTAGCCATATAAAGATATACTTCTTGTCCTATTTCAAAGCTTTTTGGAATAATTTTCTTATCATGCTAGAATTTCATTTTCTCTTTTTCTCTTACAGTCTTCGAATAAGCTTCATTTCTAAATTCTTCTAATTCAATTAATTGCATTTTCCTATTTTTAGAAGATTGATTTAAATTAGTGTTCAGAGTTTTTAATGCCCAATAAGCTTTATGTTCTATTTCAGTTGGTAAATGACAACTTTTCCATAAACTAGCCTAAAAGGTGACATACTTAAGCTTGTCTTATAAGCAATTCTATAAGCCCAAAGTGCATCTATCAATCTATTAGCCCAATCTGTTCTAGTAGGATTTACTGCTTTTTCTAAGATTAACTTAATTTGTTTGTTTGCACTTTCTACTTGTCCACTTGTTTGCGGATGATATGATGTTGCAATTTTGTGGTTTACTCCATATTTCTTCATTAAGGCTTCAAAACTTCTATTACAGAAATGAGTTCCTCTATCATTGATAATAGCTTTAGGTATTCCAAATCTGAAAAATATATTAGTTCTTATAAATTGTATTACCACTTTGTTGTTATTAGTTTTTGTAGGAATAGCTTCTATCCATTTAGATACATAATCCACCCCCAACAATATGTAATTAAATTGATTAGACATAGGAAATGGACCCATAAAATCTATTCCCCACACATCAAAGATTTCAACCTCAATAATAGGATTAAGAGGCATAATATTCCTCTTTGATATTCTTCCTATTTGTTGACATCTTAAACAATTTAAGCAATATTTATGAGCATCTTTGAATAGTGTTGGCCAATAAAATCCACATTACAGAATTTTTGCAGTAGTTTTCCCTAAACCAAAATGCCCTCCACAAGCTTGGTCATGACAGAAAGACAATATGCTCGGATACTCAGTTTCTAGAAGACACCTCCTTAAAACCAGATCAGGACATTTCTTAAATAAGTATGGGTCTTCCTAATATTAATATTTTACTCTTGAGAAAAACAATTTCTTATCCTATCTATTCCAATCCTTAGGTGTTAAACCAGTAACTAAGTAATTAACTATGTCTGCATACCAAGGTATTGTGTTGATGGTCATTAATTGTTCATCAGGAAAATTATCCTTAATTTCAATATTTGATTTTTCTATTTGTAATCTTGATAAATGATCTACTACTACATTCTCACAACCTTTTTTATCTTTAATTTCTAGATCAAATTCTTGTAATAATAATATCCATCGAATCAATTTAGGCTTAGTTTCTTTTTTTGCTATTAGATGTTTTAAAGCTGAATGATCCGTGTATACTATTACTTTAGCTCCAATCAAATATGATCTAAACTTTTCTAAGGCAAACACAACAGCTAATAGTTCTTTTTCAGTAGTTGTGTAATTAACTTGAGCATCATTTAAGGTTTTTCTTGCATAATGAATCACTCTTGGAGATTTTTCTATCTTCTATCCCAACACTGCTCCTACAGTAAAATCAGATGCATCACACATTAATTCAAATGGATGGCTCCAATCAGGTGCTTGAATTATAGGAGTTGAAATTAAGCTAGTTTTAAGTCTGAAAAATGCTTCCTTGCAATTTTTATCAAAGTTAAATGGAACATCTTTTAATAGATTAGTCAAAGGTCCAGCTATTTTGCTAAAGTCTTTAATAAATCTTCTATAAAAACCAGCATGTCCTAGAAATGATCTAATATCTTTTACTGATTTAGGTTCTGGTAGATTAGAAATTACTTCTATTTTAGCTTTATCTACTTCCAAACCTTTCTTTGAAACATGTCCCAAGACTATTCCTTGTTTAACCATGAAGTGACATTTCTCCCAATTTAGAACCAGACTCTTTTCCACACAGCATTTTAATAATTGGTTTAAATTTCTTAAACACACTTCATATGAAGTTCCATATACAGTAAAATCATCCATAAATATTTCTAAAAAATCTTTAGTCATTCTAGTAAATATGCCCTACATACACCTTTGAAAGGTAACTAGTGCATTGCATAATCCAAATGGCATTCTCTTAAAAACATAAGTTCCATTAGGACAAGTGAAAGTTGTTTTCTCTTGATCCTCTAATGCTACTGGAACTTGGTTATATCCTGAATACCCATCTAGTAAACAAAAATATTCTTGCTTTGCTAATTTCTCTAGCATTTAATCTATAAAAGGTAAGGGAAAATGATATTTCCTAGTCACAACATTCAGCTTTCTATAGTTTATACACACTCTCCAGCCTGATTGAATTCTAGTAGGTATCAAGTCCTGACTTTCATTCCTAATAACTGTTAATCCTGATTTCTTAGGGACTACATGGATTGGACTAACCCATGAGCTATCAAAAATCGGATAAATTATATCATTATCTAACCATTTCACTATTTCCTTCCTGACTACTTCTTTAAGGTTTGGATTTAATCTCCTCTCAGGAATTCTAACTGGTTTAGCATTCTCTTCTAAATATATGTGGTGACAGCATAAAGTTACACTTAACCCTTTTATATCAGTCATAGTCCATCCTATTGCCTCTTTATAAGTTTTTACTAATTCTTTTAATTTAGCAATTTAATCATCTTTTAAATCTGAAGCAATAATGATTGGACATGTTCGTTTTTCTTCCAGAAATATATAGGTTAATTCAGGAGGTAAATGTTTCAATTCTAAATGTTAACCATCAGAAGCTAGAGCTCCTAATTGAATATTCTCATATTCTTTGTAAATCTCTTCTTGATCACCTTCTACATTTATGCTTTCACTTACTTCTAAAGTTTCAGAATTTAGTTGCCTATTTAATTCTTCTTGATCACATCATCTAGCATATCTCCTTCATCCTTTAAAAAGTCTATAGTATGTAAGGACATTTGTAACTCCTTAAACATTTTTGGTTTGAAAATGTTTAATTGAGTAACCTCATTACCATATGCTAACTTCATCACTCTAGTTTTACAATTTATAACAGCCCCTGATGTTGCTAAGAATGGTCTACCCAAAATTAAAGATGTATCATGATTTTGATGCTTAATTTGTTGGGAATCCAAAATCACAATATCAATAGGATATATGAAGTTCTTGATTTTAATTAAGACATCCTCTAATTTTCCTCTAGGGTATCTTATAATTCTATCAACTAATTTAATCATAGTCCTAATAGGAATTAAGTCTTCTAATCCTAAGGATGCAAATATATCACTCGACATTACATTTATACCTGCACCTAGGTCTATTAAGGTTCTTTCTAGAATGGTATTTCCTATGGTGCATGATATAACAGGAATTCTAGGATTAGATAACTTTTTAGGAATTTGTGGCAGAAATAGGGAACTACTTTACTCAGCTAAAAAGACTTTCTTTAAAACTTTTTGCTCTCTTTTCTTAGTACACCAATCCTTAAGAAACTTAGCATAAGGTGGCATTTTCTGCAATAAATCTAACAAAGGAATGTTAACTTGTACTTTTTCAAAAATTTCTCTAATTTTTTCTTGTTTCTCAAGAAATGTTTGTTGTGATCTTTCAGGATAGGGTGCTAATGATTGTGATTTACAAGATTCTTTGTCTTTCATTTCATTTGGTTGATCATTTTTAGTCTCATTTTCATATTCAATTTTGTCTTCATTGATTTCTAAGTTTTCAGATATTACATTTTCATTATCATTTTGAATTTTGTTCTTATCCACCTTCATATTACTTTCTTTTTGAATTCTTAGTGGTATATCAGTTCCACATCTTAATGTTATACATACATCTTCCAGATTTTCATTACTTTCATGCCGTTCTTGTATTTCATTTTCATAGTTTCGATCTTCAACTGTTTTTAGTTTTAAATTGCATTCTTTAAATTCTATTGCATTGGTACTTTCTTTTGTCTGTATATCTTGCAAATTTTGCAAATCTGTAACATTAAAGTTTTCATTTGTGTTTTTCTATTGTATAACTTGTAATTTCATTATAAATTCATCCAATGCTTTTAGTTTTCTTTTCAAATCATCTAATTTCATTGCATTCAATTTTTGATCAATTTTCATTATGGTTTTTTCAGTTTCGTAGATGATATTAATTTTAGGTTCTGAATATTCTTCCCTATAGTTTAATTGGTTGACTTCTTGTTGTTGACACATGTATTGTTCCAATTTGTCCATGTTCTGGTCTAAGCTACGCTCTAGTCTGTCATACCTTTCCCAAACTTCCTTGTCTCTCAATATATTACACATTCTAAACTAACCATCAGTTGGGTAAACTATAGGTCTCTCATACTCAGCTCTATTATATTGAATATAATTCATTTGTTGTTCATGTGATCTAACCATCTGCAATCATCTTAATTTCAAACAATCAGAGATGTCGTGACCTTCCAAATTGCAGAATTCACATATGCTAACTATAGGTTTTAGAAATCTTTGAGCATAAACATATGCCATATTGTCAATTATAAAATAAAACACACAACACTCCTCTACTATTAAAACAAAATAGCACTCACAGCTGCTTAGCTTCTCAATCCCCGACAACGGTGCCAAAAAACTTGTTTGGGTTGTTAAGTTAAATCTTAAACTTGTTTAATTTGTTTTTATGCTTATATCAATAATTACTTTTAGAAGTAAACAAACAACCTTTCACACAAATTAGATATTAATTCCAATTTGTATTTTTAACTGCAAGTGCACAGTGTATATTGTATTTGTATGCAAGTGCAGGTCGATCCCACAAAGATTAAGTAAGAATTGTGTATTGTTTTGATTTTATATTGGAGTTTATATGTGTTCAGTTAAGCACTCCATTGAGTTACAGTTAATACAACGAACTTAGTTCATAGAGTTATGGTTAACTCAACGGACTAACCTCGTGCACTTAAGTTAACTCCACAAGCCTATTTTTCTAGTTAAACACTACTATTTACAAAGGAATTCGACCAACCATTGGGTGGTTCCACAGATTGTAAATAACATCAATTAAGTTCTTTAATGTTAGTTAATATTAGATTTATCATTAAGCAATACTAACATTTAGATATTTCAAATAGTAACCATTAAAATCTATAAGTATCTAGAACGAATCAATTTTAGTAAACAATAAAACTATTTTCTATTTTCTAAATCAAACAAACGTAAAACATTCACAATACTAACAATGATAACATTAATTACGATACAAAACAAACAATACAACACTTTAATACTAAATGTAAACATTGATAATTTGTTATTTTTGGTATTTTTGTTTTGATATGTTCTTGAAGATGAACGAAAGGTAAAATGTAAAAATCTCTATTAACAGTAAAAACTTCCATCACTACATGTGACGTGATTACACCATTGAAAACTTAATCACTTACAATCTTGCCTCCTCTCCTTATAGAATCGCGAATCAAGAATTGTAAGATGACCTCCTCTTCAGCATACTAGCATCAACCCAAAACCAAGGCTAGAAGCTTTACGATCTCCTGAGATATGAGTCAGTGCTTGGTGAAAATGGCTTTCGTTCCCGCGACGCGATCACTCATCACAATGGTTGTCAATCACCGTGTTTGGCTCGGAATCGACTCGACATTAGGAAAGTATCCTTGCAGACCTCCAATGGTTGGTGATTTTGGTGGTGGTGTGGAGCTTCAGGGAACTTCCGACGCTTCCTATAGTTAACGCAGTTCTCCACCTCTACACACACTTTCTTCGTTTTTTTTCTCCTCTTTTATATTTCTTTCTATAGTAACTACTTCTGCTTAAATGATCGATTGAATTTCCTTCATTCATATCAACGATAGTGATTTCTTCTTCATTCCACTAGTGAATTCCTACGTGATATGTGCAATCGTGGTTTTCATTCATATTGTATCTTCTTGTAACTTTTCTAGTTCTTGTAAGTCTTCATTTTAGTCGAACACTTATCCTTTAAGTCTTGTAAAAACTCGAACACTTATTTGTGACTCTTCGATTTTCATTGTCGAATGCACATAGAAAACACGTGACAACTTAAAACATTAAAAACACACGCATAGATAACTTAACTATAAGAGTTTTTAACATAACTCTTCGACTAAAATGAAACGTTAACTATTCAAAAGTTTACTTTTCCTATTTTTACATAACATTAACACAACACATTACTTCAAGAAATAATAAAATATTTTTTAAGTATTTAAAAACATAATTGTCCGATACATGCAATATAACTCTCCAAAATAATAGAAAATTCGAATACTTAAGAATTTCAAAGCCTGTAACATACTGATAGTTCAAAAATGTACTTAATTAATGCTAATTCCTTGAAATTATGTAGATTCCTTCATTAAAGCATATAATAGTGCAATTATAACATAATGGCTTAATTCTCATATGATAAGCTAAATATTATGCAATTAACCATTATTTAACTATTAATATTATGCACTTTTTCATTCTAAACAAACCTCATTCAGATCTTCAAGAAGACGACGGAGACGTGACGAGACTGGCATGAGAAGTTGACATACGCTCTATGGGCTTACAGATGCGTCATTTGCTCTTCAACCGGTGACACTCCTTTCTCATTGGTTTTTGGATCTGAAGTAGTTTTACCTATCAAAGTGGAAATCTCCTCACTCCACGTCCTTAAGGAAACCCAACTTACTGACGTAGAGTGGCTTGAGGATCGGTACTAGCAATTGGATCTGTTAGATGAGCGTCGCCTTCAAGCACTTCATCATGCATGTTGCTACTAGAATTGGCAAGCACGTGCATACAACAAGAAGGTGTGACCTCACCCTATATCAGAGGGTGATCTCGTTCTTCGCCGATTGCATAGACCAAACCAATGTGGCAAATTCCAACCCAATTAGAAGGGGCCATATCGAGTGATGCGATTCCTCTCTAGGAGGGCTACGTATATTCATCAAGTTGGGGAAAGTATTATCAAAGAGTTGGTAAACCGCTCCAACTTGAGGCAGTTCTATCAGTGAACCCCTCTAATTTTAACCTTTTGTGCATTTTGTAGTTTTGGTTGCTATTATTTTGCACAAGGTTTTTATTCTCTTTACTTCTTGTAATAGGTAGAGATTTGTTGATTCAATCTAGATCATTCTCTAAACTTAAGGGTCTCATAGAGTCACCCTATGGAGACGTTATTAGAATGGCTGAATAACGTGAGTTAGAGAGCCACCAGCATCAAGTCTTTACTACTCTAGGACTTGAGTTAGAGGACAGATACTCAATTCAACCTAGACTCTTTTGTTGGGCAAGTTCTAAGCTTTTGAGGGAGTTTTCCACCTAAGTCCATGGTGATCTAACCATGTGATGCCATCTTGTGCCACTGGTGAGAGGGGTATGGAGATGAAGAGTGCAACGTGGAGGACCCCTAGTGAATCTTTAAATCTTATTTGGGGGTAAGTGTCAGCAACACAGGCAGCAGCTATGGACGACTCGATTTTCCCAAGGTATTAGGTCAAGGAATTACCTCACTTCAATCTTTCCCTTTTGAAATCCCATTCCATTCCCTTTCTCTAAGTCAATCGCATATTTTGCAAATAATGCTCCTCGCCTTTGTCCGGCCTTTGGTCTCCTCTTGAGGTTCCCAAGCAATAGAGTCGTCTCTTTTCTCCAAACTCTTTTGATCAATCAAGTGTCATGTCCTTTCCTAAAGCGTTCAACTTTCATAGTTCCTTTTTTGCATGGGGTGTCGATATGTAGGCTACCCATAATCTTGTGACTTGTCACCCACGAGCACGTGAATGGCAACTTCCTCTGGCTTGTCGAGGTGTGGAAAAGTGAAAAAAAAAGGCGACTAAAAAAGGAAAGAGAACAAAAAAATGATGCATAGAAGAAAAGAAAAAAGAAAAGATGAAAAGAGAGTTGAGACAAAAGATGAGTGAGTCAAAAGAAAAAGAGGTGTTTAAAAGAAAGAAAATAATGAATGAGAAGTAGAGCAAAAGTAGCAGTGCCATTGGGGCCCACGCGTAATAGGGTGCTATCTGATGTTAGAACCTATCAAGTGCTATCCAATGTTGGAACCCAACCGGGTGTTATCTGCAACAGAACCCAAACAAGGTGCTATCCAATGTTGGAACCCAAGTCGGGTGCTATCTGATGTCAGAACCCAAAGCCTTTGGTAACCCCACACAAGTCTGTCTTTTAGTTTCACTTGTCTCTTCTTCTGGCCTTTCTTTCATTCATTCCTTGACTTTTTGAGGTAATTTCATGATTAGGAAAACTAGACGACCTGATGTCTGAACCTGGCTCTTCTTAAATAAGTATGGGTCTTCCCAATAGTAATATTTTACTCTTGAAAAGAACAATTTCTTATCCTCTCTATTCCAATCCTTAGGTGTTAAACTAGTAACTAGGTAATTAACTATGTCTGCATACCAAGGCATTGTGTTGATGGTCATTAATTATTCATCAGGAAAATTATCCTTAATTTCAATATTTGATTTTTCTATTTGTAATCTTGATAAATGATCTACTACTACATTCTCACAACCTTTTTTATCTTTAATTTCTAGATCAAATTCTTATAATAATAATATCCATCAGATCAATCTAGGTTTAGTCTCTTTCTTTGCTATTAGGTGTTTTAAAGCTGAATGATCCATGTATACTATCACTTTAGCTCCAATCAGATATGATCTAAACTTTTCTAAGGCAAATACAACAGCTAATAATTCTTTTTCAGTAGTTGTATAATTAACTTGAGCATCATTCAAAGTTTTGCTTGCATAATGAATCACTCTAGGAGACTTTTCTATCTTTTGACCTAACATTGCTCCTACAGCAAAATCAGATGCATCGCACATTAATTCAAATGGATGGCTCCAATCAGGTGCTTGTATTATAGGAGTTGAAATTAAGCTAGTTTTAAGCTTGAAAAATGTTTCTTTGCAATTTTTATCAAAGTTGAATGAGACATCTTTTAACAAATTAGTTAAAGGTCTAGCTATTTTGCTAAAATCTTTAATGAATCTTCTATAAAATCCAGCATGTCCTAGAAATGATCAAATATCTTTTACTGATTTAGGTTCTGGTAGATTAGAAATTACTTCTATTTAGCTTTATCTACTTCCAACCTTTTCTTTGAAACAACATGTCCCAAGACTATTCCTTGCTTAACCATGAAGTGACATTTTTCCCAATTTAGAACCAAACTTCTTTCCACATAGCGTTTTAATACTTAGTCTAAATTGTTTAAACACACTTCATACAAAGTTCCATAAATAGTAAAATCATCCATAAATATTTCTAAGAAATCTTTAGTCATTCTAGTAAATATGCCCTACATACACCTTTGAAAGGTGGTTGGTGCATTGCATAATCCAAATGGCATTCTCTTAAAAGCATAAGTTCCATTAGGATAGGTGAAAGTTGTTTTCTCTTGATCCTCTAATGCTACTAGAACTTGGTTATATCCTGAATACCCGTCTAAGAAACAAAAATATTCTTGTCTTGCTAATTTCTCTAGCATTTGATCTATAAAAGGTAAGGGAAAATGATCTTTCCTAATCATAGCATTCAACTTCCTATAGTCTATACACTCTCCAACCTGATTGAATTCTAGTAGGTATCAAGTCTTGACTTTCATTCCTAATAACTGTTAATCCTAATTTCCTAGGAACTACATGAATTGGACTAACCCATGAGCTATTAGAAATCGGATAAATTATATCATTATCTAACCATTTCACTATTTCCTTCCTAACTACTTCTTTAAGGTTTGGATTCAATCTCCTCTTAGGAATTCTAGCAGGTTTAGCATTTTCTTCTAAATATATGTGGTGACAGCATAAAGTTGCACTTAACCCTTTTATATCAGTCATAGTCCATCCTATTACTTCTTTATAAGTTTTTACTACATCTTTTAATTTAGCAACTTGATCCTCTTTTAAATCTGAAGTAATAATGATTGGACATGTTCATTTTTCTTCCAGAAATATATAGGTTAATTCAAGAGGTAAAGGTTTTAAATCTAAATGTTAACCATTAGAAGCTAGAGCTCCTAGTTGAACTTTTTCATTTTCTATATTAATCTCTTCTTGATCTCCTTCTACATTTATGCTTTCACTTTCTCCTAAATTTTCAAAATTTAGTTGCCTATTGAGTTCTTCTTGAATCACATCATCTAGCATATCTCCTTCATCCTCTAAAAAGTCTATAGTATGTAAGGACATTTCTAACTCCTCAAACTTTTATGGTTTGAAAATGTTTAATTGAGTATCCTCATTACCATATGTTAACTTCATTACTCTAGTTTTGCAATTTATAACAGCCTCTGATGTTGCTTAGAATGACCTTCCCAAAATTAAAGATGTGTTATGATTTTGATGCTTAATTTGTTGGGAATCCAAAATTACAATATCAATAGGATATATGAAGTTTTTGATTTTAATTAGGACATCCTCTATTTTTCCTCTAGGGTATCTTATACTTCTATTAGCTAATTAAATAACAGTCCTAGTAGGAATTAAGCCTTCTAATCCTAAGGATGCAAATATATCACTCAGCATAATATTTATACCTACACTTAGGTCTATTAAAGTTCTTTCTAGAATGGTATTTCCTATGGTGCATGATGTAATTGGAATTCCAAGATCAGATAACTTTTTAGGAATTTGTGGCAGAAATAGGCAACTACTTTGCTTAACTAAAAAGACTTTCCTTAAAACTTTTTGCTCTCTTTTCTTAGTACACCAATCCTTAAGAAATTTAGCATAAGGTGTCATTTTCTACAATAAGTATAATAAAGGAATGTTAACTTGTACTTTTTCAAAAATTTCTCTAATTTTTTCTTATTTTTTAGGAAATGTTTGTTGTAATCTTTCAAGATAAGGTGCTAATGATTGTGATTTATGTTTGGTTACCCAGCACGACACCAGAAAACTTGTTTGGATCTCCAGCAATGCACCAGAAAAACTTGGATTTGTTAACTTCTGTTTTTACTTAGTTAATTTATCTTTATGCCTATTCCTTTTTTTTAAAAGTAAACAAACAACCTTTCACACAAATTAGATTTTAATTCCAATTTGTATTTTAACTGCAAGTGCACAGTGTCTATTGTATTAGTGTGCAAGTACAGGTCGATCCCATAGAGAATTGTTTAAGAATTGAGAACTGTTCCGTTTGTTAACAATCAAATTAATATCTTCAATAAGCCCTCCGTTGAGTTACAATTAACTCAACGAACAAAGTTCGTTGAGTTATGGTTAACTCAACGGACTAACCTCGTAGACTTATATTAACTTCACAAGCCTGCCTTTTCTTTTTAATACTCCTATTTATAGAGGAATTCAGCCAACCATTGGGCGGTTCCACAGATTGTAAATAACATCAATTAAACTCTTTAATGCTAGTAAACACTGGATTTATCATTAAGCAATACTAACATTCATATAATTCAAACAATAACCATTAAAATCTTTAAGTCTTTTGAACAAACCAATTTTAGTAAACTATAAAACTAAAACAAACATAAAACAATCACAACACTGACAAAGATAACATTAATCACGATACAACACTCAAATACAAAATACAAACACAGAAAAATTGTTTTTGGTATTTTTGTTTTAATATGAACATGGAAATGGGCGAAAGGTGAAATGTAAAGTAATCTCAATCAATAGTAAATACTTCTGTCACTACATGCGACCGATTACACCACTAAAAATTAAACCACTTACAATTCTGTCTCCTCTCCCTATAGAATCGCGAGTCCAAAATTGCAAGATGATCTCCTCTTCAGCATACAGGCATCAACCCAAAACCAAGGCTAGAAGCTTTACGATCTCCTGAAATATGAGTCGGCACTTGGTGAAAATGGCTTCCCTTCCCGCGACATGATCATTCCTTACAGTGGTTGTCAGGCACTGTGTTTGGCTCGGAATCGACCCGACATCAGGAAAGTATTCTCACAGACCTCTAATGGTTGGTGATTATGGTGGTGGTAATGATGGTTGGTGTGGTACTTCAGAGAATTACCGATACTATCTGCAGAAAGCTTAGTGCTCCTCCTTTGTATACACTGGCCATACCCATCGATCACACACACTTTACTTCTTTTTCTTCTTTTCTTTTATATTTCTTCAGTGGTAACTACTTCTGCTTGAATGGTCGGTTGAATTTCCTTCATTCATATCAACGACACTGATTTCTTCTCCCTACGCGATATGTGCGACCGTGGTTTTTCCTTCCAACTGTCCTGTTTCTGAAACCGCTATAGTGGCATATTAGAAAATAAATAGTCCGTGGAGTTACAGATAACTCAACGGACTTGCTTCATTGATTTAACTATAAAACACATGCATAAATTTAACTATCCGATGCTTAGGTGCATTTCAGATACTTACAAACTTAACTATCCAATGCCCAGATGGATTTAGGATAGTTATAGATAACTCACCGATATATAACTTAAGTAAATCTACCAGATCTCGACATGTGTCAGCAGTAGTTTAATAATAAAAGAAACATTTCGGAGAGTTACAGGTCTAACTATCTGATGCCCAGTTGTAATTTCAGATAGTTAGAGATAACTTACCGAAAATCCACTTAAGTCACTTTCCCAGAACATGACACGTGTCCACAACTATTTTATAAATAAAAGGAGATTTCAAAGAGTTACACATATAACTATCCGATGCCCAGTTGCAATTTCGAATAGTTATAGATAACTCATCGAAAATTCACTTAAGTCATGCATTATGGTTTCGACACGTGTACTTTAAGAAATAATAAAATATTCTTTTAAAACATAACTATTCGGTAATTTATACATAACTATCCGAAATATATTTAGTGTGTTAAACATAACTGTCCGAAATATGTTCGGTATGTTAAACATAACTGTCCGAAATATCAGAAAATTCAGATACTTAAGAATTTCATAGCCTGCAACTTACCGATAGTTCAAAAATGTACTAAATTAACATTAATTCCCCAAAATTAAGTAGAGTCTTTAATTAAAGCTTATAATAGTGCAATTATAACATAATGGTTTAATTCTCATATGATAAGCTAAATATTATGTAATTAACCATCATTTAACCGTTAATAATATGCACTTTTTCATTCTAAACACTTCCCCTATACCTAAATTTTGCGAGTCCCTTAGCAAACTAAGATTTCATTAATGGGTCTTTCTAAAAGTGCTAGAACTAATTCTTCCCCCTTTTTCTTTCTCTGTTCAGCATAAGAACTAGTATTATTATATAGATATTCTATATGTTTCAATAATATTGTTTTCTCCTCTTCAACTTGCAAATATACTTAGAACATATGCAAATTACATACAAAGTATATCATCATCACATAGGTATTAATTATATTATCGTTTGTTCTTCTTTTCATCATCTATCATCCTGAATTTTCTAATAAGATTTCTAGAAGAAATTTCAACAACATACGAATCAAAGTATAATCCAATTCAATATGATTAAGACAAGTAGAATAAAGAATTGTATCTCCATTAAACAACTTCAAAAGTCTATTCTAGATTCATATTTCAGCAATTCTAGATAACATAAAATATACTCGATTCATAAGATATCTGTATTTCACAAGACACTTGTATCTTTTCAGAACATATGTATTTTTTTTGTACTTTAAAAGTTAATTTGACAAGCTTGAATCATACAAGAGCTTTCTAATGTACCTATGTAATGAGCTTTCAGTCAACAATCCCAGATCTGATCAGGATCTTAGGTTGCCAGATTTCAAGAGTCCTTTTTTAGGTCAACAATCCTTACATACCTATCTGCTCAAGTACATAAGGCTCGTGATCAAACAAGTCAATAAACTCTCAAGTTTTTTTTTTCTCTTTCTTTTTTTTTTTTTTTTCGAAATACAAAAATAAAACAAAACATTAATCACATACTGTATATGTACATATTTCATTAATACAGATGCAGTAATCACCAATCTCATATAGTCCTGCTTCTATCATTTACTAAAAATATGAATCCATAACAATAAGCTCATACTTTTTTTGTAGTTTAATAAGATCTACACATAAATCATTCTACAAGTTTAATCAGTTAAATTAAATGTATCTTTAATCATATGTGTTTCATTTAATCTAGAATTCACATCTCAGCTCCTTCAGGACTTCAAATAAATTTTTTTTTTTTCATTAAGCATTCTGATTTCATTTTAAAATCGTGAAATTGTTAAACTCATGAAATTCAGAAAAAACATAAGATACTATATCTAGATTTGCATAAATAATAAATTCTATAGCATCTTATATAGCCTTCTAAATACAACATTCAAGTAGTTACAGTTTATAAAAATTTACAGTCTCAATTATCGGATAGTTACAGCAAGTTCATTAAAATTTTCACTTTCCACAAAACTTTGCAGTACCATTTTAATTCCTTTAGTTAACAAACTTACATGGTTGTTACTTTAATTACCTCCCCCCATACCTACATTTTGCATTGTCCTCAATGTAAAAGATTTGACAAAAAATACAGTAATTGTAGTAGGCATGAATACAATTTCATTGATTTAGCACCTAACTCAAAAATGAGTTTAAATCTAAATTCAGGATAAGTAATTAGTTACATACCTTGTTTCGTTTGTATCTCTTTTTGCATATTCCGATTTTTTATTCTGAAAAACTTTTCATTCATAGATAAAAGCAAAATATATAACAAAATAACATTTAACAGATATTGATAAATTAGTGTCTTGTGTGGAACCCAGGCTCCTATGCCTTTGGTGGCTCATAAGTAAGCAAGTTGGTTTCCCAAAACAGATACCAACAAACTGGATTGATATTTTGTTTTTTTTTTCTTTTATAAAATAAAATGAAAACTACATTTTTTTTTGTTTTTTCTAAAAATAAATGCAGAATACACACAACATTAAACACACAAAATCACAACTTAAGAACATGACTGAAAAGTAGAAACAAATGGAATAAACGTGTCAGTCCAAGCAAACTTTTTAGGCATAATTCTTCTTGCTATTAATTCTGTTTTAATGCAGTTCTTGTTCCTTCTTAATTTGTAAATGTGTAATATATTATAAATTCCAAATACAAGTGTATTACCATTAATGAAATGAAATGTAGAAAGGGATCCTTTTCGGTTCTAGGATAATGTAGTAGTTTCTATTTCTACATCTATTTCAATATATTCCTCTTCCCACTTCCATTCACTTATGTCTTTCATAATCCATATTTGAAATTTCATTAATTCATCCCACCATCTTATCAGACATAAAGTAGGATCATTATATTCATTATACCACATTCCTATTTGAATTTTATTAAATTCTGCAGATGGTGGTTTAGCTATTTCTCTCGGTATAGGTAAAATTTCTATATATTCATCATAACTGTCTATGCTCACTATGTATAAATCAAATCTAAATGCAACTAATATATCTATGACAAGATATATATATCCATCAAGTATGATATGCATGCTGTTAATTATTGATTTCTGTCCTAGATATATCATAGTATTTTCAGTCCAAGATCTATTCAGAAAATTATACACACTTAAGCATAAATCTTCATCCCAATTTCCTATAGGTCTCCAATAATATAATTTTTCAAGAATTGTAGAATTTTTATCAGAAAATATTAAAGCCGACCCACAATTTACAATTGGTACTTCATATCTATTAGGTCTTCCTATATTCCATTCTTCTCTTGTTATAGGATTTCTTATCAAAATATCGGGTAATGGACTTGCATACCTTGGTCTGGTCCTATATATGATTAATCCTTCATCCATCCCCATAATATGATCTATTCCTTCTAATGTATTGGGTGAAATTCCAGTAGTTTCTTCCATATTTAAATATTCATGGGTAATTGAACTACGATTAAATGACTTCCATATGAATCCATCTCTAATCTTAGTCATTTTTGCATCTTGTAGTCCTTGAAAATATTTTTCTCCAATACAGTCTTTAATATCCTTTGATACACAACACAGCGTACAAAGATCTTTAGCTAACAAGTTACTCAGTATTTCCCTTAGTGCATCGAACGGTAATTGCATCAATTCCATTTGTTGATTCTGTATAACACAAACAAAAATTTAGCAGAGACAAACATTAACATAACTACTACACACCCTCGTGGAATTAGGGCATAACTCAACGAACTAAGTTCATTGAGTTAAGGACTAACTCTACGATACTATTAACTATAAATAAACATATATATATAGATAGTTACTTTAGTTATACTACTTCATTCAGCTATCCTCCTAGAAGAGGTATCAATTTCATTAACAGTTCTATTAACAGGGTTAGGTATTGCTTGTATTGGCAATCCTCCAGTGGGTCTAACTTCCATTGATTCCATCTGTCTAAGTGGTATATTTCTATTCTGATTTTGAATTGCAGCATTTCCAAATAAAAAATCCAGACGATTGTTTAATTGTTGGATTATCTTTTGTAATTTCTCTATTTTAGATCCTTGTTCAGGTAATGCTTCATAACTTATATTCTTCTCATTTATATTTTCTCCTCCCTGGAAATTGTTGTTTCTCCAAGATAAATTCGGGTGATTTCTCCAATTAGGATTATAAGAATTTCCAAAGTTATCTTTTTGGTTTTTATCATAAATAATATCTAAATCATTAATGTTTGCATTCTTTTCTGCTAGCTTTTGATTTAATGATAACTCTTCTATTTTCTTTGTTAATTCAGTTAATTTCACTTCAAGCATAGTACTTGAATCTATTTCATGCATTCCTCTTGGCAATATTCTTTTATCTATAATAGCTTCAGCCGAGTTTTCCCACTATGCAGTTCTTTTTCCAAAGTTTTCTAAATATGCCCATGCTTCTTCACTACATAGTTTCAGAAATCCATTTTGACAAGTAGATTCTAATAAAGATTTCATTGAAACATCTATGCCTTCATAAATTATACCTATTAATTGTGCTTTACTCATTGCATGATGTGGACATTGAGTCAGTAAATATTTAAATCTTTCAAAATATTTCCAAAATGATTCACCCTATTTTTGGCTACACATTAATATTTATTTTTTCTTTTTAATTGTTTGATGTGTTGGATAATATTTTTCCAAAAAAACAGAGCAAAATTTAGTCCATGCAGAAATTGAATCAGGCGACAAAGTATATAACCATCTCTTAGCTGTGTCTTTTAGAGCAAAAGGGATATATCTAAGTTTAATAGCATCTATACTCATGTTCGGCATTTTCATCATTTGACAAACTTCATTAAATTCTCTAAGGAAATAATAGGCATCTTCTCTTTCTAATCCATGAAAATGTGGCAATTGACTAATATAATTAGATTTCTGTTCAAACCTATCTCCCTTAAAGTTTGGCAATCGAATATATGAAGGTTCATCAACTAATTCAGGATACAGAATTTCTCCTAATGGTTTTTCTACTGAAGCAGCCATTTCTACGTTCTCTTTTAAAGAAAGGTTAGCTACATCCCAAAGAATTTCGTTAAAGTCTAGTTCAGAAAATGTTTTAGTACACCTCTGTGTTGAATATTCCTGGGTAGGTGTTCTTACTAATCGTTTAGTGCTTAGAGAATGAGTCCATATGCTCATAAATAAATAGCAGAAGATTAATTACATACCAATTTGAAGCTTTCCATTCAGTAAATATTTGTTGACGGATGAAGTCGAATCAGCTACTTCTCCTTCTAGTTCCCCCAACGCTTTCCTTCTTACTTTTAAAAGTACTAGTAACTCGTAAATAACATTCTATTTTATATATATAATGCACATCCATAAAGTGAATAAATCTCATTGCAAGAACGTGTCTTGCAACGTGCATCGTGGTTCCTGTTTTTATGGGTATGTGTACCACTATTAATTTCAAATTTTGGTAACCACTAAGCCGACGAAGTTTCATTTATGGTTAAAAGAATAACCGTTCTGCTTAATCCATGAACTAACCTCATTGAGTTATAGATAACTCAACAGAACAATGTCGGTTACTATTGCTAACTCCATGGACTAACTTCGTTGAGTTACAGATGACTCAACAGAGTGACCTTATATTATATTACTAACCTCGTGGAGTTATGTTTAACTTAACGAACTTAGTTGAGTTAACACTTAACAACTTCTAAATTTACTCTTCATAAGTACCTCTTTGTTTTTTTTCTTTTTCATTCTGCTAACTGAAATAAAGTTAAATCTATGTCATTAATGCATCATTCTAATCAAAATTCGTTTAAATCTGAACATTATATATAAATATTTAACTTGCAGGTCATTTTATGTTATGTAGAATTTACATTTTACCTTGCAACATGCAGAAAATTTCAAGCATCTATCCTATCATTCAGCAAATTGTAAATCTGTTAACCATTCATTCATAATGTTCCACAAATTATATAACATTCAATATATTCCATTCATTCCACATTCAAAACACACATGAAAGGTATATCTGAAAAACATATATTCATTCATATGAATCAATTACAGTACAATCAAATCAGATATTTTTCATACAATTATATACAAGTAGACGAACAATACAATTTAGCCTCTATTGCTATGTTCATCTACTTCCTTCTGGAGTTTTTCTAATTGAAGCTCTAATTGATTAATTCTTTCTACAACTCCTGTAATGTCTTCAGAAGGTACAACTATCTCTGCAGCTACAAAATTTCTGTACTCTTTCACTGAAATGGTTCTTGATTTGATCCTTTTTGATGCCCATTTAGTGAAATCGATACAATCCACCATCAGCAATGGAATCAAATCTCTATAAAATAATTTCTTCTTTACTATTCTCAACTTGGAGATAAAAACTGCAAACCAATTTATTTGAATTCTATTTACAATTGCAAACATGGCCCATTTGACAAATTGACTCAATTCTATGTCATGGCCTTGTCATTGATAAACATTCTTAATCAAAATGTTGGCTACCATGTGTGCTTTACCATTTAAATGTTTCAGTTTGTTTAATATAGACACACCAGGATTGATAGCCAAACTGTCCTTGATTTCCTATTCTATCCATTCAACGGTAGTTATACTTTCCAAAATTTCCTACCCTTCATTCTTTAATCTAAAAATGTTGTGGAGAAGCTCTGGTGTTATCTGTACATCTGCTTCCTCCACGTTGGAAATTAATTTTCCTTCTTCTCTTAAATTAGCATAAAAGTAGGGCACTAGATTCTCATATACTACATGCCCTCTTTCTTGAGAAATAAAATTCAGTAGACCTTGGAATTCAAATAATTCTTTGATTTCTTACATTCCATCCCAATTTACTGGTCTACTGTATATAATATCATAACCCCTAATCTCTTGATATTTATTATAAGCTTCCTGACTCCAAAAATGTACTTCATTCAGAACTGTTGCTTCAATCAGGTTAGGAATGTGACTTTCTTGTTCTAGAGGGGTTTGTTCTTGATCTTCCTCTACCATAGGCTGAACTTGAACATGTTTTGCAGATTCTTGAATTTTTGCTTCTACTTCTGTTTGTGGTGGTGAGCCGGCAGAACTCTCCACTCTGTCTTGAATTCTTTCCATAAATTTCTGAAGAGTTTCTTGCTCTTTAGTGGAATCTACAAAGTCATTTTTGTCCAAATGGCTTCGTTCAGCTTCTTCTTCATTTTCTGTTCTTTCTTCTTCCTCCTGACTACCAATCTACTCTGTCACTATTCTTTCTGATTCTGCGGCAGATTGGGATGGAGTCATGGGCAATTCAATTTCTACCCTAATTTCTATTTCTTGTTCTTGAATAGGCTGTAGACTAATTTCAGCCTATTTTTCTTCTTCTCTTTGCTCTTGCTACTACTACTACTGCTCCTGCTCCTCCTCAGAATTAGATAGCAGGTTTATAAAAATTGGCTCCAGAGGCCCTGTTGATATTGGTACTTCAGATTTAATCTCCTTTTGACATTTAGGCACTATCTCTTTTCCTTTCCTTTGTGTGATTAATTGTGCCTGGTCTTCCTCTTCTTCTTCTAAGATTAAATCTAAAAACAAAGGCTCTACACGCCTTTGAGCCACAAGTACTAGCTCTTCCTATTTAATTTTTTCAATAATTGCTGGTCTCGAAGGACCAGCTTCAGCTTCTTTTCTTGTAGTAAATCTGACAGTAGTTTTGGTAGTAACTTCTTGATGCTGTTCCACTTTAATTTTATATTAGGCTTGTAATTTTTCTGCAGCCCTCCTATGGCGTAGTGCATCAAACACCAGATGTGTTTTGGCTACTGCTAAATCTTCTAGTTCTCCTTGGTTTCTTCCAACTTGAACTAGTACTTGAAATTCTTTTAATTCGTCTTCAGTCGAAGGCCCCATCATTGCTGCTTGTGCCAACGGCTTAAATGGTGGAACTAAAGGTCCTAGCTGCTGTTCCTTAGGAACAGGTCTTTCAGCAGTCGACTCCTTCTGTTGTTCCTCTACTTGTTCCTACCACCTTATTGCACCCCTTGCACGACCAGCAATGCGCTTCTTGAACCATAATCTAGCTTTGCATTGGATTAGCTCTAGGGCTACTTTATTGTTCAGCCTTATTTTTCTTTCTTTGCTTAAAGCAATTTCTGTCGCTACTTTTATTTTTGTTTCTACTATCTCGGGTATTTGTATACCCAAATCAACCAAAAATTTTCTCAAGTTGAAGAGTTCTGATTCTACCTTTTGTAGCTCTTTTTCTCTTGTCGTGTTCCGAATCTTCTACTGTGTGTGCCAATCTTCTAACTCTTTCAGAAACTGTGTTGTGTCCACTACATCTTCCCAGAACTCAAGTGTCATCTTCCTCATCATGGAGTTACACAACAGCACGGAATCGCTCTGATCTCTACTGTTCTAAATTCCAAATGGTTTGCCGGATAATGCCCCCAAAACCCTAGGTTTTAGTTTAAATAAGCCCTAAGTTTAGGCAGGTAATCGGGTCATTCCCCGAACCAACTATTGCTCTCTCATCCGCGGTCATAGCTACAGTACTCCATTGAGTTACAGTTAACTCAACGGAATAAGCTTGTTGATTAACTCAAGACTCAACGGAGTAAGTTCGTTGAGTTAAGCGTAACTCAACGGACTTCCCGTACAAACAGATATAATAAAAAAAATACTTAAGATAATAGTTTTTCTATTTTTTTTGATCGGTTTAACCGATACTATGTTTCGATCAGACCTAATTTTTTTCTTGATTGAACCGATACTATGTTTCGGTAAAACCAACATTTTTTTACTAAAAATTAATATACATATTTTTATGTTCCGGTAATATCGATGGATCTGGTTGGTTAAACCGTAACGATTTTTATATTTTATAATTTTTAATATATATATATATTTTTTTATATAAACATAAAAACTGATTTCTCACTAAGTAAAGTTCGAGTAGTTCTCTAATCTAACTTCTTCTATAATTCCAAAAGAACTTTTTGGTATTTTCAGAATAGGTCTAAGTCTTTGTCCATTTACTTTAAATATATTCTGATTTTTAGGATTTTCAATCTCAATAGCTCCATAAGGATAAATATTTCGAACTATGTAAGGTCCTACCCATCTAGATCTTAATTTTCCTGGATGGTTATGGAGTCTAGCCATATAAAGATATACTTCTTGTCCTATTTCAATGCTTTTTGGAATAATTTTCCTATCATGCTAGAATTTTATTTTCTCGTTTTCTCTTACAGTTTTCGAATAAGCTTCATTTCTAAATTCTTCTAATTTAATTAATTGCATTTTCCTATTTTTAGAAGCTTAATTTAAATTAGTGTTCAGAGTTTTTAATGCCCAATAAGCTTTATGTTCTATTTCAGTTGGTAAATGACAACTTTTTCCATATACTAGCCTAAAAGGTGACATACCTAAGCTTGTCTTATAAGCAATTCTATAAGCCCAAAGTGCATCTATCAATCTATTAGCCCAATCTGTTCTAGTAGGATTTACTACTTTTTCTAAGATTAACTTAATTTGTTTGTTTGCACTTTCTACTTGTCCACTTGTTTGCGGATGGTATGATGTTGCAATTTTGTGGTTTACTCCATATTTCTTCATTAAGGCTTCAAAACTTCTATTACAGAAATGAGTTCCTCTATCACTAATAATAGCTTTAGGTATTCCAAATCTGGAAAATATATTAGTTCTTATAAATTGTATTACCACTTTGTTGTTATTAGTTTTTGTAGGAATAGCTTCTATCCATTTAGATACATAATCCACCCCCAACAATATGTAATTAAATTGATTAGACATAGGAAGTGGACCCATAAAATCTATTCCCCACACATCAAAGATTTCAACCTCAACAATAGGATTAAGAGGCATCATATTCCTCTTTGATATTCCTATTTGTTGACATCTTAAACAATTTAAGAAATATTTATGAGCATCTTTGAATAGTGTTGGCCAATAAAATCCACATTGTAGAATTTTTGCAGTAGTTTTCCCTGAACCAAAATGCCCTCCACAAGCTTGGTCATGATAGAAAGACAATATGCTTGGATATTTAGTTTCTAGAACACACCTCCTTAAAACCAAATCAGGACATTTCTTAAATAAGTATGGGTCTTCCCAATAGTAATATTTTACTCTTGAGAAAAACAATTTCTTATCCTGTCTATTCCAATCCTTAGGTGTTAAACTAGTAACTAAGTAATTAACTATGTCTGTATACCAAGGTATTGTGTTGATGGTCATTAATTGTTCATCAGGAAAATTATCCTTAATTTCAATATTTGATTTTTCTATTTGTAATCTTGATAAATGATCTGCTACTACATTCTCACAACCTTTTTTATCTTTAATTTCTAGATCAAATTCTTGTAATAATAATATCCATCGGATCAATCTAGGCTTAGTTTCTTTTTCTGTTATTAGATGTTTTAAAGCTGCATGATCCGTGTATACTATTACTTTAGCTCCAATCAGATATGATCTAAACTTTTCTAAGGCAAACACAATAGCTAATAGTTCTTTTTCAGTAGTTGTGTAATTAACTTGAGCATCATTTAAGGTTTTACTTGCATAATGAATCACTCTAGGAGATTTTTCTATCTTCTGTCCCAACACTGCTCCTACAGCAAAATCAAATGCATTACACATTAATTCGAATGGATGGCTCCAATCAGGTGCTTAAATTATAGGAGTTGAAATTAATCTAGTTTTAGGTTTGAAAAATGCTTCCTTACAATTTTTATCAAAGTTAAATGGAACATCTTTTAACAGATTAGTTAAAGGTCTAGCTATTTTGCTAAAGTCTTTAATAAATCTTCTATAAAAACCAGCATGTCCTAGAAAGGATCTAATATCTTTTACTGATTTAGGTTCTGGTAGATTAGAAATTACTTCTATTTTAGCTTTATCTACTTTCAACCCTTTCTTAGAAACAACATGCCCTAAGATTATTCCTTGTTTAACCATGAAGTAACATTTTTCCCAATTTAAAACCAGATTTTTTTTTCACACAGCATTTTAATATTAGGTCTAAATTTTTTAAACAAACTTCATATGAGTTGCCATATACAGTAAAATCATCCATAAATATTTCTAAAAAATCTTCAGTCATTCCAGTAAATATGCCTTGCATACACCTTTGAAAGGTAGTTGGTGCATTACATAATCCAAATGGCATTCTCTTAAAAGCATAAGTTCCATTAGGACAAGTGAAAGTTGTTTTCTCTTCTAGAAATATATAGGTTAATTCAGGAGGTAAAGGTTTTAATTCTAAATGTTGCCCATCAGAAGCTAGAGCTCCTAATTGAACATCATCATTTTCTAAATTAATTTCTTCCAAATCTCCTTCTATATTTATGCTTTCACTTTCCTCTAAAGTTTCAGAATTGATTTGCCTATTTAATTCTTCTTGAATCACATCATCTAACATATCTCCTTCATCCTCTAAAAAGTCTATGGTATGTAAGGACATTTCTAGCTCCTCAAACCTTTCTGGTTTGAAAATAATTAATTGAGTATCCTCATTGCCATATGATAACTTCATTACTCTAGTTTTACAATTTATAATAGCCCCTGATGTTGCTAAAAATGGCCTTCCCAAAATTAAAGATGTATCATTATTTTTATGCTTTCTTTGTTGGGAATCCAAAATTACAATATCAATAGGATATATAAAGTTTTTGATTTTAATTAAGACATCCTCTATTTTTCCTCTAGGGTATCTTATACTTTTATCATCTAATTGAATAATCGTACTAGTAGGAGTTAAGCCTTCTAATCCTAAGGATGCAAATATATCACTTAGCATAACATTTATACCTACACCTAAGTTTATTAAGGTACTTTCTAGAATGGTATTTCCTATGGTGCATGATATAACAGGGATTCCAAGATCAGATAACTTTTTAGGAATTTGTGGCAGAAATAGGGAACTACTTTGCTTAGCTAAAAAGACCTTTCTAAGAACTTTCGCTCTCTTTTCTTAGTACACCAATTCTTCAGAAATTTAGCACAAGGTGGCATTTTCTGCAATAGATCTTACAAAGGAATGTTAACATGTACTTTTCCAAAATTTCTCTGATTTTTTCTTGTTTTTCAAGTATTGTTTGTTGTAATATTTCAGGATAGGGTGCTAAAGATTGTGATTTAAAAGATTCTTTTTCTTTCGTTTGATTTGTTTGATCATTTTTAGCTTCATTAGCAGATTCAGATTATTCTTCAGTGATTTCTAGATTTTCAGCTATTACATTTTCATTATTATTTTGAATTTTACTCTTATCCACCTTCATATTATTTTCATTTTGAGTTCTTGGTGGTATATCAGTTCTAGATCTTAATGTTACACATACATCTTCCAGATTTTCGTTACTCTCATGATGTTTTTGTATATCATTTTTGTGATTATGATCATCAATTGTTTTTAGTTTTAAAGTGCATTCTTTAAATTCTCTTGCATTAATATTTTTTTTTTGCTGTATATTTTGCAAATTATGCTGATCTATAACATTATAATTTTCATTGTCCTGTTGCATAACTTGTATTTTCATTGTATATTCGTCCAATGCTTTTAATTTTCTTTCCAAATCATCTAATCTCATTGCATTCAATTTTTGATCAATTTTCATTATGGTTTTTTCAGTTTCGTAAATTATATCCATTTTAGGTTCTGAATATGCTTCCTTATAGTTTAATTGGTTTACTTCTTGTTGATGACACATAAAGTATTCTAGTTTGTCCAGGTTTTGCTCAATACTACGCTCCAATCTGTCATACCTATCCCAAACTTCAGTGTCTCTCAACATATTACACATTCTATACTGACCATTAGTTGGGTATACTATAGGATTCTCATACTCGGCTCTACTATACTAAGGATAATTCATTTGTTGTTCATGAGATCTATCCATCTGCAAATGTCTCTGTTTCAAACAGTCAGAAATGTCGTGACCTTCAAAATTGTAGAATTCACATATGCTAACTACAGGTTTCAGAAATCTTTGAGCATAAGCATATGCCATATTCTCAATTACAAAAGAAAACACACAACACTTTGGCTATTAAAACGAAACAGCTCTAACAGTTGCTTATATTAATTCCCCGGCAACGGCGCCATAAAACTTGTTTGGTTACCTAGCACGACACTAGAAAGCTTTTTTGGATCTCCAGCAACGTACCAGAAAAACTTGGATTTGTTAACTTCTGTTTTTACTTAGTTAATTTATCTTTATGCTTATTCCTTTTTTTTAGAAGTAAACAAACAACCTTCCACACAAATTAGATTTTAATTCCAATTTGTATTTTAACTGCAACTGCACAGTGTCTATTGTATTAGTGTGCAAGTATAGGTCGATCCCATAGAGAATTGTTTAAGAATTGAGAACTGTTCTGTTTGTTAACAATCAAATTAATATCTTCAATAAGCCCTCTGTTGAGTTACAGTTAACTCAACAGACAAAGTTCGTTGAGTTATGGTTAACTCAACGGATTAACCTCATGGACTTATATTAACTCCACGAGCCTGCCTTTTCTTTTTAATACTGCTATTTACAGAGGAATTCGGCCAACCATTGGGTGGTTCCACAGATTGTAAATAACATCAATTAAGCTCTTTAATGTTAGTAAACATTGGATTTATCATTAAGCAATACTAACATTTAGATAATTCAAACAGTAATCATTAAAATCTTTAAGTCTTTTGAACAAACCAATTTCAGTAAACTGTAAAACTAAAACAAACATAAAACAATCACAACATTGATAAAGATAACATTAATCATGATACAACACTCAAATACAAAATACAAACATAGATAAATTAGTTTTGGTATTTTTGTTTTAATATGAACATGGAAATGGGCGAAAGGTGAAATATAAAGTAATCTCAATCGACAGTAAATACTTCTGTCACTACATGTGACACGATTACACCATTGAAAATTAAACCACTTACAATTCTGTCTCCTCTCCCTATAGAATCACGAGTCCAAAATTGCAAGATGATCTCCTCTTCAGCATACAGGCATCAACCCGAAACCAAGGCTAGAAGCTTTATGATCTCCTGAAATATGAGTCGGTGCTTGGTGAAAATGGCTTCCTTTCCCGCGACGCGATCACTCCTCATAGTGGTTGTCAAGTACTGTGTTTGGCTCGGAATCAACCCGACATCAGGAAAGTATTCTCACAAACCTCCGATGGTTGGTGATTATGGTGGTGGTAATGATGGTTGGTGTGGTACTTCAAAGAATTGCCAATACTGTCTGTAGAAAGCTCGGTGCTCCTCCTCTGCATACATTGGCCATACCCATCGATCACTCACACTTTACTTCTTTTTCTTCTTTTCTTTTATATTTCTTCAGTGGTAACTACTTCTGCTTGAATGGTCGGTTGGATTTCCTTCATTCATATCAACGACGATGATTTCTCCTCCCTGCACGATACGTGGGATCGTGGTTTTTCCTTCCAATTGTCTTGTTTCTACAACCACTACAGTGGCATATTAGAAAATAAATAGTCCGTGGAGTTACAGATAACTCAACGGACTTGCTTCGTTGATTTAACTATAAAACACATGCATAAATTTAACTATCCGATGCTCAGGTGCATTTCGGATACTTACAAACTTAACTATCCGAAATATGTTAACTTATATCCGAAATATTTACTTATATATCGGTGAGTTATCCACTGCCTAGATGCATTTCAGATAATTACAGATAACTCACCGATATATAACTTAAGTAAATCTACCAGATCTCTACACATGTCAATAGTAGTTTAATAATAAAAGAAACATTTCGGAGAGTTACAGGTCTAACTATCCGATGTCTAGCTGCAATTTCGGATAGTTAGAGATAACTTACTGAAAATCCACTTAAGTCACTTTCCCAGAACATGACATGTGTCCATAGCTATTTTATAAATAAAAGGAGATTTCGAAGAGTTACACATATAACTATCCGATGCCTAGCTGCAATTTCGGATAGTTATAGATAACTCACCGAAAATTCACTTAAGTCATGCATTATGGTTTCGACACGTGTACTTCAGGAAATAATAAAATATTCTTTTAAAACATAACTGTTCAGTAATTTAAACATAACTATCCGAAATATGTTCGGTATGTTAAACATAACTGTCTGAAATATGTTCGGTATGTTAAACATAACTGTCTAAAATATCAGAACATTTGGATACTTAAGAATTTCATAGTCTGCAACTTACCGGTAGTTCAAAAATGTACTAAATTAACATTAATTCCCCAAAATTAAGTAGATTCTTTAATTAAAGCTTATAATAGTGCAATTATAATATAATGGTTTAATTCTCATATGATAAGCTAAATATTATGTAATTAACCATCATTTAACCGTTAATAATATGCACTTTTTCATTCTAAACAATTTACAAGATTCTTTTTCTTTCATTTGATTTGTTTGATCATTTTTAGTCTCATTTTCAGATTCATATTTTTTTTCATTGATTTCTATGTTTTCAGATATTACATTTTCATTATCATTTTGAATTTTGTTCTTATCCGCCTTCATATTACTTTCTTTTTGAATTCTTGGTGGTATATCAGTTCCAGATCTTAATGTTATACATACATCTTCCAGATTTTCATTACTTTCATGATGTTCTTGTATTTCATTTTCATGTTTATGATCTTCAACTATTTTTAGTTTTAAATTGCATTCTTTAAATTCTATTGCATTGGTATTTTCTTTTGTCTACATATCTTGCAAATTATGCAAATCTGTAACATTAAAGTTTTCATTTGTGTTTTTCTATTGCATAACTTGTAATTTCATTGTAAATTCGTCTAATGCTTTTAATTTTCTTTCTAGATCATCTAATCTCATTGCATTCAATTTTTGATCGATTTTCATTATGGTTTTTTCAATTTCGTAAATGATATCAATTTTAGGTTCTGTATATGCTTCCTTATAGTTTAATTAGTTGACTTCTTGTTGTTGCCACATGTATTGTTCTAGTTTGTCCATGTTTTGCTCTAAGCTACGCTCCAGTCTGTCATACCTATCCCAAACTTCTTTGTCTCTCAACATATTACACATTCTAAATTGACCATCAGTTGGGTAAACTATAGGATTCTCATACTGAGCTCTATTATAGTAAATGTAATTCATTTGTTGTTCATGTGCTCTAACCAGCTACAATCGTCTCAGTTTCAAACAATCAAAAATGTCATGACCTTCCAATTTGCAGAATTCACATATGCTAACTACAGGTTTCAGAAATCTTTGAGCATAAGCATATGCCATATTCTCAATTATAGAATAAAACACATAACACTCCTCCTGCTATTAAAACAAAACAGTACTCACAGTTGCTTATCTTCTCAATCCCTAGCAACGGTGCTAGTAAACTTGTTTATGGTTTTGTTAACTTCTGTTTTTAAACTTGTTTAATTTGTCTTTATGCTTATATCAATAATTACTTTTAGAAGTAAACAAACAACCTTTCACACAAATTAGATATTAATTCTAATTTGTATTTTAACTGCAAGTGCACTGTATATATTGTATTTGTGTGCAAGTACAGGTCGATCCCACAAAGATTGAGTAAGAATTGTGTATTGTTTTGATTTTTATATTGAAGTATAAATGTGTTTAGTAAGCACTCCGTTGAGTTACAGTTAACATAACGGACTTAGTTCGTGGAGTTATGGCTAACACAAAGGACTAACCTCGTGGACTTAAGTTAACTCCACGAGCCTATCTTTCCAATTAAATACTGCTATTTATAGACGAATTCGGCCAACCATTGGGTGGTTCCATAAATTGTAAATAACATCAATTAAGCTCTTTAATGTTAATTAATATTAAATTTATCATTAAGCACTACTAACATTCAGATATTTCAAACAATAACCATTAAAATCTTTAAGTATCTAGAACTATTCAATTTTAGTAAATTGTTAAACTATTTTCTATTTTCTAAATCAAACAAACATAAAACATTCACAATACTGATAATGATAACATTAATCATGATACAAAACAAACAATACAACACTTAAATGCTAAATGTAAACACAGATAATTTGTTGTTTTTAGTATTTTTGTTTTGATATGTTCCTGAAGATGAATGGAAGGTGAAATGTAAAAATCTCTATCGATAGTAAAAAACTTCCCTCACTACATGCGACGTAATTACACCACTAAAAACTTAATCACTTACAATCCTGCCTCCTCTCCCTATAGAATCGCGAGTCCAGAATTGTAAGATGATCTCCTCTTCAGCATACTGACATCAACCCGAAACTAAGGCTAGAAGCTTTACGATCTCCTAAGATATGAGTCGGTGCTTGGTGAAAATGGCTTCCCTTCCCGCGACGCGATCACTCCTCACAGTGGTTGTCAAGCATCGTGTTTGGCTTGGAATCGACCCAACATTAGGAATGTATCCTCATAGACCTCCAATGGTTGGTGATTATGGTGGTGGTGTGGAGCTTCAGGGAACTTCTGACGCTTCCTACAGTTAGCACAGTCCTCCACCTCTACACACACACACCCTTCTTCGTCTTTCTCCTCTTCTTTTATATTTCTTTCTGTAGTAACTGCTTCTGCTTAGATGATCGGTTGGATTTCCTTCATTCATATCAACGATGGTGATTTCTTCTTCATTCCACAAATGAATTCTTGTGTGATACGTGCAATCGTGGTTTTCCTTCGAATGTCCTATTTTTGTAACTACTACAGTGGCATATTAGAAAATAAATGGTTAGTGGAGTTACAGATAACTCAACAGACTTACTTCATTGATTTAACTATAAAACACATGCAATAAAGAAATAACTTATAAGCTACTTACACAACGCGTTACCTTAGTGTATATTCAAGTAACTCAACACGTATGCTAATGCTAACTTAACGAGTTAAGCATGTGCATCTCACGTGATATACTAAAGCATTTAAATTCAACATGTGCATAATTCTAACTTAACGAGTTTAGATATTTCAGATACTTAAAAATCTAACTATCCGATGTTTAGATGCATTTCAGATAGTTACTAGATAACTTACCAAAAATTCATTTAAGTCATGCATTAAGGTTTCAACACGTGTATTCCAAGAAATAATAAAATATTTGTTTAGAACATAACTGTCTGATACATTAAACATAACTCTCTGAAATGATAGAAAATTCAGATACTTAAGAATTTCACAGCTTGCATTTCACCAACAGTTCAGAAATGTACTTAATTAACATTAATTCCCTAATATTATGCAGATTCTTTCATTAAAACATATAATAGTGCAATTATAACATAATGACTTAATTCTTATATGATAAGCTAAATATTATGCAATTAACCATCATTTAACTGTTAATATTATGCACTTTTTTATTCTAAACAATGGTCGTGGATCCTAGATCTCGTTGCATAACCTATGCAGGCAGGGAGAAAGATTTTTATGCTAGGGGCAGTTCATTTCCCCTATTTGATTTTATATTTTGCTGTAGTTTACCTTTCTTATCATGCTTTAGATCTTGTCTTTTTGACCTCATATACATGGCTATTTTGTTCATTAATGATTCATGTTTTTGAAGTCATAGATATTTCAGGATCTTAGCAAATATGCTTGTACAGACATTGCTGTCACCTGAGTGTTGTTTAGAGGAGCTTAAGGTCGCAATTGAGATGTTGACCCTAGAAGAAATAGAGTAGTTGTCATAGTGGGGACTAACTCGGGCTATGCTGCACCTAGCCCAAATAAGAGTCAATAGGAATCTACTATCCACTTTGGCAAAAAAGTGGGAAGGCTCTCGGTACACTCTTCAAATGCCACATGGCTTCGAGTTAACGCTAACTTTGGAAGATGTTAGATATCTATGTCAGCTACAAAGGCGACTGTATCTACCCTTCCAACATCATCAAAAGCTAGAGGATTATCTTACATTCCTGCTCAACTCCAAAGGCTGTCAACGTAAAGATATGTTCTTTAGTGATGGCCAAGGACAAGGTTCGATGTTAAGAAGCTGTTGACTCTCGTAAGTAGAACGAGCAACAAATGGCTTCACCACTTCTTTGTCTATTTCTAGGCCAAGCTTATATTGTATCTACCCTTCCAACATCATCAAAAGCTAGAGGATTATCTTACATTCCTGCTCAACCCCAAAGGCTGTCAACGTAAAGATATGTTCTTTAGCGATGGCCAAAGACAAGGTTCGATGTTAAGAAGCTGTTGACTCTCGTAAGCAGAACGAGCAACAAATGGCTTTGCCACTTCTTTGTCTGTTTCTAGGCCAAGCTTATATTCAGCCATGGGATGACAAAGCTAAGCAATCACGTCATCTCAACCCTACTGCGAGTATTTGAGGGAGTCTACGACCCCACAGCAGTTATACTTGCCAATATCTACTCCACACTAGATTGCTGTGCTCGAGGATAGAGGAATTTCTGGGGATCATCAGCTCTCCTGCAGCTTTGGATTGCTGCTCATCTACATCATCCCATTGATCAGAGGAGCACTCCAGCCTTTTCCTATGCATTCACTCCTTTCATCCTACTAGAGAGGATGAGGAACCAAGTCAAGTAGTACTTGGAGGAGGTCTACATAGAGCATATCAAGTGGTGCATTCTACCAGAATCAGCTTTAGCTTCAGCTTGTGTCCGAGGAGATGAAGGTGAGCTATGCTTGCTAGGGTTGGAAGGTGGACTCATCTACAACCCCATCCTAGTCCTATGACAATTTGAATATGAGCAAATCAACACAGAGCTGGAGTCAGTGTCCCATCGCTTTAGGTAGTATTGGGAAGAGGATGACTTTGTAGTACTCATGATGAATAGTGAACTCATACGCACACATACTCCTTGGAGTTTGGGTCTCGTTGATCATTCCACTGATGTACCACCACCTAAAGCTTTGCTGGAACCACCAGAGGATTCAACCCCACTTGAAACCCTAGGTAGAAAGTCTTTTGCATCTCCTTCAGCCAAGAGGAGAAGAGTTTGATGTTTTGTCTTTAAATATTGAACTCCTTTTTGTACTTTATTATTCAGTAAAATTAAAAGTTCCTTTGTTTTTTATCTACTTATATAGATGTTGATTTTCTTAAATCCATCATATATTTGATATATTGTCGAGATGTTTGGGTGTTTCGTCAACCCTAAGTGACGCTTGTTAGGTAGGCCAACGACCATTGCTTAGGGAGGGGCATCTATAGACACCCAAATCTCGACCCCCTCTTAGGAACAACCTTTTTCATTGTTGCAAAGCCCCGAGGTGTACACTGTCATTGCGCTTATGTAATTGTGCACCCTTATCATCTAGAGTAGTGCTAGATGGCCTTGGGCCTTGTTCGGGTATGTGACCACTATTGGTCCTTCGATGGAGTTTCCTCCATCTAACCATATGTTAGGGCCTCCCTATCCCCGATTGACTAATCCTTTGGTTGGATCGTTAATTAGAGCTTCCGATTGTCCGAATCAGCCTTGAACAATTTAGGTCATCCATTCAACCCTTGTCTTGTTTGGCACATCTCGGGATGTTGAATTGGTTGTCTGATCACATATTCATGATCGGAGCACCTTGGATTGTATAGATACACTATCTGATTGATGTTGACGCATGCCGATCGCCCGATTTTGCCCTAGACGATCATGCACATCTGTACAAGGTGTTTTGACTTTGAATCCATCTCATCTACCATCAAGTACTTCTGATCATCTAGATATGATCAATGCCCTTCGGGTCAACTAATCCTTCAATTAGATCGTTGATCGTAGCCATGATCTTCCCAAATTAACTTTGGGGAATCCTAGCCCTCCATTTCGGTGAGGAATGAGAATCTCACTCATCTAGCTAATGATCAAGAAATCTGATCATAGGATGAGGCTTATCTTCTCCTTAATTGACCAACCCTTCAATCGGATTGTCAATTGGGTCTTTGGATTGTTTGAAATCAACTCAGATAATCTAGGCTGTCTCTTTGAGGATTTGAATTATCGAGACCATTTCGACATCCTACAAGTCGAATTTGCCAAAACAGAGGCTAGATTCGGACTCAACATGTCCGACTTACCTAGGAGGGACCCTTACCCAAATTTGGCCATGTGGCATAGCTACCACGTGCTACCCTCTCACTGACTCGTCAATGCCGGATCACTTGGATCTGAATCCAGATTTCTCTTTTAAAACCTCCTAGGGATTCATGTAAAACCACAAATCCACTTTTCTCTCATCGTAAAATTGCATTATTAGTCATCGCATGTCGTCGGCCTACCGCCGCGACTGCCACTCATCTCTGACCATTCCTCCATGTGCAGGTACCCACCTAGATGACTAGTTATGCATTTGTGAAGTTCTAAATCTCATTTTCCAACATTTTCTTCCAAATGCATGTTGTTTTTTGTGGTCAACGACAAAGCTTGTCGTCGACCCTTTTTCCTACATGGATTTTATGGATTTTCCACCTCGATTTGACCTCCTCCGATTGAGATTGAGGTGCGTTTAAGCTCAGGAGGTCGCACCTCGACATGTACAACCTTCATCCAAGGCACATGAGCTCGATTTTGCTATTCCCTAGCTCAATAGAAAAGGTAGTCATCGCTGGAGACGATGGTTGCCTCAACCATGGGACTCGTTAGGTTCCAATGAGCATTAAGGTTCTGTTGGACCGTTCGATCTCACAATGGCGAGATCTGATCCATCTGATCTCACGGTTTAAGTCTTAACCATCCGATCTTTTCTTTTGATCACGTGAGATCTGACCGTCGGATATCATCGTGATGCATCCACATCGTTCGATCAAATTTAATATCTTATTGATCTTGGTCGTCCGCTCGAGATCAAGATGTTTGATCTCGGCCACTGGATTGATTTGTTGAGGACCATCAGATCTAGATCTGAGGGTTCTCCATGTCATCTAGTCTCGACCGTTAGATTCAAATCTGACGATCTTGTCGTGAGCCTCGCCGCTCGCGACGTCCACTCCGCTGCACCAACATGCTCTACTACACCACCACTGCTGTAACACACCACGCTGTCCCAACGTGTCCTGCTATGCCGCTGCCGCTCTAACGCACTTTGCCGTCCCACCGCACCATTGTTGCTCCGTTGCCTTCGAAGCAGGCTTTACGTCGCTTCGTTGCCCCAACTCACAAGCTTTTCAAGCATCGCATCGCATCGTCATTCCTGCACAACACTGTGTGTTCATAGTCGCAGTCGTGCCCAATGTCTCCATTGGTGCTTCACCATCGAGCCTTCGTCGGCAACCTGTGTGTTGGCATCAACAATTTGGGGTGAGAGGACCGTGAATCTCAATCTTGAGATTCGTAAGTTGCCGGATTTTGATGGTATCACTAGAGAAGACGATATTGTCATCGTCCCTCTAGTAGTCCCCTTAGCTGTCTAATATTCGACAACCAAGATATTCTCAACCGTATGCATGTCCTGGATCTGGGTTGGGTACCTAGATCCCACATAATCAGATCCAAGCTCAATGGATTAAACCCGGGTTACCGGTTAGACCAATTAACCTAGGATTAATTCGAGGCTCCACCCCTAAATTAACCGGTTATAGTCAATTAATCCAAGTCGGGTGACCAGCTAGGCCAGTTAATGTAGCTAGTTGACGAGCTGATGTCATTCTAACGTCACGCCCATTTGCTGACATCATCATACCATTTGATGATGTCACCTTTTCCGTTTGCTAACATTAGCATTCCATATACTGACATCAGCACTACTTAAATTGGTTTAATTTAAGCTTAAACTTCTAAGGAGGCTCTATCACCTTTCCATGTGATACTTTAGAGAGAGAATATTACTTGTCTAGGTGTATTCTAGGCCATTTTTACCTTAGGAGAGGTCCCTTTTGTACATTTTGTATAAAAGCCCCTGAGGACAATTTTATCACGAACCTTTATTAACCTCTAAGGGAGTCCTATCACCTTTCCATGTGATACCTTAGAAGGGGAATATTACCTGTTTGGGTGTATTCTGGGCTATTTTTACCTCAGGAGAGGTCCCTTTTGTACATTTTGTATAAAAGCCCCTAAGGTCAATTTTATCCTAAACCATTTTACCCCTTAGGGTGGCCCGACCACAATATTGACTTGTGGTACACTATGGAGGGGATGTCAAGCCTATGACTTTGATATCTAGGACCTGTCATGCATATTTTCTACATGACCCTTTTACCCCTAGTTGACTTTTATAAAAAGTTAACCCTATAAGCTTTTGCCTTTACTTGAGCCTTTTAGGCCCAAGATTTCTTGCCTTCCTAGACCTATGTTTAGGTAGATCTTTTGAGTGATTCCACACATAGGTCACCCCTTAGTGGATCCAGTCAACTATGTTGACCCTAGTCAAAGTCAAATAATTGACTTTGACCTCGAACCCTTTTCCCCACTTTGACTAAAGACCCATGGTCTTTACATAGGCCTTATGGGCATATAGTTTCTAGGGAGAACCTTTCTATTGTTCTGTAATCCCTTGTTTCGCATTTTAGAACTTGATAAGACATTTGCATGATCCTCTAGAGAGCCCAACTTCAACTAGGCAAGTAGGGTGCCTCACACCATCCCTACTTGAACCCAAGAGACTTGCCTAGAGTCTTGGGAGCTTTTTTTGTCGATCCCTTGATACATGAGAGATTGATAGTGCAAGTTTTCCTAGTCTCCCTTTAATGGACTAGGTGGCGACTCCTTCTTCACCAATGTGGGCCCTTTTTGGGTTCACGATGGTGGGGTGTTAGCATCATTCGTGGGCATTTGGGTTCCCCCCTTTTTTTTTCGAGTATTCACAACTACATAGTATGAATAGAAGAAAACATACGTTAGAAGTAAATATGATTGGTATAAATATGAGAAGTAAAGGGAAGATGAAAACAACGATTATAAATATTGTGAGGTACTCAAAAATTCTAGAAACACACTCAAGTTTGCAAAATACAAAAATATTCTAAAGCTTACTGCAACACAAAAGCTCTCTACACTCAAACTCTATATCAAAGTTCAAAGCTATTGGTTCATGAGTTTTAACTTGAAAACTCACTGTTGGTTAAGAGCTTGTACTTAAAAGCTCGAAGAAATGTTGATTGCTGAGCTTCAACTTGAAAGCTCAAGTGTTGGTTCTTGCTTCAACCTAAAAGCAAGTGTTGTAAGTGTTGAGTATTTTTGTTTTGATGATGTATGCTGAATGAAAATAATCATATTTGCTCAATTACTATTGCTTGTGAAAAGAAATTAAAATCATCAATTAATACAGAAAAAGCTTACTGATATAAATACTTGTCTGTATTAGATCTGAAGTTAATAACTAGTCATTTCGTTTCATTAATTTCTCATTTAACTAAACGTTAAGTTAGCGTGTGTTTTTATTGAATAGCATGATATGTTTTAAAGTTATATCTTCTATATCATGAATAGTGCACGATTAGACAACTCGTTAAGTTAGAGTTTTGTTTGTATAGAAGTCACGTGAGAACTCGTTAAGTTAGAGGCTTAAAAGTTAAAATAGGTCATGTGATAACTCGTTAAGTTAGTGAGTAAAAGAAGAGACGAACTCGTTATGTTAGTGTTATACATGTGGTGAAATTATAAGTTACAAATGTTGTATTGTATCACGTGAGGTGCACATGTTTAACTCGTTAAGTTAACATAACTAAACGTGTTGAGTTGCTATATTGAACACTAAGGCAATGCGTTAGGTTAGCGTTATAAACTTAAGTTGTTATTTTTGCACGTGGTAAAATTCTTATTATAAAAACAATTGTTTATTACTAAATCGGTGAGTTAAAGCTTTTTCGGAGACTTACAGTCGTAACTATCCGAAAGGTAACTTAAGTCATGTTTTCAGGTCTTGACACGTGTCTCACTAGTTTTATCATATAAAGAGTTTTTCGGTGACTTACATCCATAACTATCTGAAACTTAAACTTTTTCGGTGAGTTATCGTTTAACCTTCCGAAAGAAAGGTTAAGTTGGTTCGTTGAGATAGCATAACACCACAGACTTAGTTCGTTGAGTTAGCTACAATACTTGTCACGTGAAATGGCACATGAGGAACTCGTTAAGTTAGAAACGTTAAGTTATATATATATACTTGTGTTACTCGTTTAGTTAACATTAAAGTAACGACTTCTTATTACACTGATGAAAAACTTTTGGATGAGAAAGTTTATTTTGCAGAAAATTTTTCAGAGATCCAAGACTGATGATTAAAGGAAATTCGAAATATAAACGTGAGTTGGAACGTGTGTGTTTCGATGAAGGAAAAAGGAAAGACGTGGAGAAGTGGAAAACTAGTAGTGATTAAACGTGGAGGATATGCATAAAATGAAGATACAGTATAAAAGGCATAGAGTTCTTGTTGATCAAACCATCCTTGCACACAAAAAGAAAAATCTTTTCAAGGATCAAATCATCCCTGCACACCAAAAGAAAAATCTTTTTCAGGGATCAAAAACACCTTCTCGGGGAAAATCTCTCAAGTGGAAGAAAATTCAGTGAAGCAAAAAAGGTCAGATTTATGTCACTAAAGATTTGAAGTATTAGAAGAAAACAAATTCGGTGAAGCAGAGAAAGACAAGATATTCGTCACTAAAGAATTGCTGCAGAAGAAAAAGAAGAAGAAGAAAGATCTCAAACAGGGAGAAATGATTTAAATTCTGCAAATTAGTTTTCTCTGTTTGTAGTTATGAAATTGTTTAGATGATACATGGTATCGAGATATAATTGCATCTATAATTTCTAAGGAGAATTGAATTGTATATTGTAATTGAAACCTTGAATAAAAATGATTTTATGAAAACAATGTCTAGACTTGTTTTTGAGTTTTAAAGTTTCAATTATATTTTAGAAAATAGTAAAGATACACAATTCACCCCCCTTTTGTGTAGCCATACGATCCTACAAGTGGTATCAAAGCTTTGTTAATAATCTTTGATATAAAATCGATACCAACTTATTTAATATCATTGCTTATTTTACCTTCCTAGTTTTTAAATAGAAATTAATATCTGAGCATACATTTAACTTTCTTGATTTAAGGTTCAAGTTGTTTTAAAGCTTTTAGACTGTTTAAAATCAAATAGGTTGAAAAATCTAAGGTAAGATGGCTACTGGAAATGGTAATTTTTCTTTATATGAAGGCCAAAATCTTAATCGTCCTCCTTTATTTGATGGAATACATTTTGAATATTGGAAATATAGGATGACTGTTTTTCTTCAAAGTATAGATCATAAGTTGTGGTTCATGATTTCTTAACCATATACTCCGTTAACTACTCCTTATAATACTTGGACAATTACTAAAAAAGAAAATGAAACTCTGAATGCTAAGGGCTTAAATATTTTATTTTGTGCATTGAGTTATGAACAGTTCAGTAAAGTGTCGGCTTATAAATCTGCTTATGAGGTGTGACATGCATTAGAAGTTTCACATGAAGGTACTTCTCAAGTTAAAGAGACTAAAATAAACATGTTGATTCATAAGTATGAACTCTTTAAGATGCATGAAGACGAAAATATTTCTGAGATGTTTTCCAGATTTCTTGATATCATAAACTCTTTAAAATGCTTAGGAAAGAATTTTGAACAGAAGGATTTGGTGAGGAAAATTCTCAGATCCCTAAGTTCTAAATGGTCTTAGAAAGTAACATTAATTGAGGAATCACGAGATTTAAATGTTTATACTATGAATGAACTTATAGGAAATTTAATAGCTTATGAAGTTCAATTAAATGAATCACTGAGTCACAACAAACTAAAAATGAAGAAAGAAATAGCCTTCGAAATTAATTCAGATTCTAATATATCTACTGATTCTGACGAGGATTTGATTTTGCTGACTAGGAAATTCAAGAAAGCATGGAAAGCTAGGAAACAACAAAGGAACAAAAATGATAAACCCTCAACATCAAAATCACTAAATGACAAGAATTCTTCATCTAGAAAGTATGTATGTTACAATTGTAAGAAACCTGGACATCTTTCTCCAGATTGTCCTATGAGGAATAATGAAAAGCATAGTAGGACAAATCAGAAGAAGATGGCTTAGAAAATTCAGAAAAAGTTTTACAAGAAAAAGGCTTTGAAGGTCACTTGGGATGACACGTCTGAAGAGTCTGAATCTAAGGAATCAGCATCAAAATCTTCACATTCAGAAGAAGAACAAGAGTTAGAAGACGTTGCTCATGTGTGCTTCATGGCAGATGAGTTTGAGGTAATATCTGATCTTGAAAGTCATTCAGATTTCAACTTTGATGAATTATTATGTGCTTATCATGCATTATTACAAAAACTTAAAGTATGTAAACTGGAAAATAAGAATATTAGAAAATCTTCATCCATTATGGAAGAAGAAAATTGTTTCCTGTCTACTACTTTAGAAAAGTTTAAATGTGATAATGAAAATCATGCTAGAGATTTGCAAAAATTTAGATTTAGTGAATGTATCTGGCATGAACAAATACAGAATATAAATGTTGAAAAATTAAAGATAGAATCTGAAAATGAAATGTTGAGAAACAATGTAAATGAACTTGAATTAGAGATAGATAAATTAAAACTGAGAGAGCAAGATTTAAATTCTACCATTGAGAAATGGAATTTAAGTCAAACTAAGTTAGACAAACTAACTAGTACCCCTGCGGTGTCTTATAAATTTGGCTTAGGATTTGATTATCTTGAATATCCTGAATCTCAAGCAAATAAAGGATTTATTAGTTGCAGTTCAAGTAAATCTAAGACTAAAATTCCTTTTATTATGAAACAAGGTAATAAATATGTAGAAGTAGGTACTTGAAGAGATGAATCATGCAGTAATAATATAAATCAATGTGATTTGTCAAATTGTACTTCTAACATGACTATAAATGTTTCTAAAAATCTTGTTTCTTGTTCTGGAAATTCAGTTTCTAATGGTTCTAAAATTTTAGACAAATGTAGTAAACTGAAAATCCAGAAACCTGAGCATGTAATTCAATACACTGGTATTAGACCAATTACTCATTCTGCATGTGATAAAACTAAAAATTCTTGTGTAGAAAAAGATTTTGTATGTACAGAAAATGTTAATACAAGTACAAAATCTTGGTATGAACTTACTAAAATGTATGAGCATGACCAAAATAAATTAACATCTGATAAAAATCGGTTTGGTCTTGATTATACTACATCTGAAAATAGAAAGAATGATTGTAAAAGCAATAATGCTATATGTGAGTATGAAGCTAATGATAAATCAATAGTACTTACAACAAATAAGAATATAAATGATAATGTTAAACTATTTTTAAACAAAAAGAAGAAATATACGTTTAATGAACTTGGTCCTCAACAACATTGGGTACCAAGAAAAAGTTATTCTTAATTTGTGTTGCAAGAGGAAACAACATCAAAATGGATCTTGGACAGTGGAGCGTCAAGTCACATGACCGGACAGAAAAGTCTATTACAAAATTTTACAAATACCATGAAAGGAAGTGTAACATTTGGAAACAAAAGCAAAGATAAAATCATAGGTATGGGCAATGTTCAAATAACTCCTACTTGTGTTATTTCGAATGTACTATATGTAGAAAACCTAGGATTTAATTTGCTGAGTGTCATAAAACTAACTGAAAATGGATATTATGTAGTGTTTGAAGATAATGTATGCAAAATAATTGATAAAAATACAGATGAAATTAAGTTTATTGCTAAAAGAAAAGGTTCTGTATGTATTTTATCTTTACCTTCTAGTGTAGTTGATTTAAATTCATGTTTGCTAGCTGAAACTAGTGATGCATATCTATGGCATAGAAGGATTGGGCATATAAATATGAAACTGTTACATAAACTATCTAGAAAACATTTAGTGAGAGGTTTACCAAAGATTAAATACTCAAAGAACTTTATGTGTGATGCATGTGAGTTAGGTAAACTTCACAAAAACTCTTTTAAATCCAAAACTGATATTTTAAGCAAGAGAGTCTTAGAACTTATACATATGGATCTATTTGGACCAACAAGAATCATGAGTCTTGGTGGTAAACGGTATGTATTTGTTTTAGTAGATGACTTCTCTAGATACACTTGGGTATATTTTCTAGCATCTAAGACAAAAGTTTTTGAAAAATTTAAAATGTTTTGCAATTTTGTTCAAAATGAGCAGAGTGTCTCTATTCAAAAACTTAGGAGTGATCATGGAACTGAATTTGATAATGATCAAATGGATAACTATTGTAATGAGCATGGCATTAATCACAGATTTTCTTTTCCAAGAGCACTGTGTCAAAATGGTGTTGTTGAGAGAAAGAATAGATCACTTCAAGAAATGGCCAGAACTATGTTGAATGAACATAAGTTACCTCAAAATATTTGGGCTGAAGCAGTAAATACAGCTTGTTATGTTATTAACAGAAGTCATTTAAGACCTCATGTTAATAAAACTCCTTTTGAAATTATGTTTAATAGGGTTCCAAAAATTTCCTATATGAAACTATTTGGCTGCAAGTATTTTATTCTTAATACTAAGGATAAAAGGGATAAATTTCAAGCCAAATCAGATGAAGGAATTTTTGTAGGTTACTCTACTAGAAGTAAAGCCTATAGAGTATATAACAAGACTTCTAGGACTATTGAAGAAACCCTCTATGTAAGCTTCAATGAAAATTCTCTTAGAGAATCTCAATCTAAAACTGATAATGATGATATGATCAATTTTCCAAATGAGTTAGAGATCAATAGAGAGATTGATGATTTATCTAAGAAAATCAAAAATATGAACTTAAATGATCAAACTAATGATGAAAGTGATGGACTTTCAGATGTTGATGAGAATATTGAGGAAAATTAGAGAAATTGGCGTTATTCTTCTTCACATCCCATTACTCAAGTCATTGGTGATATTAATGAGGGAGTTGAAACTAGAGCTTTAGTAAATTTAAATAGTATGTGTATGTTTGTTTCTATGGTGGAACTAAGGAATATACAAGAAGCATTATCTGATGAAAATTTCATAGTGGCAATGCAAGAAGAACTAAATCAATTCATCAGAAATGATGTATGGGAATTAGTCTCTCCACCAGAAAATCAGTCAATAATAGGTACAAAGTGGATCTTTAGAAACAAAACTAACGAAACTAATCAAATTATAAGGAATAAAGCTAGATTAGTTGCACAAGGGTATACACAGGAAGAAGGATTAGATTATGATGAAACATTTGCTCTTGTGGCTAGGTTAGAAAGTATTAGAATATTATTGGTCTATGCTTGTTATATGGATTTTAAATTATATCAAATAGATGTAAAGAGTGCATTTCTAAATGGTTTAATTAATGAAGAAGTCTATGTAAAACAACCACTTGGATTTGAAGATATTAAAAATCCTGACCTTGTGTATAAATTGAAGAAAGCCTTATATGGTTTGAAGCAAGCACCTAGATCATGGTATGAAAGATTGTCTACTCTTTTAATAGAAAAAGGCTATATCATGGGAAAAGTGGATCATACTTTATTTATTAAGAGAGATGGTAAAGCTCAGATTGTTGTTCAAATATACGTGGATGATATAATCTTTGGAGTAACCTCTGATAAGTTGATAAAAATATTCTCTAAAGAGATGACTAATCAGTTTGAAATGAGTATGATAGGAGAACTTTCATATTTTCTAGGACTTCAAATTAAACAAATGAATAAAGGTATATTTTTAAATCAAGAAAAATATGTAGATGAAATGCTTAAGAAATTTAATTTTAATTATACAAGGATTCGAGGAACTCCTATGAGTAATATCTAAACAACTACTTAAGATACTATGTATTTATTGTAAAATCATAGTAGTATCTTATTGATTTTAAGTAGTTTATCAATTTTAATGGTTTTTACAATTTTAAGTGGAAGTATAAATGAAAAACATTAAATACTTCTGACATTCTGAAATTTTGATTAAATGTTTTTCTTCGAATCAAGGAAAATGAATATGATCATGCATAAATTTGACTTAATTGATTAATCTTGTAGAATAAGTTATATGTAAGTCATCTTAAACTGTTAATTAAAAGTATAAGCTTATTGAAACTGATTCATATTCTCAATACAATGATAGAAGTAAAAATTGTATGAGATTTTTGTTTTATTGCATCTATATTAGTGGAATGCATATATATTGTGCTTAAAATGAAAAGTGCTTACAAAGTGAAAATCTTTGAGAGTTTATTGATCAGTTTGATCACGAGCCTTTTGTACTAGAGCAAATAGGTATGTAAGGATTGTTGTCCTGAAAAAGGATTCTTTAAATCTGGCAACCTAAGGTCCTGATCAGATCTGGAATTGTTGACTGAAAGCTCATTACACGGGTACATTAGAAAGCTCTTGTATGATTCAAGCTTTTCAAACTAACTTTTAAAGAAAATTATCAATATCCACTATTTTGAAAAAAAAAAAAAAATGTTGTTTCATTAATTACAGATATCTTTGAATCGCATATAGTTTCTACCGATATGACTACTGATTTATTGAATCAACATTAGTACTTTTGAAAACGTTTATTTGAGATACATTCTTTTATTCTCCTTGAATTAATCACATTGAGTTCAAAGTTGTGTTTTGATTCATATATAGTAGGAATTGATTCTGGAAATCATTTTTGATGATGTCAGGATAATGGAAGTCTCTGAAAAGAAAATTTAAAAGTATAGTTATACTTAACATCTATTGTCACTATAAGTATATTTTGTATTTTGATTGAATATATTTGAAGTATATTTGTAAGGGGAGAATTAACAATGTCGAAAATAGATTAATATATTTTAGAATACAAATCTTAGTTAATCTGAATTAATGTCCTCTTAAAATCTTGATGAAATAATTTAAAAAGACAAATAAACTATTTTAGATTCAAAGGACAAAATGTTCAAATAGTTTACAATGTTCTCAAGATAATGTTACGTTTAGCATGTGTGTGGTTTTCAGAACGTTTCAGTTGGAAGCATCCGAAAATTGTTTAAGTGTACTAACTAGACGTTATATTAGATAAGGTAACGTGTAAAACTACCTCTAGACAGCGTTTTACTCGTTAGGTTAGTTAACTCAACGAGTTATACTTGAATATTTTGGGTACCTTGATTGAATAAGTTTTATTCAATATTTATTTAATTTCTAAACCCGACTTCTCTTCACGTTGAGTTATACGCCTAAAAAACCCTATTTAAACACTTATTACACGGGCACTTAGGTTATTTGTAAACTTTGTCAAGAAAATCTTTCCCGCCTGTTGCTGTTACAATCTACGACGATGGTCTCCAAGTTCTACAAAGGTCGTGGTAGAGGAAAAGGCAAAAGTAGATGAGATTGCATTTTTGGAACAGTATGCAAAATATTTGGAAAAAGGTGTAGGTTCATCAAATAGAACTCCTATAAACAGTACAAGACTACATGCATTTGAGGAAGAGTATGAGTCAGCTATCCCTACTCCTTTATATTCAAAACAAGTAGAATGAGATATTGCTGTAGACAAAACAAAAGTTGACAGTCTTCGAAAGGCCATTGCAATAGACAGTGCCTTAGAAGAATTAAAGTAGAAAACTTTTATGGTGCAATTTGAAAAGAAAACAACAATACTTGAAAAGGAGAAATAGAAATGTTATAGAAGAAGGAAAGTCAGAAAAATTATGTCTAAGGAAACAAAGTCTATTGAAAAAGGAAAATCAGATCAAAATTTATTTCCAAAGGACAATGTATGTCTAGACATTGTACCTTATTGTGCATCTGATAAGCTCATCAGTTCTAAGCACATTGAAACTGATGAAGATAATGAGACTTTATTTTCCCTTGCTAGAAAGCTTGAGAAGAAATACAAGTCAAATATGAGCTCAAGTTTTTCTATTAGTACAAGTTCTGATGATGCAGAAATTAACAAATTAGAGCATCAGACACTTGACATTGAATAAGTTATTGCAGATATAATTGACAATGTTGAAGTAGTCACAAGTTCACAAGCTGAATTATTTGGAGTAGCAGATATTGAAAATGTTAAGACTCTAGAAGAGCTAAAAGTTAACCAGCCTTCTACAGAATCTATAGAAGCAGAGTTTGAGAATTCATAGCATGAATCAATGGAATTATTTGTTGAACAAAATGAACAATTACAGACAAATACATCGGTTGTAGAATTTGTGGAAAAATTGAACTCTGAACATTCTATAGAGACTGAATAGATGAATGTTGAGCATATTGACAATGTTCCTAACTCTATTGAAGTTGAAGAATCAAGCTTACCTGTGCAGCTTCAAGATAATATTTTGGAAGAGGAACAACATGACATTCATTTTGAAGAAGAGGTTCCTGAAGATGAATTAAACTCTGAATCACGGCTTCAGGTATCACCTTCTTTATGTACAATATTAAACATTCAAGGTAACGTAATTCATTTTAGATCTAAAAAAGCATTGCAGAAATACTATAATCTGATTACATATCAGATTCTGCATGCTCGTCCAATAAAATTCAGACATTTAATGGAAATAAGAGATCTGTTTGAGTTTCAAGGTCTCATTAAATTCTTGCTAGTAGGAACGAAATTGAAGCAATACACAGAGCTTATTGCAGCTTTTTATAGCAATCTGGTTAAGAATGGAAATTTTCTGAAAACTCAAATAAATGAACAAGAGTTTATATTGTCTCCTGAGTTAATTTTTGAAGTTTTAGGATTAAAGAATGGACTATGGTTGATATAAAAGGATTAAGTGCAACTTTATGCTGTCACCCTATATATTTAGAAGAGAATACTAAACTAGTTAGAATTTTGAAAGGAGATTAAATCCAAACCTTAAAGTAGTTAGGAAGGAAATAGTGAAATGGTTAGATAATGACATAATTTATCTGATTTCTGATAGCTCGAGTTAGTCCAATCCATGCAGTCCCCAAGAAATCAAGATTAACAGTTATTAGGAATAAAAGTCAAGACTTGATACCTACTAGAATTCAATCAGGTTGGAGAGTGTGTATAGACTATAGAAAATTGAATGTTGTGATTAGGAAAGATCATTTTCCCTTACCTTTTATGGATCAAATGCTAGAGAAATTAGCAGGGCATGAATATTTTTGTTTCCTAGATGGGTATTCAGGATATAACCAAGTTCTAGTAGCATTAAAGGATCAAAAGAAAACAACTTTCACATGTCCTAATGGAACTTATGCTTTTAAGAGTGTTGGGAATTTTGTTTTGATGATATATGCTTTATTAACGTTTTTAAATAAGTCTAAATAATATTCTCTAAGTATATTTCTCTAAGTATAATAGTTAATAGATTATCGAAAAGTTTCATTTTTATGTCGAATAAGTAAAGATTTCCGAAGAGTTAGATTTTCGATAGTTAAACTTTCGGATAGTTAACGTTTCATTTTTGTCGAATACTCTATGTTAAAAACTCATATAGTTAAGTTATCTACACATGTGTTTTTAATGTTTTAAGTTGTCACGTGTTTTCCATGTGCGTTTAGTAATGAAAAATCGAATAGTTAGATAACTGTTCGAGTTTTTATATGCATGGATAGATAACTATTCGAGTTTTATAAAAGGACTAACGAACAGATAAGTTTCCTTGTTTAGTCACGTGTTTTGCAGGTGCAAGAACTCGAAGAGTTAAAGGATAAGTGTTCGAGTTTTACAGGACTTAAAGGATAAGTGTTCAACTAAATCAAAGACTTAGAAGATATTCTACAAGACTCCAGGAAGATAAAGTTTCAGTGAATCTACGAAGTGGAGATCGTGGAAATTCAAAATGTTAGTGGAGAAAATGGAAATTCAAATAGAAAGTAATTTGGATTAAAGAGAAAATTAGTACGTGGATTATGGATTAAGTGGATGAACATGCTGAACGTGAAAGATAATAGAGTTCGACTACAAATAGAGAGTATGAGCTACATTACAACAGAGGATCCCAATCTCAAAAACCAAGTCTGAATATTCAATCTGGATCCCTAACTAAAAAGTTAAGTTTGAATATTCATATTCTGAAAAATTCTCCAACATCAGAAGAAGTTCAAAATTCCAAGCAATTTCAGAAGGAGCTGCAAATGCAAGAAGTCTGGAAATTCGAAAACTAGAGAAGAAGAGATACAGAAGCTAAGCAAAGAGAAAGAAAGAAGTTGTGTGCATAAAGATCAGGTTTTATACAATTCAAAATTAGTTTTGAATAAGAGCTTTGTTTTTCTATTTGAATTGTATATCAAACATTACTGTATCAAAACCTTCAACAAGGGACTTGAGCTAAAAAGATATTGTAAATTCTGTTTTTAAATAAAGAATAGAATTTCATTTACGAGTGTTTTGTTCTCTTGTTTTATCCGCTAATATTTAATTACTAAAGACACAATTCACCCCCCCTCTTGTGATACAGACGATCCTACAAAGAGGATGCCATTTGGATTATGTAAATGTACCAGCCAACTTTACAAGAAGGCTCGTAAATTTGAATGTTAGAATACCTGATATAATGGAAACAAGAATACGAGTAGCTATAGAATCAGCCGTCAATAGAGAAAGAAAAATCAGGCCAAACAATGAAGTTGCCTTAGAACTTATAAGAAGAAAATCACAACTGTGGTTTATAAGAAAGATAACTACAAAAGTGGCTTATCAACAAGAAAAAGAACAACAATCAGAATCCTCACATCAACAACAACTAAGAGAAGAAGTTGAAATGCCGACTACAATAGCAGAACAAGCAAGACCTTCAATTCCACCACTTAGACCACTAGAAAGGGTGGTACTTATGGGGCCATCTACTGAAGAAGAATTAAGAGAGTTTGAAGAACTAGTTCAAGTTGGGAAAAGCCAAGGAGAATCAAAAGATATGGTAGTAGCTAAAGCACATTTGGTATTTGATGCACTCCACAAAAGAAGGGCTGTAGAAAAGTTGAAGGCCCAATACAAAGTTAAAGTTGAAAAGCATCAAGAAGCCATTGTCATACCTATTACAAAAGAATATGAGGTTAGACCTTCAAGACCGGCAACTGTAGAGAAAGTAAAACAAGAAGAGCTAGGACCTATGACTTGAGGGCCTAAACAGCCCATTTTTGTTGACTTATTATCAAAAGAAGAAGAAGAAGAAGAAGAAGAAGAAGATTAGGCACAACTATTTAGAAGAAGAAAAGGAAAAGAAATAGTGCTTGAGTCTCAAGCAGAAATTAAATCTAAGCCTATAATATTTACAATAGGGCATAAAGAGCTATATTGTTGTGAAAAGTTAAATAAGAAACTTGTCTATTTGGTGATGCTAGAAAACTTGTTTGATATGTTTTTGTGCTTATATTAATCAATTCTTTTAGAAGTAAACAAACAACTTTTCACACAAATTAAATATTAAGTCGAATTTGTATTTTAACTATAAGTGCATAGTGTATATTGTATTTGTGTGCAAGTACAAGTTGATCTCACAGAGATTGAGTAGGAATTGTGTGCTATTTTTCTTTAAATTGGAGTTTATATGTGTTTGTTAAGCACTTCATTAAGTTATAGTTAACTTAACAGACTTAGTTCGTGGAGTTATGACTAACTCAATGGACTAATCTCGTGGATTTAAGTTAACTCCACGAGCCTACCTTTCCAGTTAAATACTACTATTTACAAAGGAATTTGGCCAACTATTGGGTGGTTCCATAGAATGTAAATAACATCAATTAAGCTTTTTAATGTTGGTTAATCTGAAATTTATCATTAAGCAACACTAACATTCAGATACTTCAAAAAGTAACCATTAAAATCTTTAAGTATCTAGGACGAATTAATTTCAATAAACAATAAAACTATTTTCTATTTTCTAAATCAAACAAACATAAAACATTCACAATACTGACAATGATAACATTAATCACGATACAAAACAAACAATAGATAATTAGTTTAATACTTTAATACAAAATGTAAACATAGATAATTAGTTGTTTTTGGTATTTTTGTTTTGATATGTCCCTGAAGATGAGCAAAAGGTAAAATGTAAAAATTTCTATTGATAGTAAAAACTTTCATCAGTACATGTGACGTGATTACACCACTGAAAACTTAATCACTTACAATCTTGCCTCCTCTCTCTATAGAATAGTGAACCAAGAATTGTAAGATGATCTCCTCTTCAGCATACTGGCATCAACTCGAAACCAAGGCTAGAAGCTTTACAATCTCCTGAGATATGAGTCAATGCTGGCTGAAAATGGCTTCCCTTCCTGTGACGCTATTTAGAATGAAAAAGTGCATGATATTTACGATTAAATGATGGTTAATTGCATAATATTTAGCTTATCATATGAGAATTACACCATTATGTTATAATTGCACTATTATATGCTTTAATGAAAGAATTTGCATAACTTTAGGAAATTAACGTTAATTAAGTACATTTCTAAACTATCGGTAAGTTACAAGCTTTGAAATTCTTAAGTCTCCGAATTTTTTGTTATTTCGGAGAGTTATATTTAATGTACTGGACAGTTATGTTTTAAACGCTTAAAGAATATTTTATTATTTCCTAGAGTACACGTGTTGTAACCTTAATGCATGACTTAAGTGAATGTTCCATAAATTATTTATTAACTATTTGAAATGCATCTGGGCATCGGATAGTTAAGTTTGTAAGTATTCGAAATATCTGAACTCATTAAGTTAGAATTATGCACATGTTGAATTTAAATGCTTTATTATGTCACATGAGCTGCATATGTTTAACTCGTTAAGTTATCATAACTATACATGTTGAGTTATGTATTGGATTTTTAGGTGGCACTAGAGAACTTGATTAGTTCCCTAACAACAGTGCCAGAAAACTTGTATTGATTTGTTAACTTCTGTTTTTATGCTTATATCAATAATTACGTTTAGAAGTAAACAATCTTTCACACAAATTAGATTTTAATTCCAATTTGTATTTTTAACTACAAGTGCACAGTGTATATTGTATTTGTGTGTAAGTATAGGTCATTCCCATAGAGATTGAGTAAGAATTGTGTACTATTTTGATTTTTATATTGGAGTTTATATGTGTTCAGTTAAGCACTCTGTTGAGTTACAGTTAACACAACAGACTTAGTTCGTGGAGTTATGGCTAACTCAACGAACTAACCTTATGGACTTAAGTTAACTCCACAAGCTAGTTCTTTTCCAATTAAATACTGCTATTTACAGAGGAATTTGGCCAATCATTGGGCGGTTCCATAGAATGTAAATAACATTAATTAAGCTCTTTAATGTTAGTTAATATTAGATTTATCATTAAGCAACAATAACATTCAGATATTTCAAATAGTAACCATTAAAATCTTTAAGTATCTAGAACAAATCAAGTTCAGTAAATAATAAAACTATTTTCTATTTCCTGAATCAAATAAACATAAAACATTCACAATACTAACAATGATAACATTAATCACGATATAAAACAAACAATACAATACTTAAATACTAAATGTAAACATAGATAATTTGTTGTTTTTGGTATTTTTGTTTTGATATGTTTCTGAAGATGAGCGAACGGTGAAATGTAAAAATCTCTATCGATAGTAAAATCCTCTGTAACTACATGCGACATGATTACACCATTGAAAACTTAATCACTTACAATCTTGCCTCCTCTCCCTATAGAATCGTGAATCCAAAATTGTAAGATGATCTCTTTTTCAATATACTGGCATCAACCCAAAACCAATGCTAGAAGCTTTACAATCTCCTAAGATATGAGTCGGTGCTTGGTGAAAATGACTTTCCTTCTCGCGACGCGATCACTCCTTACAATGGTTGTCAGTCACTATGTTTGACTCAGAATCGACCCGACATCAGGAAAGTATCCTCACAGACCTTCGATGGTTGGTGATTTTGGTGGTGGTGTGGAGCTTCAGGGAACTTCCAACACTTCCTGTAGTTAGCGCGGTTCTCCACCTCTACATACACACTTTCTTCGTCTTTCTCCTTTTCTTTTATATTTCTTTCTATAGTAATTGCTTCTACTTAGATGATCGGTTGGATTTCCTTCATTTATATCAACGATGGTGATTTCTTTTTCACTCTACGAGTGAATTCCTACATGATATGTGTAATCATGGTTTTTCTTCGAATGTCCTATTTCTGCAACTACTACATTGGCATATTAGTCTTCGTTTTAGTTGAACACTTATCCTTTAAGTCCTGTAAAAACTCGAACACTTATCTGTAACTCTTTGAGTTCTTGCACCTGCAAAACATGTAACTGAACATAGAAAACTTATCTGTTCGTTAGTCATTTTATAAAACTCGAATAGTTATCTATCCATGCATATAAAATCTCAAGCAGTTATCTAACTTTTCGATTTTCATTACCAAACGCACATGGAAAACACGTGACTGAACATAAAAAACTTATTTGTTCGTTAGTCATTTTATAATACTCGAACAGTTAGCTATCCATGCATATAAAAACTCAAATAGTTATCTAACTCTTTGATTTTCATTACCGAACACACATGGAAAACACGTGACTAAACATAATGTTAGGATCGATAGGCCCACTAGAGGGGGGGTGAATGGTGAAGGTGTGTAATTTTACTTCTTTTTAATTAAGAATCAATTGATTCTATTAAACAGTGTGTTGAACTAAATTAAATGGATGCACAACAGTAAGAAGAAAATAACACACAGCAATTTTTAGGTGGTTCACCAACTCGGCTAGTCCACCCCCAAGATACACTTGGGCTTCACTAAGTAAACAAGTATTTACAACACTTACTTTTAGGTTGAAGCAAGAACCAACACTTAGAACTTTTAGGTATAAGCTCAATAACCAACCTTTCTTCGAGCTTTCAGGTTGAAGCTCTCAAATAATAGTGAGTTTTTAGGTTGAAACTCACGAACCAACAACTTTAAATTTTTCTATCAGAGATTTGGCACAGGGAGCTTTCTGTAGTGAATCTTTAAGAGTATTCTTGAATGTTGCAGACTTAAGAGTGTATTTGAAATTTTGTGTAGCTCATAGTATAATGTATGATCGTTGTCTCTATCTGATCTTCTCTTTACTCTTCATATTTATACCAAAAGGTATAATGATCATATTTTTCTTCCAACGGATGTATTCTGCTGTACTTGCTAAGAAATCAGACCTAAATATGGTAAGTTACCATTTAGGGAGGTATTTCAAGATACCCTTCTGATTTTCCTAAACTTTCAGATAGTTAGTTGTGTAACTCTCTGAAGGATGTTCGTAACTCATCAAAAAATCACTTAAATCTTTTTACCATGTAGGATTTCAGATTTTTTTGTACAATGAGTTGTCACCCGATCGGATACTTGTAATTGTAACTTACCGAACTATCTTTTGACTGTCGGATAGTTAGCTATAGTAACCCTTCAAAATCCTTCTCTTTAAGTTTCCAACTACTTTTTTATTTTAGCACGTGCATAAAAGAATAACTTAAGTTTTTCGAAAAGATAAGCTTGTAACCTTTTGAAAATTCCTATTTTTTGGATAGTTAGCTTTCTAACTCACCGAAAAATCACTTAAAGCTTCTGTTCTGGAATTTTGCACGTGGGTAATTGAATGACTAAAGTTTCAGATAGTTAACTTTTCTAACTCACCGAAAACTCCTTTAGCTTCCAGATAGTTAACTCCTTAACTCTCCAATCATTCAATACTTTCTTAACTATCCGATCTTTTAACTCTTCGAAGGCTTTGAAAATTGGGATAGTTATTCTTCTAACTGTCTGACGGTATTTCTGCTGCTTTACTCTTTGGATACTTAAGCCTGTAACTCACCGAAAATTAACTTTCTTCTAGATACTTGGCTTGGTAACTATCAGATTTTCTTGTAGTTTTATAGTAGTAATTTCTAAACTACCTGTATCTGTTTATCTGCCTTTTGATCTTTTGTTGCACTATCTTCATTGTGAAATACAATATGTTTCCTCACACTGGTTTTTGCATTATCAAAATACCAGGGTCCTAACAATCTCCCCCTTTTTGATAATGACAAAATCCTTTACATTTATTTACATGTATTTCACTCCCTAGATTGTTTCTATACATTCAGTCACACAGAAACTAAGTAAAGTAAAGATTTACAATGAATATAAAGAAGAGAAGTTAATTCCTCCCCCTAACAGTGTGCTGTCTTCTCCCCCTGTCTGTGTGCTGGGATTTCACTCCCCCTTTTAATACTTCTCCTTCTGTCTATGCTGGAAATACTGTAAGTTTCCATATTCTTCTCCAATTGCCATATTCTTCTCTCTCTTTTTGTCATTATATAAAAAAGGTGACTGATATTTGTACAATTGTAAAACTGATATCTAATATGTCCTACACGAGTACATGTTAGCAGAAAGCAAGCTCCCATATGGTGAGCTTGAGGAATAATAAAAGCATTTAAAGATCATGTAATGAACATATGCCTAGATTTCTTCTAATATAATTAAAGGTTGATTCATTTAAGGGTTTTGTGAAAATATCTGCAAGTTGATTTTCTGTTGGAACAAACTTGAGTGAGATGTTCCCTTTTTCCACATGATCTCTTAGAAAATGGTGTCTGACCTCGATATGCTTGGCTTTAGAATGAAGTACTATATTCTTAGATAAACTTATTGCACTACTATTATCACACAATATAATTGTATTCTGAATTTTCAATTTGTAGTCTGCTAAAGTTTGCTGCATCCAAAGAATTTGAGCACAACACATACCTGCTACAATATATTCAACTTCAGTAGTAGATAATCCAATATAGTTTTGTTTTCTACTGAACCATGAGATTAATGAATTTCCAAGTAGTTGGCATGTGCCACTAGTACTTTTTCTGTGAGATCTGCTGCCTGCATAATCTACATCACTATAGCTTGTTAACATTAGATTGTTGTCAGCTAAGTAGAATAATTTAAAATCTTTGGTGCCTTGTAGATATTTGAAATTTCTTTTGACTAATTTCAGATGAGATTCCTTAGGTGATGCTTGAAATCTAACACATAAGCATACACTAAACATAATATCTAGCCTACTTGCTGAAAGATACAACAAGGATCCAATCATGTCTCTATATTTCTTTTAATCTACTACAACACTTGAATCATCCATTTCAAGTTTAGTGCTTGAACTCATTGGAGTTTCATAACCAAATTTCTTCAACATCTCTTTGTAGTATTTCTCTTGGTTGACAAAGATGCCATTTTGCACTTGATGGATTTGTAAGCCTAAGAAAAACTTCAATTCTCCCATCATGCTCAATTCAAATTTATTTTTCATTAAATTTTGAAATCCATGACAGAGTTTTTCTAACGTGGCTCCAAAACTATATCATCAACATATATCTGTACAATCAAAATGTGCAAATCAAAAGTTTTGATAAACAAAGTGCTGTCCACTTTGCCTATAGAGAAATTATTTTCAGTTAAGAACTTTTTCAATTTCTCATACCAAGCCTTGGGTGCCTGTTTCAGACCATATAAAGCCTTTCTTAGTTTGTAGACATGATCTGGCTTAACTTCATCTTCAAATCCGGGAGGTTGTTTAACAAAAACTTCTTCTTGAATTTCTCCATTTAAAAAGGCACTTTACACATCCATTTGAAACAATTTTATTTTCATACTACTTGCAAAAGCAAGTAACATTCTAATAGATTCTATTCTAGCTACAGGTGCAAAAGTTTCTTCATAGTCAATACCTTCTTGCTGATTATAGCCTTGTGCAACTAGTCGAGCTTTATTTCTAAGTATGTTTCCTTCTTCATCTAATTTGTTTTTGAAAATTCATTTAGTTCCAATGATGGATTTTCCTACAGGTTTTTCCACTAGTTCCTAGACATTATTTTTCTGGAATTGATTTAATTCTTCCTACATAGCCATTGTCTAGTAAGTATCCTTACAAGCTTCATCTACTGATTTTGGCTCTATTTTTGCCATAAATGCACAAAAATTGCAAATATTTTGTGCTTTGCTTCGAGTTTGTACCCCTTTAGTTATATTTCCAATTATTTGTTCCATGGGGTGGTCAGATTTGAACTTCCAACTATTATGATTCTGATATGAAGCTTGGGATTTGAGTTTTTTCTTGCAGTTATCTTTTTCAAAACTTTCATTATCACTTTCACTATGAATCTTCAAATTTCTAAAATTCTGTAGCAATTCTTCATGAAACTAAACATTTATGCTTTCTTCTACTCTTCTATCTTTGGCAAAGTATACTCTGTATGCTTTGCTTCTGGATGAATATCCAACAAATATAGTAGGTTTAGATTTTGCATCAAACTTGTCTTTAGCATTTCCAATATTTATTACAAAGCATTTGCATCCGAAAGTCTTAAAATGACCAACATTTGGAGTCTTATCAAACCAAAGCTCAAAAGGAGTTTTATTCTTCGAAGATCTAATATGAGTCCTGTTGGAGATGTGACAAGTTGTACCTAAGCTTCAGCCCAAAGAAATTTTGGCAAATTAGTTGCATTCAACATAGTTCTAGCCATTTTTTGCAATATTCTATTTTTCCTTTCCACAACTACATTTTGAGTTGGAGTTCTAGGACAGGAGAATTCATACAGGATTCCAAATGCATTGCAAAGATTTTCAAATTCATAGTTTTCAAATTCTCCTCCATGATCACTTCTGATTTTCTTCACAATTAGTTCCTTCTGATTTTGAACTCTTATGCAGAAGTTTCTGAACTCATTACAAGTCTCATTTTTATGTGTCAAAAATATTACCCAAGTTAATCTAGAGAAATCATCAACACTAACAAAGGTATATTTTCGACCCCTAAGACTTGATACTTAAGATGGGCCAAACAAATCCAAATGTAACAGTTCCATTGGCCTTTTGGTGGTAAATTCATTTTTGCTATGAAGAGAAGTTCTCTTCTACTTGCCTAGCATACAATCACTACACACCCTATCTTTCTTAAATGTAAGTTTAGGTAGTCCCTTGACAAGATCACCCTTAGATAACTTTCTGAGAGTCTTCATACTGACGTGACCAAGTCTTTTATGCCACAACCAATCATCTTCACTAGATGCTACCAAACAGGAATTACTTGCAGAATTTTCACATGGAAAGTTTAGAGTATAAATTGAGCAATTTCTATCACCAGTAAATTTTATTTCATTTGAAGCTAAATCAATAATATGACAATTCTCAACAGTAAATGTGACTATGTAGCCTTTATCACATAATTGTCCTACACTTAATAAATTCTGTTTAAGACCATTGACATGCAAGACATTCTCAATTCTACTATTTTCAGATGTAATATTTCCTATTGCAGTTATTTTACACTTTTCATTATTTCCAAATTTAATAGATCTTGAACTTAAGCATTTGACTAAATCAAGAAATCTTTTCTTACCTGTCATGTGCTTTGAACATCCACAATCCATTTTGTTGTACGTGATTGGAGCTCCTTGTCATCCTGCAATTTATACAAAAATTAAGGCTTTTGGTACCCAAATCTTCTTGGGTCTACTAGAGTTAGTCCTTAAAACATTAAATTTGTTGCCTCTTGGCAGCCACATATGACCCGATCTTCTTCTGATAGCAAACACAGTGGTGTCATCTCTATAAGATCTAATCAATCCACCACAATAAGGTACTTCCTATGGTGTAGCATACCCTAGGCCATATTTACTTCCATTAGGTCGTTGAGATCCTATCATTTTATTTAGTCCTTTTTGACTTTGAGTGAATTTACATATGGTATTTTTCAGATCAGATATTGTAGTTAATAAGTTTTTATTTTCTTCTTTTAATTCATAGTTATCACAACAATATTCATCCAAGTTAGATTTCAGATTTCTCTTTTCAACTACAGCTGTTTCTAATTTAGCAAGGGAATCTTCTAAACAATTATTCAACCTTTTAATTTCTTTCTTAAATTCTCTACATTAAACATATAGATTATCTACAGTAGACAGAAGACTACTAATATCTAATTCATCATGCTCGTTTTCCAAGCTAAAGGAAGAAGTGGAACATACCTCTTGAGCTACAAAGCACACATTGGCTGTAGCTTCACTTTTAGAGTTTGAAGAGCTGTCTGATGAACTACTATCATCCCAAGTAGCTTTGAGAGCCATTTTCTTTTTGTTCTTCTACCTTTTCTTCCTTTCCGATTGCTCTTCCTCTGTTTGCCATGGACAAAAGGTCTATATGTGTCCTTGCCTTTTGCATTTGAAGCATGTGGGAATAGTTCTTTTGGAGGAGCTGGTCTTATTCTTTTTCTTCATGAACTTCCTGACATTCCTTGCCAGCAACATGATCTCATCATCATCTAAACTTAGAGCTTCTTCAGTTGAAGGAAATGCAATTTCCTTTTTCTTTTCAACTGTTCCCTCCTGTTCCTTCCAGTCTTTCATTTGAACTTCGTGGGCTAGAAGATTGCCCAACAGTTCTTCAACTGTGTAATTATTGAGATCCTTGGAATCTTGGATAAAGGTAGATTTCTGTTTTCACTCGACAATTAAACTTCTCAAGATCTTCTGTACCTGTTCACGAGAAGAAAATTCCTTTCCTAGGCCTTTTAGACTGTTAATAATTTCAGTAAATCTTGAAAACATTTCAATTATGTTTTCATTATCATCCATTTTAAACAGTTCTAGTTTTCTCAATAGAATGTTAATTTTAGTATCATTCACTTGGCTTGTACCTTCGTGAGTCACTTAAAGGATTTTCCAAGCCTCATGTGTAGACTTACATGTAGAAACTTTGTTATATTGTTCAGCAATTAGTGCACAGTATATAACATTCAGCCCTCTAGCGTCCAACTAGATGATTCTCTCATCCTCCTTAGACTAGTTCATAACATCACTGGTTGGAAGTGTAGTTCCAAGAACAACAATCTTCTGGAGTTTTACATCAGAACTCCTAAGGAAACACTCTATTCTATTCTTCCAATAGTTATAATTGGAACCATTGAATAGAGGAGGTCTGTGGATGTTTTGTCCCTCAGCAAATTGAGTCATAAATCCAGATGGTTAAATCTTATAATGGATTAACCAAGCTTTGATACCAATTGTTAGATCAATAGGCTCATCAAAGGGGGGGTGAATGGTGAAGGTGTGTAATTTTACTTCTTTTTAATTAAGAATCAGTTGATTCTATTAAATAGTGCATTAAACTAAATTAAATGGATGCACAACAGTAAGAAGAAAATAACATAGTAATTTTTAGGTGATTCACCAACTCGGCTAGTCCACCCCCAAGATACACTTGGGCTTCACTAAGTAGACAAGTACTTACAACACTTGCTTTCAGGTTGAAGCAAGAACCAACACTTAGAGCTTTCAGGTATAAGCTCAATAACCAACCTTTCTTCGAGCTTTCAGGTTGAAGCTCTCAACCAATAGTGAGTTTTCAGGTTGAAACTCACGAACCAACAACTTTAAACTTTTCTATCAGAGATTTGGCACAGGGAGCTTTTCTGTAGTGAATCTTTAAGAGTATTCTTGAATGTTGTAGACTGGAGAGTGTATCTGAAATTTTGTGTAGCTCACAGTATAATGTATGATTGTTGTCTCTATCTGATCTTCTCTTTACTCTTCATATTTATACCAAAAGGTATAACAATCATATTTTTCTTCCAACGGATGTATTCTACTGTACTTGCTAAGAAATCAGACCTAAATATGGTAAGTTACCATTCAGGGAGGTATTTCAAGATACCCTCTCAATTTTCTCAAACTTTAGGATAGTTAGCTGTGTAACTCTTTGAAGGATGTTTGTAACTCACCGAAAAATCACTTAAATCTTTCTGCTATGCAAGATTTCAGATCATACAATGAGTTGTCACCTGATCAGATACTTGTAACTATAACTTACCGAACTGTCCTTTGATTGTCGGATAGTTAGCTATAGTAACCCTCCAAAATCCTTCTCTTTAAGTTTCCAACTACTTTCTTATTTTAGCACGTGCATAAAAGAATAACTTAAGTTTTTTGGAAAGATAAGTCTGTAACCTTTTGGAAATTCCTGTTTTTCAGATAGTTAGCTTTCTAACTCACCGAAAAATCACTTAAAGCTTCTGTTCTGGAATTTTGCATGTGGGTAATTGAATGACTAAAGTTTCAGATGGTTAATTTTTCTAACTCACCGATAACTCCTTTAGCTTCCAGATAGTTAACTCCTTAACTCTTCGATCATTCAATACTTTCTTAACTGTCCGATCTTTTAACTCTTCAAAGGCTTTGAAAATTCAGATAGTTATTCTTCTAACTGTCCGATGGTATTTCTACTGTTTTACTCTTTGGATACTTAAGCCTATAACTCATCGAAAATTAACTTTCTTCTAGATACTTGGCTTGGTAACTATCTGATTTTCTTGTAGCTTTATAGCAATAATTTCTAAACTACCTGTATCTGTTTAGCTACCTTCTGATCTTTTACTGCACTATCTTCATTGTGAAATACAATATGTTTCCTTACATAGGTTTTTGCATTATCAAAATACTAGGGTCCTAACACATAAAACATTAAAAACACGTGTAGATAAGTTAACTATACGAGTTCAAATGTTTCAGATACTTGCAAACTATTAGGTATTTAATTTTGATGATATATGCTTTATTAACGTTTTTAGATAAGTCTACATAATATTCTCTAAGTATAATCGTTAAAAGATTATCAGAAAGTTTCATTTTTTTGTTGGATAAATTAAAGATTTCTGAAGAGTTGGATTTGCAATAGTTAATGTTTCGGATAGTTAATGTTTCATTTTTGTCGAATACTTTATATTAAAAACTTGTATAGTTAAGTTATCTGCACATGTGTTTTTAATGTTTTAAGTTGTCACGTGTTTTCCATGTGCGTTCGGTAATGAAAAATCGAATAGTTAGATAATTGCTCGAGTTTTTATACGCATGGATAGATAACTGTTCGAGTTTTATAAAAGGACTACCGAACAGATAAGTTTCTTTGTTTAGTCACGTGTTTTGCAAGTGCAAAAACTTGAAGATTTAAAGGATAAGTGTTCGAGTTTTTACGGGACTTAAAGGATAAATGTTAGACTAAATTGAAGACTTATAAGATATTCTACAAGACTCTAGGAAGATAAAATTCTCGATATATCTACGAGTGGAGATCGTGGAAATTTAAGATGATTATGGAGAAAGTGGAAACTCAAAAAGATAGTAATTTGGATTAAAGAGAAAATTAGTACGTGGATTATGGATTATGGATTGTGGATCAAGTGGATGAACATGTTGAACATGAAAGACAACAGAGTTCGACTACAAATAGAGAGTATGAGCTACATTACAATAGGGGATCCCAATCTCAAAAACCAAGTCTAAATATTCAATCTGGATCCCTAACTGAAAAGTTAAGTTTGAATATTCATATTCTGAAAAGTTCTCCAACATCAGAAGAAGTTCAAAATTCTAAGCAATTTCAGAAAAGGAGTTGAAAACGTAAGAAGTCTGGAAATTCGACAACTGGAGAAGAAGAGATACAAAAGCTGAGCAAAGAGAAAGAAAGAAGCTGTGTGCATGAAGATCAGGTTTTATACAATTCAAAATTAGTTTTGAATAAGAGCTTTGTTTTCCTATTTGAATTGTATATTGAACATTACTATATCAAAACCGTCAAGAAGGGAATTGAGTTGAAAAGATATTGTAAATTCTATCTTGAAATAAAAGAATAGAATTTCATTTACGAGTGTTTTATGCTCTTGTTTTATCCGCTAGTATTTAATTACTAAAGACACAATTCACCCCCCTCTTGTGATATAAACGATCCTACAACTGGTATCAGAGCATTTTTTCACTTACTTTTGTCAGATTTACTATGCTCTACTACAACTGGTATCAGAGCATTATTATCATAATTAAGAGCTTTCATTTCTCTATTTAGGAATCAGTTTTTCCTATCATTTTCTTAGGATTATCTATTTAAAATGGATAATACTAAAATCTTAGTTATGACTGAAGGATAGACCACTAATCGTCCTCCTATGCTCGAAGGTAGCAATTATGGTTACTAGAAATATAGGATGAAAGTATTCTTTCAGTCAATCGATTTCAAATTATGGCATATAATTAGCAATCCTATAGTGTTAGTTACGACTCCATATGATACTTAGACTTTTGATGAAAAGGAGCGAATGACACTGAATGCTAAAGGTTTAAACATCTTGTTTTGTGCTTTATCTCATGATCAATTTAATAAAGTTTCTACATATCAAACTGCATATGAGATATGGTATGTATTAGAAGTTGCCAATGAAGGTACTAACCAGGTCAAGGAATCTAAGATTAATATGTTAGTACATAAATATGAGCTTTTTAAAATGCACAAAAATGAATGTATCTCTGACATGTTTTCCCGTTTTCTTGAGATTGTAAATTCATTAAAATCTTTAGGCAAGAAATTCGAGGAAGAATACTTGGTAAGAAAGATCCTTAAATCTTTAACTAAAATTTGGGCTCAAAAGACAACATCTATTGAAGAGTCCAAAGATTTAAATACATATACTCTCGATGATCTCATAGGAAATCTGACAGCCTATGAAGTACAACATTTAGATCCAAAAGGGAAAAATCTTAGAAGGGATCTGGCTTTTGAGGCTGATAAAGTCTCAGAAGTCACTAGTGATTCTAACGATGGTTTACTGTTGTTGACTAGAAAATTTAGAAATTTGTTGAAGAAATACAGGAACTTCTAGTCAGGAAAGACATCTGGAGATATGGAGAAGAAGTCATTCACGAAAAACAAAATCACATGCTACAAGTGCAACAAATTGGGTCACTTTCAAACTGATTGTCCGCTCAACCAAGATAAGAAGAATTCGAGGAGGAATTTTAGGAGTAAGAAATTCAGAAAGAGAAGGGCACTTAAAGTGACATGGGATGATTCTTCAGCTTCACAAAGTGAAGAAACAAAGGATTCAACATCAGACAATGAATCCTCATCAACATCAGATTCAGAAGAAAATCTGGCAAACGTATGCTTCATGGCAAAATCCAGTGAGGTATCCTTTGATCAAAATGCTAACTTTGATAATTTTGATGGATTACTTGTTCAATACAATAGACTAGCTAGAAAATATAAGAAAGTAAAAATAGAAGGAAAGAATACTAGGAAAATGCTAGATGAATCTGAAAATAAGGTTGTTTTTCTGAACTCTACATTGAATAAATTTAAAGAAGAAAATCAAAGGCATGCATAGGAAATTTTAAAGTTTACTGCAATAGAAAGAAAATTGCATGCTAATTGTAAAAATTTAATTGCTGATAAGAAGAAAATGATCTATGAAATTGAAAAACTGGAACTGACTATTACTGATTTAAATTCAGAAATTGATATGCTAAAGATTAAGATCTGCGATCAAAAGACCATATTAAGTAAATGGAATAATAGTCAAACTATAACAAATGGACTTAGTAGTAAAATATCAAATATAGAAAAACATAGTATTGGTTTACACGATGCATCTTCTAAAAATTATATATTGCATGATAGTACTACTAAAAATAATGTCTTTATTTCCAATACTAAGAATAGTAAGAGAAAAACTATTCTGTATGTAATTAAAAAGGGAGAAAAATATGTGCAAGTTGATAAAATGCAGCATATAAATGATAGCATACGATGCAAGAATGTCAAAAGAAATTTTCAGAAAAATCAAGCTAAGTCATTTGAGAATCTTAATATTCTTGATCAATTTTCTTCATATTTAAAGAATATCGGATATTGGAAATCAAATAATGTTAGAAATGAAAATTTCAACTTTGGTTTACATAGAGATAAATGTTTTGAAAATTATAACAATAAGAGAAAGAAACGAAAAATTAATTATCAGAAAATAGATAAGTTGAAGTCTAAAAATACAGATTATTTTGATATGACTCTCTCTAAAATTCTTGGGCCCACTCAAAAATGGGTTCCAAGAGATAAAATCTCTTTTTGACTGTTTTGTAGGTACACAAATCAAAATAGATAATGGACAGTGGAGCATCTAGCCACATGACTGGAGATATATGATTACTTACAGAAATAACAAAGACCAAGAATGGACAAGTTACCTTTGGAAATAAAAGTAAAACAAATATCCTTAGGTCTGGCAAGGTTCAGGTAACTAAGAAATGCTTTATAAATGATGCCTTATTAGTGGAAAACTTAGGTTTTAATTTATTGAGTGTTCCTGTTTTAAGGAAGTTTTATAGAGTAATTTTTGAAAAAGATTCCTGTAAAATTATGGACATGTCTACAAACGAAATTTTATTCACTACATACAAGAAAAGATCCGTTTGTATTCTGAATTTGCCTTTTGATATTATTAAAGACAATGCTTGCTTAATTGCAAAATCGGATGAAGTCATTTTATGGCATAGAAGGCTAGGACACTCAAATTTAAAATTATTACAAAAGCTGTCTAAAAAGAATCTAGTTAGAGGTTTACCTAGTATTAAGTACTCAAAAGAGTTTATGTGTGATGCATGTCAACTAGGTAAATTACATAAAACATCCTTTAAAAGTTTAAATGAAATAACAAGCAAAAGAGTATTAGAACTAGTGCATATGGATTTATTTGGACCTACTAGGACAACCAGTCTAGGAGGTAAACATTATGCTTTTGTACTAGTTGATGACTATTCTAGATTTACTTGGGTCTATTTTCTAGCTAATAAAACTGAAGTTTTTGAAATATTTAAGATATTCTGTAATGAAGTTCAGAATGAGAAAAATGTTAGAATTCAAAAACTTAGGAGTGATCATGGTACAGAATTTGATAATGATCAAATGAACACCTTTTGTGAAGAATTAGGCATAGATCATAGGTACTCATTTCCAAGAGCTCCTTCACAAAATGGGATAGTAGAACGTAAAAACAGATCACTTCAGGAAATGTCCAGAACCATGTTAAATGAGAATAAGTTACCCCTATTTCTCTAGGTAGAAGTAGTTCATATAGCATGCTATGTTATAAATAGAGTACATCTAAGACAAATTTAAGATAAAACTCCTTATGAGATATGGTATAACAGGGTTCCCAAAATAAGTTATTTAAAACCCTTTGGCTGTAAGTGTTTTATTTTAAACACTAAGGAATGAAGAGACAAATTTAAAGCCAAATCAGATGAAGGTATTTTTATTGGTTATTCCATTAGAAGTAAAGCATATAGAGTTTATAATAAATCAACAAAAACCATTGAGGAAACCCTACATGTAAAATTTCATGAAAATTCTCATTTGGATGTTAAACATGCTGAAAACTTTGATTCAAAAATTCTCCTAGAAATGGTATCAAATGATGTTGACAAAGAAATTGAGAGATTATTTGACGGAATAAGAAATATAAACTTAAATGACGAAAATTTAGAATAAAATAATGTCATACCTATAGAAAATATGGAACAACATAGAAATTGGCGTTATGCTTCATCTCATCCTATCGATTAGATAATAGGCGATCCTAATCAAGGAGTTAGGACTAGGTCATCAGTAGTCAACATCTGTGGTTCTTATTCATTTGTTTCTTTACTAGAACCTAAGAAAATTGAAGATGCTTTAGAAGATGAATTTTGGTATTTAGCTATGTAGGATGAGCTAAATCAATTTATAAGAAATGAGGTATGGGATCTAGTTCCACCACCTGAAAATTAGTCTATAATTAGAACAAGGTAGGTATTTAGAAACAAAGTAGATCAAGATGGACATATAGTTAAAAATAAAGCTAGATTAGTTGCTCAAGGTTACAAGCAAGAGGAAGGAATTGACTATGATGAAACATTTGCTCCTGTTGCTAGACTATAATCAATACGAATTTTGTTAGCATATGCTTGTTATATGGATTTCAAATTATTTCAAATGGATGTTAAGACTGCTTTTTTAAATGGATATATAAAAGAAGAAGTGTATGTAAAACAACCTCCAGATTTTGAAGATTCAAAACATCCTAAGTATGTTTATAAGCTTAAGAAGGCACTATATGGCCTTAAACAAGCTCCTAGGTCTTGGTATGAAAGATTATCTAAATTTCTTATAGAAAAATGGTATTCTATGGGAAAGGCAGATCACACTCTTTTTATCAAGAAGATCGAAAAAGATATATTGGTAGTTCAAATCTATGTAGATGACATCATATTTGGAGCAACAAATGATAAATTAGTTGAGTCCTTTTCGAAAGACATGACTAATCAATTTGAAATGAGTATGATGGGTGAACTATCATTTTTCCTAGGCTTACAAATTAAGCAATTAGATTAGGGTACTTTTATTTCACAAGAAAAATATACTCAAGATTTATTAAAGAGGTTTGGTTTAGACAACACTAAAACAAAGAATACACCAATGAGTACTATCACCAAGTTGGATAAAGATGACTCTAGAAAAACTGTAGATGTAAAACAATATAGAAGTATGATTGGTTCATTACTTTATTTAACAGCTAGCCGACTAGATATTATGTTTAGTGTGTGTACTTGTGCTAGATATCAATCTAATCCTAAGGAATCACACCTACTTGCTGTTAAACGAATTTTTAAATATCTATTAGGAACCATCAATTTCGGCTTGTTTTACTTTAAACACAGTTCTTTAAACTTAGTAGGTTATAGTGATGCTGATTTCGTGGGATGTAAGTCTGAAAGAAAAAGCACTAGTGGCACTTGTCAATTATTTGGAAATTCTTTAGTGTCATGGTTTAGCAAAAACCAAAATTGTGTAGCATTATCTACAACTGAAGCTGAATATATAGCTGCCGCACTTTGGTGTGCTCAAATCCTGTGGATCAGACAAACTTTAAAAGATTTTAATTTAGACTATGAACCAACTAAGATTTTCTGTGATAGTAGTTCTACAATAAGTTTATCTAAAAATCCTATCTTACATTCACGAGCAAAACATATAGAAGTTTGACATCATTTTCTAAGGGATAATGTTATGAAAGGAAAAATAGTATTAAATTTTGTTCCTACTATAGAACAATTAGCAGATCTATTTACAAAACCCTTAGATGAAAATACTTTCTCAAAATTACGACTAGAACTTGGTATCTGTAGGTTATCTGATATTTAAATGGTCCTATTCATTGTATTTTGGTTTGTTATAAAGGTAGTTTTAGAATTTAATGTTTTTATTATTAAAAAAATATATATATATCTATTTTCGAGTTACAGTTTTCTGGTAGTTAAGAATTTATGAAATTCTGATTTTTATTGAAGTCAATTTATTTAAGAAAAATTCAGAAAAGATTACTTAAGGACATTTAAATTGATTCAATATGAGTGCCAACTATATTTTTGTTACTTATGTATATGCTATTACAGAGATTTCAACAGGAAAATACATAGAAAGTATGTACTTTTTATTAAAGGAAAGTTATTAACATTCTATTAGAAAAATTAAGTCTTGCGGTTGCCTCTAATTTAATTTACTTTCGTGTTTTATTTTTTGTTTGTTTTTGTCTGTAATTACTTGAGTAATTAAGTCCGTTGGGGGATCTTAAACCTTAGTCACTTAAACCAACTAGTTTGGGATGTGCTGACTGAAAACTCATTTTGCAAGTAATTCAGATTACAATTAAAAATTTAAAAAAAAAATTACTTATTCTCACTTGTCATTGAGTAACTAGTTATCTTTCCCCTAAGTAAGGGATTGTGATCACATAAAAAGATGATATTGTGGGAGGTAATACATAATATATATATATGAATATAAACAAAAAAAAAGGGGGCAATGTACTCAAGCTTCATTTATCTTTCAAGGTGTTATAACAATCCTGTCATAATCTGTGCATATAATCCTTGTTATTTTTTTGTTATTATCTACTCTTTACACATAATGTACGATATTTATTGTCTTAAGTTTGTGTACTCATTATTGAATTCTTTTAAGTTCTTGAAGGTATATCTCTATGAATTTTCTTTTGTAAACTGAATAAGATAAAAGCCAGAAAGTCTAAATTGTTAACTCTACTACTTATTTCTGTATTTAATTCAAATTAAAAAAAAAGAAAAAGGAGAGACTCAAATCTATTTAAGGCTTAGCATCCTCTTTAAGTAAGCTATTTGACCTTTTAATGCCAAATCTACTTAGGGCTTGGCAACCAAGTTTAAGTACGCTATTTGACCTTTAACTAAAGGGATCCTTTTTGGTTCCAAGGTAATGTAGCAATTTCTATTTCTACATCTATTTCAATATACTCCTCTTCCCACTTCCATTCATTTATGTCTTCCATAATCCATATTTGAAATTTCATCAATTCATCCCACCATTTTATCAGACATAAAGTAGGATCATCTTCTTCATTATACCACATTCCTATTTGAATTTCATTAAATTCTGCAGATGGTGGTTTAGCTATTTCACTCGGTACAGGTAAAATTTCTATATAATCTTCATAACTGTCTATGCTCACTATGTATAAATCAGATTTATATGCTATTGATATCTCTCTGATTAAATAGATATATCCATCAAGTATGACATGTGTTTGGTTAATTAATGATTTTTGTCCTAGATATATCATAATATTTTCATTCCAAGATCTGTTCAGAAAATTATACACACTTAAGCGTAAATCTTCACCCCAATTTCTTGTAGGTCTCCAATAATATAATTTTTCAGGAATTGCAGAATTTTTATCAAAAAATATTCAAGCTGACCCACAATTTACAGTTGGTGCTTCAAATCTATTAGGTCTTCCTATATTCCATTCTTCTCTTATTATAGGATTTCTTATCAAAATATCAAGTAATAATAAACTTGCATACCTTGGTCTCGTCTTGTATATGATTAATCCTTCATCTATCCCCATAATATGATTTATTCCTTCTAATGCATTGGGTGGAATTCCGGTAGTTTCTTCCATAGTTAGATATTCATGGGTATTTGAACTACGATTAAATGACCTCCATATGAATCCTTCTCTAATCTTAGTCATTTTTGCAGCTGTAGTCCCTGAAAATATTTTTCTTCAATACAATCTTTAATTTCCTTTGATACACAACACAGCCTGCACAGATCTTTAGCTGACAAGTTACTTAGTACTTCCCTTAGTGCATCCCCTGGTAATTGCATCAATTCCATTTGTCGATTTTGTAAAACATAAACAAAAATTTAGTAGAGACAAAAATTAACCTAACTACTGCACACCCTCGTGGAGTTAAGGTATAGCTCAACGGACTAAGTTCGTTGAGTTAAAAATTAACTCTACAATACTAATAACTAAAAATAAAAAACATATATACATACAGATAGTTGCTTTAGATATGCTGCTTTATTCAGCTGCCCTCCTAGAAGAGGTATCAATTTCATTAACCATGCTATTGACAGGATTAGGTATAGCTTGTATTGGTAATCCTCTAGTAGGTCTAACTTCCATTGGTTCCTTTTGTCTAAGTGATATATTTCTATTCTGATTTTGAATTGCAACATTTCCAAATATAAATTCTAGACGATTGTTTACTTGTTGGATTATCTTTTCTAATTTTTCTATTCTAGCTCCTTGTTCAATTAATACTTCATAACTTATGTTCTTCTCATTTATATTTTCTCCTCCTTGGAAATTGTTGTTTCTCCAAGATAAATTCGGGTGATTTCTCCAATTAGGATGATAAGAATTTCCCAAGTTATCTCTCTGGTTTCTAGCATAAATAATATCTAAGTCATTTATGTTTGCATTCTTTTCTACTAGCTTTTGATTTAGTGATAACTCTTCTATTTTCTTTGTTAATTCATTTAATTTCACCTCAAGCATAGTATTGGAATTTATTTCATGCATTTCTCTTGGCATTATTCTTTTATCTGCAATAGCTTCAGCCAAATTTTCCCATTGTGCAGTTCTTTTTGCAAAGTTTTCTAAATATGCCCATGCTTCTTCACTACACAATTTTAAAAATTCATTTTGACAAGTAGATTCTAATAAATATTTCATTGAAACATCTATGCCTTCATAAATTATACCTATTAATTGTGCTTTACTCATTGCATGATGTGGACATTGAGTTAGTAAATCTTTAAATCTTTCAAAATATTTCCAGAATGATTCACCCTATTTTTGGCTACACATTAATATTTCTTTCTTCTTTTTAATCGTTTGATGTGTTGGATAATATTTTTCCAAAAAATTCAATCCATGTAGAAATTGAATCAGGCGATAGAGTATATAACCATTCTTTTAGCTGTGTCTTTTAAGAAAAAAGGATATATCTAAGTTTAATAGCATCTATACTCATGTTCGGCATTTTCATCATTTGACAAACTTCGTTAAATTCTCTAAGGAAATAATAGGCATCCTCTCTTTCTAATCCATGAAAATGTGGTAATTAACTAATATAATTAGATTTCAGTTCAAACCTATCTCCCTCAAAGTTTGGTAATCGAATACATGAAGGTTCATCAATTAATTCAGGATACAGAATCTCTCCTAATGGTTTTTCTATTGGAATAGCCATCTCTACGTTCTCCTTGAAAGAAAGGTTAGCTACACCTCAAAGAATTTCGTTAAAGTTCAGTTCAGAAAATTTTTTAGTACTTCTCTACAATGAAAATTCCTAGGTAGGTGTTCTTACTAATCGTTTAGTGCTTAGAGAATGAGTCCATGTGCTCATAAATAAATAGCAGAAGATTAATTACATACCAGTCTGAAGCTTTCCATTCTATAAATATTTGTTGTCAAATGAAGTTGAATCAGCTACTTCTTCCAATTCCTCCAACGACTTCTCCTTTCTTTTAAAAGTGCTGGTAACTCATAAATAACATTCTGTTTTATATATATACTGCACATCCATAAAGTGAATAAATCTCGTTGCAAGAACATGTCTTGCAATGTGCATCGTGGTTCCTATTTATATGGGTACGTGTACCACTACTAATTTCAAATTTTGGTAACCGCTAAATCAACGAAGCTTCGTTCGTGGTTAAAAGAATAACCTTTCTGCTTAATCCACGAACTAACCTCGTTGAGTTACAGAAAACTCAACAGAACATAGTCGGTTACTGTTGCTAAGTCCACGGACTAACTTCGTTGAGTTACAGATAACTTAACAGAGTGACTTTATATTATATTACTGACCTCGTGGAGTTACGGTTAACTAAATGGACTAAGTTCGTTGAGTTAACACTTGGCAACTTCTAAGTTTTACTCTCGTAAGTTCCTTTCTGTTTTTTTTTTTTTTTATTCTGCTAACTGAAATAAAGTTAAATCTATGTCATTAATGCATCATTTTGATTAAAATTCATTTAAATCTAAATCTTATATAAAGATTTAACTTGTATGTCATTTTATGTTATGCAGAATTTACATTTTACCTTATAACATGCAGAAATTTTTAAGCAGTTATCCTGTCATTCAGCAAATTGTAAATCGGTTACATATTCATTCATAAATTTTCACAATATCATAATATTCAATAATTTCCATTCATTTCACATTCAAAACACGTATGAAAATTGCATCTGAAAAATTTACATTCATTAATATGAATCAATTACAATACAAGTACATCATACAATTTCTTACAATTTTACATAAGTAGACGAACAATACAATTTAATCTCTATGCCTAAGTTCATCTACTTCCTTTTGGAGTTTTTCTAATTGAAGTTCTAATTAATTAATCCTCTCTACAGCTCCTGTAATTCCTTTAGAAGGTACTGCTAGTTCTGTAGCTACAAAATTTCTATATTCTTTCACTGAAATGGTTCTTGATCTGATCCTTTTTGATGTCCATTTAGTGAAATCAATACAGTCCACCATCAATAGTGGAATCAAATCTCCATAAAATAATTTCTTCTTCATTGTTTTCAGCTTGGAGACAAAAACTATAGACCAATTTATTTGGATCTTATTTACAACTGCATATGTGGCCCACTTGACAAATTGACTTAATTCTATGTCATGGCCTTGTCGTTGGTAGACATTCTTAATCAGAATGTTAGCTACCATGTGTGCTTTACCATTTAAATGCTTCAATCTATTTAATAATGGCACACCAGGATTGATAGCTAAACAATCCTTAATTTGCTGTTCAGTCCATTCAATTGTAGTTGTATCTTCCAAAATTTTTGTTCCTTCATTCTTTAAGCCAAATATGTTGTGGAGAAGCTCTGGTATTATCTGTACATCAGCTTCCTCCACATTTGAAATTAATCCTCCTTCTCTTTCTCTCAAATTTGCATAGAAACAGGGCACTAAATTTTCATATACTACATGCCCTCTTTCTTGAGATATAAATTGCAGTAGACCTTGGAATTCAAATAATTCTTTGATTTCTTGCATTCCATCCCAATTTACTGGTCTACTGTAAATAATGTCGTAACCCCTTATTTCTTGATATTTGGTATAAGCTTCCTGACTACAAAAATGTACTTCATTCAAAATTGTTGTTTTAGTCAGGTCAGGAAGGTGACTTTGTTGCTCCTAAGGGGTTTGTTCTTGATCTTCCTCTAGCATAGACTGCATTTGGACATTCTCTTCAGATTCCTGGATTTTTGCTTTTGCTTCTATTTGTGGTGGTGAGCCGGTAGAACTCTCCACTCTGTCTTGAATTCTCTCCATAAATTGTTGAAGAGTTTCTTATTCTTCAATCGAATCTATGAAATTATTTTTGTCCAAATAGCTTCTTTCAGCCTCTTCATTTTCTTCACTTTCTTGCTCCTACAGACTACCAATCTGTTCTATTACTATTCTTTCTGATTCTGTAACAGATTGGGATGGAGTCACGGGCAATTCAGTTTCTGCCCTAATTTCTGTTTCTTCTTGTACAGGCTGTAGACTAATTTCAGCCTGATTTTTTTCTTTTCATTGCTCCTCTTACTCCTTCTCAAAATCAGATAGTAAGTTAATAAAAATCTGCTCCACAGGCCCTGTAAAAATTGGTATTTCAGATTTAATTTCCTCATATTCAAGCACTTTTTCTTTTCCTTTCTTTTTTCTGATTAGTTGTGCCTGTTCTTCCTCTTCATCTTCTGAAATTAAATCTATAAAAGTAGTTTCTGCAAGCCTTCGAGCCACAGGTACTGGCTCTTCTTGTTTAACTTTTCCTATAATTAGTAGTCTCGAAGGACCAGCTTCATCTCCTTTTGCAACAGGTTTGGCAGTAGTTCTAGCAGTAGCTTCGTGATGCTGTTCCAATTTGATTTTATATTGGGCTTTCAACTTTTCTGCAGCCCTCTTTTTGTAAAGTGCATCAAACACTAGGTGTGCTTTGGCCACTGCCAAATCTTCTGATTCTCCTTAGTTCTTCCCAACTTGAACCAGTTCTACAAATTCTCTTATTTCTTCTTTAGTCGAAGGCCCCATCATTTCTGCTCGTGCCAATGGCTTAAATGGTGGAACTGAAGGTCCAGGCTCCTGCTCCTCAGAATCAGGTCTTTCAACAGTCGACTCCTCTTGTCCTTTAGTTGCCTCTTCTTCATTTTCTTTCCTTTCTTGCTCCCAGATCACCCATTTAGCTCATCTACAGATTCGTCTTTTGAACCAAAGCCGGGACTTACGTTGGATTAATTCTAGGGCTACTTCATTGTTTGGCCGTATCTTTCTTTCCTTACTTAATGCAATTTCAGTTGCCACTCTAATTCGTGTCTCCATTATCTGTGGTATCTGTATTTCTAATTCAACCAAAATTTTTCTCAAGTTAAAGAGTTCTGATTCTACCTTTTGTAGCTCTTTCTCTCTTGTTGTATTTTTGATCTTCTACCTCATGTGCCATTCTTCAGATTCCTTCAAAAACTGTGTGGTGTCCACTACCTCTTCCCAGAATTCAGGCATCATCTTCCTCATCATGGAGTTACACAATAGCACGGAATCGCTCTGATTGCTACTATTCTAGATTCTAAATGATTTGCCGGATAATGCCCCCAAAACCCTAGGTTTTAGTTTAAATAAGCCCTAAGTTTAGGCGGGTAATCGGGTCATTTCCCGAATCAACTATTACTATTTTATTCCTGGTTTTAGCTACAGTACTTTGTTGAGTTACAGTTAACTCAACGAAATAAGCTCGTTGACTAACTCAAGACTCAACGGAGTAAGCTCGTTGAGTTAAGCATAACTCAATGGACTCCCTGTACAAGCAATTATAATAATAAAAATATTACAAAGAATAGTTTTTCTATTTTTTTACAGGTTTAACCGATACTATGCTTCAGTTAGACCTAAATATTTTTTATTTTTTTATTTTTCTTTCGGTTGAACCGATACTATGTTTCGGTAAAACCAAATTTTTTTTTGAAAATTAATATACAATTTTTTTCCAATTTAACCGATACTATGTTTCGGTCAAACCAATATTTTTTTATTTTTTTACTTTTCATTCGATTGAACTAATACTATGTTTCAGTAAAACCAAATTTTTTTAATGTTCTGGTCATACCGATGCTACGCTTCGGTCAGACCTAAATATTTTTTAATTTTCCGGTCATATCGATGGATCCAGTCGGTTGAATCGCAACTATTTTTATGTTTTATATATATTTTTAATGTTATTTATTTATTTATATATATATATATATATAAACATAAAAATTGATTAATTACTAAGTAAAACTCGAGTAGTCCTCTACTCTGATTTCTTCTATAATTCCAAAGGAGCTTTTTGGTGTTTTCAGAATAGGTTTAAGTCTTTGTCCATTTACTTTAAATATATTCTAATTTTTAGGATTTTCAATTTCAATAGCTCCATAAGGATAAACATTTTGAACTATGTAAGGTCCTGCCCATCTAGATCTTAATTTTCCTAGATGGTTATGGAGTCTAGCCATATAAAGATATACTTCTTGTCCTATTTCAAAGCTTTTAGGAATAATTTTTCTATCATGCCAAAATTTAATTTTTTCTTTTTCTCTAACAGTTTTTGAATAAGCTTCATTTCTAAATTCTTCTAATTCAATTAATTGCATTTTTCTATTTTCAGTAGCTTGATTTAAATTAGTGTTAAGAGTTTTTAATGCCCAATAAGCTTTATGTTCTATTTCAGCAGGTAAATGACAACTTTTTCCATATACTAGCCTAAAATGTGACATATCTAAGCTCGTTTTATAAGCAGTTCTATAAGCCCAAAGTGCATCTACCAATCTATTAGCCCAATCTGTCCTAGTAGGATTTACTACTTTTTCTAAGATTAATTTAATTTGTTTGTTTGCACTTTCTACTTGTCCACTTGTTTGTGGATGATATGATGTTGCAATTCTATGGTTTACTCCATATTTCTTCATAAAGGCTTCAAAACTTCTATTACAGAAATGAGTTCCTCTATCATTGATAATAGCTTTAGGTATTCCAAATCTGGCAAATATATTTGTTCTTATAAATTGAATTACCACTTTGTTGTCATTAGTTTTTGTAAGAATAGCTTCTATCCATTTTGATACATAATTCACCCCCAACTATATGTAATTAAATTGATTAGACATAGGAGATGGACCCATAAAATCTATTCCCCACACATCAAAGATTTCAACCTCAACAATAGGATTAAGAGGCACCATATTCCTCTTTGATATTCTTCCTATTTGTTGACATCTTAAACAATTTAAGCAATATTTATGAGTATCTTTGAATAGTGTTGGCCAATAAAACCCACATTGCAGAATTTTTGTAGCAGTTTTTCTTGAACCAAAATGTCCTCCACAAGCTTGGTCATGATAGAAAGACAATATGCTCGGATATTCAGTTTCTAGAACACACCTCCTTAAAACCAGATCAAGACATTTCTTAAATAAGTATGGGTCTTCCCAATAGTAATATTTTACTCTTTAGAAAAATAATTTCTTATCCTGTCTATTCCAATCCTTAGGTGTTAAACCAGTAACTAAGTAATTAACTATGTCTGCATACCAAGGCATTGTGTTGATGGTCATTAACTCTTCATCAGGAAAATTATCCTTAATTTCAATATTTATTTTTCTATTTGTAATCTTGATAAATGATCTGCTACTACATTCTCACAACCTTTTTTATCTTTAATTTTTAGATCAAATTCTTGTAATAATAATATCCATCGGATCAATCTAGGTTTAGTTTCTTTTTTCTTTATTAGATGTTTTAGAGTTGAATGATCCGTGTATACTATTACTTTAGCTCCAATTAGATATGATCTAAACTTTTCTAAAGCAAACACAACAGCTAATAATTCTTTTTCAGTAGTTGTGTAATTAACTTGAGCATTATTTAAGGTTTTGCTTGCGTAATGAATCACTCTAGGAGATTTTTCTATCTTTTGTCCTAACACTACTCCTACAGCAAAATCAGAAGCATCGCACATTAATTCAAATGGATAGTTCCAATCAGGTACTTGAATTATAGGAGTTGAAATTAAGCTAGTCTTAAGTCTGAAAAATGCTTCCTTACAATTTTTATCAAAGTTAAATGGAGCATCTTTTAATAGATTAGTTAAAGGTCTAGCTATCTTGCTAAAGTCTTTAATAAATCTTCTATAAAAACCAGCATGTCCTAGAAATGATCTAATATCTTTTACTGATTTAGGTTCTGGTAGATTAGATATTACTTCTATTTTAGCTTTATCTACTTCCAACCCATTTTTAGAAACAACATGCCCTAAGACTATTCCTTGTTTAACCATGAAGTGACATTTTTCCCAATTTAAAACCAGATTTTTTTCCACACAGCGTTTTAATATTTGGTCTAAATTGCTTAAACACACTTCATATGAGTTGCCATATACAGTAAAATCATCCATAAATATTTCTAAAAAATCTTCAGTCATTCTAGTAAATATGCCCTACACACATCTTTGAAAGGTAGCTGGTGCATTGCATAATCCGAATGGCATTCTTTTAAAAGCATAAGTTCCATTAGGACAGGTGAAAGTTGTTTTCTCTTGATCCTCTAATGATACTGGAATTTGATTATACCCTGAATACCTATTTGGGAAACAAAAATATTCTTGCACTGCTAATCTTTCCAGCATTTGATCTATAAAAGGTAAGGGAAAATGATCTTTCCTAGTCACAGCATTTAACTTTCTATAGTCTATACATACTCTCCAACCTAATTGAATTCTAGTAGGTATCAAGTCTTGACTTTCATTCCTAATAACTGTTAATCTTGATTTCTTGGGAACTACATGGATTGGACTAACCCACGAGCTATCAGAAATCGGATAAATTATATCATTATCTAACCATTTAACTATTTCCTTCCTGACTACTTCTTTAAGGTTTGGATTTAATCTCCTCTCAGGAATTCTAACAGGTTTAGCATTCTCTTCTAAATATATGTGGTGACAACATAAAGTTGAACTTAACCCTTTAATATCAGTCATAGTCCATCCTATTGCTTCTTTATAACTTTTTACTACATCTTTTAATTTAGCTATTTGATACTCTTTCAAATCTGAAGCAATAATGATTGGACAGGTTCGTTTATCTTCTAGAAATATATAGGTTAATTTAGGAGGTAAATGTTTTAATTCTAAATGCTGCCCATCAGAAGTTAGAGCTCCTAATTGAACATCATCATTTTTTAAATTAATTTCTTCCTGATCTCCTTCTATATTTACGCTTTCACTTTCTTCTAAAGTTTCAGAATTGATTTTCCTATTTAATTCTTCTTGAATCACATCATCTAACATATCTCCTTCATCCTCTAAAAAGTCTATGGTATGTAAGGACATTTCTAATTCCTCAAACCTTTCTGGTTTGAAAGTATTTAATTGAGTATCTTCATTACCATATGCTAACTTCATTACTCCAGTTTTACAATTTATAACAGCCCCTGATGTTGCTAAAAATGGCCTCCCCAAAATTAAAGATGTATCACTATTTTTATGCTTAATTTGTTGGGAATCCAAAATTACAATATCAATAGAACATATAAAATTTTTGATTTTAATTAAGACATCCTCTATTTTTCCTCTAGGGTATCTTATATTTCTATCAGCTAATTGAATAACCATACTAGTAGGAGTTAAGCCTTCTAATCCTAAGGATGTAAATATATCACTTGGCATAACATTTATACCTGCACCTAAGTCTATTAAAGTTCTTTCTAGAATGGTATTTCCTATGGTGCATGATATAACAGGGATTCAAGGATCAGATAACTTTTTAGGAATTTGTGGCAGAAATAGGGAACTACTTTGCTCAGCTAAAAAGGCCTTTCTAAGAACTTTTCGCTCTCTTTTCTTAGTACACCAATCTTTCAGAAATTTAGCACAAGGTGGCATTTTCTGCAATAGATCTAGCAAGGGAATGTTAACTTGTACTTTTTCAAAAATTTCTCTGATTTTTTCTTGTTTTTCAGGAATTGTCTGTTGTAATCTTTCAAGATAGGGTGCTAAAGATTTTGATTTCAAAGACTCTTTTCCTTTCAGTTGATTTGTTTGATCATTTTTAGCTTCATTCGTAGATTTAGATTGTTCTTCAGTGTTTTCTAGATTTTCAGCTATTTTTTCATTATCATTTTGATTTTTACTCTTGTCCACCTTCATATCATTTTCATTTTGAGTTCTTGGTGGTATATCAGTTCCAGATCTTAATGTTACACATACATCTTCTAGATTTTCGTTACCTTCATGATGTTTTTGTATATCATTTTCGTGATTATGATCTTCAATTGTTTTTAGTTTTAAAGTGCATTCTTTAAATTCTCTTGCATTAGTATTTTCTGTTTGCTATATATTTTGCAAATCATGCAGGTTTATAACATTATAATTTTCATTGTCCTGTTGCATGACTTGTATTTTTATTGCATTTTCGTTTAATGCTTTTAATTTTGTTTCCAGATCATCTAATTTCATTGCATTCACATGTTGATCAATATTCTTTATGGTTTTTTCAGTTTCATGAATTATATCCTTTTTAGGTTCTGAATATGCCTCCTTATAGTTTAATTGGTTGACTTCTTGTTGTTGACACATAAAGTATTCCAGTTTGTCCAGATTTTGCTCTATACTATGCTCCAGTTTGTCATAGCTATCCCAAGCTTCAGTGTCTCTCATTATATTGCACATTCTATGCTGACCATCAGTTGGGTAAACTATAGGATTCTCATACTTGGCTCTATTATATTAAGGATAATTCATTTGTTGTTCATGGGATTTAACAATTTATAAACATTTCAATTTCAAACAATCAGAAATGTCGTGTCCTTCAGAAATGCAGAATTCACATATGCTAATTACAGGTTTCAAAAATCTTTGAGCATAAGCATATGCTATATTCTCAATTACAGAAGAAAACACACAACTCTGGCTATTAAAACGAAACAGCTCTAACAGTTGCTTAATTCAATTCAATTCAATTCAATTCAATTCAATTCCCCAGCAACGACGCCATAAAACTTGTTTGGGTTTTCCCAGCACAACACTAGAAAAATGTGGATTTGTTACTTCTATTTTTACTTAGTTAATTTATCTTTATGTCTATTCTCTCTTTTAGAAGTAAACAAACAACCTTTAATACAATTTAGATATTAATTCCAATTTGTACTTTAACTGCAAGTGCACAGTGTCTATTGTATCAGTGTGCAAGTATAGGTCGATCCCACAAGGAATTGCTTACGAACTTGAGAACTGTTCATTTGTTAAAAATCAAATTTATATATTCAATAAGCTCTCTGTTGAATTACAACTAACTCAACGGACTAAGTTCGTTGAGTTATGGATAACTCAACGGACTAACCTCATGGACTTAAGTTAACTCCACGAGCCTGCCTTTTCTTTTTAATACTGCTATTTACAAAGGAATTCGGCCAACCATTGGGCGATTCCATAGATTGTAAATAACATCAATTAAGCTCTTTAATGTTAGTTAACATTGGATTTATCATTGAGCAATACTAACATTCAGATAATTCAAACAGTAACCATTAAAATCTTTAAGTCTTTTGAACGAACCAATTTCAGTAAACTATAAAACTAAAGTAAACATAAAACAATCACAACATTGACAAAGATAACATTAATCACGATACAACACAAACAATACAACACTCAAATACAACATACAAACATAGATAAATTGTTTTTGGTATTTTTGTTTTAATATGAACATGGAAATGGGCGATAAGTGAAATGTAAAGTAATCTCACTTGACAGTAAATACTTCTGACACTACTTAGAACGCGATTACACCATTGAAAATTAAATCACTTACAATCCTGTCTCCTCTCCCTATAGAATCGCGAGTCCAGAATTACAAGATGATCTCCTCTTCAGCATACAGGCATCAACCCGAAGCCAAGGCTAAAAGCTTTACAATCTCCTAAAATATGAGTCGGCGCTTGGTGAAAATGGCTTCCCTTCCCGCGATGCGATCACTCCTCACAATGGTTGTTAGGCACTGTGTTTTTTTCGGAATTGACCTGACATCAGGCAAGTATCCTCACAGACCTCCGATGGTTGGTGATTATGGTGGTGATGATGGTGATGATGATGGTTGGTGTGGTACTTTAGAGAATTGCGTCGCCGATCCTCCTCTGCACACACTGTCCGCCCATCGATCACACACTTCTTTTTTCTTCTTTTCTTTTATATTTCTTCAGTAGTAACTGCTTCTGCTTGAATGGTCGGTTGGATTTCCTTCATTCGTATTAACGGTGATGATTTCTTTCCCTGCATGATACGTGCAAACGTGGTTTTTCTCTTCCAACTGTTTGTTCCTACAACCGCTACAGTGGCATATTAGAAAATATATATAGTCTGTGGAGTTACAGATAACCCAATGAACTTTCTTCGTTGATTTAACTATAAAACACGTGCATAAATTTAACTATCCAATGCTTAGATGAATTTTGGATACTTATAAACTTAACTATCCGATGCTCAGATGCATTTCAGATACGTACAAATAACTCACCGATATATAACTTAAGTAAATCTATCAAATCTCAACACGTGTCAGCAACAGTTTAATTATAAAATAACATTTCGGAGAGTTACAGGTCTAACTATTCGATGCTCAGATGCATTTCGGATAGTTACAGCTAACTCACCGAAAATCCACTTAAGTCAATTTCCCAGAACATGACACGTGTCCTCAGCTATTTTATAAATAAAAAGAGATTTCAAAGAGTTACAGGGATAACTATCCGATGCCCAGCTGCAATTTCAGATAGTTATAGATAACTCACCGAAAGTTCGCTTAAGTCATTCATTATGGTTTCGACACGTGTACTTCAGGAAATAATAAAATATTCTCTCAAAACATAACTGTTCGGCAATTTAAACATAACTATCTAATACATATTCGGTCTGTTAAACATAACTGTCCGAATTTGTTCAGTATGTTAAACATAACTGTTCGAATTTGTTCGGTTTGTTAAACATAACTGTCCGAAAATATTAGAAAATTCGGATACTTAAGAATTTCACAACCTATAACTTACCGACAGTTCATAAATGTACTAAATTAACATTAATTCCCCCAATTTAAGTAGATTCTTCAATTAAAGCATATAACAGTGCAATTATAACATAATGGCTTAATTCTTATATGATAAGCTAAATATTATGCAATTAACCATCATTTAACCGTTAATGATATGCACTTTTTCATTCTAAATAGCAATACTATCGGACATTTAGAAGAATAACTATCCGAAATTATAAAGCCTTCGGAGAGTTATGAAAGGTAGTTGGTTGAATGATCAGAGAGTTAAAGAGTTAACTATTCGAAAGCAAAAGGAAAATCGGAAAGTTAGAAAGGCTAACTATCTGAAACTTAAGTCATTCAATTAACCACGTGTAGAAATTCAAAACAGAAGCTTAAAGGATTTTTCGGAGAGTTAGGAAGATAACTATCCGACATTTTCGGTGAGTTATAGGTATAACTTTTCGGAACTTAAGTTATCTTATTATGCACGTGCAGAATGGAGAAGACGGTAGTTAAAAGCTTAAAAGGAAAAATCAGAGAGTTAGATAACTATCCGAAATTTCAAGAGAGTTTCGGTGAGTTACAGTTTAACTATCCGAAACTTAAGTCATTGAATTTCCCACGTGTAGAAATCCAAACAGAAGCTTAAAAGGAAAATCGGAAAGTTACTAGAGATAATTATCCGAAATCTTGAAGCGTTTCGGTGAGTTATAGGTATAACCATCCAAAACTTAAGTCAGTCATTTATGCACGTGCTAAATTGAAGCAGTTGGAAACTTAATGGAGGGTTACTGTAGCTAACTATCTGATAGTTAAGTAATAGTTCGGTAAGTTACAACTACAAGTATCCGATTGAATGACAGCTCGCATTGTATGATCTGGAATCCTACATGGTAGAAAGACTTAAGTGATCTTTCGATGAGTTACAAACATTCTTCGGAGAGTTACACAGCTAACTATCCGAAAGGTTAAGAAAATCAGAAGGATATCTTGAAATATCTTTCTGAACAGTAACTTACCGTATTTGGGACTGAAGTCAAATCTAGTACAGTAGAATAAATCAGTTGAGGAGAAAATATGATCGTTGGATATTCAAGCATATATACAGTCAGATCATTCAATATTCAAAAAGAGCTTACAAGTGAGATTACAAATTCAATTACATACAAAGATACAGTATACATTACAGATCAATTACTAATATAGAATCGATTGAAAGCTGGATTTACAAGAAGATTCTTAAAGCTCTCCATGTGTTGAAAGTCTAATCTAAGAAGGAGCATTTGGTTCATGGCTTCAACTTGAAAGCTTCATTCAGTTGTTGGTTTGAGTTTCGACCTGAAAACTCAAGACATTGGTTTTCAGGAGTTTATACCTGAAAACTTCTAAGTGTTGGTTTTCTAGAGTTTATACCTGAAAACTTCTGAGTGTTGGTTTCTAGAGTTTATACCTGAAAGCTTCTGAGTGTTGGTTTCCTAGAGTTTATACCTGAAAACTTCTATGTGGTTGGTTCTTGCTTCGACCTAAAAGCAAGTGTGTAAGTGTTGAGACACTTAGTGAAGCCCAAGTGACCCTTGGGGGTGGACTAGCCGAGTTGGTGAACCACCTAAAATTCTCTTGTGTTTCTTAGCTTTATTTCCACTATGCATGATATTTTTATCTGATTATTACTTGTGCAAACTGATTAATCAAATTAGTTAGTAAAGTGAAAAATAGGCTTAAATTCACACTGTTCTCCATTCACCCCCCTCTGGTGAAGCCATTCGTTCCTAACAATTGGTATCAGAGTAGGTTGATCTCTTTTATAGATTTAACCATCTGAGATCATGACATCTTTTCACAAAGAGGGTCAGAACATCCATCGTCCTCCCCTATTTGATGGTATTAATTATAATTACTAGAAAAATAGGATGGAATGTTTCCTTAGATGCTCAGATGTGAGTTTATGGAAAATGGTTGTTCTAGGAACACCTATTCCACCTAGTCATGAGGATGACTAGATTGAGGAGGATGAGAGAATCATCCAAATGGATGCTCGAGGGCTCAATATTATTTACTGTGCCTTATCTGCTGAACAATATAATAAAGTTTTAGCTTGTAAATCTGCTCACGAGGCTTGGAACACTCTTCAAATAACCTTTGAAGGAACCAGCCAAGTGAAAGACAATAAAATAAGCATTTTACTTAGAAAGCTTGAATTATTTAAAATGCTTGATGATGAAACTATCATTGATATGTTTTCAAGATTCACTGAGATTATTAATGGCTTAAGAGGTTTGGGAAAAGAATTTTCTATCCGTGAACAGGTACAGAAAATCCTTAGAAGATTAACTGTGGAATGGAAGCAAAAGTCCACATTGATACAAGATTCCAAAGACCTCAACAAATACTCAGTAGAGGATCTAATGGGCAACCTGCTGGCCCATGAAGTTCAAATGAAGGAATGGAAAGTTGAGGAAGGTAGTGGTAAAAAGAAAACTGAAACAAAGAAAGAACTAGCCTTTCTATCAACACAAAAACTTCAAAGCTCGGATGATGATGAAGTTGTGCTACTAGCTAGAAAATTCAGAAAATGGATGAAGAAAAAGAATCATGCCAGCACATCAAAAAGCAATGCACCAATATGCTTTAAATGCAAGAAGTAGGGACATATACAACTTGATTGTCCACTACAACAAGAAGAAGAAAAAGAAATGAAGAAGAAGAAGAGGAGCTACAAAAAGAAAATGGCATTGAAGGCTACGTAGGATGATAGTAGTTCTTCTAATAGCTCATCCAGTTCAGATGAAGAGGTACCAATAAACATGTGCTATACAACATAAGAGGTATGTTCCACTTCATCTCAAAGTGATTCTGATGTAGACAATGATAATCTAGATGTAAATATTCTTTTGTCTACTGTTGACAGCTTATATGTTAAATGCAAAAAGTATAAAAAGGAAATTAAGCATTTAACTGCATGCTTAGAAGAAGCACATACTAAACTTGAAAATTTACATGTTGAAGATACAAAATGCAATAATGATAAATTGATAAATGAAAATGAAAATTTGAAATCAGAAATCACTGATCTAAAAAATTCTGTGCATAAATTTACCAATGGACAGAAAAAATTAGATCAAATCATTGGTTCACAGAGACATGGCTCAAATTGATTTGGCCTAGGGTATGCTACTCCACAGGAAATACCCTACTGTGGTGGTGTTATCTGATCTTATAGAGATGGTACAACAGTGCTTGCCATCAAAAGAAGATTTGGTTCAATGTGGCTACCAAAAGGCAATAAACTAAATATTGTTAGGACTAACACTTATGGACCCAAGAAAGTATGGGTACCAAAATCTATTTCTGTTTGAATTGCAGGATTATATGGTTTAGGGGGAGTAGTTGATCTATAGCTCCAAACCAGTTATGATAGTAAAAATTTGGTATTACAAGAGGCACCATAAATTGGTAGAAAGTGCCCATTTAGACTGAGTGGAAATTGTGCCTAAAATCTTGATACTCAAGGAGAGCAAAATCTGCAGCAACCAGACTACAGTCACAAATTGCTCTCTGCATATGTTTTGAAGGAATCTATTGAATAGAGAGTTTAAGAAGCTAAATAATTGGTAATCAGAAAGCAATCAGTTATGATATTCTGAAATTAACAATTGGCATCAAAAGTAGCATCAATGATTGAATCATGTTCTTTAAAGGAAACAAGGCTTGCACGAGCCAAGTTGAATGACTACAAATGCAGGGAAATCAGATTCATCAAAGGACAACCAAAATCTGTAGTAGACAGATTACAGTCTTTAAATTATCTTCTACAAATAGAAGAACCACTTGAAACAAAGATTCAAGAGAAGATAAGCGAATTGGAGTCAGAAGCAAATTGATTGAAAATCTTTTATGATATTTTTGATTAACAATTGGTATTTAGTTCAATTGGTATCATATATGACATTCATTTTGCAGAACAAGTGCAACAAATTTGTCTGCAAGGAAAAACATATAAGTAGGGGGAGAACCTACTATATGAAGAGAATTTAGAATGTTACTTCAGTACAAAATAAAAGTGTATAAAGAGGGCATGCATATAGGGAGAGAGCCTATAGCTTGCTATTATAAATCAGAGAACCTCCATATAGATAGGGGAGAGCATGTGGCAGAAATTACAAATATTAACTGCATATTTATAAATTGCTACATTAACTATTGGCATTTCACTATTTTTAGTTTTTACAGATGATGTAGTAATTACACGAAAACAAAGGAAGAAATATCACAAATCAGGAGAGCAATTACTGACTTCTCAAATGATAGAATGTCAACAACTGGCATCAGACAAGGATTAAGGAAATTAACACTTCAATTGATACTGTGCTCGAATAAGAAAGAAGAAAAGCAGCACAACATCAAAGGAAAAGAAGAAAATAGACTGCAATGATGAAAATATCTCAACAATTGAGATCTACACATCAACAGTCTACATTTGATGGAAAATCAAAAATTGGTATTTGAAGATATTGATGCATTTGATTCCTTTCACAACTTGATATCTAGCAGGATTACAGAGATCAGAAAATTGGTATATCATCAGATACAAATTTAATGACAAAAAGGGGAGAAGAAAATTCAGGAAAAGAAAATTGTGGAACTCCTTTTATCTAATGACAAAAAGGGGGAGAAGAATATAGAAAATTACATAGAAGGCAGGGAGAGCATTCCCAACACACAGACAAGGCGAGAATTTAACTTCATTGTATTATATTCATTGTAAATCTTTGCTTTACTTAGTTTCTGTGTGATTGAATGTATAGCAACAATCTAGGGAGTGAAATATATGTAATTTAATGTAAAGGATTTTGTCATTATCAAAAAGGGGGAGATTGTTAGGACCCTAGTATTTTGATAATGCAAAAACCTATGTGAGGAAACCAAATTGTATTTCACAGATATGATAGCTCAGCAAAAGATCAGAAAGTAGATGAATAGATGGGGAAAGTTCCAAAAGATACTGCTATATAGCTACAGGAAAATCAGACAGTTACAGGTCTAAGTATTCGAAGAGCAAGTTTAAAGCAGCAGGAATACTATCGGACAGTTAGAAGAATAACTATCCGAAATTACAAAGCCTTCGAAGAGTTATGAAAGGCAGTTGGTTAAATGATCAGAGAGTTAAGAAGTTAACTATCCGAAAGCAAAAGGAAAATCGGAAAGTTAGAAAGGCTAACTATCCAAAACTTAAGTCATTCAATTAACCATGTGCAGAAATTCAAAACAGAAGCTTAAAGGATTTTTCGGAGAGTTAGGAAGATAACTATCCAACTTTTTCGATGAGTTACAGGTATAACTTTCTGGAACTTAAGTTATCCTATTACGCACGTGCAGAATGGAGTAGACGATAGTTAAAAGCTTAAAAGGAAAAATCAGAGAGTTAGATAACTATCTGAAATTTCAAGAGAGTTTCAGTGAGTTATAGTTTAACTATTCGAAACTTAAGCCATTGAATTTCCCACGTGTAGAAATCCAAACAGAAGCTTAAAAGGAAAATCAAAAAGTTACTGGAGATAACTATCCGAAATCTTGAAGCGTTTCGGTGAATTACAAGTATAACCATCCGAAACTTAAGTTAGTCTTTTATGCACATGTTGAATTGAAGCAATCGGAAACTTAACGAAAGGTTACTATAGCTAACTATCCGATAATTAAGTAACAGTTTGGTAAGTTACAGCTACAAGTAACCGATTGAATGACAGCTCGCATTGTATGATTTGGAATCCTACATGGTAGAAAGACTTAAGTGATCTTTCGGTGAGTTACAAACATTCTTTGGAGAGTTACACAGCTAATTATCCGAAAGGTTAAGAAAATCGGAAGGATATCTTGAAATATCTTTCTGAACGGTAACTTACCGTATTTGGGACTGAAGTCAAATCATGTACAGCAGAATAAATCCGTTGAGGAGAAAATATGATCGTTGGGTATTCAAGCATATATACAGTCAGATCATTCAATATTCAAAAAGAGCTTACAAGTGAGATTACAGATACAATTACATACAGAGATACAATATACATTGTAGATCAATTACTAATATAGAAGAAAGCTCAAATTCAGTTCAACAAAGAATCGATTGAAAGCTGGATTTACAAGAAGATTCTTAAAGCTCTCCATGTGCTGAAAGTCTTATCCAAGAAGGATCATTTGGTTCGTGGCTTCAACCTGAAAGCTTCATTCAGTTGTTGGTTTAAGTTTCGACCTGAAAACTCAAGAGGTTGGTTTTTTGGAGCTTATACCTGAAAACTCTAGGTGTTGATTTTCTGGAGTTTATACCTGAAAACTTCTAAGTGTTGGTTTCTAGAGTTTATACCTGAAAACTTCTGAGTGTTGGTTTTCTGGAGTTTATACCTAAAAACTTCTGTGTGGTTGGTTATTGCTTAGACCTAAAAGTAAGTGTGTAAGTGTTGAGACACTTAGTGAAGCCCAAGTGACCCTTGGGGGTGGACTAGCCGAGTTGGTGAACCACCTAAAATTCTCTTGTGTTTCTTAGCTTTATTTCTGCTATGCATGATATTTTTATCTGATTATTACTTGTGTAAACTGATTAATCAAATTAGTTAGTAAAGTGAAAAATAGGCTTAAATTCACACTGTTCTCCATTCACCCCCCCTCTAGTGAAGCCATTCGTTCCTAACAATTTTATGGTGATACGATTTTGAGAATTGTGGCAAGTCAAACAGATATTACACCTTGACCATAGAAAAGATTAAAGTCAAGATCTTTCTCTGCAAAGGAACTCCAAAAATACTAGGAAGCAGATACACTTGTCCTCAGACAACAACAACAATAGGATCAACAAACACAGCAACAATCCACACAATTTATAGAAACACAGTAACATACAGATATACAACAAGGTATACATACAGATACACATACAGGTATAGATACAGACATTCATACTAAATTTTTATAGCAACCGTCACAAGTTTCTCAAAATGATTTAGATCAAGCAATACTTGATCAGATAAATAGAGTTAGTACAGAAATTGCAAAGAAAATTTCAGATACTTTGATTGATATTTTTCGAAGACATAGAGGCTTGTGATAATACAAATTATGTATTACATGATTTATTTCTTGTAATTTGTAACCAAAAATATTATGTCAACTGTTTACTGAATTTAATGTTATGTGATTATTTTTCACAGTTTATGTTTAAACAGTTTATGCTTAATCCATAAATTTTATGTATGTTTGAAACTATCGTTTTGATTAATATATACTTAGTAAGATTTCCTTCCTTACATTTAACTTGCTTAACTTCCTAAAGGGGGAGAAAATAGTTTGTTTACTTTTTATAATGCCAAAAAGGGGGAGATATAAATTATGTGACTTATTAGGTTTTGACATCATCAAAAAGGGGGAGATTGTTAGGTATTTAATTTTGATGATATATGCTTTATTAACATTTTTAAATAAGTCTACATAATATTCTCTAAGTATATTTCTCTGAGTATAATAGTTAACAGATTATCGGAAAGTTTCATTTTTATGTTGGATAAATTAAAGATTTCCGAAGAGTTAGATTTGCAATAGTTAAACTTTTGGATAGTTAATGTTTCGGATAGTTAAACTTTCGGATAGTTAACATTTCGTTTTTGTCGAATACTTTATATTAAAAACTCGTATAGTTAAGTTATCTGCACATGTGTTTTTAATGTTTTAAGTTGTCACGTGTTTTCCATGTGCGTTTGGTAATGAAAAATCGAATAGTTAGATAACTGTTCGAGTTTTATAAAAAGACTAACGAACAGATAAGTTTCTTTGTTTAGTCACGTGTTTTGTAGGTGCAAAAACTCGAAGAGTTAAAGGATAAGTGTTCGAGTTTTTATAGGACTTAAAGGATAAATGTTCAATTAAATTGAAGACTTAGAAGATATTCTACAAGACTCCAGGAAGATAAAATTCTCGATATATCTATCAATTGTATTATGATATAGTATTTCTTTTCAAAATCGTGAAACTATTAAACTCATAAAATTCAGCAAAAACATAAGATACTATATCTAGATTTGTATTAATAGTAAAATTTTGTAGCATCTTATATGAAATTATAAATATAACATTCAAGTAGTTACAGTTCTTAAAAATTTGATAGTCTCAATTACCGGATGGTTACAACAAATTTATAAAAAATTTTCAATTTCTACAAAAATTTGCAGCACCATTCTAATTCCTCTAATTAACAAAATTACTTGGCTTTTAATTTAATTACCTCCCCCCCCATACCTACATTTTGCATTGTCCTCAATGTAAAAGATTTTATAGTAAATACAGTAATTGTAGCAGGCATGACTATTGTTTCGTTGACTTAGCACCTAACTCAATGAACTTAATTCATTGAGTTAATGAATAACTCCACGAACTAAGTTTAAATGTAAATTCAGGATAAGTAATCAATTACATACCTTGTTCTTTTGTATCTCCTTTAATATCTTCTGATTTTTTATTCTGAAAAACTTTTCATTCATAAATAATAGTAAAATATATAACAAAATAACACTTAACAACAAAACATAAATTGTTAATTTAATGTCTTGTGTGGAACCCAGGCTCCTACGCCTTTGGTGGCTCATAAGCAAGCCAGTTGGTTTCTCAAAACAGATACCAACAAACTAGATTGATATTTTATTTTTTTTCTTTTTCTTTTTATAAAATAAAACAGATTACACACAACATTAAAAGCACAGAATCACAATTTAAGAATATGATTGAAAAGTAGTAACAAATGGAATAAACATGTCAGTCCAAGCAAACTTTTTAGGCATAATTCTTCTTGCTATTAATTCTATTTTAATGTAGTCCATTTTCCTTTTCAACTTGTAAACATGTAGTATGTTATCAATACTAAATATGAGTGTATTACCATTAATGAATTGAAATGTAGAAAGGGATCCGTTTCTATTCTAAGATAATGTAGCTGTTTCTATTTCTACATCTATTTCAATATATTCCTCTTCCCACTTCCATTCATTTAGGTTTTTCATAATCCATATTTGAAATTTCAAACATCAGACATAAAGTAGGATCATCATATTCATTATACCACATTCCTAATTGAATTTTATCATATTCTACAAATGGTGGCTTATCTATATCACTTGGTATAGCCAATATTTCTATAAAGTCATCATCATAATTGTCTATGCTTACTATGTATAAATCAGATCTAAATGCAATTGATATATCCATCAAGTATGACATGTATGTTGTTAATTAATGCTTTCTTTCCTAGATATATCATAGTATTTTCAGTCTAAGATCTATTCAGAAAATTATACACACTTAAGCATAAATCCTCATCCCAACTTCTAGTTGGTCTCCAGTAATACAATTTTTCAGGAATGGTCGAATTTTTATCAAAAAATGTTAAAGCTGACCCACAATTTTCAGTTGGTACTTCATATCTATTAGGCCTTCCTATATTCCATTCTTCTCTAGTGATAGGATTTTTAATCAAAATATTGGGTAACAGAATTGCATAGCTTGGTTTGGTTATGTAAATAATTAATCCTTCGTCTATCCCCATAATATGATTGTTCGTATTTTCCCAGCACTACACTAGAAAAACTTAGATTTGTTACTTCTATTTTTACTTAGTTAATTTATCTTTATGCCTATTCTTTCTTTTAGAAGTAAACAAACAACCTTTAATACAATTTAGATATTAATTCCAATTTGTACTTTAACTGCAAGTGCATAGTGTCTATTGTATTAGTGTGCAAGTACAGGTCGATCCCATAGGGAATTGCTGATGAATTTAAGAAATTTTTGATTGTGAACAATTCAAATTTATATTCAATAAGCACTCCATTGAGTTACAGTTAACTCAACGGACTAAGTTCGTTGAGTTATGGATAACTCAACAGACTATCCTCGTGGACTTAAGTTAACTCCACGAGCCTCTCTTCTTTATAATACTGCTATTTACAGAGGAATTCGGCCAACCATTGGGCGATTCCACAGATTGTAAATAACATCAATTAAGCTTTTTAATGCTAGTTAACATTGGATTTATCATTATGCAATACTAACATTCAGATGATTCAAACAGTAAGCATTAAAATCTTTAAGTTGTTTTGTACGAACCAATTTCAGTAAATTGTAAAATTAACACTAACATAAAACAATCATAAAACTGATACAGATAACATTAATCACGATACAACACAAACAATACAACACTCAAATACAACATACTAACAAAGATAAATTATTTTTGGTATTTTTGTTTTTATGTGAACATGGAAATGGGCGAAAGGTGAAATGTAAAGTAATTTCACTTGATAGTAAATACTTCCGACACTACTTGCAACGCGATTACACCACTGAAAATTGAACCACTTACAATTCTGTCTCCTCTCCCTATAGAACCGCGAGTCCAGAATTGCAAGATGATCTCCTCTTCAGCATACAGGCATCAACCCGAAGCCAAGGCTAAAAGCTTTACGATCTCCTGAAATATGAGTTGGCGCTTGGTGAAAATGTCTTCCCTTCCCGCAACGCGATCACTCCTTACAGTGGTTGTCAGACACTATGTTTGGCTCGGAATCGACCCGACATCAGGTAAGTATCCTCACAGACCTCCGATGATTGGTGATTATGGTGGTGATATGATGGTTGGTGTGATACTTCGGAGAATTACCGATACTGTCTGCAGAAAGCTCGGTGCTCCTCCTTGTATACACTAGCCGTCCATCGATCACACCCTTTCTTTTTTTCTTCTTTTCTTTTATATTTCTTCAGTGGTAACTGCTTCTGTTTGAATGATCGGTTGGATTTCCTTCCTTCAAATCAACGGCAATGATTTCTTTCTCCCTGCGTGATTGAATTCCTACGTGATACGTGTGAACGTGGCTTTTCCTTCCAACTGTCTATTCCTACAACCGCTATAGTGGCATATTAGAAAATATATAGTCCGTGGAGTTACAGAAAACTCAACGGACTTCTTTCGTTGATTTAACTATAAAACACGTGCAAAAATAACAACTTAAGTTTATAACGTTAACCTAACGCGTTGCCTTAGTGTATTTTCATGTAACTCAACACGTGCAGTTATACTAACTTAACGAGTTATAACGTAAGTAAATCTACCAGCTCTCAATATGTGTCAGCAGTAGTTTAAACATAAAATAACATTTCGGAGAGTTACAGGTATAATTATCCGATGCTTAGATGCATTTTCGGATACTTAAGAATTTCACAGCTTGCAATTTACCGACAGTTCATAAATGTACTAAATTAACATTAATTCCCCAAAATTAAGCAGATTCTTCAATTAAAGCATATAATAGTGCAATTATAACATAATGGCTTAATTCTCATATGATAAGCTAAATATTATGCAATTAACCATCATTTAACCGTTAATAATATGTACTTTTTCATTCTAAACAATGATCTATTCCTTCTAATGTATTGGGTGGAATTCTAGCAATTTCTTCCATATTCAGATATTCATATATGATAGAACTATGATTAAACAACTTCCATAAAAATCCATCTCTAATCTTAGTCATTTTTTCAGCTTGTAGTCCATGAAAATATTTTTCTCTAACACAATCTTTAATTTCTTTCGATACACAATACAATCTGCACAGATCTTTAGTTGACAGGTTACTTAGTACTTCCTTTAGTGCATCTAGTGGTAATTTCATCAATTCCATCTATTGTGATTCTGTAAAACATAAACAAAAATTTAATAGAGACAAAATCAACATAGCTACTTACTTACCCTTGTGGAGTTAGGTCATAACTCAACGAACTTAGTCTGTTGAGTTAAGTAATAACTATTAGGATCGATAGGCTTACTAGAGGAGGGGTGAATGGTGAAGGTTTGTAAATTTTACTTCTTTTAATTAAGAATTGACTGATTCTATTAAATAGTGAGTTGAAATAAATTAAATGGATGCAAAACAGTAAGAAGAAAATAACACAGCAAATTTTAGGTGGTTCACTAACTCGGCTAGTCCACCCCCATGATACACTTGGGCTTCACTAAGTAGACAAGTACTTACAACACTTGCTTTCAGGTTGAAGCAAGAACCAACACTTAGAGCTTTCAAGTATAAGCTCAATAACCAACCTTTCTTCGAGCTTTCAGGTTAAAGCTCTCAACCAACAATGAGTTTTCAGGTTGAAACTCACGAACCAACAGCTTTAAACTTTTCTATCAGAGTTTTGGCACAGGGAGCTTTTATGCAGTGAATCTTTAAGAGTATTCTTGAATGTTGTAGACTAAAGAGTGTATCTGGAATTTTGTATAGCTCACAGTATAATGTATGATTGTTATCTCTCATTGATCTTTTCTTTACTTCTCGTATTTATACCAAAAGGTATAACGATCATATTTTTCTTCCAACGAATGTATTCTGTTATACTTGCTAAGAAATCAAACCTAAATATGGTAAGTTACCATTCAGGGAGGTATTTCAAGATACCCTTCCATTTTCTCAAACTTTCGAATAGTTAGCTGTGTAACTTTCCAAAGGATGTTTGTAACTCACCAAAAAATCACTTAAGTCTTTCTACGATGTAGGATTTTAGACCATACAATAAGCTATCACTCAATCGGATACTTGTAACTGTAACTTACCGAACTGTCCTTTGACTATCGGATAGTTAGCTACAATAACCCTCCGAAATCCTTCTCTTTGAGTTCCAACTGCTTTCTTATTTCAGCACATGCATAAAAGAATAACTTAAGTTTTCAGATAGATATGTCTATAACCTTCCGAAAATTCCTATTTTTCGAATAGTTAGCTTTCTAACTCACTGAAAACTCCTTTAAGCTTTTGTTCTGGATTTCTGCATGTGGGTAATTGAATGACTTAAGTTCCAAACAGTTAGCTTTTCTAACTTACCGAAAACTCCTATAGCTTCCAAACAGCTAACTCCTTAACTCTCCGATCATTCAATCTTTCTTAACTATCTGATCATTTAACTCTTCGAAGGCTTTGTAAATTCAGATAGTTATTCTTCTAATTGTCCGACGGTATTTCTGCTACTTTACTCTTCGGATACTTAAGCCTGTAACTTACCAAAAATTTACTTTCTTCCTGATACTTGGCTTAGTAACTATCCGATTTTCTTGTAGCTTTATAGCAATAATTTCTGAACTACCTGTATCTGTTTATTTGCCTTCTGATCTTTTGCTGCACTATCTTCATTGTGAAATACAATATGTTTCCTCACACAGGTTTTTGCATTATCAAAATACTAGGGTCCTAACAATCTCCCCCTTTTTGATAATGACAAAATCCTTTACATTTATTTACATGTAGTTCACTCCCTAGATTATTTCTATACATTTTATCACACAGAAACTAAGTAAGGCAAAGATTTACAAGGAATATAATGAAGAGAAGTTAATTCCTCCCCCTAACTGTGTGTTGTCTTCTCCCCCTGTCTGTGTGTTGGGATTTTCTTCCCCCTTTTAATACTTCTCCTTCTGTCTGTGCTGGAAATACTGTAAGTTTCCATATTCTTCTTCATTTAAGTTTCCATATTCTTCTCCCCCTTTTTGTCCTTATATAAAAATGTGACTGATATCTATAAAACTGTAAAACAGATATGTCCTACACGAGTACATGTTAGTAGAAAGCAAGCTCCCATATGGTGAGCTTGAGGAATAATAAATGAAAGCATTTAAAGAACATGTAATGAACATATGCCTAGATTTCTTCTAATATGATTAAAGGTTGATTCATTTAAGGGTTTTGTGAAAATATCTGCAAGTTGATTTTCTGTTGGAACAAACTTGAGTGAGATGTTCCCTTTTCCCACATGATCTCTTAGAAAATGATGTCTAATCTCGATATGCTTAGCTCTGGAATGAAGTACTGTATTCTTAGATAAACTTATTGCATTGCTGTTATCACAAAATATAACTATATTCTTAATTTTCAGTTTGTAGTCTACTAAGGTTTGCTGCATCCAAAGAATTTGAGCACAACACAGACTTGCTGCAATATATTCGGCTTCAGTAGTAGATGATGTAATACAGTTTTGTTTCCTACTAAATCATGAGATTAATTAATATCCAAGAAGTTGGCATGTGCCACTAGTACTTTTTCTATCAGATCTGCTGCCTACATAATTTGCATCACTATAGCTTGTTAACATTAGATTGTTGTCAGCTAAGTAGAATAATCTGAAATCTTTGGTGCCTTGTAGATATTTAAAAATTCTTTTGACTGAATTCAAATGAGATTCCTTTGGTGATGCTTGAAATCTAGCACACAAGCATACACTAAACATGATGTTTGGCCTACTTGTTGAAAGATACAATAGGGATCCAATCATGCCTCTATATTTCTTTTGATCTACTACAACACTTGAATCATCCATTTCAAGTTTAGTGCTTGAACTCATTGGAGTATTTGCAGATTTGATGTTTTCATAGCCAAATTTCTTCAACATCTCTTTGTAGTATTCCTCTTGGTTGACAAAGATGCCATTTTGCACTTGATGGATCTGTAAGCCTAAGAAAAACTTCAATTCTCTCATCATGCTCATTTCAAATTTATTTTTCATTAAATTTTGAAATCCATGATAGAGTTTTTCTGAGGTGGCTCCAAAAACTATATCATCAACATATATCTGTACAATCAAAATGTGCAAATCAAAAGTTTTGACAAACAAAGTGTTGTCCACTTTGCCTATAGAGAAATTATTTTCAGTTAGGAATTTTTTCAATTTCTCATACCAAGCCCTAGGTGCCTGTTTCAAACCATATAAAGCCTTTCTTAGTTTGTAAACATGATTTGGCTTGACTTCATCTTCAAATCTAGGATGTTGTTTAACAAAAACTTCTTCTTGAATTTCTCCATTTAAAAAGACACTTTTCACATCCAATTGAAACAATTTTATTTTCATACTACTTGCAAAAGCAAGCAACATTCTGATAGCTTCTATTCTGGCTATAGGTGCAAAAGTTTATTCATAATCAATATCTTCTTGCTTATTATAGCCTTGTGCAACTTGTCGAGCTTTATTTTTGAGTATGTTTCCTTCTTCATCTAATTCGTTTTTGAAAATCCATTTAGTTCTAATGATGGATTTTCCTGTAGGTTTTTCCACTAGTTCCCAGACATTGTTTTTCTCGAACTAATTTAATTCTTCCTGCATAGCCATTGTCCAAGTATCCTTACAGGCTTCATCTACTGATTTTGGCTCTATTTCTAACACAAATGCACAAAAATTGCAAATATCTTGTGCTTTGCTTCGAGTTTGTACCCCTTTAGTTATATTTCTAATTATTTGTTTCACGGGGTGATCAGATTTGAACTTTCAACTATTATGATTCTGATACCAATTGTTATGATTCTGATCTAAAGCTTGGGATTTGAGTTTCTACTTGCAGTTATCTTTTTCAAAACTTTCATTATCACTTTCATTGTCAATCTTCAAATTTCTGAAGTTCTGTATCAATTTTTCATCAAACTGAATGTTTATGCTTTCTTCTACTCTTCTGTCTTTGGCAAAGTATACTATGTATGCTTTGCTTCTAGATGAGTATCCAACAAGTATAGCAGGTTCAGATTTTGCATCAAACTTGCCTTTAGCATTTCCAGTGTTTAATACAAAGCATTTGCATCTGAAAGTCTTAAAATGACCAACGTTTGGAGTCTTATCAAACCAAAGTTCAAAAGGAGTTTTATTCTTCAAAGATCTGATATGAGTCCTGTTGGAGATGTGACAGGCTGTACCTACAACTTCAGCCCAAAGAAATTTTGGCAAATTAGTTGCATTCAACATAGTTCTAGCCATTTCTTGCAATATTCTATTTTTCCTTTCCACAACTCCATTTTGAGCTGGAGTTTTAGGATAGGAGAATTCATGCAGGATTCCAAATGAATTACAGAGAATTTCAAATTCATAGTTTTCAAATTCTCCTCAATGATCACTTCTGATTTTCTTCACTATTAGTTCTTCGGAGAGTTACACAACTAACTATACGAAAGGCTAGGAAAATCAGTAAGACATCTTGAAATAACTTTCTGAATGGTAACTTACCGTATTTGGGACTGGAGTCTAATCAAGTACAATAGAATACATCCGTTGGAAGAGAATATGATCGTTACACATGTCAAATATATATACAAGATATAGACAACGGATTTAAGGAGCACTTTGCTCATACATATACTTACACCAAGCTCAATAGAAGAAAAGCTTTAGAGATCAAATCATCTTCAACACTTACAGACCAAATTTCAGAAGCTCATCACGCATTCAACTCTATTGTTCACAAGATAGTGTTTACTAAAGTACACAGATTAAAACTTCAGAGAAAAGATTGATTGAAGTTTCGACAAGGAAGCTCAAGTGAATGGTTAGTTGGTTCTTGCTTAAACCTTAAAGCAAGTGATTGTAAGTTTGCAAGAGTTTAGTGAAGCCCAAGTATCCCTTGGGGGTGGACTAGCCGCCGTTAGTGGTGAATTACCTAAAAATCTCTATGTGATTTCTTTTATTGTATGCTTGCTATCACTTTACATTAAACTACTTCTAAAAGGTTAAGAAACGAATTTTTACCATTCACCCCCCCTCTGGTAAGTCTTAAGGTCCTAACAATTGGTATCAGAGCAATGTTGATCTCGTTAATAGATTTAACCATCTGAGATCATGGCTTTCCACACTGCAGAGGGTCAGAATATCCATCGGCCTCCCCTCTTTGATAATAGCAATTATAGTTACTGGAAAAATAGGATGGAATGCTTTCTCAGGAGTATAGATGTGAAACTTTGGAGAATGGTTGTACATGGTACACCAACTCCAATTAGTCATGAAAGTGACTAGACTGAGGAGGATGAAAGAATCATCCAGATGGATGCTCGTGGGCTTAATTCCATTTATTGTGCACTAACTAGTGAACAGTATAATAAAATATCTGCTTGTAAATTCTCCCACAAAGCTTGGAAAATCCTTCAAATTACATATGAAGGAACCAGCCAAGTTAAAGATACTAAAATCAACATTTTGTTAAGAAAATATGAATTATTCAAAATACTTAAAAAAGAAAGTATCACTGAAATATTTTCTAGATTCACAGAAATTATGAATGAACTAAGAGGCCTTGGGAGGAGTTTTTCTAATCATAAACAGGTACAAAAGATCCTAAGGAGCATGACAATCGAATGGAAGCAGAAGTCTACTTCCATACAAGATTCAAAGGATCTAAATAACTATTCAGTTGAAGATCCATTGGGAAACCTTCTAGCCCATGAAGTCCAAATGAAGGAATGGAAAGAAGAAGAAGGAATCACTAAAAGAAAAGCAGAGAAAAAGAAAGAACTAGCTTTTCCCTCAACAGAAGATCAACTAAGCTTGGATGAAGATGAAGTGTTACTGCTGGCTAGGAACTTCAGAAGGATGATGAGACAAGGAGGCAAAGCCAGCTCCTTAAAATCAAAAGTCCCTACATGCTACAAGTGCAAGAAACTAGGACGCATTCAACTTTATTGTCCTTTTCAACAGGAGGAGGACAAATAGAAATGGAAAAGGAAGAATAAGAAGAAAATGGCATTGAAAGCCACTTGGGATGATAGCAGTTCATCTAGCAGCTCATCAGACTTAGATGAGGAGGCATTTGCAAACGTGTGCTTTGCTGCACAAGAGGTATGCTCTACATCTCCCTATTACTCGGAAAAAGAAAATGATGATGTAGATATAGATAGTCTTCTCTATACAGTAGATAACTTATATATAAAATGTAAGAAGTACAAGAAAGAATTAAAGAATTTAAATTCCTATCTAGAAGATGTTTTTGCTGAACTAGAAAAAGCCCTAGTTGATAATAGGGAATTGAAAACTAAAATGGATAGCTATAGTTGTAAAAACTTTGATCTGAAAGAAGAAAATAAAAATCTATTATCTGAAGTTATTGATTTAAAGAAAACTGTATGTAAATTTACTAAGGGTGAAAATAGTTTAAACAAAATCATAGGATCTCAAAGAATAGGAAAAAGTAAATTTGGCCTAGGGTATGCTGTACCACAGGAAACCCTTTACTGTGGTGGAAAAATTAGATCTTACAAAGATGGCACCACTGTGTTTGTCATTAAGAATAGATCTACGTCTATATGGCTACCAAAGGCAACAGGTTTAGTATACAGAGGACTAACAGTGATGGACCCAAGAAGATATGGGTACCAAAAGTCTTAATTTCAACATGACTTGCAGGACTACATAGACAAGAAAGCTCAAACATCCAAGTGGATCATTGATAGTGGTTGCTCAAAGTATATGGTAGGTAAGAAAAGACTTCTGGAATCTATTAAATCAATAAATTCAAGATCTGTTAAGTTTGGTAACAATGAAAAATGTAGAATTACTGCCATAGGAAATGTTGCATTTGAAAATGGAAAAATAGAAAATGTCTTACATGTAAATGGTTTAAAACAGAATCTGCTAAGTGTAGGTCAATTATGTGATAAAAGTTACAATATACTTTTTACAGCAAAAAACTGTTTTATATTACAACTTGATACACATGAAATCAAATTTACTGGATATAGAAATAATTCAATTTATACTTTGGCATTTCCATGTGATATTATATCTAGTGATGCATGTTTAGTTGCTTCTAACGAAGATGAATGGTTATGGCATAAAAGATTAAATGATGCAAACATGAGACTTATAAGAAAATTGACCAAACATGATCTTTTTAGAGGTGTGCCTAAGCTCAAATTCAAGAGAGATAAATTGTGTAGTGACTGTACAATTGGAAAAGAAAAGAAATCAGCATGCAAGAGTATTGAAGACATTGCCACACGTCAACCATTGGATCTATTGCATATGGACCTGTTTGGTCCTACACAGACAACCAATTTAGGAGGAAGAAAATATACCTTAGTGGTAGTTGATAATTATACAAGATTCACTTGGGTTATTTTCTTAACACACAAGAATGAAGCTTGTGATGAATTCAAGCATCTCTGTATTAGAATTCAAAATGAAAAAGATTCAACTGTGAAGAAGATCAGAAGTGATCATGAAGGTGAATTTGAAAATTCAGAATTTGAAGAATTATGCAATTCTTTTGGCATACTGCATGAATTCTCATGTCCAAGAACTCCTTCTCAGAATGGAGTTGTAGAGAGGAAGAATAGATCAGTACAAGAAATGGCAAGGACAATTCTTAATGCATCTGATCTACCAAAGTCTCTATGGGTTGAAGCTATAAATACTGCATGTTATTTTATAAACAAAACTCACCTTAGACCTATCCTACATAAGACACCTTTTGAACTATGGTATGGTAAAATACCAAATGTTGGATATTTTAAGGTCTTCGGATTAAGATGTTTTGTGCTTAAGACAAAGGATCAAAAGGACAAATTTGATGCAAAATCTGATCCTGCTCTACTTGTTGGATACTCTTCAAGAAGCAAGGCCTACAAGGTTTATTTTGAACATGAAAGAAGAGTCAATAAACTTATTCTTTGATGAAGACATGGTAGGAAAATTGAAGAGGCTAACAATAGACAGTGAAAGTGAAAGTGAAGTAATAAATCAGAAAATTCCTCAGAAAAAGGATAGTTCAATACTGCTTACACCTACTGAGACAGAAAAAGCATGGAAGACAAAGTCTGAACATCCCATTGGGCAAATTATTGGGAATATAAATCAAGGTGTTCAAACAAGAAGCAAAATTCAAAATATTCGTAATTATTGTGCTTTTGTGTTTGAACTTGAACCTTCAACAGTTGAAGATGCCTGCAATGATGAATATTAGATCATGACCATGCAAGAAGAACTAAATCAGTACAAGAAAAATGAAGTCTGGAACTTGATTGAAAGGCCCATCGAAAAATCAATTATTGGTACTAAATGGGTGTTTAAGAACAAACTTGACAATAATGGTAGTATTATCAGAAATAAAGCTAGACTTGTTGCTTAGGCATACAACCAACAGGAAGGAATCAACTATGAAGAAACTTTTGCACCTGTTGCAAGACTTGAAGCAATTAGAATGTTACTTGCCTTTGCAAGTAGTATGAAAATCAAGCTTTATCAGATGGATGTTAAAAGTGCATTTCTTAATGGCATTCTACAAGAAGAAGTATATGTAGAACAGCCACCAGGTTTTGAAGATGAAGAAAATCCAAACCATGTATACAAACTGAATAAAGCTCTCTATGGTTTGAAGCAAGCACCACGTGCACGGTATGCTAAACTGAAGAGTTTCCTTCTTGAGAATCAGTTTAACATAGGAACTGCAGACAACACCTTATTCATCAAATCTGAAGGTTCTCATATGTTAATTATTTAGATTTACATGGATGATATCATTTTTGGTGCCACACATGAGAATCTATGTCATGATTTTCAAATCTTAATGAAGAATGAATTTGAGATGAGTCTTATAGGAAAATTAAAATTCTTTCTAAGATTGCAAATTCATCAACTTCAGCATGGCATTTTCCTGAATCAAGAAAAATTTTGCAAAGAGATTCTCTTGAAATTTGGTATGGATAAATCCAAAGCAGCAGGTACTCCAATGAACTCAATTGAAAAACTTGATAAGGACATTTTTGGCATTCCAATAGATCAAAAGAAATACAGAGGTATGATTGGATCACTTCTATATCTAACAGCCAGTAGACCAGATATAATGTTTAGTGTTTGTACTTGTGCAAGATATCAAGCCTCTCCAAGAGCATCACACTTAAAATCAGTTAAACGTATATTTAAATATCTACAAGGTACCAAGGAGTTTGGCTTATTTTATTCTTCACAGAATCAATTGATTTTAGTAGGATACAGTGATGTAGATTATGTAGGATGCAAATCAAATCGAAAAAGCACCAGTGGGACATGTCAGTTGCTTGGTCATTCACTTGTTTCTTGGTTCAGCAGGAAACAAAACTCTATAGCCCTATCCACCACTGAAGCTGAATATATGGCAGCAGGCCTATGTTGTGCACAGATCTTATGGATGCAACAAACTCTAGCAGATTATAAGCTAAATTTTCAGAATACCATTATTTACTGTGATAGTAACAGTGCCATCAATCTCTCCAAAAATACAGTTCTACACTCTAGAGCAAAACATATCGAGATTAGGCACCACTTTTTAAGAGACCATGTTGAAAAAGGTCATATTTCCTTAGAATATGTCTCTACTAAAGAACAACTTGCAGATATCTTCACTAAACCATTATCTGAAGCTGCATTTAATCATATTAGACGAAATTTAGGGATTTGTTCTTTATATGATTTATAATTTCATATCTACTCTCCAAGCTCACAACTAGGAGCTTGTTCTACTAACATCTCTGTTTTGCAGCAACTTAGACATTTTGATACTCAGCTATAATTGCTCCGCCAACTCAATATTTGTCTTCTCACTTCTTTTTGACAATTTGTAAAAAAGGGGGAGAAATATCATATTTTGGTAAGCAAAGCTACAATAAAGTAGGGGAAGAAATTCAGGGGGAGTGATTTCAGAAAATCAAGGGGAGTTTTTAAATTTACATTATTCTGTATTCCTCGTGTGCTTTTCTGTATAGATATATAGGGAGAGAAATACATGTAATACATTGTAAGGTTTTTGCCATTATCAAAAAGGGGGAGATTGAAAGGACCTCTAGATTTTGATAATGCAAAAATCAATGTAAGGTTTTGAATTGTATTTATCAGGATTAGTCTATACAGCAAAAAGATCAGAAGACAAACAAATCGAAGTAGCAAACAGGTTGCAGTAAATCTCAGAATATGCTGGTGCAGAAAATTGGACAGTTAAGAATTGTATTTCTCAGGATAAGGAGGATTGAATGATCGAATAGTTAAGGAATTAACTATTCGGAAGCTTAAAGAACTTTTTGGAGAGTTACAAGTATAACTATTTGAAAGTTAAGTCATTCAATAAAGCACGTGCAGAAATACAGAACAGAAGCTTAAAGGACTTGTCGGAGAGTTAGATAACTATCCGAGTTTTCTTTTGGGAGAGTTAGATAACTATTTGAGTTTTTTGATAAGTTACAGGTATAACTTTCCGGAACTTAAGTCATCCTATTACGCACGTGTAGAATAGAGAAGTTGGCAGTCAAAAGCTTAAAGGAAAAATCAGAGAGTTAGATAACTATCCGAAATCCTGAAGCATTTCGGTGAGTTACTGGGATAACCATTCGAAACTTAAGTCATTGAATTTCCCACATGCAGAATTTCAGAAAGAAGCTCAAATATGTTTTCGGAGAGTTAGAAAGATAATTATTCGAAATCCTGAAGCGTTTTGGTGAGTTATAGGGATAACCATTCGAAACTTAAGTTAGCCTTTTATGCATGTGCTGAATTAAAGCAATCGAAAAGTTAACAAAGGGTTACTGTAGTCAACTATCTGACAATTATATTACTGTTCGGTAAGTTATAGTTATAATCATCCGATTGAATGTCAGCTCGTAGTAAATATTTTAGAATCCTACCTAGCTAAAAGGTTTAAGTGATCTTTCGGTGAGTTACAGATATTTTTCGAAGAGTTACATAGCTAACTATCCGAAAGGTTAGGAAAATCGGTAAGACATCTTGAAATAACTTTCTGAACGGTAACTTACCGTATTTGGGACTGGAGTCTAATCAAGTACAATAGAATACATCCGTTGGAAGAGAATATGATCGTTACACATGTTAGGTATATATACAAGATATAGACAACGGATTTAAGGAGCGCTTTGCTCATACATATACTTACACCAAGCTCAACAGAAGAAAAGCTTTAGAGATCAAATCATCTTCAACACTTACAGACCAAATTTCAGAAGCTCATCACGCATTCAACACTGCTGTTCACAAGATAGTGTTTACTGAAGTACACAGATTAAAACTTCAGAGAAAGGATTGATTGTAGCTTCGACAAGGAAGCTCAAGTGAATGGTTCGTTGGTTCTTGCTTAAGCCTTAAAGCAAGTGATTGTAAGTTTGCAAGAGTTTAGTGAAGCCCAAGTATCCCTTGGGGGTGGACTAGCTGTTAGTGGTGAACCACCTAAAAATCTCTATGTGATTTCTTTTATTGTATGTTTGCTATCACTTTACATTAAACTACTTCTAAAAGGTTAAGAAATGAATTTTTACCATTCACCCCCCCTCTGGTAAGCCTTAAGGTCCTAACATTAATTTCTTTCTTAAATTCTCTACATTTAGCAAATAGATTATCTACAGTAGACAGAAGACTACTAATATCTAATTCATTATGCTCATTTTCCGAGCTAGAGGAAGAAGTGGAACATACCTCCTAAGCTGCAAAGCACACATTAGCTGCATCTTCACTTTCAGAGTCTAAAGAACTGTCTGATGAACTACTATCATCCCAAGTAGCTTTGAGAGCCATTTTCTTTTTGTTCTTCCACCTTTTCTTCCTTTCTAATTGCTCTTCTTCTATTTGCAATGGACAAAAGGTCTGTATATGTCATTGCCTTTTGCATTTGAAGCATGTGGGAATAGTTCTTTTGGAGGAGCTGGTCTTATTATTTTTCTTCATGAACTTTCTAAAGTTCCTTGCCAGCAACATAATCTCATCATCATCTAAACTTAGACTTTCTTCAGTTGAAGGAAATGCAATTTCCTTTTTCTTTTCAGCTCTTTTTTCAACTGTTCCCTCCTGTTCCTTCTAGTCTTTCATTTGAACTTCGTGGGCTAGAAGATTGCCCAACAGTTCTTCAACTGTGTAGTTATTTAGATCATTGGAATCTTGAATAGAAGTGGATTTCTGTTTCCACTTGACGGTTAAACTTCTCAAGATCTTATGTACCTGTTCATGAGAAGAGAATTCCTTTCCCACGCCTTTCAGACTATTAATAATTTCAGTAAATCTTGAAAATATTTCAGTTATATTTTCATTATCATCCATTTTAAACAGTTCTAGTTTTCTCAATAGAATGCTAATTTTAGTATCCTTTACTTGGCTTGTACCTTCGTGAGTAACTTGAAGGATTTTCCAAGCCTCATGTGCAGACTTACATGCAAAAACTTTATTATATTGTTCAGCAGTTAGTGCACAGTATATGGCATTCAGCCCTCTAGCATCCAACTAGATGATTCTCTCATCCTCCTCAGACTAGTTCATAACATCACTAGTTGGAAGTGTAGTTCCAAGAACAACAATCTTCTAGAGTTTTACATCAGAACTCCTAGGGAAACACTCCATTCTATTCTTCTAATAGTTATAATTGGAACCATCGAATAGAGGAGGTCTGTGGATGTTTTGTCCCTCAGCAAATTGAGTCATAAATCCAAATGGTTAAATCTTATAACGAATTAACCAAGCTTTGATACCAATTGTTAGGATCGATAGGCTCACTAGAGGGGGGGTGAATGGTGAAGGTGTGTAAATTTTACTTCTTTTAATTAAGAATCGATTGATTCTATTAAACAGTGAATTGAAATAAATTAAATAGATGCAAAACAATAAGAAGAAAATAACATAGTAAATTTTAGGTGGTTCACCAACTTGTCTAGTCCACCCCCAATATACACTTGGGCTTCACTAAGTAGACAAGTACTTACAACACTTGCTTTCAGGTTGAAGCAAGAACCAACACTTAGAGCTTTCAGGTATAAGCTCAATAACCAACCTTTCTTCAAGCTTTCAGGTTGAAGCTCTTAACCAACAATGAGTTTTCAGGTTGAAACTCATGAACCAACAGTTTTAAACTTTTCTATCAGAGTTTTGGCATAGGGAGCTTTTCTATAGTGAATCTTTAAGAGTATTCTTGAATGTTGCAGACTAGAGAGTGTATCTGGAATTTTGTGTAGCTCAAAGTATAATGTATGATCGTTATCTCTCACTGATCTTTTCTTTACTTCTCATATTTATACCAAAAGGTATAACGATCATATTTTTCTTCCAATGGATGTATTTTGATGTACTTGCTAAGAAATCAGAACTAAATATGGTAAGTTACCGTTCAGGGAGGTATTTCAAGATACCCTTCCAATTTTCTCAAACTTTCGGATAGTTAGCTATGTAACTTTCCAAAGGATGTTTGTAACTCATCGAAAAATCACTTAAGTCTTTCTGCCATGTAGGATTTTAGATCATACAATGAGTTGTCACTCGATCGGATACTTGTAACTATAACTTACCGAAATGTCCTTTGACTATCGTATAGTTAGCTACAGTAACCCTCCGAAATCCTTCTCTTCAAGTTCCAACTGCTTTCTTATTTCAGCACGTGCATAAAAGAATAACTTAAGTTTTCGGATAGATATGTCTGTAACCTTCCGAAAATTCCTATTTTTCGGATAGTTAGCTTTCTAACTCATAGAAAACTCCTTTAAGCTTCTGTTCTGGATTTCTGCACATGGGTAATTGAATGACTTAAGTTTCGGATAGTTAACTTTTCTAACTTATCGAAAACTCCTTTAGCTTCTAGATAGTTAACTCCTTAACTCTCCGATCATTCAATCTTTCTTAACTATCTGATCATTTAACTCTTCGAAGGCATTGTAAATTCAGATAGTTATTCTTCTAACTATTCGACGATATTTCTACTGCTTTACTCTTCGGATACTTAAGCTTGTAACTTATCAAAAATTTACTTTCTTCCGGATACTTGGCTTGGTAACTATTCGATTTTCTTGTAGCTTTATAGTAGTAATTTATGAACTACCTGTATCTGTTTATCTACCTTCCGATCTTTTGCTGCATTGTCTTCATTGTGAAGTACAATATGTTTCCTTACATAGGTTTTTGCATTATCAAAATACTAGGGTCCTAACAATAACTTTATGATATTACTAACTATAATTAAACTTACATTTTTTTTTTATATTTTTTCTTATACTTACTATATTATACATAGTTGTTTCAGTTACACTACATTCAATTTCCCTCCCAAAGGAGGTATCAATTTCATTAACAGTTCTGTTCATAGGGTTAGGTACTGCTTGCATTGGCAATCCTTCAGTAGGTCTAACTTCTATTGATTCTTTCTACCTAAGGGGTATATTTCTATTCATATTTTGATTTTGAATGGCATCATTTCCAAATACAAGATCTAGATGATTGTTTAATTGTTGAATTATCTTTTCTAACTTCTCTATTCTAGATCCTTGTTCAATTAATGCTTCATAACTTATATTTTTATCATTTATATTTTCTCCTCCCTAGAAATTGTTATTTCTCCAAGATAGATTTGGGTGATTTCTCCAATTAGGGTTATAAGAATTTCCAAAGTTATCTTTCTGGTTTCTAACATAAATAATATCTAAGTCATTAACGTTTGCATTCTTTTCTACTAGTTTTTGATTTAATGATAACTCTTCAATTTTCTTTGTTAATTCAGTTAATTTAACTTCAAGCATAGTGCTTGAATCTATTTCATGCATTCCCCTTGGCAATATTCTTTTATCTATAATAGCTTTAGCCGAGTTTTCCCACTGTGTAGTTCTTTTTGCAAAGTTTTCTAAAAATGCCCATGCTTCTTCACTACACAGTTTTAAAAATCCATTCTGACAAGTAGATTCTAATAAAGATTTCCTTGAAACATCTATGCCTTCATAAATTATACCTATTAATTGTATTTTACTCATTGCATGATGTGGACATTGAGTCAGTAAATCTTTAAATCTTTCAAAATATTTCCAAAATGATTCTCCTTGTTTTTGGCTACACATTAATATTTCCTTTTTCTTTTTAATCGTTTGATGTGTTGGATAATATCTTTCCAGAAAAATAGAGCAAAATTGAGTCCATGCTGAAATTGAATCAAGTGATAGTGTATATAACCATCTCTTAGTTGTGTCTTTTAAAGCAAAAGAGATATATCTAAGTTTAACAGCATCAATACTCATGTTCAGCATTTTCATCATTTGACAAACTTTGTTAAATTCTCCAAGGAAATAATAGGCGTCTTCTCTTTCTAATTCATGAAAGTATGGCAATTGACAAATATAATTAGATTTCAGTTCAAACCTATCTCCCTCAAAGTTTGGTAATCGAATACATGAAGGTTCATCAACTAATTTAGGATACAGAATTTCCCCTAATGGTTTTTCTACTAGAGCAGCCAAATCTTCGTTCTCTTTTAGAGAAAGGTTAGCTACACCCCTAAGGATTTCGTTAAAGTCCAATTCAGAAAATATTTTAGTATGCCTCTATGTTGAATAATCCTGTGTAGGTGTTCTTACTAATCGTTTAGTGCTAGGAGAACGAATCCATGTGCTCATAAACTCTTAACATAAAGTAAAATAGCAGAAGATTAATTACATACTAGTCTGATGCTTTGTTTTTAGTAAATAGTTGTTGAAGGATGAAGTTGAATCAGTTGCTTCTCCTTCTAGTTCCCCAACAAATTTTCTTTCCTTCCTCAAGTGCAGGTAACTCATAAATAACATTCTGTTCTATATTTATAATACACGTCCATAAGGCAAATGAATCTCATTGCAAGAACGTGTCTTGCAAGGTGCAGTATGGTTCCTATTTTTATGGATATGTGTTCTACTTCTAATTTCAAATTTCAATAACCGCTAAACCCACGAAGTTCCGTTTGTGATTGAAAGAATAACCGTTCATCTTAATCCATGAACTAACCTTGTTGAGTTACAGTTAACTCAACAAACTAGCTTCGTTGAGTTAACATTTAGCAACTTTCTAAAACTTACTTCTCGTATTAACTTCTATATATATTTTTCTTTCTCTGCATTTTGTCAACTTAAATAAACGTAAATACATGACATTAATGTAGTGTTTTAATGTGACTCATTTAAATCTGAACATTAAATGCATATTTAACTTACAGTTCATTTCCTGTTATGCATAATTTACATTTTACTTTTCAGCATGCAGATATTTTCAGGCATTAACCAATTATCTTGCATTTAATCATGTCATTTATAAAATTTGTAAATCTTTTAAACAGTCTTGTACGTCTTTAAATAGTTATATAATATTCAAGACAGTTCATCAATTCTATCGTTCATTCTCAAACACAACTACAAAAACATCTGAAATTCAAACATTCACTTATATAAATATTGTTTTACAGTACAAGCAATCAAAAATTTTTAATACAAGTATAAGTAGACGAACAATATATTTTAATCTTTTTTCCTAAGTTCATCTACTTCCTTTTGGAGTTTTTCTAATTGTTGCTCTAATTGATTTATCCTCTCTATAGCTCTTGTAATGCCTCCAAAAGGTATAGTCATCTCAGTAGCAGCATAATTTCTATATTCTTTCATTGAAATGGTTCTTGATCTTATCCTTTTGGATGCCCATTTCGTGAAATCAATACTATCCACCATCAGTAGTGGAATCAAATTTCCATAAAATAATTTCTTCTTTACTGCCGTTAACTTGGAGATAAATATTGCAGACCAATTAATTTGAATTTTGTTCACAACTGCATATGTGGTCCATTTGACAAATTGACTAAGTTCAATATCGTGGCCTTGTCGTTGGTAGACATTTTTAATCAAAATGTTAGCTACCATGTGTGCTTTACCATGTTTGATGCTTAATTTGTTGGGAATCCAAAATCACAATATCAATAGGATATATGAAATTTTTGATTTTAATTAAGACATCTTCTATTTTTCCTCTAGGGTATCTTATACTTCTATCAGCTAATTGAATAACAGTCCTAGTAGGGATTAAGCCTTCTAATCCTAAGGATGCAAATATATCACTCGTCATAACATTTATACTTGCACCTAGGTCTATTATGGTTCTTTCTAGAATGATATTTCCTATGGTGCATGATATAATAGAGATTCCAAGATCAGATAACTTTTTAGGAATTTGTGGCAGAAATAGGGAACTACTTTCAACTAAAAAAACTTTCCTTAAAACTTTTCACTCTCTTTTCTTAGTACACCAATCCTTAAGAAATTTAGCACAAGGAGGTATTTTCTGCAATAAGTCTAACAAAGGAATGTTAACTTGTACTTTTTCAAAAATTTCTCAAATTTTTTCTTGCTTTTCAAGAAATGTTTGTTGTAATCTTTCAGGATAGGGTGTTAATGATTGTGATTTACAAGATTCTTTTTCTTTCAATTAAATTGGTTGATCTTTTTTAGTCTCATTTTCATATTCAATTTTGTCTTCATTGATTTTTACGTTTTCAGATATTACATTTTCATTATCATTTTGATTTTTGTTCTTATCCACCTTCATATTATTTTCTTTTTGAATTCTTGGTGGTATATCAATTCTAGATCTTAATGTTACACATACATCTTCTAGATTGTAGGATCGTATGGCTACACAAGAGGGGTGTGAATTATGTTTTTCAATATTTTCGAATATAATTGAAACTTTAAAACTCAAAATCCAGTCGAGACACTATTTTCATAAAATCATTTTTATTCAAGGTTTCAATTACAATATACAATTCAATTCTCCTCAGAAATTGTAGATGCAATTATATATCGATACCATGTTTCATCTATACAATTTCATAACTACAAATAGAGAAAACTAATTTACGGAATTTAAAACATTTCTCCTTGTTTGAGATCTTTCTTCTTCTTCTCTTTCTTCTTTAGCAATTCTTCAGTGACGCATATTTTGTCTTTCTCTACTTCACCAAATTTGCTTTCTTCTAATACTTTAAATCTTTAGTGACATAAATCTGACCTTTTCTACTTCATTGAATTTTCTTCCACCTGATATTTCAAATCTTCAATGACATATATCTTACCTTTTTCTACTTCACTGAATTTTCTTCCACCTAAGACTTCAAATCTTTAGTGACATATATCTTACCTTTTTTTGCTTCACTGAATTTTCTTCCACCTGATACTTCAAATCTTCAGTGACATATATCTTACCTTTTCAGTATTAATTGATGTACTTAATTTTCTTTCACAAGTAATAGTAATTGAGCAAATATGATTATTTTTCATTTAGCTCACATCATTAAAACAAAACACTCAACAATCTCCCCCTTTTTGATGATGACAAAATCATATTAAATCAATTATGAAATATATTTAACTCAACAAAGCACCTTTGTTGGGTTAACTTTTAATTCAACAAACAAGTTTGTTGACTTAAGTTCACTTAAGCTTATTTCTATTGTTTGTGTAAATTTCACCTCTCAGAAATAAAACTTCCAGATGTCAATAATTATATAAGTATCATTTCTCTACCTTTCAGATTACATTATCATTTGTTAGATTACAATAACCATATAAATATCATCTCCCTTTATACTATATGCAATTAAACTCATAATCATCTTCTTCTTTTTTTATATAACACTTCTCCCCCTTTTTGTCATTAATCAAAAAGATAATTACACAAAATATATATAGTAAGAGATATATTTACAACAATGCTTTCTATAAACAAGAATAAGAATGGTAAACATTTACAAAAAAATGTATTGTTCAATGAATTAAACAATGAATACAAACATTACATTTTGTATTCAGATACAAGCAAACAAGCAGTTATCTATTCCTCTGAAGTATATCATTTATAGCAGTACATATTTTATCTCCTAGATGCCTAATATCATTTCTGATGTTGTTAAGTACATCATCTAGGTCAGGAGGTAGCTAGGGTTGCTGTTTTGCTTGAACTGAATAACTTCGTTGTTGTTGATGTATATGGTCTGTACAATCAGGTTGTTGTTGTCATTGAGGTTTATGCATGGCCTGGAATTTTTGCAAATCTTTTATACTAAAAGCTCTCATACCTTTAGTTTCAGAGGGCCAGTCGGATAAATTCAATTGGCTTGCAAGGATTCTACATACAACATCACCATAAAATAACTTTGAACTCATATGCTATAATTGAGAAGTAAAAACATCAAACCAATTTATTTTAATTCTATGCAGTAGACCATAAGTTGCATATAAACAGCTTCTGCTGACTTCCATATTGTGTCCGACTCTCTGAAATAAATTGGCATGCAATATATTTGCAATAAACCTTGTCTCTGCATTTAGATTTTCCATTAATCTCATTACAATATATACATCTAGAATTTTTGATAAATACTGAATGTTCCATTCTAGTTGTCTAATCATGTCAAATCTGTTTGTAACAACAACACCTTCATTCTTTAATCCCAAAACTTCAAAAATTAATTCAAGAGACAATATTAACTCCTGTTTATTTATTTGAGTTTTCAGTATATTTTCATTCTTGACTAGATTGCTGTAAAAAGCTACAATAAGCTCTTTATACTGCTTCCATTTTGTTCCAACTAGCAAGAATTGAATGAGGCCTTGATACTCAAATAAATATCTTATATCAATCAAATTTCTGAATTTTATTGGTGCAGCATGCAAAATCTGACATGTAATCAGATTATTGTATTTCTACAATGCTTCCTCAGATCTAAAATAAATTGAATGTCCTTGAATTTATAATATTGTAAATAAAGAAGGTGATACTTGAAGCCATGATTTAGAGTTTAATTCATCTTCAGGAACTTCTTCTTCAAAATTAATGTCATGTTGTTGCTTTGTCAAAATATTGTCTTGAAGCTACATATGTACACTTGATTCTTCAGCTTCAACAGTGTAAGGAACATTTTCAATATTCGCCACATTCATTTGTTCAGTTTCTATAGAAAATACAGAGTTCACATTTTGCACAAATTCATCAGCCTATGTATCTGTCTATAATTTTTCAATTTCTGTAACAGATATTTCCATTTGTACATGTTGTGAATTCTCAAACTCTACTTCTATAGATTCTAAAGAAGGCTGGTTGACGTTTAGCTCTTATGGAGTCTTAATGTTTTCAATATCTACTACTCCAAACAATTCAGCTTGTGAACTAGTTACTACCTCAACATTGTTAATTATATCTGCAATAACTTGTTCAATGTCAGTTGCTTGATGCTCTGATTTTGCAATTTCTACATCATCAGGACTTGTACTAATAGAAAAACTTGAGCTCATATTTGACTTGCATTTCTTCTCAAGTTTTCTAGCAAGAGAAAATAAAGTCTCATTATCATCATTAGTTTCAGTATGCTCAGAACTGATGAGTTTATCAGATGCACTATAAGGTACAATGTCTAGACATACATTGTCCTTTGGAAATAAATGGTCATCTGATTGTCCTTGTGCAATTGACTTTATTTCTGTAGACATAATTTTTCTAACTTTTCTTCTTCTATAACATTTCTGTTTCTCCTCTACAAGTATTGTTGTTTTCTTTTCAAATTGCTCTAGAAAAGTTTTTTGCTTTAATTCTTCAAAGGCACTTTATATTGCTATAGCCTTTCGAAGAGTGTCAACTTTTCTTTTATCTACAACAATATGTGATTCTATTTGTTATGAATATAAAGGAGTAGGGATAGTTGATTCATGTTTTTCCTCAAATGCATGTAGTCTTGTACCGTTTATAGGTATTTGAGAAATTCTAGTTGATGTACCTACACCTTTTTCCAAATATTTTGCATATTGTTCGAGAAATGCAATCTCAGCACATTTCATTCTATATTCTCTATCAAAATTACTACAAATACCTATGTATGTAATATTTTCATTAGTATTTTGAAGCTCTTGTCTAACTTCATATATTATACCTTGAAGAAAGAAGTAATCTCTATAAATTTCTACTAACCTTTTGTCCACTCGAAGTATTTTCTTGAACCAAGTGCGTGGAACTTCATCAGTATCTATTTCTTTTCCTTTTGCATCTCCTCTACTTTTACCTTTTCCTCTACCACGACCTTTGTAGAACTTAGAGACCATCGTCATAGGTTGTAACAACAACAAGTGGGAAAGATTTGCTTGACAAAGTTTACGAAAAACCTAAGTGCCCATGTAATAAGTGTATAAATAGGGTTTTTAGGTGAATAACTCAACGTGTATAAGTTGGGTTTGGATTTCAAATGATTATTGAATATAGTTTATTTAATCAAGGTACCCGAAAAATTCTAGTATAACTCGTTGAGTTAACTAACCTAACGAGGAAAACGCTGTCTAGAGGTAGTTTTACACATTACCTTATATAACATAATGTTCAGTTAGTACACTTAAAAAAAATTTCGGATGCTTTCAATTGAAACCTTCCGAAGACAACACACATGCTATACTTAACATTATCTTGAGAACATTGTAAACTATTCTAACATTCTCTTCTTATGAATCTAAATAGTTTGTTTATCTTTTTAAATTGTTTCATCAAGATCTTAAGAGGACTTTAATTTAGATTAACCAAGATTTGTATTTTGAATTATATTAATCTGTTTTGGACATTGTGAATCCTCCCCCTACAAATATACTTCTTATATATTCAATAACATACAAAATATGCTTGTAGAACAATAGATATTAAGTATAACTATAGTTTTAAATTTTCTTTTTAGAAACTTCCGTTATCCTGAATTCATCAAAAATGATTTCTAGAATCAATTCCTACTGTATATGAATCAAAACACAACTTTGAACTCAATATGATTAATTCAAGGAGAATAAAAGAATGTATCTCATATAAACGTTTTCAAAAGTAGTAATGTTGATTCAATAAACCAGTAGTCATATTAGTAGAAACTATATTCGATTCAAAGATATCTGTAATTAATGAAACAACTTTTTCTTTTCAAAACAGTAAATATTGATAATTTTCTTTAAATGTTAGTTTGAAAAGCTTGAATCATACAAGAGCTTTCTAATGTACCTGTGTAATGAGCTTTCAGTCAACAATCCCAGATCTGATTAAGACCTTAGGTTGCCAAATTTAAAGAATCCTTTTTCAGGACAACAATCCTTACATATCTATCTGCTCAAGTACAAAAGGCTCATAATCAAATTGATCAATAAACTCTCAAAGATTTTCACTTTGTAAGCACTTTTCATTTTAAGCATAGTATATATGTATTCCATTAATATAGATGCAATAAAACACAAATCTCATACAATTTTTACATCTATGATTTTATTGAAAATATGAATTAGTTTCAATAAGCTTATACTTTTGATTAATAGTTTAAGATGAGTTACATATAAATTATTCTACAAGTTTAATCAATTAAGTCAAATTTATGCATGATCATATGCACTTTCCTCGATTCAAAGAAAACACTTAATCAAAATTTCAGAATTTCAGAAGTATTTAATGTTTTTCATTTACACTTCCACTTAAAATCGTGAAAACCATTAAAATTGATAACTTACTTAAAATCAATAAGATACTACTATGATTTTATGATAAATACATAGTATCTTAAGTAGTAGTTTAGATATTACTTAGATATTTATGATAAGTATATAATATCTATGAGGTGAACAACATCATCAATAATATTTATCTTTTTGTGGAGTTTAAGCATGTTACACATCACATAGCCTACAAATACCCAAATTTAATCTTATGTTGCAGAATGTATTTTCGTCTAGAGGTTTTATAAATATATTAGCTAATTGATTTTTACTAGACACAAATTCTAATTTAGTTTTTCCTTTAATTACGTTATCTCTTAGAAAATGATGTCTAACCTCTATATGCCTTGCTCTAGAATGTAATAAAGGATTTTTAGAAAGATTTATTGCAGAATTACTGTCACAATAAATCTCAGTTGTATCATAAGATAATCCAAAATCTTCTAAAGTTTACCTTATCCACAGAACTTAGTGCAACACAGTGCAGCATCAACATATTCAGCTTCTATAGTAGAAAATGCTACACAGTTTTGCTTTTTACTAAACCATGACACCAAATTATTTCCCAATAATTGACATGTGCCACTGGTACTCTTTCTATCAGATTTAGATTCTGCATAATCAACATTAGTATATCCTATAAGATCTATTGAACTATCCTTAGAATAATACAGTCTGAAATTTTTAGTTCCTTGTATATATCTAAATATTCTTTTAACTGCAATTGAGTGTGATTCTTTAGGATTAGATTGAAATCTAGCACAAACACACATAGCAAACATAATATTAGGTCTACTAGTAGTCAAATAAAGTAAAGAACCAATCATACTTCTGTATTTTCTTTGATCTATTGATTTTCCTATGTCATCAATATCTAACTTTAAAGAAGTACTCATAGGAGTTCCTCAAATCCTTGTATCATTAAAATTAAATTTCTTAAGCATTTCATCTACATATTTTTCCTGATTTAAAAATATACCTTTATCCATTTGCTTAATTTGAAGTCCTAGAAAATATGAAAGTTCTCCTATCATACTCATTTCAAACTAACTAGTCATCTCTTTAGAAAATATTTTTATCAATTTATCAGAAGTTGCTCCAAAGATTATATCATCCGCATATATTTGAACAACAATCTGATCTTTACCATCTCTCTTGATAAATAGAGTATGATCCACTTTTCTCATGATATAACCTTGTTCTATTAAAAAAGTAGATAATCTTTCATACCATGATCTAGGTGCTTGCTTCAAACCATATAAGGCTTTCTTCAATTTATACACAAAGTTAGGATTTTTAATATCTTCAAATCCAGGTGGTTGTTTTACATAGACTTCTTCATTAATTAAACCATTTAGAAATGCACTCTTTACATCCATTTGATATAATTTAAAATCCATGTAACAAGCATAGGCCAATAATATTCTAATACTTTCTAACCTAGCCATAGGAGCAAATGTTTCATCATAATCTAGTCCTTCTTCCTGTGTATACCCTTGTGCAACTAATCTAGCTTTGTTTCTTATAACTTGACCAGTTTCGTTAGTTTTGTTTCTAAAGATCCACTTTGTACCTATTATGGACTGATTTTCTAGTGGAGAGACTAATTCCCAAACATCATTTCTGATGAATTGATTTAGTTCTTCTAGCATTGCCACTATCCAATTTTCATCAAATAATGCTTCTTCTATATTCCTTGGTTCCACCATAGAAACAAACATACACATACTATTTAAATTTACTGAAGCTCTAGTTTTAACTCCCTTATTGTTAGGAATTTTGTTTTGATGATATATGCTTTATTAACGTTTTTAAATAAGTCTAAATAATATTGTCTAAGTATATTTCTCTAAGTATAATAGTTAACAAATTATTGAAAAGTTTCATTTTTATGTCGGATAAGTTAAAGATTTCCGAAGAGTTAGATTTTCGATAGTTAAACTTTCGGATAGTTAACGTTTCATTTTTGTCAAATAGTTTATGTTAAAAACTCGTATAATTAAGTTATCTGCACGTGTGTTTTTAATGTTTTAAGTTGTCACGTGTTTTCCATGTGCGTTCAGTAATGAAAATCGAATAGTTAGATAATTGTTCGAGTTTTATAAAATGACTAACGAACAGATAAGTTTGCTATATTTAGTCACGTGTTTTGTAGGTGCAAAAACTCGAAGAGTTACAAATAAGTGTTCGAGTTTTTACAGGACTTAAAGGATAAGTGCTCGACTAAATCGAAGGCCTAGAAGATATTCTACAAGACTCCAGGAAAAAAAATTCTCGATGTATCTACGAGTGGAGATCGTGGAAATTCAAAATGATTGTGGAGAAAGTGGAAACTCAAAAAGATAGTAATTTGGATTAAAGAAAAAATTAGTACGTGGATTATGGATTAAGTGAATGAACATGCTGAACGTGAAAGACAATAGAGTTTGACTACTAATAGAGAGTACGAGCTACATTACATCATAGGATCCCAATCTCAAAAGCCAAGTCTGAATATTCAATCTGGATCCCTAACTGAAAAGTTAAGTTTGAATATTCATATTCTGAAAAATTCTCCAACATCAATAGAAGTTTGAAATTCCAAGCAATTTCAGAAAAGGAGCTGCAAACGCAAGAAGTCTGAAAATTCGACAACTAGAGAAGAAGAGATACAGAAGTTGAGCAAAGAGAAAGAAAGAAGCTGTGTGCATAAAGATCAAGTTTTATACAATTCAAAATTAGTTTTGAATAAGAGCTTTGTTTCTCTATTTTAATTGTATATCGAATATTACTGTATCAAAACCTTCAAGAAGGGAATTGAGCTGAAAAGATATTGTAAATTTTGTTTTTAAATAAAGAATAGAATTTCATTTACAAGTGTTTTGTGCTCTTGTTTTATCCGCTAGTATTTAATTACTAAAGACACAATTCACCCCCCCTCTTGTGATATAGACAATCCTACACTCATTAATATTACCAATGACTTGAGTAATGGGATGTGATGAAGAATAACACCAATTTCTCTGATTTTCCTTAATATTCTCATCAACATTTGAAGATCCATCACTTTCATCATTAGTTTGATCATTTCAGTTCATATTTTTGATTTTCTCAGATAAATCTTCAATATCTCTATTGATCTCTAACTCTTTTGGAAAATTGATCATATCATCATTATCAACTTTAGATTTAGATTCTCTAAAAGAATTTTCATTGAAGCTTACATGGAGGGTTTCTTCAATAGTCCTAGAAGTTTTGTTATATACTCTATAGGCTTTACTTCTAGTAGAGTAACCTACAAAAATTCATTCATCCGCTTTGGCTTGAAATTTATCCATTTTATCCTTATTATTAAGAATAAAGCACTTGCAGCCAAATGGTTTCATATAGGAAATTTTTGGAAACCTATTAAACATAATTTCAAAAGGAGTTTTATTAACACGAGGTCTTAAGTGACTTCTGTTAATAACATAACAAGTTGTATTCACTGCTTCAGCCCAAAGATTTTGAGGTAACTTATGTTCATTCAACATAGTTTTAGCCATTTCTTGAAGTGATCTATTCTTTCTCTCAACAACACCATTTTGAGACGGTGCTCTTGGAAAAGAAAATTTCTGATCAATGCCATGCTCATTACAATAATTATCCATTTGATCATTATCAAATTCTGTACCATGATCACTCCTAAGTTTTTGAACAAAGATATTTTGTTCATTTTGAACCAAATTGCAAAACATTTTAAACTTTTCAAAAACTTCTGTCTTAGATGCTAGAAAATATACCCAAGTGTATCTAGAGAAGTCATCTACTAAAACAAATACATATCGTTTACTACCAAGACTCATGATTCTTGTTGGTCCAAATAGATCCATATGTATAAGTTCTAAGACTCTCTTGCTTGAAATATCAGTTTTGGATTTAAAAGAGTTTTTGTGAAGTTTACCCAACTCACATGCATCACACATAAAGTCCTTTGAGTATTTAATCTTTGGTAAACCTCTCACTAAATGTTTTCTAGATAGTTTATGTCATAGTTTTATATTTATATGTCCAATCCTTCTATGCCACAGATATGCATCACTAGTTTCAACTGGTAAACATGAATTTAAATCAACTACACTAGAAGGTAAAGATAAAATATATACAGAACCTTTTCTTTTAGCAATAAACTTAATTTCATCTATATTTTTATCAATAATTTTGCATACATTATCTTCAAACACTACATAATATCCATTCTCAGTTAGTTTTATAATACTCAACAAATTAAATCTTAGGTTTTCTACATATAGTACATTCGAAATAACACAAGCCGAAGTTATTTGAACATTACCCATACCTATGATTTTATCCTTGCTTTTGTTTCCAAATGTTAGACTTCCTTTCATGGTATTTGTAAAATTTTGTAGTAGACTTTTCTGTCTGTTCATGTGACTTGATACTCCATTGTCCAAGATCCATTTTGATGTTGTTTCCTCCTGCAAAACAAATTAAGAAAAACTTTTTCTTGGTACCCAATGTTGTTGAGGACCAAGTTCATTAAACACATATTTCTTTTTTTTTTTTAAAAAACAGTTTAACATTTTCATTTACATTCTTATTAGTTGTAAGTACTATTGATTTATCATTAGTATCATACTTACTTATAGCATTATTGCTCTTATAATCATTCTTTTTGTTTTCAGATGTAGTATAACCAAGACCAAACCGATTTTTATCAGATGTTAATTTATTTTGGTCATGCTCATACATTTCAATAAGTTCATACCAAGATTTTATACATGTATTTGAATTTTCAGTACATACAAAATCTTTTTCTACACAAGAATTTCAGATTTATCACATGCAGAATGAGTAATTGGTCTAACACCAGTGTTTTGAATTACATGCTCAGGTTTCTGAATTTTCAATTTACTACAATTGTCTCAAATTTTAGAAACATTAGAAACTGAATTTCTAGAATAAGAAACAAGATTTTTAGAAACATTAATAGTCATATTGGAAGTACATTTAGACAAATCACATTGATTTATATTATTACTACATGATTCATCTCTTGAAGTACCAACTTCTACATATTTATTACCTTGTTTCATGATAAAAGGAATTTTAGTCTTAGATTTACTTGAACTGCAACTAATAAATCCTTTATTGGCTTGAGATTTAGGATATTCAGGATAATCAAATCCTAAGCCAAATTTATATGATACCGTAGGGGTACTAGTTAGTTTGTCTAACTTAGTTTGACTTAAATTCCATTTCTCAATGGTAGAATTTAAATCTAGCTCTCTCATTTTTAATTTATCAATCTCTATTTCGAGATCATTTATATTTTTTCTCAACATTTCATTTTCAGATTCTATTTTTAATTTTTCAACATTTGTATTCTATATTTGTTCATTTCATTTTCAGATTCTATCTTTAATTTTTCAACATTTGTATTCTGTATTTGTTCATGCAAGATACATTTATTAAATCTAAATTTATGCAAATCTCTAACATGATTTTCATTATCACATTTAAACTTTTCTAAAGTAGTAGACAGGAAACAATTTTCTTCTTCCACAATAGATAAAGAGTTTCTGATATTCTTATTTTCCAGTTTACAAACTTTAAGTTTTTGTAATAATACATGATAAGCACATAATAATTCATCAAAGTTAAAATCTGAATAACTTTTAGGATCAGATATTACCTCAGACTCATTTGCCATGAAGCACACATGAGCAACGTCTTCTAACTTTGGTTCTCCTTCTGAATGTGAAGATTTTGATGATGATTCCTTAGATTCAGACTCTTTTGACGTGTCATCCCAAGTGACATTCAAAGCCTTTTTCTTATAAAACTTTTTCTGAGTTTTTTGAGCCGTCTTCTTCTAATTTGTCCTACTATGCTTTTCATTTTTCCTTATAGGACAATCTAGAGAAAGATGTCTAGGTTTCTTACAGTTGTAACATACATACTTTCTGGATGAAGAATTCTTGTCATTCAGTGATTTTGACATTGAGGGTTTGTCATCTTTATTCCTTTACTATTTCTTAGCTTTCCATGCTTTCTTGAATTTCTTAGTCAGCAATATCAAATCCTCGTTAGAATCAGTAGATATATCAGAATCTGAATTAATTTTAAATGCTATTTCTTTCTTCATTTTTAGTTTGTTGTGACTTAGTGATTCATTTAATTGAACTTCATAAGTAGTTAAGTTTCCTATTAGTTCATTCATGGTATAAATATTTAAATCTCGTGATTCCTCAATTGATGTTACTTTCTAAGACCATTTAGAATTTAGTGATCTGAGAATTTTCCTCACAAAATCCTTTTGTTCAAAATTCTTTCCTAAGCATTTTAAAGAGTTTATGATATCAAGAAATCTAGAAAACATCTCAAAAATACTTTCGTCTTCATGCATCTTAAAGAGTTCATATTTATGAATTAACATGTTTATCTTAGTCTCTTTAACTTGAGAAGTACCTTCATGTGAAACTTCTAGTGCATGCCACACCTCATAAGCAGATCTATCTGTTAACACTTTACTGAACTATTCATAACTCAATGCACAAAAAAAATATTTAAGCCCTTAGCATTCAGAGTTTCATTTTCTTTTTCAGTAATTGTCCAAGTATTATAATGGTAGATAACGAAGTATATGATTTAGAAATCATGAACCACAACTTATGATCTATACTTTGAAGAAAAACTGTCATCCTATATTTCCAACATTCAAAATGTATTCCATCAAATAAAGGAGGATGATTAAGATTTTGGCCTTCATATAAAGAAAAATTACCATTTCCAATAGCCATCTTACCTTAGATTTTTCAACCTATTTGATTTTAAACAGTCTAAAAGCTTTAAAACAACTTGAGCCTTAAATCAAGAAAGTTAAATGTATGCTCAGATATTAATTTCTGTATAAAAACAAGGAAGGTAGAATAAGCAATGATATTAAATAAGTTGGTATCGATTTTATATCAAAGATTATTAATAAAGCTCTAATACCACTTGTAGGATCGTATGGCTACACAAGAGGGGGGTGAATTGTGTTTTTCAATATTTTCGAATATAATTGAAACTTTAAAAATCAAAAACCAATCGAGACACTATTTTCATAAAATCATTTTTATTCAAGGTTTCAATTACAATATACAATTCAATTTTCCTTAGAAATTGTAGATGCAATTATATATCGATACCATGTTTCATCTATACAATTTCATAACTACAAACAGAGAAAACTAATTTGCGGAATTTAAAACATTTCTCCCTGTTTGAGATCTTTCTTCTTCTTCTTCTCTTTCTTCTTCAGCAATTCTTTAGTGACAAATATTTTGTCTTCCTCTACTTCACTGAATTTCCTTTCTTCTGATACTTTAAATCTTCAATGACATAAATCTGACCTTTTCTGCTTCACTGAATTTTCTTCCACCTGATACTTCAAATCTTCAGTGACATATATCTTACCTTTTTCTACTTCACTAAATTTTCTTCCACTTGAGACTTCAAATCTTCAGTGACATATATCTTACCTTTTTCTGCTTCACTGAATTTTCTTCCACTTGATACTTCAAATCTTCAGTGATATATATCTTACCTTTTTTTGTATTAATTGATGTACTTAATTTCCTTTCACAAGCAATAGTAATTGAGCAAATATGATTATTTTTCATTCAGCACACATCATCAAAACAAAATACTCAACATAGATTTTCATTACTTTCATGATATTCTTGTATTTCATTTTCGTGATTATGATCTTCAACTGTTTTTAGTTTTAAATTGCTTTCCTTAAATTATATTGCATTGGTATTTTCTTTTTTTGTATATCTAGCAAATTATGCAAATCTGTAACATTAAAGTTTTCATTTGTGTTTTCCTATTGCATAACTTGTAATTTCATTGTAAATTCGTCCAATGCTTTTAGTTTTCTTTCCAGATCATCTAATCTCATTGCATTCAATTTTTGATCAATTTTCATTATGGTTTTTTCAATTTTGTATATGATATCAATTTTAGGTTTTGTATATTCTTCCTTATAGTTTAATTGGTTGACTTCTTGTTGCTGACACATGTATTGTTCCAATTTGTCCATGTTCTGCTCTAAGCTACGCTCTAGTCTGTCATACCTATCCTAAACTTCCTTGTCTCTCAACATATTACACATTCTAAACTGACCATTAGTTGGGTAAACTATAGGTTTCCCATACTCAACTCTATTATATTGAATATAATTCATTTGTTGTTCATGTGATCTAACCATCTACAATCATCTCAGTTTCAAAAAATCAGAGATGTCGTGACATTCCAAATTGCAGAATTTACATATGCTAACTATAGGTTTCAGAAATCTATGAGCATAAGTATATGCCATATTCTCAATTAGAAAATAAAACACACAACACTCCCTCTGTTATTAAAACAAAACAACACTCACAGTTGCTTAGCTTCTCAATCCTCGGCAACAGCATTAGAAAACTTGTATTGGGTTTTTAGGTGGCACCAAAGAACTTGATTAGTTCCCCAGCAACGGTGCCAAAAAACTTGTATTGATTTGTTAACTTCTGTTTTTATGCTTATATCAATAATTACGTTTAGAAGTAAACAAACAATCTTTCACACAAATTAGATATTAATTCCAATTTGTATTTTTAACTGCAAGTGCACAGTGTATATTGTATTTGTGTGCAAGTACAGGTCAATCCCATAGAGATTGAGTAAGAATTGTGTATTGTTTCGATTTTTATATTGAAGTTTATATGTGTTCAGTTAAGCACTCCGTTGAGTTACAATTAATACAATAGACTTAGTTCGTGGAGTTATGGCTAACTCAATGAACTGACCTCGTGGACTTAAGTTAACTCCATGAGCTGGTTCTTTTCTAGTTAAATACTACTATTTAGAGAGGAATTCGGCCAACCATTGGGCGGTTCCACAGAATGTAAATAACATCAATTAAGCTCTTTAATGTTAGTTAATATTAGATTTGTCATTAAGCAACACTAACATTCAGATATTTCAAATAGTAACCATTAAAATCTTTAAGTATCTGGAACAAATCAAGTTCAGTAAACAATAAAACTACTTTCTATTTTCTGAATTAAACAAACATAAAACATTCACAATACTGACAATGATAACATTAATCACGATACAAAACAAACAATACAACACTTAAATACTAAATGTAAACACAAATAATTTGTTGTTTTTGGTATTTTCATTTTGATATGTTCTTGAAGATGAGCGAAAGGTGAAATGTAAAAATCTCTATCGACAATAAAAACTTCCATCACTACATGCGACGCGATTACTGTTGGGAACATATGGCTTCACTAGAGGGGAGGTGAATGGTGATCAGTGTGAATTTAAGACTATTTTTAACTTTACTAACTAATTTGATTAATCAGTTTGCACAAGTACTAATCAGATATAAATAAACATGCACAGCGGAAATAAAGTAAGAAACATAAGGGAATTTTAGGTGGTTCACCAACTCAGCTAGTCCACCCCTAAGGATCACTTGGGCTTCACTAAGTATTTCAACCAACACTTACACACTTGCTTTTAGGTCGAAGCAAGAACCAACCACTTGAGCTTTCAAGTCGTAGCTCTAACCAACCACATAGAAGTTTTCAGGTATAAACTCCAGAAAACTAACCTCTTGAGTTTTTAAGTCGAAACTCAAACCAATAACTGAATGAAGCTTTAAGGTTGAAGCCATGAACCAAATGATCCTTCTTGGATCAAACTTTCAACACATGGAGAGCTTTAAGAATCTTCTTGTAAAATCCAACTTTCAATCGATTCCTTGTTAAACTGAATTAAGCTTTCTTCTATATAAGTAATTGATCTACAATGTATACTGTATCTCTATATATAATTGTATCTGTAATCTCACACTTCAACTCTACCGAATATTGAATGATCTATCTGTATTTATGCTTGAACATCCAATGATCATAATTTCTCTTTAACGGGTTTATTCTGTTGTACTTGCTAAGTTTGCAAATCCAAATATGGTAAGTTACCGTTTAAAAAGGTATCTCAAGATAACCTTTCGATCTTCTCAAACTTTCGGATAGTCAATAGTGTAACTCTCCGAAGGATAATCGTAACTCACCGAAAAATCCACATAAGTTTATTTGTCACGTGAGTTTTAAGTCATACACGTGATGAGACTTATGTTCGAATAGTTATAACTGTAACTCACCGAAACTCTCTTGACTTTTCAGATGGTTAGCTATAGTGACTCTCCGATTTTCCTTTTTGAGCTTCAAACTACTGTCTTCTTAATTCTACATGTGCATAATAAGATAACTTAAGTTTCAGATGGTTATAACTGCAACTCATCGAAACTTCCTATTTTTTGGATAGTTAGCTTTCTAACTCTCCGAAAACTCATTTAAGCTTCTGTTCTAACTTTCTACATGTGGGAAATTGAATGACTTAAGTTTTGAATAGTTAGCCTTTCTAACTTTCTGATTTTCCTTTTGCTTTTGGATAGTTAACTTCTTAACTCTCCGATCAGTCAACCAACTGCCTTTCATAACTCTCTAAAGACTTTATGATTTTGGATAGTTAAACAAGGATTTCATCTAATTGTCCGACAGTGTTGCTGCTGCTTTAAACTTGCTCTTTAGATACTTAGACCTGTAACTGTCCAATTTTCCTATATCTCTATAGTAGTATCTTTTGGAACTTTCTGCATCTATTCGTCTGCCTTCTGTTCTTTTGCTAAGTTGTTATATTTGTGAAATACAATTTGGTTTCCTCACATAGGTTTTTGCATTATCAAAATACTAGGGTCCTAACAATCTCCCCCTTTTTAATAATGACAAAATCCTTTACATTAAATTACATGTATTTCACTCCCTAGATTGTTGCTATACATTCAGTCACACAGAAACTAAGTAAAGCAAAGATTTACAATGAATATAATACAATAAAGTTAAATTCTCCCCCTATCTGTGTGCTGGGAATGCTCCCCTTGCCTTTTATGTAATTTTCTATATTCTTCTCCTCCTTTTTGTCATTAGATAAAAGAGTTCCACAATTTTCTTTTATTGAATTTTCTTCTCCCTTTTTTGTCATTAAATTTGTATCTGATGTTATACCAATCTTCTGATTTCTATGATCCTGTCTGATATCAACTTGTTAAAGGAATCTAATGCATCAATATCTTTGAATATATTTTCCATCAAATGTTGACTGTTGGTGTGTGGATCTCAAATGTTGAGATATTTTCATGATTGCAGTCTATTTTCTTCTTTCTTATTCAAGCACAGTATCAATTGAAGTGTCAATTTCTTTAAACCTTGTCTAATACCAGTTGTTAACATTTTAACTTCTGAGTAAGTCAGTAATTGCTCTCTTGATTTGTGACATTTATTTCTTTGTCTTGTTTAATTTCTGCATCATCTGTAAAAACTGAAAACAATGAAGTGCCAATAGTTGGTGTAGCAATCTATAAATGTGTAGTTAATATTTATAATTGCTGCCACATGCTCTCCCCCTATCTGTGTGGAGGTTATTTGATTTACAATAGCAAGTAATAGGCTCTCCCCCTATATGCATGCCCTCTTTATATACTTTCTTTTTGCATTGACACAACATTCTAAATTTCCTTCATATAGTAGGTTCTCCCCCTACTTATATGCTTTTCCTTGTAGACAAATTTGTTTCACCTGTTCTGCAAAATGAATGTCATATATGATACTAATTGAACTACATACTAATTGTTAATCAAAAACATCATAAATAATTCTCAATCATTTAGCTGCTAATTCCAATCCGTTTATTTTCTCTTGGAACTTTATATCAAGAGGTTCTTTCAGTTTGTAGAAGATAATTTGAAGACTGTAATCTGTCTACTGCAGATTTTGGTTGTCCTTTGATAAATCAGATTTGTATACATTCATCTAGGCTTGTGTAGATCTTATTTCCTTTAGAGAATAGGATTCAATCATTGATGCCACTTTGATACTAATTGTTAATTTCAAAATATCATAACTGATTTCCTTCTGATTACCAACTATTTAGCTTCTTAAAAATTTCTCTTCACGAGATTCTACTTTTTCTAACAATACTTGTTTCTAACTGTTGCAAATTTTGCTCTCCTTGAGCATCAAGATTTTAGGCACGATTTCCACTCAATCTAAGTGAGCACTTTCTACCAATTTATGGTGTCTCTTGTAATACCAAATAGTTTCTCTCATAATTGATTTTCAGATTTTCAGCCTTTTCTAATTGATCATTCCATTGATCTTTAGTCATTGGTCATTTGCAGATAATGATTAGAAACTATAAACTAGCTACGCCCACTAACTGATATAATCCTGCAATTCAAATAGTAGTAGATTTTGGTACCCATACTTTCTTGGGTCCATAGGTGTTAGTCCTGACAATATTTAGTTTATTGCCTTTTGGCAACCACATTGATCCAGATCTTCTTTCGATGGCAAACACTATTGTACCATCTTTGTAAGATCGGATAACACCACCACAATAGGGTATTTCCTATGAAGTAGCATATTCTAGGCCAAATCTATTTGAGCCATGTCTCTGTGAACCAATGATTTGATCTAATCTTTCCTGTCCATTGGTAAATTTATGCACAGTATTTTGAGATCAATGATTTTAGATTTCAATTTTTCATTTTCATTTATCAATTCATCATTATTGCATTTTGTATCTTCAGCATGCAAATTTTCAAGTTCAGTATGTGCTTCTTCTAAGCATGCAGTTAAATGCTTAATTTCCTTTTTATACTTTTTGCATTTAACATATAAACTGTCAACAATAGACAAAAGAATATTTACATCTAGATTATCATTGTCTACATCAGAATCACTTTGAGATGAAGTGGAACATACCTCTTGTGCTGTATAGCACACGTTTACTAGTACCTCTTGTGCTAGATGAGCTACTAGAAGAACTACTGTCATCCCAAGTAGCCTTCAATGCCATTTTCTTTTTGTAGCTCTTCTTCTTCTTCTTCATTTCTTTTTCTTCTTCTTGTTGTAGTGGACAATCAAGTTGTATATGTCCCTGCTTATTGCATTTAAAGCATATTGGTGCATTGCTTTTTGATGTACTGGCTTGATTCTTTTTCTTCATCCATTTTCTGAATTTTCTAGCCAGTAGCACAACTTCATCATCATCCGAGCTTTGAAGTTCCTGTGTTGATGGAAAGGCTAGTTCTTTCTTTGTTTCAGTTTTCTTTTTACCACTACCTTCCTCATCTTTCCATTCTTTCATTTGAACATCATGGGCCAACAGATTGCCCATTAGATCCTCTACTAAGTATTTGTTGAGGTCTTTGGAATCTTGTATTGATGTGGACTTTTGCTTCCACTCCATAGTTAAGCTTCTAAAGATTTTTTGTACCATCTTTTGCTTCTAAGGATTCTTCCATTTCTGTTTGTCCTCCTCCTATTGAAAAGGACAGTAAAGTTGAATGTGTCCCAATTTCTTGCACTTGAAGCATGTAGGGACTTTTGATTTTGAGGAGTTGGCTTTGCCTCCTTGTCTCATCATCCTTCTGAAGTTCTTGGCCAACAGTAACACTTCATCTTCATCCGAGCTTAGTTGATTTTCTGTTGAGGGAAAAGTTAGTTCTTTCTTTTTCTCTACTTTTCTTTCAATGACTCCTTCTTCTTTCCATTCCTTCATTTGGACTTCATGGGCTAGAAGGTTTCCCAATAGATCTTCAACTGAATAGTTATTCAGATCCTTTGAATCTTGTATGGAAGTAGACTTCTACTTCCATTCAACTGTCAGGCTCCTTAGGATCTTTTGTACCTGTTCAAGATTACAAAAACTCCTCCCAAGGCCTCTTAGTTCATTCACAATTTCTGTGAATCTAGAAAACACTTCAGTGATACTTTCTTTTTCAAGCATACTCTAGAAAGCATTTCAGTAAATAATGGTATTCTGAAAATTTAGCTTATAATCTGCCAGAGTTTGTTGCATCTATAAGATCTGTGCACAACATAGGCCTTCTGCCATATATTCAGCTTCAATGGTGGATAGGGCTATAGAGTTTTGTTTCCAGTTGAACCAAGAAACAAGTGAATGACCAAGCAACTCACATGTCCCACTAGTGCTTTTTTGATCTGATTTACATCCTACATAATCTACATCACTATATCTTGCTAAAATCAATTGATTCTGTGAAGAATAAAATAAGCCAAACTCCTTGGTACCCTGTAGATATTTAAATACACGTTTAACTGATTTTAAGTGTGATGCTCTTGGAGAGGCTTGATATCTTGCACAAGTACAAACACTAAACATTATATCTAGTCTACTAGCTGTTAGATACAGAAGTGATCCAATCATACCTCTGTATTTCTTTTGATCTACTAGAATGCCAGAAATGTCCTTATCAAGTTTTTCATTTGAATTCATTGGAGTACCTGCTGCTTTGGATTTATCCATACCAAATTTCAAGAGAATCTCTTTGCAAAATTTTTCTTAATTCAGGAAAATGCCACACTTAAGTTGATGAATTTGCAATCCTAGAAAGAATTTTAATTCTCCCATAAGACTCATCTCAAATTCATTCTTCATTAAGATTTGAAAATCATGACATAGATTCTCATGTGTGGCACCAAAAATGATATCATCCACGTAGATCTGAATAATTAACATATGAGAACCTTCAGATTTGATGAATAAGGTGTTGTCTGTAGTTCCTATGTTAAACTGATTCTCAAGAAGGAAGCTCTTTAGTTTATCATACCATGCACGTGGTGCTTACTTCAAACCATAGAGAGTTTTATTCAGTTTGTATACATGGTTTGGATTTTCTTCATCTTCAAAACCTGGTGGCTGTTCTACATATACTTCTTCTTGTAGAATGCCATTAAGAAATGCACTTTTAACATCCATCTAATAAAGCTTGATTTTCATACTACTTGCAAAGGCAAGTAACATTCTAATTGCTTCAAGTCATACAACAGGTGCAAAAGTATCTTCATAGTCGATTCCTTCTTATTGGTTGTATCCTTGAGCAACAAGTCTAGCTTTATTTTTGATAATACTACCATTATTGTCAAGTTTGTTCTTAAACACCCATTTAGTACCAATAATTGATTTTTCGATGGGCCTTTCAATCAAGTTCCAGACTTCATTTTTCTTGAACTTATTTAGTTCCTCTTGCATGGCCATGATCCAGTATTCATCATTGCAGGCATCTTCAACTGTTCAAGGTTCAAGTTCAGACACAAAGGCACAATAATTACAAATATTTTGAATTTTGCTTCTTGTTTGAACACCTTGATTTATATTCCCAATAATTTGCCCAATGGAATGTTTAGACTTTGTATTCCATGCTTTTTCTGTCTCAGTAGGTGTAGGCAGTGTTGAACTATCCTTTTACTGAGGAATTTTCTGATTTATTACTTCACTTTCACTTTCATTGTCTATTGTTAGCCTCTTCAATTTTCCTACCATGTCTTCATCAAAGAATATGTTTATTGACTCTTCTACTCTTCTTTCATGTTCAAAATAGACCTTGTAGGCCTTGCTTCTTGAAGAGTATCCAACAAGTAGAGCAGGATCAGATTTTGCATCAAATTTGTCCTTTTGATCCTTTGTGTTAAGCACAAAACATCTTGATCCGAAGACCTTAAAATATCCAACATTTGGTATTTTACCATACCATAGTTCAAAAGGTGTCTTATGTAGGATAGGTCTAAGGTGAGTTCTGTTTATAGAATAACATGCAGTATTTACAACTTCAGCCCATAGAGACTTTGGTAGATCAGATGCATTAAGAATTGTCCTTGCCATTTCTTGTACTGATCTATTCTTCCTCTCTACAACTCCATTCTGAGCAGGAGTTCTTGGACATGAGAATTCATGCAGTATGCCAAAAGAATTGCATAATTCTTCAAATTCTGAATTTTCAAATTCACCTCCATGATCACTTCTGATCTTCTTCACAGTTGAATCTTTTTCATTTTGAATTCTAATACAGAGATGTTTGAATTCATCACAGGCTTCATTCTTGTGTGTTAAGAAAATAACCCAAGTGAATTTTGTATAATCATCAACTACCACTAAGGTATATTTTCTTCCTCCTAAATTGGTTGTTTGTGTAGGACCAAACAGGTCCATATGCAATAGATCTAATGGTTGACGTGTGGCAATGTCTTCAATACTCTTATGTGTTGATTTCTTTTGTTTTTCAATTGTATAGTCACTACACAATTTATCTCTCTTGAATTTGAGCTTAGGCACACCTCTAACAAGATCATGTTTGGTCAATTTTCTTATAAGTCTCATGTTTGCATGATTTAATCTTTTATGCCATAACCATTCATCTTCATTAGAAGTAACTAAACATGCATCACTAGATATATTATCACATGGAAATTCCAAAGCATAAATTGAATTATTTCTATATCCAGTAAATTTGATTTCATGTGTATCATGTTGTAATATAAAACAGTTTTCTGCAGTAAAGAGTATATTATAACCTTTGTCACATAATTGACCTACACTTAGCAGATTCTGTTTTAAACCATTTACATGTAAGACATTTTCTATTTTTCCATTTTTAGATGCAACATTTCATATGGTAGTAATTCTACATTTTTCATTATTACCAAACTTAACAGATCCTGACTTTATTGATTTAACAGATTTTAGAAGTCTTTTCTTACCTGTCATATGCTTTGAGCAACCACTATCAATGATCCACTTGGACGTTTGAGCTTTCTTGTCCATGCAGTCCTACAAGTCATGTTGAAATTAAGACTTTTGGTACCCATATCTTCTTGGGTCCGTCACTGTTAGTCCTCTGTATACTAAACCTGTTGCCTTTTGGTAGCCATATAGACGTAGATCTCTTCTTAATGACGAACACAGTGGTGCCATCTTTGTAAGATCTAATTTTTCCACCACAGTAAGGGGTTTCCTATAGTACAGCATACCCTAGGCCAAATTTACTTTTTTCTATTCTTTGAGATCCTATGATTTTGTTTAAACTATTTTCACCCTTAGTAAATTTACATACAATTTTCTTGAAATCAGTAACTTCAGACAATAGATTTTTATTTTCTTCTTTCAGATCAAAGTTTTTACAACTATAGCTATCCATTTTAGTTTTCAATTCCCTATTATCAACTAGGGCTTTTTCTAGTTCAGCAAAAACATCTTCTAGATAGGAATTTAAATTCTTTAATTCTTTCTTGTACTTCTTACATTTTGCATATAAGTTATCTACTATATAGAGAAGACTATCTATATCTACATCATCATTTTCTTTTTCCGAGCAATAGGGAGATGTAGAGCATACCTCTTGTGCAGCAAAGCACGCGTTTGTAGATGCCTCCTCATCTGAGTCTGATGAGCTGCTGGATGAACTACTGTCATCCCAAGTGGCTTTCAATGCCATTTTCTTCTTATTCTTCCTTTTCCATTTCTATTTGTCCTCCTCTTGTTGAAAAGGACAGTAAAGTTGAATGTGTCCTAGTTTCTTGCACTTGTAGCATGTGGGGACTTTTGATTTTGAGGAGCTGGCTTTGCCTCCTTGTCTCATCATCCTTCTGAAGTTCCTGGCCAACAGTAACACTTCATCCTCATCCGAGCTTAGTTGATCTTTTGTTGAGGGAAAAGCTAGTTCTTTCTTTTTCTCTGCTTTTCTTTCAATGACTCCTTCTTTCCATTCCTTCATTTGGACTTCATGGGCTAGAAGGTTTCCTAACAGATCTTCAACTGAATAGTTATTCAGATCCTTTGAATCCTGTGTGGAAGTAGACTTCTACTTCCATTCGACTGTCAGGCTCTTTAGGATCTTTTGTACCTGTTCATGATTAGAAAAACTCCTCCCAAGGCCTCTTAGTTCATTCACAATTTCTATGAATCTAGAAAACATTTCAGTGATACTTTCTTTTTTAAGAATTTTGAATAATTCATATTTTCTTAACAAATTGCTGATTTTAGTATCTTTAACTAGGCTGGTTCCTTCATATGTAATTTGAAGGATCTTTCAAGCTTCATGGGAGAATTTATAAGCAGATATTTTATTATATTGTTCACCAATTAGTGCACAGTAAATGGAATTAAGCCCACGAGCATCCATCTGGATGATTCTTTCATCCTCCTCAGTCTAGTCACTTTCATGACTGATTAGAGTTGGTGTACCATGTACAACCATTCTCCAAAGTTTCACATCTATACTTCTGAGAAAGCACTCCATCCTATTTTTCTAGTAGCTATAATTGCTACCATCAAAGAGGGGAGGTCGATGGATATTCTGACCCTCTATAGTGTGGAAAGCCATGATCTCAGATGGTTAAATCTATTAACGAGATCAACCTTGCTCTGATATCAATTTTTAGGACCTTAAGGCTTACTAGAAGGGGGGTGAATGGTAAAAATTCGTTTCTTAACATTTTAGAAGTAGTTTAATGTAAAGTGACAGCAAGCATACAATAAAAGAAATCACATAGAGATTTTTAGGTGGTTCACCACTAACGGCTAGTCCACCCCCAAGGGATACTTGGGCTTCACTAAACTCTTGCAAACTTACAATCACTTGCTTTAAGGTTTAAGCAAGAACCAACTAACCATTCACTTGAGCTTCCTTGTCGAAGCTTCAATCAATCCTTTCTCTGAAGTTTTAATTTGTGTACTTCAGTAAACACTATCTTGTGAACAGCAGAGTTGAATGCGTGATGAGCTTCTGAAATTTGGTCTGTAAGTGTTGAAGATGATTTGATCTCTAAAGCTTTTCTTCTGTTGAGCTTGGTGTAAGTATATGTATGAGCAAAGAGCTACTTAAATCCATTGTCTGTATGTTGTATATATACCTGACATGTGTAACGATCATATTCTCTTCCAACGGATGTATTCTACTATACTTGATTAGACTCTAATCCCAAATACGGTAAGTTACCATTCAGAAAGTTATTTCAAGATGTCTTACCGATTTTCCTAACCTTTCGAATAGTTAGTTGTGTAACTCTCTGAAGAATATCTATAACTCACCGAAAGATCACTTAAACCTTTTTGCCAGGTAGGATTCCAAAATATTTACTACGAGCTGACATTCAATTGGATGATTATAACTGTAACTTATCGAACAGTTATATAACTGTTGGATAGTTGGCTATAGTAACCCTATGTTAACTTTCCGGTTGCTTCAATTCAGCACGTGCATAAAAGGCTGACTTAAGTTTCAGATGGTTATCCCAGTAACTCATTGAAATGCTTTAGGATTTCGAATAGTTATCTTTCTAACTCTCCAAAAACATATTTGAGCTTCTTTCTGGAATTCTGCACGTGGGAAATTTAATAACTTAAGTTTCGAATGGTTATCCCTGTAACTCACTGAAACGCTTCAAGATTTCGGATAGTTATCTTTCTAACTCTCCGAAAACATATTTGAGTTTCTTTCTGGTATTCTGCACGTGGGAAATTCAATGACTTAAGTTTCGGATAGTTAAAGTATAACTTACCGAAACTCTCTTTGAGATTTCGGATAGTTATCTAACTCTCTGATTTTTCCTTTAAGCTTTTGACTGCCGACTTCTCTATTCTGCACGTGCGTAATAGGATGACTTAAGTTCCGGAAAGTTATACTTGTAACTTACCGAAAAACTAGAATAGTTATCTAACTCTCCGAAAAGAAAACTCGGATAGTTATCTAACTCTCCGACAAGTCCTTTAAGCTTCTGGATAGTTAACTCCTTAACTATCCGATCATTCAATCCTCCTTATCCTGAGAAATACAATTCTTAACTGTCCGATTTTCTACAGCAGCATATTCTGAGATTTACTGGAACCTGTTTGCTGCTTCGATTTGTCTATCTTCTGATCTTTTTGCTGTACAGACTAATCCTGATAAATACAATTGAAAACCTTACATTGATTTTTGCATTATCAAAATCTAGAGGTCATTTCAGAAAATTGTTTCTTGTATACTATTTTAGAAAAGTTTAAATGTGATAATGAAAATCATGCTAGAGATTTTCATAAATTTAGATTTAATGAATGTGTCTTGCATGAACAAATACAAATGCAAAAAAATTAAAGATAGAATTTGAAAATGAAATGTTGAGAAACAATATAAATGATCTTGAGGTAGAGATTGATAAATTAAAAATAAGAGAGCTAGATTTAAATTCTACCATTGAGAAATGGAATTTAAGTCAAACTAAGTTAGACAAACTAACTAGTACGCTTCTGGTGTCATATAAATTTGGCTTTGGATTTGATTATTCTGAATATCCTGAATCTTAAGCCAATAAAAGATTTATTAGTTGTAGTTCAAGTAAATCTAAGACTAAAATTCCTTTTATCATGAAACAAGGTAATAAATATGTAGAAGTAGGTACTTCAAGGGATGAATCATGTAGTAATAATATAAATCAATGTGATTTGCCTAAATGTACTTCTAACATGACTATTAATGTTTCTAAAAATCTTGTTTCTTATTCTGGAAATTCAGTTTCTAATGTTTCAAAAATATCCGATAATTGTAGTAAACTGAAAATTCAGAAACCTGAGCATGTAATTCAAAACACTATTATTAGACCAATTACTGGTTCTACATGTTCTTTATCTAAAAATTCTTGTGTAGAAAAATATTTTGTATGTACTAAAAATTCAAATACAAGTACAAAATCTTGGTATGAACTTACTGAAATGTATGAGCATGACCAAAATAAATTAACATTTGATAAAAATCAGTTTGGTTTTGGTTATATTACATTTGAAAACAAAAAGAATGATTATAAGAGCAATAATGCTATATGCGAGTATGAAGCTAATGATAAATCAGTAGTGCTTACAACTAATAAGAATGTAAATGATAATGCTAAACTATTTTTAAACAAAAAGAAGAAATATGCATTTAATGAACTTGGTCCTCAACAACATTGGGTACCAAGAAAAAGTTTTTCTTAATTTATTTTGTAGGAGGAAACAATATCAAAATGGATCTTGGACAATGGAGCATAAAGTCACATGACTAGATAGAAAAGTCTACTAAAAAATTTTACAGATACCACAAAAGGAAGTGTAACATTTGGAAACAAAAGCAATGATAAAATCATAGGTATGGGCAATATTCAAATAATGCTGACTTGTGTTATTTTGAATGTACTATATGTAGAAAACCTAGGATTTAATTTGGTGAGTGTTATAAAACTAACTAAGAATGGATATTATGTAGTGTTTGAAGATAATGTATGCAAAATTATTGATAAAAATACAAATGAAATTAAGTTTATTGCTAAAAGAAAAGGTTATGTATGTATTTTATCTTTACCTTCTAGTGTAGTTGATTTAAATTCATGTTTACTAGCTGAAACTAGTGATGCATATCTGTGGCATAGAAGGATTAGGCATATAAATATGAAATTATTATATAAACTATCTAGAAAACATTTAGTGAGAGGTTTACCAAAGATTAAATACTCAAAGTACTTTATATGTGATACATGTGAGTTATGTAAACTTCACAAAAACTCTTTTAAATCAAAAACTGATATTTCAAGCAAGAGAGTCTTAGAACTTATACATATGGATCTATTTGGACCAACAAGAATCATGAATCTTGGTGGTAAATGGTATGTATTTGTTTTAGTAGATGACTTCTTTAGATACACTTGGGTATATTTTCCAGCATCTAAGATAGAAGTTTTTGAAAAGTTTAAAATGTTTTGCAATCTTATTCAAAATGAACAAAGTGTCTCTATTCAAAAACTTAAGAGTGATCATGGTACTGAATTTGATAATGAACAAATGGATAATTATTGTAAAGATCATGACATTGATCACAGATTTTCGTTTCCAAGAGCACCATCTCAAAATGGTGTTGTTGAGAGAAAGAATAGATCACTTCAGGAAATGACCAGAACTATGTTGAATGAACATAATTTACCTCAAAATCTTTGGGCTGAAGTAGTGAATATAGCTTGTTATGTTATTAATAGAAGTCACTTAAGGCCTCGTGTTAATAAAACTCCTTTTGAAATTATGTTTAATAGGGTTCCAAAAGTTTCCTCTATGAAACCTTTTGGCTGCAAGTCTTCTATTCTTAATACTAAGGATAAAAGGGATAAATTTCAAGCCATAGCGGATGAAGGAATTTTTGTAGGTTACTCTACTAGAAGTAAAGCTTATAGAGTATATAACAAGACTTCTAGAACTATTGAAGAAACCCTCCATGTAAGCTTCAATGAAAATTCTTTTAGAGAATCTCAATCTAAAGCTGATAATGATGATATGATCAATTTTTCAAAAGAGTTAGAGATCAATAGAGAGATTGAAGATTTATTTGAGAAAATCAAAAATATGAACTTAAATGATCAAACTAATGATGAAAGTGATGGACCTTCAGATGGTGATGAGAATATTGAGGAAAATCAGAGAAATTGGCGTTATTCTTCATCACATCCCATTACTCAAGTCATTGGTAATATTAATGAGGGAGTTAAAACTAGAGCTTTAGTAAATTTAAGTAGTATGTGTATGTTTGTTTCTATGGTGGAACCAAGGAATATAGAAGAAGCATTATCTGATGAAAATTGGATAGTGGCAATGCAAGAAGAACTAAATCAATTCATTAAAAATGATATTTGGGAATTAGTCTCTCCACTAGAACATCAGTACATAATAGGTACAAAGTGGATCTTTAGAAACAAAACTAATGAGACTGGTCAAGTTATAAGGAACAAAGCTAGATTAGTTGCACAAAGGTATACACAGGAAGAAGGACTAGATTATGATGAAACATTTGCTCTTGTGGCTAGGTTAGAAACTATTAGGATATTATTGGCATATGCTTGTTATATGGATTTTAAATTATATCAAATGGACGTAAAAAGTGCATTTCTAAATGGCTTAATTAATGAAGAAGTCTATGTAAAACAACCACCTGGATTTGAAGATATTAAAAATCCTAACTTTGTGTATAAATTGAAGAAAGCCTTATATGGTTTGAAGCAAACACCTAGATCATGGTATGAAAGATTATCTACTTTTTTAATAGAACAAGGTTATATCATGGGAAAAGTAGATCATACTCTATTTATCAAGAGAGATGGTAAAGATCAGATTGTTGTTCAAATATATGTGGATGATATAATCTTTGGAGCAACATCTGATAAACTGATAAAAATATTTTCTAAAGAGATGACTAGTCAATTTGAAATGAGTATGATAGGAGAACTTTCATATTTTCTAGGACTTCAAATTAAGCAAATGGATAAAGGTATATTTTTAAATCAGGAAAAATATGTAAATGAAATGCTTAAGAAATTTAATTTTAATAATACAAGGATTCGAGGAACTCCTATGAGTAATTCTTTAAAGTTAGATATTGATGACATAGGAAAATCAATAGATGAAAGAAAATACAGAAGTATAATTGGTTCTTTACTTTATTTGACTGCTAGTAGACCTGATATTATGTTTGCTATATGTGCTTGTGCTAGATTTCAATCTAATCCTAAAGAATCACACTCAATTGCAGTTAAAAGAATATTTAGATATATTCAAGGAACTAAAAATTTCGGATTGTATTATTCTAAGGATAGTTCAATAGATCTTATAGGATATACTGATGTTGATTACGCAGGATTTAAATCTGATAGAAAGAGTACTAGTGGCACATGTCAATTATTTGGAAATAATTTGGTGTCATGGTTTAGTAAAAAGCAAAACTGTGTAGCACTTTCAACTACAGAAGCTGAATATGTCGCTGCTGCACTATGTTGCACTTAGATTCTATGGACAAGGCAAACTTTAGAAGACATTGGATTATCTTATGATATAGCTAAGATTTATTGTGATAGTAGTTCTGCAATAAATCTTTTCAAAAATCCTGTATTACATTCTAGAGCAAAACATATAGAGGTTAGACATCATTTTCTAAGAGATAACATAATTAAAGGAAAAATTAAATTAGGATTTGTGTCTAGTAAAAATCAATTAGCTGATATATTTACAAAACCTCTAGACGAAAATACATTCTGCAACATAAGATTAAATTTTGGTATTTGTAGGCTATGTGATGTGTAAAATGCTTAAACTCCACAAAAAGATAAATTTTGTTGATGATGTTGTTCACCTCATAGATATAATATACTTATCATAAATATCTAAGTAATATCTAAACTGCTGCATAAGATACTATGTATTTATTGTAAAATCATAGTAGTATCTTATTGATTTTACGTAGTTTATCAATTTTAATGGTTTTCACAATTTTAAGTGGAAGTATAAATGAAAAACATTAAATACTTCTGAAATTCTGAAATTTTGATTAAGTGTTTTCTTTGGATCAATGAAAGTGCATATGATCATGCATAAATTTGACTTGTTTAATTAAACTTGTAGAATAATTTATATGTAAATCATCTTAAACTTTTAATCAAAAGTATAAGCTTATTGAAACTGATTCATATTTTCAGTAAAATCATAGAAGTAAAAATTGTATGAGATTTGTGTTTTATTGCATCTATATTAATGGAATACATATATACTATGCTTAAAATGAAAAGTGCTTACAAAGTGAAAATCTTTGAGAGTTTATTGATCAGTTTGATCACGAGTCTTTTGTACTTGAGTAGATAGGTATGTAAGGATTGTTGTCCTGAAAAAGGATTCTTTAAATCTAGCAACCTAAGGTCCTGATCAGATCTGAGATTGTTGATTGAAAGCTCATTACACAGGTACATTAGAAAGCTCTTGTATGATTCAAGCTTTTCAAACTAACTTTTAAAGAAAATTATCAATATTTACTATTTTGAAAAAAAAAAGTTGTTTCATTAATTACAGATATCTTTGAATCAAATATAGTTTCAACCAATATGACTACTGATTTGTTGAATCTGTTAGAACCCGAGTATTTTGATAATGCAAAACCTATGTGAGGAAACATATTGTATTTCACAGTTAAGTCTGTTCTACATTAGATCAGAAGGTTGTTAGAATAATTTCCAAGCAGATGAATAGATCAAGAAGATACAGCAAAATCAGACAGTTACAGGTCTAAGTATTTGAAGAGCAAGTTTAAAGCAGCAGCAATACTATTGGATAGTTAAAAGAATAACTATTCGATTTAATAAAGCCTTCGGAGAGTTATTTAATCAGATAGTTAAGGGGATTGAATGATCAGATAGTTAAGGAGTTAACTATCCGGAAGCTTAAAGGACTTTTCGGAGAGTTACAGGTATAACTATCCGAGAGTTAAGTCATTCAATAAACCACGTGTAGAAATATAGAACGGAAGCTTAAAGGACTTGATGGAAAGTTAGATAACTATCCGAGTTTTCTTTTTAGAGAGTTAGATAACTATTCGAGTTTCTCGGTAAGTTACAGGCATAACTTTCCGAAACTTAAGTCATTTTATTACGCACGTGCAAAATGGAGAAGCCGACAGTTGAAAGCTTAAAAGGGAAAATCAGAGAGTTAGATAACTATCCGAAATTTCAAAGAGAGAGTTTCGGTAAGTTACAGCTTAACTATCCGAAACTTAAGTTATTGAAATTGCCACGTGCAGAATTCTAGAAAGAAGATCATTTAAGTTTTCAAAGAATTAGAAAGATAATTATCTGAAATTTCAAGAGAGTTTCGGTGAGTTACAGTTTAACCATCCGAAACTTAAGTCAGTGAATTTCCCACATGCATAAATCCAAATAGATGCTCAAATGGGTTTTCGGAGAGTTAGAAAGATAACTATCCGAAATTTCAAAAGAGTTTCGGTGAGTTACAGTTTAACCATCCGAAACTTAAGTCATTGAATTTCCCACGTGCAGAATTCCAGAGAGTGGCTGAAATAAGTTTTCGGAGAGTTAGAAAAATAACTATCCAAAATCCTGAAGCATTTCGGTGAGTTACAAGGATAAACTTCCAAAACTTAAGTCAGCCCTTTATGCACGTGCTAAATTAAAGCAATTGGAAAGTTGACAAAGTCAAACTATCCGACAAGTATTTAATAGTTCAGTGAGTTACAGTTACTCTTCGGAGAGTTGCATAACTAACCATCCGATAGAGCAGATATCTTGAAATAATTTTCTGAATAGTCACTTGCCGTATTGGGACTTGATCCTAATTAAGTTCAGTAGAATACATCCGTTGGAGGAAAATATGATCGTTGTACATATCAAGTATATATTCAAAATACAAACAATGGATATACAGCAGAGATATACAGTGAGCTACACTTTAATTCCATTAACACTCAAGTCTGCAAATAGTGAAGCATATTCTAAAGATCTACTGCAGAAAAAAAGCTCTTGCGCCAAAACTCTGATTGAAGGTTTAAAGTTGTTGGTTCGTGGCTTCAACTTGAAATCTACGTATAGTGTTGGTTTGAGTTTCGACCTGAAAACTTTAGAGGTTGGTTTACTGAAGTTTTTACTTGAAAACTTCTATGCAGTTGGTTCTTGCTTTGACCTGAAAGCAAGTGTGTAAGTGTTGAAACACTTAGTGAAGCCCAAGTGAATCTTGGGGGTGGACTAGCCAAATTGGTGAACCACCTAAAAATTTTGCTGTGTGTTTCTTATCTCTGTTGATTTGCATTATATTTGTTTCATCTTATTACATTTCAGTTGAATCATTCGATTCAACATTAAAAGAATTTTAAAACTACACACTTTCACCATTCACCCCCCTCTAGTGAGCCTATCGATCCTAACAGAATCAACATTAGTACTTTTGAAAATGTTTATTTGAGGTACATTCTCTTAGTCTCCTTGAATTAGTTATATTAAGTTCAAAGTTGTGTTTTGATTCATATATAGTGAAAATTGATTCTGGAAATCATTCTTGATGAATTCAGGATAATGGAAGTTTCTAAAAAGAAAATTTAAAGTATAGTTATACTTAGCATCTATTGTTATACAAGTATATTTTGTATGTTATTGAATATATTTGAAGTATATTTGTAGGGGGAGGATTAACAATGTCCAAAACAGATTAATATAATTCATAATACAAATCTTGGTTAATCTGAGTTTAGTTCCCTTAAGATCTTGATGAAATAATTTAAAAGACAAACAAACTATTTTAGATTCATAAGAAGAGAATGTTAGAATAGTTTACAATGTTCTCAAGATAATGTTAAGTTTACTAACTGAACATTATGTTATCTAAGGTAACGTGTAAAACTTCCTCTAGACAGCGTTTTACTCGTTAGGTTAGTTAACTCAACGAGTTATACTTGAATATGTTAAGTACCTTGATTAAATAAACTTTATTTAATATTCATTTAAAATCCAAACCCGACTTTTATACACATTGTGTTATTCGCCTAAAACCCTATTTAAACACTTATTACACGGGCACTTAGGTTATTCGTAAACCTTTGTTTGAAAATCTTTCCCATTTGTTGCTGTTACAACTTGCGATGATGGTCTCTAAGTTCTACAAAGGTCGTGGCAAAGGAAAAGGAAAAAGTAGAGAAGATGCAAAAGCAAAAGAAATAGATACTGATGAAGTTCCATGCACTTGGTTTAAGAAAATACTTCAAGTGGACAAAAGGTTAGCAAAAATTTACAGTGAATACTTCTTTCCTGAAGGTATACTGAATGAAGTTAGATTAGAGCTTCATAAATACATGGGTATTTATAAATACATTAGTATTAAATACATGGGTATTCAAAGCAAGTTTGATAGGGAAAACCGAATGAAATGTGCTGAGATTGCATTTCTCGAACAGTGTGCAAAATATATGGAAAAAGGTGTAGGTTCATCAAATAGAATTCCTCAAACTCCTCTTAGTGGTACACAACTACATGCATTTGAGGAGGAACATGAATCTGCTATACCTACTCCTTTGTATTCAAAAGAGGTAGAATCAAATATTACTGTAGATAAAAGAAAAGTTGAAGAACTTCGAAAGGCCGTAGCAATAGAAAGTGTTTCAAAGAATTAAAGTAGAAAACTTTTATGGAGCAATTTGAAAAGAAAACAGCAATACTTGAAGAGGAGAAACAAAAGTGTTATGGAAGAAGAAACATCAGAAAAATTATGTCTACAGAAACAAAATCTACTAAAAAAAGAAAATCAAATGAGCATTTATTTCCAAAGGAAAATGTATGTCTAGACATTGTACCTTATAGTGCATCTGATAAGCTCATTAGTTCCAAGCATACTAAAACTGATGAAGATAATGAGACTTTATTTTCCCTTGCTAGAAAACTTGAGAAGAAATCCAAGTCAAATATGAGCTCAAGTTTTTCTATTAGTTCAAGTCCTGATGATGCAGAAATTGAAAAATCAAAGCATCAGGCAACTAATATTGAACAAGTTATTGCAGATATAATTGACAATGTTGAGGTAGTAACTAGTTCACAAGCTAAATTGTCTGGAGTAGCAGATATTGAAAAAGTTAAGACTTTAGAAGAGCTAAATGCCAACTAGCCTTCTTCAGAATCTATAAAAGCAGAGTCTGAGAATTCACAGCATGTATCAATGGAGATATTTGTTGAACAAAATGAACAATTACAGACAGATATACCGGCTGTAGAATTTGTGGAAAAATTGAACTCTGATCATTCTATAGAGACTGAACAAATGAATGTTGAGCATATTGAAAATGTTCCTTACACTGTTGAAGCTGAAGAATCAAGCTTACTTGAGCAACTTCAAGAAAATATTTTCACAAAGGAACAACATGACATTCATTTTGAAGAAGAGGTTCTTGAAGATGAATTAAACTCTGAATCAAGGCTTCAGGTATCACCTTCTTTGTGTACAGTATTACAAATTCAAGGTAATTCAATTCATTTTAGATTTGAGGAAGTAGTGAAGAAATACAATAATTTGATTACATGTCAAATTCTGCATGCTCGACCAATAAAATTCAAAAATTTGATTGATATAAGAGATCTATTTAAGTATCAAGGCCTCATTCAATTCTTGCCAGTTGGAATGAAATGGAAGCAATACAAAGAGCTTATTGTAGCTTTTTATAGCAATCTGGTCAAGAATGAAAATATATTGAAAACTCAAATAAATAAATAGGAGTTCATATTGTCTCCTGAATTAATTTTTGAAGTTTTGGGATTAAAGAATGAAGGTATTATTGTTACAAACAGATTTGACATGATTAGACAATTGGAATGGAACATGCAGTCTTTATCAAAAATTCCAAATGTATATACTGAAATGCGATTAATGGAAAATATGAATATAGAGGCAATGTTTATTGCAAATATATTGCATGCTAATTTATTTCAGAGAGTCGGACATAATATGGAAGTCAACAGGAGTTGTTTATATGCAACTTATGGTTTGCTGAATAGAATTCAAATCAATTGGTTTGATGTTTTTACTTCTCAACTATAGCATATGAGTTCAAAGTTATTTTTTGGTGATGTTGTATGTAGACTCCTTGCAAGCCAATTGAATTTATCCGATTGGCCCTCTAAAACTAAAGGCATGAGAGCTTTTAGTGTAAAAGATTTACAAAAATTTCAGGCCATGCATCAACCTCAACAACAACCAACAGAATGTACAGAACAGATTCCACCACAACAGCGAGGTTATTAAGTTCAAGCAAAACAGCAACGCCAGATACCTCCTGACCTAGATGATGTGCTTAACGACATTAGAAATGATATTAGGCATCTAAGAGATAAAATCTATAATGCTATAAGTGATATACTTAGGAGGAATAGATAACTATCTATTTGCTTGTATCTGAATACAAAATGTAATGTTTGTATTCATTGTTTGATTCATTGAACAATACATTTTTCTGTAAATGTTTACAATTCTTATTATTGTTTACAGAAAGCTTTGTTGTAAATATGTCTCTTGCTTTATATATTGTGTAATCATCTTTTTGATTAATGATAAAAAGGGGGAGAAATGTTAAATGTTAAAAATTCAAAAAAAGAAGATGATTATGATATTAATTACATATATTATAAAGGGAGATTATATTTAAGTGGTTATTGCAATCTGAGAGATGATAATGTAATCTAAAAGATAATTATGTGGTCATTAAAATCTAAAAGATACTTATGTAATTATTGGCATCTGAAAGTTTTATTTTTGAGAGGTGAATTTTACACAAACAAGAGAAATAAGCTTAAGTGAACTTAAGTCAACAAACTTGTTTGTTGAATTAAAAGTTAACTCAACGAAGTTGCTTTGTTGAGTTAAATATATTTCATAATTGATTTAATATGGTTTTGTCATCATCAAAAAGGGGGAGATTGTTGAGTATTTTGTTTTGATGATGTGTGCTGAATGAAAGTAATCATATTTGCTCAATTACTATTGCTTGTGAAAAGAAATTAAAAACATCAATTAATACAGAAAAAGTTTACTGATATAAATACTTGTCTGTATTGGATCTGAAATTATACTAAGTTAAATAACTAGTCATTTCATTGCATTAATTTCTCATTTAACTAAACGTTAAGTTAATGTGTTTTTATTGAAAAGCATGATATATTTTAAAGTTATATCTTCTATATCATGAACAATACATATTCAGACAACTCATTAAGTTAGAGTGTTATTTGTATAGAGATCACATGAGAACACGTTAAGTTATAGGCTTAAAGGTTAAAATAGGTTACATGAGAACTCGTTAAGTTAGTGAGTAAAAGAAGAGATGAACCTGTTAAGTTAGTGTTGTACACGTGGTGAAATTATAAGTTACGAATGTTATATTGTATCACGTGAGGTGCACATGTTTAACTCGTTAAGTTAACATAACTAAACATGTTGAGTTGCTATATTGAACACTAAGGCAACGCATTAGGTTAGCGTTATAAAAACTTAAGTTGTTATTTTTGCACGTGGTAAAATTCTTATTATAAAAACATTTATTTATTACTAGTTTGTTGATTTATCTGTAACACAATGGAGATGGTTCGTTGAGTTATCGTAATACCACGGAGATGGTTCGTTGTGTTAGCGTAACACCACGAACTTAGTTTGTTGAGTTAGCTACAGTAATAGTCACGTGAGTTGGCACATGAGGAACTCATTAAGTTAGAAACGTTAAGTTATATATCTACTTGTTTTACTTGTTTAGTTAACATTAAAGTAACAACTTCTTATTACACTTGATGAAAGATTTTGGATGAGAAAGTTTATTTTGCAGGAAATTTTTCAGAGATCTAGGATTGATGATTAAAGAAAATTCAAAATATAAACATGGGTCAGAACATGTGTATTTCGATGAAAGAAAAAGAAAAGACGTGAAGAAGTGGAAGACTGATAGTGATTAAATGTGGAGGATATGCATGAAATGAATATACAGTATAAAAGGCATAGAATTCTCGTTGATCAGTTATCCCTGCACTCCAAACGAAAAATCATTTCAGGGATCAAAAACACCTCTTCGGGGAAAAGCTCTCAGGTGGAAGAAAATTCAGTGAAGTAGAAAAAGGTGAGATATATGTCACTGAAGATTTGAAATATCAAATGGAAGAAAATTCAGTGAAGTAGAAAAGGTCAGATTTATGTCACTGAAGATTTGAAGTATCAGAAGAAAGCAAATTCGGTGAAGTAGAGAAAGACTAGATATTCGTCATTAAAGAATTGCTGAAGAAGAAAGATCTCAAACAGAGAGAAATGTTTTAAATTCCGCAAATTAGTTTTCTCTGTTTGTAGTTATGAAATTGTATAGATGAAACATGGTATCAATATATAATTGCATCTACAATTTCTAAGGAGAATTGAATTGTATATTGTAATTGAAACCTTGAATAAAAATGATTTTATGAAAACAGTGTCTCGACTTGTTTTTGAGTTTTAAAGTTTCAATTATAATCGAAAATGTTCAAAAACATCATTCACCCCCCTCTTGTGTAGCCATACAATCCTACAAATGGCAAGAACAATTCTTAATGTATCTAATCTTGTTGAGTATTTTGTTTTGATGATGTATGCTGAATGAAAGTAATAATATTTACTCAATTACTATTGATTGTGAAAAGAAATTAAAAATCATCAATTAATACAGAAAAAGTTTACTGATATAAATATTTGTCTGTATTGGATCTGAAATTATACTAAATTAATAACTAGTCGTTTTGTTGCATTAATTTCTCATTTAACTAAATGTTAAGTTAACGTGTGTGTTTTTATTGAAAAGCATGATATGTTTTAAAGTTATATTTTCTGTATCATGAACAGTGCATGTTTAGACAACTCGTTAAGTTAGAGTGTTATTTTGTATAAAGATCACGTGAGAACTCGTTAAGTTAGAGGCTTAAAGGTTAAAATAGGTCACATGCGAACTCGTTAAGTTAGTGAGTAAAAGAAGAGATGGACTCGTTAAGTTAATATTGTATACATAGTGAATTAAAAGTTACGAATGTTATATTGTATCGCGTGAGGTGCATATGTTTAACTTGTTAGGTAACATAACTAAAGGTGTTGAGTTGCTATATTGAACACTAAGGTAACGCGTTAGGTTAGTGTTATAAACTTAAATTGTTATTTTTGCACATGGTAAAATTCTTATTATAAAAACATTTGTTTGTTACTGGTTTGTTGAGTTATGTGTAACACAACAGAGATGGTTCGTTGAGTTATCGTAATACCACAAAGCTGGTTCGTTAAGTTAGCGTAACACCACAGACTTAGTTCGTTGAGTTAGCTATAGTACTTGTCACGTGAGTTGGCACATGAGGAACTCATTTAGTTAGAAACGTTAAGTTATATATCTACTTGTTTTACTCGTTTAGTTAACATTAAAGTAACGACTTCTTATTATACTTGATGAAAAATTTTGGACGAGAAAGTTTATTTTGTAGGAAATTTTTCAGAAATCTAGGATTGATGATTAAAGAAAATTCGAAATGTAAATGTGGGTCAAAACGTGTGTATTTCGATGAAGGAAAAAGAGAAGACGTGAAGAAGTGAAAAACTGATAGTGTTTAAAATTGGAGGATATGCATGAAATGAAGATACAGTATAAAAGGCATAGAATTCTCGTTGATCATTTATCCCTGCACACCAAACGAAAAATCTTTTCAAGGATCAAAAACACTTTTTGGGGAAAAGCACTCAGGTGGAAGAAAATTAAGTGAAGTAGAAAAAGGTAAGATCTATGTCATTGAAGATTTGAAGTATCAAAAGAAAGCAAATTCGGTAAAGCAAAGAAAGACAAGATATTCATTACTAAAGAATTGTTGAAGAAGAAAAAGCAAAAGAAAAAGAAAGATTTCAAATAGGGAGAAATGTTTTAAATTCTGTAAATTAGTTTTCTCTATTTGTAGTTATGAAATTGTATAGATGAAACATGGTATCGATATATAATTGCTTCTACAATTTCTGAGGAAAATTGAATTGTATATTGTAATTGAAACCTTGAATAAAAATGATTTTATGAAAATAGTGTCTCAACTTGTTTTTGAGTTTTGAAGTTTCAATTATAATCGAAAATGTTGAAATACACAATTTACCCCCCTCTTGTGTAGCCATACGATCCTACAAGTGGTATCAGAGCATTGTTAATAATCTTTGATATAATATCGATACCAACTTATTTAATATCATTACTTATTTTGCCTTCCTTATTTTTAAACATAAATTGATATTTGAGCATACTCTTAACCTTCTCGATTTAAGGCTCAAATTGTTTTTATTATTTTAGACTAATTAAAATCAAATAGGTTGAAAAATCTAAGGTAAGATAACTACTGGAAATGGTAAATTTTCTATATATGAAGGTCAAAATCTTAATCGTCCTCCTTTATTTGATGGAATACATTTTGAATATTGGAAATATAGGATGGCAGTCTTTCTTCAAAGTATAGATCACAAGTTGTGGTTCATGATTTCTAAACCATATACTTCGTTATCTACCCCTTATAATACTTGGACAATTACTAAAAAAGAAAATGAAACTCTGAATGGTAAAGGCTTAAATATTTTATTTTGTGCATTGAGTTATGAACAGTTCATTAAAGTGTCGGCATATAAATCTGCTTATGAGGTGTGGCATGCATTAGAAGTTTCACATGAAGGTACTTCTCAAGTTAAAGAGACTAAGATTAACATGTTAATTCATAAGTATAAACTCTTTAAGATGCATGAAGACGAAAGTATTTCTGAGATGCTTTCTAGGTTCCTTGATATTATAAACTCTTTAAAATGCTTAGGAAAGAATTTTGAACAGAAAGATTTGGTGAGGAAAATTCTCAGATCCCTAAGTTCCAAATGGTATTAGAAAGTGACATCAATTGAGGAATCAAGAAATTTAAATGTTTATACCATAAATGAACTTATAGGAAACTTAACTACTTACGAAGTTCAATTAAATAAATCACTGAGTCACAATAAACTATAAATGAAGAAAGAAATAGCCTTTGAAATTAACTCAGATTCTAATATATCTACTGATTCTGACGAGGATTTGATTTTGCTGATTAGGAAATTCAAGAAAGCATGGAAAGCTAGGAAATAGCAAAGGAACAGAAATGATAAACCCTCAATGTCAAAATCACTGAATGACAAGAATTCTTCATCTAGAAAGTATGTATGTTACAATTGTAAGAAACCTGGACATCTTTCTCCAAATTGTCCTATAAGGAAAAGTGAAAAGCATAGTAGGACAAATCAGAAGAAGACGACTTAGAAAACTTAGAAAAAGTTTTACAAAAAAAAGGCTTTGAAGGTCACTTTGGATGACATGTCAAAAGAGTTTAAATCTGAGGAATCATCATCAAAATCTTTACATTTAGAAGAAGAACAAGAGTTAGAAGACATTGCTCATGTGTGCTTCATGGCAAATGAGTCTGAGGTAATTTCTGATCCTGAAAGTCATTCAGATTTTAACTTTGATGAATTATTATGTGCTTATCATGTATTATTACAAAAACTTAAAGTTTGTAAACTGGAAAATAAGAATATTAGAAACTCTTTGTCCATTTTGGAAGAAGAAAATTGTTTCCTGTCTACTACTTTAGAAAAGTTTAAATGTGATAATGAAAATCATGCTAGAGATTTGCATAAATTTATATTTAATGAATGTGTCTTGCATGAACAAATACAGAATACAAATGTTGAAAAATTAAAGATATAATCTGAAAATGAAATATTGAGAAACAATATAAATAATCTTGAATTAGAGATTGATAGATTAAATATGAGAGAGCTAGATTTAAATTCTACCATTGATAAATGGAATTTAAGTCAAACTAAGTTAGATAAACTAATTAGTACCCCTGCAGTGTCACATAAATTTGTCTTAGGATTTGATTATCCTGAATATCCTGAATCTCAAGCAAATAAAGGATTTATTAAAAGGACCTCTAGATTTTGATAATGCAAAAATCAATGTGAGGTTTTGAATTGTATTTCTCAGGTTTAGTCAGTGCAGCAAAAGATCAGAAGGTAGACAATTCTAAGTAGCTAACAGGTTGCAGTTAATCTCAGAATGTGCTGCTACAGAAAATCGGACAGTTAAGAAAGGATTGAATGATCGGAAAGTTAAGGAGTTAACTATCTAGAAGCTTAAAGAACTTTTCGGAGAGTTAGATAACTATTCAAGTTTTTCTGAGAGTTATAGGTATAACTATCTGAAAGTTAAGTCATTCAATTAACCACGTGTAGAAATACAGAACGGAAGCTTAAAGGACTTTTTAGAGAGTTAGATAACTATCTGAGTTTTCTTTTCAGAGAGTTAGATAACTATTCGAGTTTTTCAGTGAGTTACAGGTATAACTTTTCGGAACTTAGGTCATCTTATTACGCATGTGCAAAATGGTGAAGTCGGTAGTTAAAAGCTTAAAAAGAAAAATCAAAGAGTTAGATAACTATCCGACTTTTTCAGACAATTATAGGTATAACTATCCGACTTTTTCGGACAGTTACAGGTATAACTATCTGAAAATTAAGTCATTGAATTTCCCACGTGCAGAAATCCAGATAGAAGCTCAAATAAGTTTTCGAAGAGTTATAAAGATAACTATTCGAAATCTTGAAGCATTTCGGTGAGTTACAGGTATAACCATCCGAAACTTAAGTCAGTCTTTATGCATGTGCTGAATTAATGCAATCGGAAAGTTAACGGAGGGTTACTGTAGCTAACTATCTGACAGTTAAACAACTGTTCGGTAAGTTACAGTTACAAGTATCCGATTGAATGACAGCTCGCATTATATGATCTGGAATCCTACATGGCAAAAAGACTTAAGTGATCTTTCGGTAAGATACAAACATTCTTTGAAGAGTTACACAGCTAACTATCCGAAAGGTTAAGAAAATTGGAAGGATATCTTGAAATATCTTTCTGAACGGTAACTTATCGTATTTGGGACTGAAGTCTAATCAAGTACAGTAGAATACATCCGTTGGAAGAAATATATGATCGTTACACATGTTTTGTATATATACAAGATACAGACAACAGAATTACATAGCTTTAGCTCATACACATACTTACACCAAGCTCCACAAAAGAAAAGCTTTAGAGATCAAATCATCTTCAACATTTACAGACTGAATTTCAGAAGCTTATCACGCACTCAACTCTATTACTCACAAGCTAGTGTTTACTCAAGTACATAGATCAAAACTTCAGAGAAAGGATTGGTTGGAGCTTCAACTAGGAAGCTTAAGTGAATGGTTGGTTCTTGCTTAAACCCTAAAGCAAGTGATTGTAAGTTTGCAAAAGTTTAGTGAAGCCCAAGTATCCCTTGGGGGTGGACTAGCTGTTAGTGGTGAACCACCTAAAATCTCTGTGTGTACTCTTTTATCGTGTGCTTGCTATTTCTTTATACTAATCTACTACTAAAAGGTGAAGAAACAAATTATTACCATTCACCCCCTCCTCTAGTAAGTCATAAGGTCCTAACAATTGGTATTAGAGCAAGGTTGATCTCGTTAATAGATTTAACCATCTGAGATCATGACTTTCCACACTATAGAGGGTTAGAATATCCATCGACCTCCCTTGTTTGATGGTAGCAATTATACCTACTGGAAAAATAGGATGGAGTGCTTTCTCAGGAGTACAGATGTGAAACTTTGGAGAATAGTTGTACATGGTACACCAACTCCAATCAGTCATGAAAGTGACTGGACTGAGGAGAATGAAAGAATAATCCAGATGGATGCTCGTGGGCTTAATTCCATTTACTATGTACTAATTAGTGAATAGTATAATAAAATATCTGCTTGTAAATTCTCCCATGAAGCTTGGAAGATCCTTTAAATTACATATGAAGGAACCAGCCAAGTTAAAGATACTAAAATCAGCATTTTATTAAGAAAATATGAACTATTCAAAATGCTTGATAAAGAAAGTATCACTGAAATGTTTTCTAGATTCACAGAAATTGTGAATGAACTAAGAGGCCTTGGGAGGAGTTTTTCTAATCGTGAACAAGTACAAAAGATCCTAAGGAGCTTGTCAGTCGAATGGAAGCAGAAATCTACTTCCATACAAGATTCAAAGGATCTGAACAACTATTCAATTGAAGATCTGTTGGGAAACCTTCTAGCCCATGAAGTCCAAATGAAGGAATGGAAAGAAGAAGAAGGAGTCACTAAAAGAAAGGTAGAGAAAAAGAAAGAACTAGCTTTTCCCTCAACAGAAGATCAACCAAGCTCGGATGAGGATGAAGTGTTACTGATGGCTAGGAACTTCAAAAGGATGATGAGACAAGGAGGCAAAGCCAGCTCCTCAAAATCAAAAGTCCCTACACGCTACAAGTGCAAGAAACTGGGACACATTCAACTTTACTGTCCTTTTCAACAGGAGGAGGACAAACAGAAATGGAAGAGGAAGAATAAGAAGAAAATGGCCTTGAAAGCCACTTGGGATGACAGTAGTTCATCCAGCAGCTCATCAGACTCAGATGAGGAGGCATCTGCAAATGTGTGCTTTGCTGCATAAGAGGTATGTTTTTCATCTCCCTATTGCTCAGAAAAAGAAAATGATGATGTAGATATAGATAGTCTTCTCTATACAGTAGATAACTTATATGTAAAATGTAAGTACAAGAAAGAATTAAAGAGTTTAAATTCCTATCTAGAAGATGTTTTTGCTAAACTAGAAAAAGTCCTAGTTGATAATAGGGAATTGAAAACTAAAATGGATAGCTATAGTTGTAAAAACTTTGATCTGAAAGAAGAAAATAAAAATCTATTATCTGAAGTTACTGATTTAAAGAAAACTGTATGTAAATTTACTAAGGGTGAAAATAGTTTAAACAAAATCATAGGATCTCAAAGAATAGGAAGAAGTAAATTTGGCCTAGAGTATGCTGTACCACAGGAAACTCCTTACTGTGGTGGAAAAATTAGATCTTACAGAGATGGCACAACTATGTTTGTCATTAAGAAGAGATCTACTTCTATATGGCTACCAAAAGGCAACAGGTTCAATATACAGAGGACTAACACTGATGGACCCAAGAAGATATGGGTACCAAAAGTCTTAATTTCAACATGATTTGCAGGACTACATGGACAAGAAAGCTCAAATGTCCAAGTGGATCATTGACAGTAGATGCTCAAAGCATATAATAGGTAAGAAAAGACTTCTGGAATCTGTTAAATCAATAAATTCAGGATCTGTTAAGTTTGGTAATAATGAAAAATGTAGAATTACTGCCATAGGAAATGTTGCATCTAAAAATGGAAAAATAGAAAATGTCTTACATGTAAATGGTTTAAAACAGAATCTACTAAGTGTAGGTCAATTATGTGACAAAGGTTATAATATACTCTTTACTGCAGAAAACTGTTTTATATTACAACAGGATACACATGAAATCAAATTTACTAGATATAGAAATAATTCAATTTATGCTTTGGAATTTTCATGTGATAATATATCTAGTGATGCATGTTTAGTTGCTTCTAATGAAGATGAATGGTTATGGCATAAAAGATTAAATCATGCAAACATGAGACTTATAAGAAAATTGACCAAACATGATCTTGTTAGAGGTGTGCCTAAGCTCAAATTCAAGAGAGATAAATTGTGTAGTGACTGTACAATTGAAAAACAAAAGAAATCAACACATAAGAGTATTGAAGACATTGCCACACGTCAACCATTAGATCTATTACATATGGACCTGTTTGGTCCTACACAGACAACCAATTTAGGAGGAAGAAAATATACCTTAGTGGTAGTTGATGATTATACAAAATTCACTTGGGTTATTTTCTTAACACACAAGAATGAAGCCTGTGATGAATTCAAACATCTCTATATTAGAATTCAAAATGAAAAAGAATCAACCGTAAAGAAGATCAGAAGTGATCATGGAGGTGAATTTGAAAAATCTGAATTTGAAGAATTATGCAATTCTTTTGGCATATTGCATGAATTCTCATGTCCAAGAACTCTTGCTCAGAATGGGATTGTAGAAAGGAAGAATAGATTAGTACAAGAAATGGCAAGGACAATTCTTAATGCATCTGATCTACCAAAGTCTTTATGGGCTGAAGTTGTAAATACTACATGTTACTCTATAAATAAAACTCATTTTAGACCTATCCTACATAAGACACCTTTTGAACTATGGTATGGTAAAATACCAAATGTTGGATATTTTAAAGTCTTTGGATCAAGATGTTTTGTGCTTAATACTAAGGATCAAAAGGACAAATTTGATGCAAAGTCTGATCCTGCTCTACTTGTTGGATACTCTTCAAGAAGTAAGGCTTACAAGGTCTATTTTGAACATGAAAGAAGAGTAGAAGAGTCAATGAATGTATTCTTTCATGAAGACATGGTAGGAAAACTGAAGAGGCTAAAAATAGATAGTGAAAGTGAAAGTGAATTAATAAATCAAAAAATTTCTCAGAAAAATGGTAGTTCAACACTGCCTACACCTACTGTGACAGAAAAAGCATGGAAGACAATGTCTGAACATCCCATTGGACAAATTATTGGGAATATAAATCAAGGTGTTCAAACAAGAAGCAAAATTCAAAATATCTGTAATTATTGTGCTTTTGTGTCTAAACTTGAGCCTTCAATAGTTGAAGATGCCTGCATTGATGAATACTGGATCATGGCCATGCAAGAGGAACTAAATCAGTTCAAGAAAAATGAAGTCTAGAATTTGATTGAAAGGCCCATCGAAAAATCAATTATTGGTACTAAATGGGTGTTTAAGAACAAACTTGATAATAATGGTAGTATTATCAGAAATAAAGCTAGACTTGTTGCTCAAGGATACAACCAACAGAAACGAATCGACTATGAAGAAACTTTTGCACCTATTGCAAAACTTGAAGCAATTAGAATGTTACTTGCCTTTGCAAGCAGTATGAAAATCAAGCTTTATCAGATGGATGTCAAAAGTGTATTTCTTAATGGCATTCTACAAGAAGAAGCATATATAGAATAGTCATCAGGTTTTGAAGATGAAGAAAAACCAAACCATGTATACAAACTGAATAAAGCTCTCTATGGTTTGAAGCAAGCACCGCGTGCATGGTATGATAAACTAAAGAGTTTCCTTCTTGAGAATCAGTTTAACATAGGAACTGTAGACAATACCTTATTCATCAAATCTGAAAGTTCTCATATGTTGATTATTCAGATCTACGTGGATGATATCATTTTTGGTGCCACACATGAGAAACTATGTCATGATTTTCAAATCTTAATGAAGAATGAATTTGAGATGAGTCTTATAGGAGAATTAAAATTCTTTCTAGGATTACAAATTCATCAACTTCAGCATGGCATTTTCCTGAATCAAGAAAAATTTTGCAAAGAGATTCTCTTAAAATTTGGTATGGATAAATCCAAAGCAGCAAGTTCTCCCATGAACTCAAATGAAAAACTTGATAAGGACATTTTTGGCATTCTAGTAGATCAAAAGAAATACAGAGGCATGATTGGATTACTTTTGTATCTAACAGCCAGTAGACCAGATATAATGTTTAGTGTTTGTGCTTGTGCAAGATATCAAGCCTCTCCAAAAGCATCACACTTAAAAGCAGTTAAACGTATATTTAAATATCAACAGGGTACCAAAGATTTTGGCTTATTTTATTCTTCATAGAATCATTTGATATTAGCAGGATACAGTGATGCAGATTATGCAGGATGCAAATCAGATCGAAAAAGCACTAGTGGGACATGTGAGTTGATTGGTCATTCACTTGTTTCTTGGTTCAGTAGGAAACAAAACTCTATAGCTCTATCCACCACTGAAGTTGAATATATGGCAGTAGGCCTATGTTGTGCATAGATCTTATGGATGCAACAAACTCTGGCAGATTATAAACTAAATTTTCAGAATACCATTATTTACTGTGACAGTAGTAGTGCCATCAATCTCTCCAAAAATACAGTTCTACACTCTAGAGCAAAACATATCAAGATTAGGCACCACTTTTTAACAGACCATGTTGAAAAAGGTCATATTTCCTTAGAATATGTCTCTACTAAAGAACAACTTGCAGATATCTTCACCAAACCATTATCTGAAGCTGCATTTAATCATATTAAACGAAATTTAGGGATTTGCTCTTTATATGATTTATAATTTCATATCTCTACTCTCCAAGCTCACAACTAGGAGCTTGTTCTACTAACATCTCTGCTTTGCAGCAACTTAGCCATTTTGACAATCGGCAAAAAAGGGGGAGAAATATCATATTTTGGTAAGCAAAGCTACAATAAAGTAGGGGGAGTGATTTCAGAAAAACAGGGGGAGTTTCTAAATTTAATTATTTTGTATTCCTCGTGTGCTTTTCTGAATAGATATATAGGGAGAGAAATACATGAAATACATTGTAAGGTTTTTGCCATTATCAAAAAGGGGGAGATTGAAAGGACCTCTAGATTTCGATAATGCAAAAATCAATGTGAGGTTTTGAATTGTATTTCTCAGGTTTAGTCAGTGCAGCAAAAGATCAGAAGGCAAACAATTCTAAGCAGCAAACAGGTTGCAGTTAATCATAGAATGTGCTGCTACAGAAAATCGGACAGTTAAGAAAGGATTGAATGATCGGAAAGTTAAGGAGTTAACTGTTTAGAAGCTTAAAGGACTTTTCGGAGAGTTAGATAACTATTCAAGTTTTTCAGAGAGTTACAGGTATAACTATTCGAAAGTTAAGTCATTCAATTAACCACGTGCAGAAATACAGAGTGGAAGCTTAAAGGACTTTTTGGAGAGTTAGATAACTATCCAAGTTTTCTTTTCGTAGAGTTAGATAACTATTCGAGTTTTTCGGTGAGTTACAGGTATAACTTTTTGAAACTTAAGTCATCTTATTACGCACGTGCAGAATGGTGAAGTCGGCAGTTAAAAGCTTAAAAAGAAAAATCGGAGAGTTAGATAACTATTCGACTTTTTCGGACAGTTATAAGTATAACTATCTGAAACTTAAGTCATTGAATTTCCCACATGTAGAAATCTAGATAGAAGCTCAAATAAGTTTTCGGAGAGTTAGAAAGATAACTATCTGAAATCTTGAAGTGTTTCAGTGAGTTACAGGTATAACCATTCGAAACTTAAGTCAGTCTTTATGCACGTGCTGAATTAAAGCAATCGAAAAGTTAACGGAGGGTTACTGTAGCTAACTATCCAATAGTTAAACAACTATTCAGTAAGTTACAGTTACAAGTATCTGATTGAATGACAGCTCACATTATATGATCTGGAATCCTACATGGCAGAAAGACTTAAGTGATCTTTCGGTAAGATACAAACATTCTTCGGAGAGTTACAGAACTAACTATCCAAAAGGTTAAGAAAATCGGAAGGATATCTTGAAATATCTTTCTGAATGGTAACTTACTGTATTTGGGACTGAAGTCTAATCAAGTAAAGTAGAATACATCTGTTGGAAGAAAAATATGATCGTTACACATGCTTTGTATATATACAAGATATAGACAACGGAATTACATAGCTTTTGCTCATACACATACTTACATAGCTTTTGCTCATACACATACTTACACCAAGCTAAGCAGAAGAAAAGCTTTAGATATCAAATCATCTTCAATGTTTACAGACTGAATTTTAGAAGCTCATCACGCACTCAACTCTGTTACTCACAAGCTAGTGTTTACTGAAGTACACAGATTAAAACTTTAGAGAAAGGATTTGTTGGAGCTTCGACTAGGAAGCTCAAGTGAATGGTTGGTTCTTGCTTAAACCCTAAAGCAAGTGATTGTAAGTTTGCAAAAGTTTAGTGAAGCCCAAGTATCCCTTGGGGGTGGACTAGCCGTTAGTGGTGAACCACCTAAAATCTCTATGTATACTCTTTTATCGTGTGCTTGCTATTTCTTTATACTAATCTACTACTAAAAGGTTAAGAAACAAATTATTACCATTCACCCCCCCCTTTGGTAAGCCATAAGGTCCTAACATTTATTAGTTGCAGTTCAAGTAAATCTAAGACTAAAATTCCTTTTATCTTGAAACAAGGTAATAAATATGTAGAAGTAGGTAATTCAAGGGATGAATCAAGTAGTAATAATATAAACCAATGTGATTTATCTAAATGTACTTCTAACATGACTATAAATGTTTCTAAAAATCTTATTTCTTGTTTCGGAAATTCAATCACTAATGTTTCAAAAATGTCAAACAATAGTAGTAAACTGAAAATTCAAAAATCTGAGCATGAAATTCAAAACTGTGGCATTAAACTAATTACTCATTCTGCATGTTATTTATCTGAAAATTCGGGTGTAGAAAAAGATTTTGTATGTATTGAAAATTCAAATACAAGTACAAAATCTTGGTACGAACTTACTGAAATGTATGAGCATGACCAAAATAAATTAACATATGATAAAAATCGGCTTGGTCTTGGTTATACTACATTTGAAAGCAAAAAGAATGATTATAAGAGCAATAATGTTATAAGTAAGTATGATGCAAATGATAAATCAGTAGTACTTACAACTAATAAGAATGTAAATGACAATGTTAAACTGTTTTTAAACAAAAAGAAGAAATATGCGTTTAATGAACTTGGTCCTCAACAACATTGGGTACCAAGAAACAGTTCTTCTTGATTTGTTTTGCAGGAGGAAATAACATCAAAATGGATCTTGGATAGTGGAGCATAAAGTCACATGATTGGACAAAAAAGACTACTAAAAAATTTTACAAATACTAAGAAAGGAAATGTTATATTTGGAAACAAAAGCAAGGATAAAATCATAGGTATGGGAAATGTTCAAATAACTCCTACTTGTGTTATTTTGAATGTACTATATGTAGAAAACCTAGGATTTAATCTGTTGAGTATTATAAAACAAATTGATAATGGATATTATGTATTGTTTGAAGATAATGTATGCAAAATTATTGATAAAAGTATAGATGAACTTAAGTTTATTGCTAAAAGAAAAGGTTCTGTATGTATTTTATCTTTGCCTTTTGGTGCAGTTGATTTAAATTCATGTTTACTAGCTGAAACTAGTGATGCATATTTGTGGCATGGAACGATCGAGTTTAGTCCTCTTAAGATCTTCATGAAATAATTTAAAAGACAAACAAACTATTTTAGATTCATAAAAGGAATATGAGAATAGTTTACAATGATCTCAAGATAATGTTTTATATATGTTAATTGTAGCATGTGTGTTGTCTTCGGAAGGTTTCAGTTGAAAATATTTGAAACTTGGTTTTAATAAAGTGTACTAACTGAACATTATGTTATGTATGGTAAACTAATATTCAAAAGAAAGACAAACAAATATTGTTGTGGATAAAAGAAAAGTTGAAGGTCTTCGAAAGGTAGTAGCAATAGAAAGTGCCTTAGAAGAATTAAACTAGAAAACTTTTATGGAGCAATTTGAAAAGAAAACACCAATACTTGAAGAGGAGAAACAAAAGTGTTCTAGAAGAAGAAAAATTCAAAAAATTATGTCTAAGGAAACAAAGTCTGTTGGAAAAGAAAAATCAGATGAGCATTTATTTCCAAAGGACAATGTATGTCTAGACATTGTACCTTTCAGTGCATCTAATAAACTCATCAGTTCCAAGCATATTGAAACTAATGAAGATAATGAGACTTTATTTTCTCTTGCTAGAAAACTTGAGAAGAAATCCAAGTCAAATATGAGCTCAAGTTTTTCTATTAGTTTAAGTCCTAATGATGCAGAAATTGAAAAATCAGAGAATCAGGAAACTAACAGAACAAGTTATTGCAGATATAATTGACAATGTTTAGGCAGTAACTAGTTCAAAGGCTGAATTGTCTAGAGTAGCAGATATTGAAAAAGTTAAGACTCCAGAAGAGCTAAATGTCATCCAGCCTTCTTCAAAATCTATAGAAGCAAAGTTTAAGAATTCACAACATGTATCAATGGAAATATCTATTGAACAAAATGAACAATTACAGACAGATATACCGGCTATAGAATTTGTTGAAAAATTAAAATCTGTACATTCTATAGAGACTGAACAAATGAATGTAGAGCATAATGAAGATGTTCCTTATACTATTGAAGTTGAAGACTCAAGCTTACATACGCAGCTTCAAGAAAATAATTTTTCAGAGGAACAACATGACATTCATTTTGAAGAAGAGGTTCCTAAAGATGAATTAAACTCTGAATCAAGGCCTTAGGTATCACCTTCTTTGTGTAAAGTATTACAAATTCAAGGAAATTCAATTTATTTTAGATTTGAGGAAGCAATGTAGAAATACAATAATCTGATTACATGTCAGATTCTACATGCTTGACCAATAAAATTCAAAAATTTGATAGAAATAAGAGATCTATTTGAGTTTCAAGGCCTCATTGAATTCTTGCCAGTTGGAACAAAATGGAAACAATATAAAGAGCTTATTGCAGCCTTCTATAGCAATCTGGTCAAGAGTGATAATATACTAAGAACTCAAATAAATCAACAAGAGTTCATATTGTCTCCTGAATTAATTTTTGAAGTTTTGGGATTGAAGAATGAATGTGTTGTTGTAACTAACAGATTTGACATGATTAGACAATTGGAATGGAACATTCACTCACTATCAAAAATTCCAGATGTATATACTGAAATGCGATTAATGGAAAATCTGAATGTAGAGGCAAGGTTGCATGCCAATTTATTTCAAAGAGTCAGACACAATATGGAAGTCAGCAGAAGCTGTTTATATGCAACTTATGGTCTACTGAATAGAATTCAAATCAATTTGTTTGATGTTTTCATTTATCAACTACAGCATATGAGTTCAAAGTTATTTTTTGGTGATGTTGTATGTAGACTCCTTGCAAGCCAATTGAATTTTGTCTGACTGGCCCTCTGAAACTAAAGGCATGAGAGCTTTTAGTGTAGAAGATTTGCAAAAATTCCAGGCCATTCATCAACCTCAACGACAACAACAATAACCTGACTATATAGAACATATACAACCACAATAGCCAAGTTATTCAGTTCAAGCAGAACAGCAACCCCAGCTACCTCTTGACCTAGATGATGTACTTTTTTTTTTTTTTTTTGAAAATATCTATCCTTTACATTCATCAGGGGATAGTCCTGCTAAAAAAGTGTGTGCCCAGGAAAGGGCTTTACAAGACTCAAAATAATTTGAGTGAAAGCAAATATAAATAATGTCAGGAAAAAACTACTTTTCGGTTTAACCGGAAAATTTCGGTCGACCGAAAACGGTTTAACTAGAAAAATTTAACGGTGCGAGGAGAGATAATATTGTCGGTGAGACCGAGCACTGTGACCGGTCCCACCGGAGACTTTCCGGTTTAACCGTGTACTGGGCGGTCAAACCGAGAAGCTAAAAATGTCGGTAGTAACCGTGGAAAAAACGGTTAGACCGAAAATTTAAAATAAACCTAGAAATCGGTGAGACCGTGTCTGTATTCTGGTGCGACCGGTGCAGCCCCGGTCTAACTGTTGAAGGAACGGTCATACCAGAACAAGGATGATCCAACCGAGATAGCCGTTTCGGTGTGAACAGAGACGTTAGAAAAGTTGTCAGAACTACCGATGACTGTTGCTTGCGGCGAGCGAATATTTCCTCGTAAGTTGTGACTTGTCTTCTGCAAATTTTAAAATCTGAGTTCTCATTCTCGGATATTGAAACCTTTGATATAATAAATAAGCTGGGATACGATAGAAGAAGAGTTAGGCTTTTTATTGCCAAATATTATCTCGCATCTGTGTTTCCATAAGCTCCATAGAGTAAATGCCGTTAGATATTTATAGAATTGATTTCGGGAAGATTTTTTGCGTGAATGTAGTTGCTGCCAGCACCATATTTCCCAGTTATGAATAGGATTTGTCGTAGTCAATAATCTGAGCCATTTGATGATATCTTGAGTAAAAGAGCATTTATAAAAAATATGATTGATCGATTCTATGGAGTTCCTGCAAAAACAGCATATGGACGGTAAATGTTGTCCCAAATGTTTTCTGGTTTCATCTACCGGAAGAAATTTATTTTTGAGTTTCCAAAGGAGCAGAAAACCCAATAGTTTAGATAGAGACTTTTGTAGGTATTTCGGGACTCCAAATACCCAATAGTTTGTTGTTACTGGGTAAATGATTTCTGATAGAATTCCATGCTGCTTTAATTGAGAATCTTGGGATCTGCAGAGTTTGATAATGTCTATACCACGTTTTGCCCAATGTTTTTCCTATGTTGCTGTCTCTGTGGATATTAAATATATTGTCCATACTGCCATAGATTGCCTTGATGGCTTCTGCCCAGATGCCTTTATTATTGATCAGTTTGTGTATTTGCTTTAGTTGAAAAGCAACTAATTGCTCTTTTAAATTTCTGATATCGAGCCCACCTTCGGGAACAGGGGTGGAGATTTTTTCCCATTTGAGCCAATGATAGTTTTTCTGATTACTATCTCCTGACCAGAAAAAACGAGCACAGATATTGTTGATCTTCTGAACGATTCCACAAGGAAGGGGCAAAACTGATAAGGTGTGTATAGGAATAGAATTTAACACATGCTTGATAAGCATTAATCTTCCCCCTTGACTAAGAAATTTAGCCTTCCAACCTGCAACTTTGTTTTGAATTTTGTCAATGAGATATTGGAAGTATTTAATACGAGATTGACCTTTGAAGATTGGACAGCCGAGGTAGATGAAAGGCCAGTTGCCTTGAGGACATCCAATCATAATAGAGAAAATATTCTTCCTGTGTTCCGAACTTTTTTTGGAGACATAGAAGTTACTCTTATTGTAGTTGATTTTTTGACCCGTAGATGCTTCATAATGCTGCAAAATGGTTAGAGCTTTGTCTAACATTGATTTGCGTCCATTGAGAAAAAGAATGGCATCATCAGCAAAAAGTAAGTGAGATATTTTCCAATGTCTTCCTTGGCATTTATAAGGGACATAATTTTGCTCCATTTGCATTTTAAGGAGAGCCCTAGATAATAATTCTTCAGTGATAATGAAGAGAAGAGGAGAAAGAGGGTCACCTTGTCGTAAGCCTCGGGTTGGATAAAATACTTGAGAATTAGCTCCATTGAAAAGAACTGAGGTGGGATTCAACGATATACATCTTGATATTAGATCAATAATAGTAGTGTCAAATCCGAAGGCTGCAAGTGTGTCAAAAATAGCTGACCATTCCATTCTATCGAATGCTTTTTCCATGTCGAGTTTAATCATAAGATTTCCCCCTCGATGGCCTTGGTCTATATATTGTATGAGCTCCTGAGTAAGAGATATGTTGTCAAAAATTCTTCTGCCTTTAATAAATGCTACTTAAGTATTAGATATGATGTTGGGTATGATTTTCGAAATCCGATTAGCTAAGATTTTGGCAATACATTTATAAGAGATGTTGCATAGACTAATAGGACGAAAGTCTGAAAACTCCTCTGGTTGTTTCTTCTTTGGAATTAATGTAATGAAAGTAGACTTCCATTTATCGTTCAGAGAAGATCCTGAAAAGAAACTTTGAACTGCAAGACAAAAGTCATTACCAATAATATTCCAGAACTATTTGAAGAATTCTGTAGTGAAACCATCGGGACCTGGAGCTTTGTTATTGGGAAGATCAAAGACAACTTTTCTGATCTCATTGATGTTGGGAATATCCCATAATTTCCTGTTATCCTCCAGATTAAGAATATTAGGAATATTACTGATCATACTATCCATCATATGCGTATGTTGGGATGTCAATAAATTGCTGAAATAGTTTTTTCCTTTGATTTTGAGTTGATCACAAGTAATATTGGACATATCTGATCTAAGCATACTCCTAAAGCAATCCTTCGTGCTTCTTCTTTTGATAATTTGATGAAAGTATTTTGTGTTTCGATCCATATCCTTAGATGATGTACTTAACGACATCAGAAATGATATTAGGCATCTAGGAGATAAAATATGTAATGAAATAAGTAATATACTTAGGAGGGATAGATAAATGTTTGTTCGCTTGTATTTGAATACAAAATGTAATGTTTGTATTTATTGTTTGATTCATTGAACAATACATTTTTCTATAAATGGTTCAATTCTTATTTATGTTTACAAAAAGTTTAGCTATAAATATATCTCTTGGTTCATATACTGTGTAATCATCTTTTTGATTAATGACAAAAAGGGGGAGAAATGTTAAATGTTAAAAATTCAAATGTAGAAGATGATTATGATTTTAATTGCATATATTATAAAGGGAGATAATATTTAAGTGGTTATGACAGATGATAATGTAATCTGAAAGATAATTATGTGGTTATTAAAATCTAAAAGATACTTATGTAATTATTGACACCTGAAAGTTTTATCTCTAAGAGGTGAATTTGACACAAACAATAGAAATAAGCTTAAGTGAACTTAAATCAACAAACTTGTTTGTTGAATTAAAAGTTAACCCAACGAAGGTGCTTTGTTGAGTTAAATATATTTCATAATTGATTTAATATGGTTTTATCATCATCAAAAATGGGGACATTGTTGAGTATTTTGTTTTGATGATGTGTGCTAAATGAAAGTAATCATATTTACTCAATTACTATTGATTGTGAAAAGAAATTAAAAATCATCAATTAATACAGAAAAAGTTTACTGATATAAATACTAGTTTATATTGGATCTGAAATTATACTAAATTAATAACTAGTCGTTTCGTTGCATTAATTTCTCATTTAACTAAATGTTAAGTTAACGTGTGTAATTTTATTAAAAAGCATGATATGTTTTAAAGTTATATTTTCTGTATCATGAACAGTGCATGCTTAGACAACTCGTTAAGTTAGAGTGTTATTTTGTATAAAGATCACGTGAGAACTCGTTAAGTTAGTGAGTAAAAGAAGAGACGAACTCATTAAGTTAGTGTTGTACACGTGGTAAATTAAAAGTTACGAATGTTATATTGTATCACGTGAGGTGCATATGTTTAACTCATTAAGTTAACATAACTAAACGCGTTGAGTTGCTATATTGAACACTAAGGCAGCACGTTAGGTTAGTATTATAAACTTAAGTTGTTATTTTTGCACGTGGTAAAATTCTTATTATAAAAGCATTTGTTTATTACTAGTTCGTTGAGTTATCTGTAACACAATGGAGATGGTTCGTTGAGTTATCATAACACCACAAAGCTGGTTTGTTGAGTTAGCGTAACACCATGGACTTAGTTCGTTGAGTTAGCTACAATACTTGTCACGTGAGTTGGCACATGAGGAACTCGTTAAGTTATATATCTACTTGTGTTACTCATTTAGTTAACATTAAAGTAATGACTTCTTATTATATTTGATGAAACATTTTGGATAAGAAAGTTTATTTTGCAGGAAATTTTTCAGAAATCTAGGATTGATGATTAAAAAAAATTTCAAAATGTAAACGTGGGTTAGAACATGTGTATTTCAATGAAGGAAAAAGAGAAGACGTGAAGAAGTGGAAAATTGATAGTGATTAAACGTGGAGGATATGCATGAAATGAAGATACAATATAAAAAGGCATAGAATTCTTGTTGATCATTTATCCCTACACACCAAACGAAAAATCTTTTCAGGGATCAAAAACACTTTTCAGGGAAAAGCTCTCAAGTGGAAGAAAATTCAGTGAAGCAGAAAAAGGTAAGATCTATGTCATTGAAGATCTGAAGTAACAAAAGAAAGTAAATTCGGTGAAGTAGAGAAAGACAAGATATTCGTCACTGAAGAATTGCTGAAGAAGAAAAAGTAGAAGAAGAAGAAAGATATCAAACAAGGAGAAATATTTTAAATTCCACAAATTACTTTTCTCTATTTGTAGTTATGAAATTGTATAGATGAAACATGGTATCGATATATAATTGCATCAACAATTTTTGAGGAGAATTAAATTGTATATTATAATTGAAACCTTGAATAAAAATGATTTTATGAAAATAGTGTTTCAACTTGTTTTTGAGTTTTGAAGTTTCAATTATAATCGAAAATGTTGAAATACACAATTCACCCCCCTCTTGTGTAGCCATACGATCCTACAAATCTACCAAAATTTTTATGGGCTGAAGTTGTAAATACTGCATGTTATTCAATAAATAGAACTCATCTTAGGCCTATCTTGCATAAGACACCATTTGAATTATGGTATGGTAAAACACCAAATGTTGGATACTTTAAAGTTTTTGGATCAAGATGTTTTGTGCTTAATACAAAGGATCAAAAGGACAAATTTGATGCAAAGTCTGATCCTGCTCTACTAGTTGAATACTCTTCGAGAAGTAAGGCTTATAGGGTCTATTTTGAATATGAAAGAAGAGTAGAAGAGTCAATAAATGTATCTTTTGATGAAGACCTAGTAGGAAAATTAAAGCAGCTAAAAATAGATAGTGAAAGTGAAAGTGAATCAAGAAATCAGAAAATTATACAGAAAAAGGATAGTATAACACTATCTGCACCTACTGTGGTAGAAAAAGCATGGAAGACAAAGTCTAGACATCCCATTGCACAAATTATTGGGAATATAAATCAAGGTGTTCAAACAAGAAGCAAAATTCAAAATATTTGTAATTATTGTGCTTTTGTATCTGAACTTGAACCTACAATAGTTGAAGAAGCCTGCTATGATGAATACTAGATTATGGCCATGCAAGAGGAACTAAATCAGTTCAAGAAAAATGAAGTCTGGAATTTAATTGAAAGGCCCATTGAAAAATCAGTCATTGGAACTAGATGGGTGTTTAAGAATAAACTAGATAATAATGGCGGTATTATCAGAAACAAAGCTAGACTTGTTGCTCAAAGATACAATCAGAAGGAAGGAATCGAATATGAAGAAACTTTTGCACCTGTTGCAAGACTTGAAGCAATTAGAATGTTGCTTGCCTTTGCAAGCAATATGAAAATGAAGCTCTATCAGATGGATGTTAAAAGTGCTTTTCTTAAAGGCATTTTGCAAGAGGAAGTATATGTAGAATAGCCACCAGGTTTGGAAGATGAAGAAAGACCAAACCATGTATACAAACTGAATAAAGCTCTTTATGGTTTGAAGCAAGCACCACGTGCATGGTATGATAAATTGAAGGGTTTCCTTCTTGAGAATTAGTTTAACATAGGAACTACAGATTGTTGTGCGGAAAGATCAAACAAACGTGGAGCATCTAGGTGTGGCGTAGAGAACAGATCTGCGTGGAAGAGAGGATTGCGAGTGGAGAATTCGAAGAACAACAAATTTACGTGGTTCCCCAACACGGGTATGTCCACGGGTGATCAATCTATCGTGATTCCTTGCTGTATGGTTGCTGGTACAAAGAAGGGGGAGAACAAAATCAAGGGATGGTTTGGCATGGCATCCCTTAGACGTGGATGACCCCTTATATATATAAGGGCAACAGTTGGTGATACCCAAAAGACAAGTTTGCCCCTATACAAATTATCAAAGAAATACAACCATATACAAAGACACATACATATACTTGATGAAAGACATACGCATCACAAATCTCCACCTTGTCTTTCATCAATCTAATTCTAATTTTAATGTGTCCTTCAGCTCCTGTATCACTTCGATATTCTTTGCAGCTATAAGAATATCATCAACATACAATAACAAATAAACATGTGTACTCTTATCAAGAGTTTTAACATATACACATGAATCATAGTTACTGCGTCTAAAACCAACTTTAACTATAAAGGCATCAAACCTTTTGTACCATTGGCATGGTGATTGTTTAAGTCCATACAAGGACTTATTTAATTTGCACACCCAATCAGATTTACCTTTCACCACAAACCTTGTTGGTTGTCCCATCCAAATATTTTCTTCCAACTCACCATGCAAGAAGGCTGTCTTTACATCTTGTTGTTCCAATTCTAAATTTTGTGCTGCAGCAATGGGTAACAAAATTCTAATAGATGTATGACGTACAACAGGAGCAAATACCTCATTGAAGTCAACTTCTTCTTGCTGTGAATAACCTTTGGCAACTAATCTTGCCTTGTGCTGCACACCTACGTTGCCTTGAGTCCCAATATTCTTCCTATAGACCCATTTGCAACCAATAATATTTGTGTTCTTTGGACGTTTCACCAGTTCCCAAGTCTTGTTCTTATGGAGAGATTGGAGTTCCTCCTCCATAGCAGACATCCAAAGACCAACTTTTGAATCTTTCATTGCAGTTTCATATGTAGGTGGATCAACAGAATCCTCCACCTCAACTGCTACTTGTAAGGCAAAAGCAACCAAACTGTCGTAGCCATATCTAATAAGAGGTCTAACGTCTCTTCTAGGACGATCTTTGCCAATGGTTCTTGGTGGTGGCTGCTCCACCTCTTCCTCCTCAACTTCATTTTCCTGAGTTTCAGATGAGATTTCTCTAATTTCAGCTTGATCAGTGATAGGCGGCTGTTGTGCGTCATCTATCTCCATTTGTTCAAGAAGGGTGTGCTCAATTTCTAGTGTTTCACCTACTAGTTTATCTATTGCCTGCAAAAGAGAATTCTCATCAAAAGTAACATCATGACTATATATTACTTTGTAAGATTCAATATCATATATCCTATATCCCTTTACACCAACACCATAGCCCATAAATATGCCTTTCTTGGCACGTGGTTCCAGCTTGCCATTGTTCACATGATAGTAAGCTGAACATCTGAAAATTCTGAGCTTTGAATAACTAGCAGATCTTTTCAACCATACCTCAAGAGGTATCTTCCCATCTAAGGCACTAGAAGGGGACCTATTCACCAGATAGGAAGCTGTGTTAACAACCTCTACCCAAAACTTCTTGCTCAAACCTGCATGAGACAACATACATCGTGCATTTTCTAGGAGTATTCTATTCAATCTTTCAGCCATTCCATTTTGCTGAGGGGTATACCTGACAGTGTTATGCCGTGTAATGCCTTCATCTTTACAAAAGTTATCAAATTCTTGAGAACAAAACTCAAGAACATTATCAGTTCTAAGATATTTTACCTTTCTATCTGTTTGGTTTTCTACCTACTTCTTTCAATGCTTGAAGCAAGAAAAAGCTTCACTTTTGTGTGTCAAAAAGAAAACCTAGTTCATCCTTGAATGATAGTGAATGATAGAAAGAAAATATCTGGAACCTGCAATAGAAGGTTGGCGTGAAGGCCCCCAACAATTAGCATGAATATAATCAAGAACCCCCTTGGAGCTATGCTGACTACGTGCAAATGACACTCTTTTCTATTTGCCAAAGACACAATGCTTGCACATGTCAATACAAGCAACCTTGTGCCCAGCAAACTTGCCTAGACTACTCAGTTTCTGCATTCCTTTCTGCCCAAATGACCCATCCTTGAGTGCCACATGATAGAAAAATCTTGCTGACCAGATATAGCTGATGTAGCTACGCCAACAATTGGAGTGCCCTGCAAAATGTATAAGGGACCAGATTTGGTTCCCTTCATAACAACTAATGAGCCTTTTAGTATGTTGATCTTCCCCTCACCACCTGTATATCTATAACCCTTAGCATCAAGGGCCATTAGTGAGATTAGACCTTTTCCAAGCTTTGGGACGTGCCAAACGTCCTCCAGAATTCTAACTGTGCCATCATGCAGTTTAAATTTTATAGTGCCCACACCAACTCTGGAACACACATCATCATTGGCCAAAGTCACTTGACCACCCTCCACCTGCTCGTAGGTGTCAAAATACTCCCTAGTAGGAGTCATATGATGTGAAGCTCCTAAGTCCATAATCCATTGATCATCAGAATAGGCACTGCAACAAATTGTAAGAGAAAAGTCATCACCTGACGTAGAACTGGTTTCTGCCACAGCAGCCTTTCCTTTGTTCATAAGCTTGGGACAATGTGATTTCTAGTGTCTTTTCTCCTTACAGTAATGGCAAGTATCCCTAGAGTACTTGCCCTTCGACTTGCTTTTGCTCCTATTCTTCCCTCCACCTTGTCTCTGGCTTCTTCCCCTATTCTCTTGTTGTTGAGCTGAGAGGCCAACACCACTTGCCTCATTTCTACCATGCACCATGTGCCTAAGCTCCTTGGAATGAAGGTTGGACCTCACTTCTTCTAGTGTAATTGAATATCTTCCAACTACACAAGACTGAACAAAGTTTTCATAACTCAATGGGTGTGAACAAAGCAAGATAAGAGTTGCATCTTCATCTTCTATGATTACTCCAATATTCTTGAGTTCCATCAGAATAGCATTAAGCTGATCTAAATGCTGCTTAAGAGGTACACCTTCTATCATCTTTAAAGAGAATAGTCTCTGCTTTAACAACAATTTGTTTGTTAAAGACTTAGTCATATACAATGACTCAAGTTTCTGCCAAAGACCTAATGAGGTAGATTCATTAACAACTTCTATTATAACTTCATCAAACAAACACAATAAGATGGTGGAGTGAGCTTTCTCCTCTTGCAATTCAAACTCTGGCGAATTTCTGTTCAAAGTAGTTTCCTTATTTAAAGGAGCCCAAATACCTTGTTGCTTTAGAAGTACTTTCATCTTAATTTGCCATAAGCTGAAGCTATTCTTACCATCAAACTTTTCTATCTTCAACCCCAAAGTATTCATGTTTTCAAAACAACAAACAACCAGCAATACACACGAGATACAATGTGATTTCAACAAACACAATTCTGCAGCAAGGTACACAATAGCAAGCAATATCTTAATAACAATATGCTACTGAAACTACTGATTTCAACGAAATGCAATCAGCCACAAGCCAAGAATACTACTTAGCACAAAACAATAGCAAATACTCGCACAAACCAAGCACAAAACCACAATCACAAAATGCCCAAAATCTGACAATCAAAGAGTCACTCGTCTAGAAAACTACTGTGCCCTAGCCAGACACCTCCTATTGTATCTCTCTAAATACAAAACTTCTGACCACGAAATTTTAAAGGAAGGAAGTTTAGGAAGCTTACTACACGTCCTCAAAATTTGAGATGCAACGGAGCACAGACAAGTAAGGCGCACGACTTGGCGTCAGAGTGTGCAAACTGGCACCGACGACGACGGCAGTTACAACAATGGAGAGATCCCTTGCGGAAATGGCTTGAACCTTGATGAAACTCTTCGAAACATCAGATGCAAACCTAGAGATGTCCAACCTGGCTCTAATACCAGTTGTTGTGCAGAAAGATCAAACAAACATGGAGCATCTAGGGGTGGCGTGGAGAAGAGATCTGCGTGGAAGAGAGGATTGCGATTGGAGAATTCGAAGAACAACAAATTTACGTGGTTCCCTGTTTAGAATGAAAAAGTGCATATTATTAATGGTTAAATGATGGTTAATTGCATAATATTTAGCTTATCATATAAGAATTAAGCCATTATGTTATAATTGCACTATTATATGCTTTAATTGAAGAATCTGCTTAAATTGGGGGAATTAATGTTAATTTAGTACATTTATGAACTATCGATAAGTTGCAGGCTGTGAAATTCTTAAGTATCTGAATTTTCTAATATTTTGGACAGTTATGTTTAACATACCGAACAAATTCGGACAGTTATGTTTAACAGACCGAATATGTATCAGATAGTTATGTTTAAATTGCCGAACAATTATATTTTGAGAGAATATTTTATTATTTCCTGAAGTACACATGTCGAAACCATAATGAATGACTTAAGTGAACTTTCGGTGAGTTATCTATAACTATCCGAAATTGTAGTTGGGCATCGGATAGTTATCCTTGTAACTCTCCAAAATCTCTTTTTATTTATAAAATAGCTGAGGACACATGTCATGTTCTGGGAAATTGACTTAAGTAGAAAAAAATCTGGTTTTAAATTGGGAAAAATGTCACTTCATGGTTAAACAAGGAATAGTCTTAAGGCATGTTGTTTCTAAAAAAGGGTTGGAAGTAGATAAAGCTAAAATAGAAGTAATATCTAATCTACGAGAACCTAAATCAGTAAAAGATATTAGATCATTTCTAGGACATGTTGGTTTTTATAGAAGATTTATTAAAGACTTTAGCAATATAGCTAGACCTTTAACTAATCTATTAAAAGATGTTCCATTTAACTTTGATAAAAATTGCAAGGAAGCATTTTTCAGACTTAAGACTAGCTTAATTTCAACTCCTATAATTCAAGCACCTAATTGGAACTATCCATTTGAATTAATGTGCGATGCTTCTGTTTTTGCTGTAGGAGCAGTGTTAGGACAGAAGATAGAAAAATCTCCTAGACTGATTCATTACGCAAGCAAAACCTTAAATGATGCTCAAGTTAATTACACAACTACTGAAAAAGAATTATTAGTTGTTGTATTTGCTTTAGAAAAGTTTAGATCATATCTAATTGGAGCTAAAGTAATAGTATACACAGATCATTCAGCTCTAAAACATCTAATAAAGAAAAAAGAAACTAAACCTAGATTGATCCGATGGATATTATTATTACAAGAATTTGATCTAGAAATTAAAGATAAAAAAGGTTGTGAGAATGTAGTAGCAGATCATTTATCAAGATTACAAATAAAAAAATCAAATATTGAAATTAAGGATAATTTTCCTGATGAACAGTTAATGACCATCAACACAATGCCTTGGTATGCAGACATAGTTAATTACTTAGTTACTGGTTTAACACCTAACAATTGGAATAGACAGGATAAGAAATTGTTCTTCTCAAGAGTAAAATATTACTATTGGGAAGACCCATACTTATTTAAGAAATGTCCTGATCTAGTTTTAAGGAGGTGTGTTCTAGAAACTGAATATCTGAGCATATTGTCTTTCTGTCATGACCAAGCTTGTGGAGGACATTTTGGTTTAGGGAAAACTGCTGCAAAAATTCTGCAATGTGGGTTTTATTGGCCAACACTATTCAAAGATGCTCATAAATATTGCTTAAGTTGTTTAAGATGTCAACAAATAGGAAGAATATCAAAGAGGAATATGATGCCTCTTAATCCTATTGTTGAGGTTGAAATCTTTGATGTGTGGGGAATAGATTTTATAGGTCCATTTCCTATGTCTAATCAATTTAATTACATATTGTTGGGGGTGGATTATGTATCAAACTAGATAGAAGCTATTCTTACAAAAACTAATGACAACAAAGTGGTAATTCAATTTATAAGAACAAATATATTTGCCAGATTTGGAATACCTATCAGTGATAGAGGAACTCATTTCTGTAATAGAAGTTTTGAAGCCTTAATGAAGAAATATGGAGTAAACCACAGAATTGCAACATCATATCATCCGCAAACAAGTGGACAAGTAGAAAGTGCAAACAAACAAATTAAATTAATCTTGGAAAAAGTAGTAAATCCTACTAGGACAGATTAGGCTAATAGATTGGTAGATGCACTTTGGGCTTATAGAACTGCTTATAAAACGAGCTTAGGTATGTCACCTTTTAGGCTAGTATATAGAAAAAGTTGTCATTTACTTGCTGAAATAGAATATAAAGCTTATTGGGCATTAAAAACTCTGAACATTAATTTAAATCAAGCTGCTGAAAATAGAAAAATGCAATTAATTGAATTAGAAGAATTTAGAAATGAAGCTTATTCAAAGACTGTCAAAGAAAAAGAAAAAATTAAATTTTGGCATGATAGAAAAATTATTACTAAAAGCTTCGAAATAGGACAAGAAGTATATCTTTATATGGCTAGACTCCATAACCATCCAGAAAAATTGAAATCTAGATGGGCAGGACCTTACATAGTTCGAAATGTTTATCCTTATTGAAATTAAAAATCCTAAAAATCAAAATATATTTAAAGTAAATGGACAAAGACTTAAACCTATTCTGAAAACACCAAAAAGTTCCTTTGGAATTATAGAAGAAGTTAGAGTAGAGGATTACTCAAGCTTTACTTAGAAAGAAATCAGTTTTTATGTTTGTGTTGTAAAAAAAAAAAAAAAAAAACATACATTAAAAAAATATATATATATAATATAAAAATCGTTATAGTTCAACCGACCGGATCCATCAGTATGATCGGAACATAAAAAAAATATGTATATTAATTTTTGGAAAAATTAGGTTTGACTGAAACATAGTATCGGTTAAACTGAGAGAAAAAAAGAAAAACTATTCTCTGTAATATTTTTTTTATTATATTTTCTTGTACGGGGAGTCCATTGAGTTACGCTTAACTCAACGAGCTTACTCCATTGAGTCTTGAGTTAGTCAACGAGCTTATACCGTTTAGTTAACTATAACTCAACAGAGTACTGTAGCTAAGATCGTGGATAAAATAGTAATAGTTGGTTCGGGAAATGACCCGATTACCTGCCTAAACTTAGGGCTTATTTAAACTAAAACCTAGGGTTTTGGGGGCATTATCCGGTAAATCATTTAGAATCTAGAATAGTAGCAATCAGACCGATTCCGTGCTGTTGTGTAACTCCACGATGAGGAAGATGACGCCTAAATTCTGGGAAGAAATAATGGGGCCTTCGACTGAAGAAGAAATAAGAGAATTTGCAGAACTGGTTCAAGTTGGGAAGAACCAAGGAGAATCAGAAGATTTGGCAGTGGCCAAAGCACACCTAGTGTTTGATGCACTTTACAAAAAGAGGGTTGCAGAAAAGTTGAAAGCCCAATATAAAATCAAATTGGAACAGCATCACGAAGCTACTGCTAGAACTGCTGCCAAATCTGCTGCAAAAGAAGCTGAAGCTGGCCCTTCTAGACTAGTAGTTATAAAAGGAATTAAACAGGAAGAGCTAGTACCTGTGGCTCGAAGGCTTGCAGAACCTACTTTTATAGATTTAATTTCAGAAGATGAAGAGGAAGAACAGGCACAACAAATTAGAAAAAAGAAAGAAAAAGAAAAAGTGCCTAAATATGAGGAAATTAAATCTGAAGTACCAATTTTTACAAGGCCTGTGGAGCAGATTTTTATTAACCTGCTATTCGATTCTAAGGAGGAGCAGGAGGAGCAAAGAAAAGAAGAAAATCAGGCTGAAATTAGTCTACAGCCTGTACAAGAAGAAACAGAAATTAAGGCAGAAATTGAATTGCTCGTGACTCCATCACAATCTGTTACAGAATCAGAAAGAACAGTAACAGAACAGATTGGTAGTCAGGAGGAGCAAGAAAGTGAAGAAAATGAAGAGGCTGAAAGAAGCCATTTGGACAAAAATAATTTCACAGATTCGATTGAAGAACAAGAAACTCTTCAGCAATTTATGGAGAGAATTCAAGACAGAGTGGAGAGTTCTGCCGGCTGACCACCACAGACAGAAGCTGTTGAGTATTTTTGTTTTGATGATGTGTGCTAAATGAAAATAATCATATTTGCTCAATTACTATTGCTTGTGAAAAGAAATTAAAATCATCAATTAATACAGAAAAATCTGACTGATATAAATACTTGTCTGTATTGGATCTAAAGTTAATAACTAGTCGTTTCGTTGCATTAATTTCTCATTTAGCTAAACGTTAAGTTAACGTGTGTTTTTATTGAAAAGCATGATATGTTTTAATGTTATATCTACTGTATCATGAACAGTGCACGTTTAGACAACTCGTTAAGTTAGTGTTTTGTTTGTATAGAGGTCATGTGAGAACTCGTTAAGTTAGAGGCTTAAAGGTTAAAATAGGTCACGTGATAACTTGTTAAGTTAGTGTTATACACGTGGTGAAATTATAAGTTATGAATGTTGTATTGTATCACGTGAGGTGCACATGTTTAACTCGTTAAGTTAACATAACTAAACGCGTTGAGTTGCTATATTGAACACTAAGGCAACGCATTAGGTTAGCGTTATAAACTTAAGTTGTTATTTTTGCACGTAGTAAAATTCTTATTATAAAAACATTTGTTTATTACTGGTTCGTTGAGTTATCATAACACAACGGAAATGGTTCGTTGAGTTATCATAACACAACAGAGATGGTTCGTTGAGATAGCATAACACCACAGACATAGTTTGTTGAGTTAGCTACAGTACTTGTCACGTGAAATGGCACATGAGGAACTCGTTAAGTTAGAAACGTTAGGTTATATATATACTTGTGTTACTCGTTTAGTTAACATTAAAGTAACAACTTCTTATTACACATGAAAAACTTTTGGACAAGAAAGTTTATTTTGTAGGAAATTTTTCAGAGATCCAAGACTGATGATTAAAGAAAATTTGAAATATAAACGTGGGTTAGAATGTGTGTGTTTCGATGAAGGAAAAAGAAAAGACGTGGAGAAGTGGAAAACTGGTGGTGGTTAAACGTGAAGGATATGCATAAAATGAAGATACAGTATAAAAGGCATAGAATTCTCGTTGATCAATTTATCCTTGCACACAAAAAGAAAAATCTTTTCAAGGATCAAACCATCCCTACACACCAAAAGAAAATTCTTTTTCAAAGATCAAAAACACCTTCTCGGGGAAAATCTCTCAAGTAGAAGAAAGTTCAGTGAAGCATAAAAAGGTAAGATTTTCGTCACTAAAGATTTGAAGTATCAAAAGAAAGCAAATTCGGTGAAGTATGAAAAGACAAGATATTCGTCACTGAAGAATTGCTGAAGAATAAAAAGAAGAAGAAGAAAGATCTCAAACAGGGAGAAAAGTTTTAAATTCCGCAAATTAGTTTTCTCTATTTGTAGTTATGAAATTGTTTAGATGATACATGGTATCAAAATATAATTGCATCTACAATTTCTGAGGAGAACTGAATTGTATATTGTAATTGAAACCTTGAATAAAAATGATTTTATGAAAACAATGTCTCGACTTGTTTTTGAGTTTTAAAGTTTCAATTATATTTCAGAAAATATTAAAAATACACAATTTACTCCCCTCTTGTGTAGCCATACGATCCTATAGAAGCAAAAGCAAAAATCCAGGAATCTAAAGAGAATGTCCAAATGCAGCCTATGCTAGAGGAAGATCAAGAACAAACCCCTCAAAAGCAACAAAGTCACCTTCCTGACCTAACTGAAACAACAATTTTGAATGAAGTACATTTTTGTAGTCAGGAAGCTTATACCAAATACCAAGAAATAAAGGGTTATGATATCATTTATAGTAGACCAGTAAATTGGGATGGAATGCAAGAAATCAAAGAATTATTTGAATTCCAAAGTCTACTACAATTTATATCTCAAGAAAGAGGGCATGCAATATATGAAAATTTAGTGCCCTGTTTCTATGCAAATTTGAGAGAAAGAGAAGGAGGATTAATTTCAAATGTGGAGGAAGCTGATGTACAGATAACACCAAAGCTTCTCCACAACATATTTGGTTTAAAGAATGAAGGAACAAAAATTTTGGAAGATACAACTGCAGTTGAATGGACTGAACAGCAAATTAAGGATTGTTTAGCTATCAATCCTGGTATGTCATTATTAAACAGATTGAAGCATTTAAATGGTAAAGCACACATGGTAGCTAACATTCTAATTAAGAATGTCTATCAACGACAGGGCCATGACATAGAATTAAGTCAATTTGTCAAATGGGCCACGTATGTAGTTGTAAATAAGATCCAAATAAATTGGTCTGTAGTTTTTATCTCCAAGCTAAAAATAGTGAAGAAGATATTATTTTATGGAGATTTGATTCCACTGCTGATGGTGGACTGTATTGATTTCACAAAATGGACATCAAAAAGGATCAGATCTAGAACCATTTCAGTGAAAGAATACAGGAATTTTGTAGCTGCAGAACTAGCTGTACCTTTTGAAGGAATTACAGGAGCAGTAGAGAGAATTAATCAATTAGAGCTTCAATTAGAAAAACTCCAAAAGGAAGTAGATGTACTTAGGCATAGAGATTAAATTGTATTGTTTGTTTACTTATGTAAGTTGTATGAAATTGTATGATGTACTTGTAATGTAATTGATTCATATTAATGAATATAATTTTTCAGATGCAATTTTCATATGTGTTTTGGATGTGAAATGAATGGAATTTATTGAATATTATGTCATTGTGGAACTTTATGAATGAATATGTAACAGATTTACAATTTGCTGAATGACAGGATAACTACTTAAAAATTTCTACATGTTATAAAGTAAAATGTAAATTTTGCATAACATAAAATGACTGGCAAGTTAAATCTTTATATAATGTTCAGATTTAAATGTATTTTAATCAAAACGATGCATTAATGACATAGATTTAACTTTATTTCAGTTAGCAGAAAAAAAAAAAAAAGAAAAAAGAAAGGAACTTACGAGAGTAGAACTTAGAAGTTGCTAAGTGTTAACTCAACGAAGTAAGTCTGTTGAGTTAAATGTAACTCCACGAGGTCAGTAATATAATATAAGGTCACTCCGTTAAGTTATCTGTAACTCAACAAAGTTAGTCCGTGGAGTTAGCAACAGTAACCGACTGTGTTCTGTTGAGCTTTCTATAACTCAACAAGGTTAGTTCGTGGATTAAGCAGAATGGTTATTCTTTTAACTATGAACGAAGCTTCGTCGGTTTAGCGGTTACCAAAATTTGAAATTAGTAGTGGTACACGTACCCATATAAACAGGAACCACGATGCATGTTGCAAGACACGTTCTTGCAACGAGATTTATTAACTTTATGGATGCACAGTATATATATAAAACAAAATGTTATTTATGAGTACCAGCATAGTGTAGTGAAGAAGCATGGACATATTTAGAAAACTTTGCAAAAAGAACTGCATAGTGGGAAAATTTGGCTGAAGCTATTGCAGATAAAAGAATATTGCCAAGAGGAATGCATGAAATAGATTCCAATACTATGCTTGAGGTGAAATTAAATGAATTAACAAAGAAAATAGAAGAGTTATCATTAAATCAAAAGCTAGCGGAAAAGAATGCAAACATAAATGACTTAGATATTATTTATGCTAGAAACCAGAGAGATAACTTGGGAAATTATTATCATCCTAATTGGAGAAATCACCCGAATTTATCTTGGAGAAACAACAATTTCTAGGGAGGAGAAAATATAAATGAGAAATACATAAGTTATGAAGTATTAATTGAACAAGGAGCTAGAATAGAGAAATTAGAAAAGATAATCCAACAAGTAAACAATCGTTTAGAATTTATATTTGGAAATGCTGCAATTCAAAATCAGAATAGAAATATATCACTTAGATAGAAGGAACCAATGGAAGTTAGACCTACTAGAGGATTGCCAATACAAGCTATACCTAATCCTGTCAATAGAATGGTTAATGAAATTGATACCTCTTCTGGGAGGGCAGCTGAATGAAGCAACATATCTGAAGCAACTATCTATATGTATATATGTTTTTTATTTTTAGTTATTAGTATTGTAGAGTTAATTTTTAACTCAACGAACTTAGTCCGTTGAGTTATGCCTTAACTCCACGAGGGTGTGTAGTAGTTATGTTAATTTTTGTCTCTGCTAAATTTTTGTTTGTGTCTTACAGAATCGACAAATGGAATTGATGCAATTACCGTTGGATGCACTAAGGGAAGTACTAAGTAACTTGTCAGCTATAGATCTATGCAGGCTGTGTTGTGTATTAAAGGAAATTAAAGACTGTATTGAAGAAAAATATTTTCAAGGATTACAAGCTGCAAAAATGACTAAGATTAGAGAAGGATTCATATGGAGGTCATTTAATCGTAGTTCAAATACCCATGAATATCTGACTATGGAAGAAACTACTGGAATTCCACCCAATGCATTAGAAGGAATAAATCATATTATGGGGATAGATGAAGGATTAATCATATACAAGACGAGACCAAGGTATGCAAGTTTATTATTACTTGATATTTTGATAAGAAATCCTATAATAAGAGAAGAATGGAATATAGGAAGACCTAATAGATTTGAAGCACCAACTGTAAATTGTGGGTCAGCTTGAATATTTTTTGATAAAAATTCTGCAATTCTTGAAAAATTATATTATTGGAGACCTACAGGAAATTGGGGTGAAGATTTACGCTTAAGTGTGTATAATTTTCTAAACAGATCTTGGAATGAAAATATTATGATATATCTAGGACAAAAATCATTAATTAACCAAACACATGTCATACTTGATGGATATATCTATTTAATCAGAGAGATATCAATAGCATATAGATCTGATTTATACATAGTGAGCATAGACAGTTATGAAGATTATATAGAAATTTTACCTGTACCAAGTGAAATAGCTAAACCACCATCTGCAGAATTTAATGAAATTCAAATAGGAATGGTATAATGAAGAAGATGATCCTACTTTATGTCTGATAAAATGGTGGGATGAATTGATGAAATTTCAAATATGGATTATGGAAGACATAAATGAATGGAAGTGGGAAGAGGAGTATATTGAAATAGATGTAGAAATAGAAATTGCTACATTACCTTGGAACCAAAAAGGATCCCTTTCTGCATTACATATCATTAATGGTAATACACTCGTATTTAGAATTTATAATATATTACATGTTTACAAATTAAGAAGGAACAAGAACTGCATTAAAACATAATTAATAGCAAGAAGAACTATGCCTAAAAAGTTTGCTTGGACTGATACATTTATTCCATTTGTTTCTACTTCTCAATCATGTTCTTAAGTTGTGCTTTTGTGTGTTTAATGTTGTGTGTATTCTGCATTTATTGTTAAAAAAAAAAAAAAAAGAGAAAAATTTTATAGTTTTCATTTTTTTATAAAAGAAAAAAAAAACAAACAAAATATCAATCCAGTTTGTTGGTATCTGTTCTGGGAAACCAGTTGGCTTGCTTGTGAGCCACCAAAGGCATAAGAGCTTGGGTTCCACATAAGACACTGATTTATTAATATCTGTTAAATGTTATTTTATTTTATATTTTACTTTTATTTGTGAATGACAAGTTTTTCAGAATCAAAAATCGGAATATGTAGAAGGAGATACAAATGAAACAAGGTATGTAACTAATTACTCATCTTGAATTTTAAATAAAGTAAAACTATATTCATGCCTGCTACAATTACTGTATTTATTGTCAAATCTTTTACATTGAGGACAATGCTAAATGTCGGTATGGGGGGGGAGGTAATTAAAGTAACAGCCATGTAAGTTTGTTATTTAAAGGAATTAAAATGGTACTGCAAAGTTTTGAGGAAATTGAAAATTTTTATGAACTTGCTATAACTATCCGATAATTGAGACTGTAAAATTTTCTATAAACTACTTGAATGTTATATTTAGAAGGCTATATAAGATGCTACTGAATTTACTATTTATGCAAATCTAGATATAGTATCTTATGTTTTTCTGAATTTCATGAGTTTAACAGTTTCACAATTTTAAAATGAAATTAGAATACTTAATAAAAAAATTAGTAAATTATTTGAAGTCCTAAAAGAGCTGAGATGTGAATTCTAGATTAAATGAAACACATATGATTAAAGATACATTTAATTTGACTGATTGAACTTGTAGAATGATTTATGTGTAAATCTTATTAAACTACAGAAAAAGTATGAGCTTATTGTTATGGATTCATATTTTCAGTAACTGATAGAAGCAGGACTATATGAGATTGGCATTTTACTGCATTTGTATTAATGAAATACATACATATATAGTATGTGATTAATGTTTTGTTTTGTGTTTGTAGTATAAAAATAAAAAAAAAGGAAAATTTTGAGAGTTTATTGACTTGTTTGATTACGAGCCTTTTGTACTTAAGCAGATAGGTATGTAAGGATTGTTGACCTGAAAAGGACTCTTAAAATCTAGCAACCTAAGATCTTGATCAGATCTGGGATTGTTGACTGAAAGCTCATTACATGGGTACATTAGAAAGCTCTTGTATGATTCAAGCTTGTCAAATTAACTTTTAAAGTACGAAGAAAAAAAAAAGAAAAAGAAAAAAAAAACATATACTGTTCTGAAAAGATACAAGTGTTTTGTGAAATACATATATCTTATGAATCGAGTATATTTTCTATTATCTAGAATTGCTGAAATACGAATCTAGAATTGACTTTTGAAGTTGTTTAATGGAGATACAATTCTTTATTCTACTTGTCTTAATCAAATTGAATTGGATTGTACTTTGATTTGTATGTTGTTGAAATTTCTTCTAGAAATTTTATTGGAAAATTCAGGATGACAGATGATGAAAAGAAGAACAAACGATAATATAATTAACACCTATATGATGATGATATACTTGGTATGTAATTTACATATATTCTAAGCATATTTGTAGGTTGATTACTGAAACATACAGAATATATTTTTACGCTAAACAGAAGAAAAACAAAAGGGGAAGAATTAATTCTAGCACTTTTAAAGACTAATTAATTAGATCTTAGTTTGCTAAGGGACTAGCAAAATTTAGGTATGGGGGAAGTGTTTAGAATGAAAAAGTGCATATTATTAACGGTTAAATGATGGTTAATTGCATAATATTTAGCTTATCATATAAGAATTAAGCCATTATGTTATAATTGCACTATTATATGCTTTAATTGAAGAATCTGCTTAAATTGGGGGAATTAATGTTAATTTAGTACATTTATGAACTGTCGGTAAGTTGCAGGCTGTGAAATTCTTAAGTATCCGAATTTTCTGATATTTTAGACAGTTATGTTTAACATACCAAACAAATTCGAACAGTTATGTTTAACAGACCGAATATGTATCAGATAGTTATGTTTAAATTGCCGAACAGTTATGTTTTGAGAGAATATTTTATTATTTCCTGAAGTACACGTGTCGAAACCATAATGAATGACTTAAGTGAACTTTCGGTGAGTTATCTATAACTATTCAAAATTGCAATTGGGCATCGGATAGTTATCCCTGCAACTCTCTGAAATCTCTTTTTATTTATAAAATAGCTGAGGACACATGTCATGTTCTAGGAAATTGACTTAAGTGGATTTTCGGTGAGTTAGCTGTAACTATCCGAAATGCATCTAAGCATTGGATAGTTAGACTTGTAACTCTCTGAAATGTTATTTTTTGATTAAACTACTGCTGACACGTGTTGAGATCTGGTAGATTTACTTAAGTTATATATCGGTGAGTTATTTGTAAGTATCCGAAATGCATCTAAGCATCGGATAGTTAAGTTTATAAGTATCTGAAATGCACCTGAGCATCGGATAGTTAAATTTATGTACGTGTTTTATAGTTAAATCAACGAAGAAAGTCCGTTGGGTTATTTGTAACTCCATGGACTATATATTTTCTAATATGCTACTGTTGCGGTTGCAGGAACAGACAGTTGGAGGAGAAAAACCACGTTTGCACGTATCGCGCAAGGAAAGAAATCATCACCGTTAATACGAATGAAGGAAATCCAACCGACCATTCAAGCAGAAGTAGTTACTACTAAAGAAATATAAAAGAAAAGAAGAAAAAAAGAGAAGGGTGTGATCGATGGGCGGATAGTGTGTGTAGAGGAGGATCGGCGACGCAATTCTCTGAAGTACCACACCAACCATCATCATCACCATCACCACACCATAATCACCAACCATCGGAGGTCTGTGAGGATACTTGCCTGATGTCGGGTCGATTTCGAACCAAACACAGTGCTTGACAACCACTGTGAGAAGTCACGTCGCGGGAAGGGAAGCCATTTTCACCAAGCGTCGACTCATATTTCAAGAGATCGTAAAGCTTTTAACCTTGGCTTCAGGTTGATGCCTGTATGCTGAAGAGGAGATCATCTTGCAATTCTAGACTCGCGATTCTATAGGGAGAGGAGACAGGATTGTAAGTGATTTAATTTTCAGTGGTGTAATCGCGTTGCAAGTAGTGTCAGAAGTATTTACTATCAAGTGAGATTACTTTACATTTCACCTATCACCCATTTCCATGTTCATATTAAAACAAAAATACCAAAAACAATTTATCTATGTTTGTATGTTGTATTTGAGTGTTGTATTGTTTGTGTCGTATCATGATTAATGTTATCTTTGTTAGTGTTGTGATTGTTTTATGTTTATTTTAGATTTATAGTTTACTGAAATTGGTTCGTTCAAAAGACTTAAAGATTTTAATGGTTACTATTTGAATTATCTGAATGTTAGTATTGCTTAATGATAAATCCAATGTTAACTAGCATTAAAGAGCTTAATTGATATTATTTACAATCTGTGGAATCGCCCAATGGTTAGCCGAATTCCTCTTTAAATAGCAATATTAAAAAGAAAAGGCAGGCTCGTGGAGTTAACTTAAGTCCATGAGGTTATTCCGTTGAGTTATCCATAACTCAACGAACATAATTCAACGGAGAGCTTATTGAATATATAAATTTGATTTTTAACAAACGAACAGTTCTCAAGTTCGTCAGCAATTCCCTATGGGATCGACCTGTACTTGCACACTAATACAATAGACACTGTGCACTTGCAGTTAAAGTACAAATTGGAATTAATATCTAAATTATATTAAATGTTGTTTGTTTACTTCTAAAAGAGAGAATAGGCATAAAGATAAATTAACTAAGTAAAAACAAAAGTAACAAATCCAAGTTTTTTTAGTGTAGTGCTGGGAAAACCCAAACATTCCCCAACACGGGTACATCCACGGGTGATCAATCTATCGTGATTCCTTACTGTATGGTTGCTGGTACAAAGAAGGGGGAGAACAAAATCAAGGGATGGCTTGGCATGACATCCCTTAGACGTGGATGACCCCTTACATATATAAAGGCAACAATTGGTGATACCCAAAAGACAAGTTTGCCCTTGTACAAATTATCAAAGAAATACAACCATATACAAAGACACATACATATACTTGATGGAAGACACACGCATCACACAGACAATACTCTATTTATCAAGTTAGAAAATTCTCATATGTTGATCATTCAGATCTATGTTAATGATATTATTTTTGGTGCTACACATGAGAAACTTTGTCATGACTTTTAGACTTTAATGAAGAATGAATTTGAAATGATTCTTATGGGAGAATTAAAATTCTTTCTAGGATTACAAATTCATCAACTACAGCAAGGCATCTTTCTGAATCAAGAAAAATTCTACAAAGAGATTCTCTTCAAGTTTGGTATGGACGAATCCAAAGTAGCAAATACACCTATGAACTCAAATGAAAAGCTTGATAAAGATATCTCTAGCACTTCTGTAGATCAAAAGAAATACAAAGGTATGATTGGATCACTTCTATTTTTAATAGCTAGTAGACTAGACATAATGTTTAGTGTATGTGCTTGTGCAAGATATCAAACCTCTCCAAAAGCATTACATTTAAAAGCAGTCAAACGTATCTTTAAATACTTACAAGGTACCAAAGACTTTGGCTTATTTTATTCATCACAGAATCATCTAATATTAGCAGGTTACAGTGATGCAGACTATGTAGGATGCAAATCAGATCGAAAAAGCACTAGTGGTAGATGTCAACTACTTGGTCACTCTCTTGTTTCATGGTTCAGTAAGAAACAAAATTCTATAACATTATCTACAACTGAAGCTGAATACATCGCAACAAGCTTATGCTGTGCACAGATCTTATAGATGCAACAAACTTTGGCAGATTATAAGCTTAAATTTCAAAATACAATTATTTACTGTGACAGTAGTAGTGCCATCAATCTCTCCAAAAATACAATCCTACACTCTAGAGTAAAACATATCAAGATTAGGCACCACTTTCTAAGAGACCATGTTGAAAAAGGTCATATTTCTTTAGAATTTGTCTCTACTAAAGAACAACTAGTAGATATTTTCACCAAACCCTTATCTGAATTTGCATTCAATCATATTAGACGAAACTTAGGGATTTGTTCTTTGTATAATTTATAATTCAATACCTCTCTACTCTCCAAGCTCACAATTAGGAGCTTGTTCTACTAACATCCCTATTTTGCAGCAACTTAGCCACTTTTTCAAGTTAACCAGTTATAATTGCTCCACAAAGTTAGTATCTTCTTCTCACTCCTTTTGACAAATGGCAAAAAGGGGGAGAAAAACCATATCTTGTTAGCAGGCTACAGCAAAGTAGGGGGAGTAATCTTAAAAAAATAAGGGGAGCTTTTCAATTTCAAATTCTATATCCTATTCCTTTCTTTGTGCAATTATCTGTATAGATATATAGGGAGAGAAATACATGTAATATATTATAAGGTTTTTGCCATTATCAAAAAGGGGGAGATTGAAAGGACCTCTAGATTTTGATAATGCAAAAATCAATGTGAGGAATCAAATTGTATTTCTCAAGTATAACAGTTTAGCAAAAGAGCAGAAGATGATACAGGCAATTCAAAGTTTGCTGCAAATAATAAAAAGGATTTTAAAAAGTTACTAGGCTTAACTATCCGAAAGAGATAGAATTTTAGTAAGTTACCAAGCCTAAGTATCCGATGAATTAAGCTTTAAGTAGTAGAATCACCATCAGATAGTTAGAAAAGTAACTATCCAAAATTACAAAACCTTTAGAGGTTTTTTAAAGATAGTTGGCTGAATGATCAGAGAGTTAAGGTGCTAACTATCCGAAAGCTCAAAGAAAATCGAAAAGTTAGGAAGGCTAACTATCCGAAATTTAATTCATTGAATTTCCCACGTGCAGAAATACAGACAGAAGCTTAAAGGGATTTTTCGGAGAGTTAGAAAGTTAACTATTCGAAAAACAAGAAGTTTTAGTAGGTTATAGATTTAACTATCCGACACTTAAGTTATCCTATTATGCACGTGCCGAAATATGAAGGCAGTTAGAAGCTTAGAAGAAGAAAATTAGAGAGTTATTGTAGCTAACTATCCGATAGTCAAGAACATTTCAGTGAGTTACAGTTATAAGTATCCGATCTTATGACACCTCATGTGTACAACTTGAAATCCTACATGGCAAAAGGACTTAAGTGGCTCTTCAATAAGTTACGAGCATTCTTCAGAGTGTTACATAGATAACCCTTCGAAAAGTCAAAGAAAATCAGAACGGTATCTTGAAACACCTTCCTAAACGGTAACTTACCATATTTGGTTCTGCAAATTCAGTAAGTACAGCATAATACATCCATTGGAAGTAAATATTATCGTTACACATAATGTTATATATACAAGCAACAAACAATACTTTCATCCTATATTTCCAGTAACCATAATTGCTACCTTCGAACATAGGAGGACGATTAGTGGTCTATCCTTCAGTCATAACTACGATTTCAGTATTATCCATTTTAACCAAATGATCCTAAGTAAATGACAAGAAAAATCAATTCCTAAATAGAGAAATGAAAGCTCTTAACTATGCTCTGATATCAGTTGTATGATTGTTGTATCACAAGAGGGAGGGTGAATTGTGTCTTTAGTAATTAAAATTACCAACGAATAAAACAAGAGCATAAAAACACTCGTAAATAAAATTCTATTCTTCATAAACTTTAAAGAAAGAATTTACAATATCTTTTTAGCTCAATTCCCATCTTGACAGTTTTGATACAGTAATATTCGATATACAATTCAAATAAAAATGAAGTCCTTATTCAAAGCTAATTTTGAATTGTATGAAACCTGATCTTTATGCACGTGGCTCCTTTTCTTTCTTTTTGCTCAACTTCTATATCTCTTCTCCAGTTGTCAAATTTCCAGATTTCTTGTGTTTACAACTCCTTTTTTGAAATTTCTTGGAATTCCAAACTTCTTCTGATGTTGGAGAATTTTTCTAGATATGAATATTCAGACTTGATTTTTCAATTTGTGATTGGGATCTGGATTGAATATTTTGACTTGGTTTTTGAAATTGAGATACTAATTATAATGTAGCTCATACTCTCTATTAGTAGTCGAACTCTAACTTCACATTTAGCATGTTCATCCACTTAATCCATAATCCACGTACTAATTTTTTAATTCAAATTATCCACGATTTCCACTATCTTTTTGAATTTCCACTATGTCCACTATCATTTTGAAATTTCCACGATTTCCACTCATAGATTCACCAAAACTTTATCTTCCTTGAGATTTGTAGAATATCTTCTAACTCTTCGTTTTAGTCGAACACTTATCCTTTAAGTCCTGTAAGAACTCAAACATTTATTTATAACTCTTCGAGTTTTTGCACTTGCAAAACACGTGACTGAACAAAGAAAACTTATCTATTCGTTAGTCATTTTATAAAACTCGAATAGTTATCTATGCATGCGTATAAAAACTCGAACAGTTATCTAACTCTTCGATTTTCATTACCGAACACACATGGAAAATACGTGACAACTTAAAACATTAAAAACACACGTGTAGATAACTTAACTATACGAGTTTTTAACATAACTCTTCGACTAAATTGAAACGTTAACTATCTGAAAGTTTAACTATCTGAAAATCTAACTATCTGAAAACTTTAACTATCCGAAATTTTAAATGAAACTTTTTGATAACTTATGAACATTTAATTACATGACTATTATACTTAGAAAATATTATTTAGACTTATTTAAAAATGTTAATAAAGCATTCATTATCAAAACAAAATTCTTAACAATAACTATCTATGCTTACTACTCATAAATCATATCTAAATGCAACTGATATATCTATAACTAGATATATATATTCATCAAGTATGACATGTATGTTGCTAATTAATGCTTTCTGTCTTAGATATATCATAGTATTTTCATTCTAAGATCTATTTAGAAAATTATACACACTTAAACATAGATCCTCATCCTAATTTCTAGTTGGTCTCCAGTAATACAATTTTTCAAAAATGATCAAATTTTTATCAGAAAATGTTAAAGTTGACCCACAATTTTCAATTGGTACTTCAAATCTATTAGGCCTTCCTATATTTCATTATTCTCTAGTGATAGGATTTCTAATCAAAATATTGGGTAACAGAATTGCATACCTTAGTTTGGTTCTGTAAATAATCAATCCTTCATCTATCCCCATAATATGATCTATTCCTTCTAATGTATTGGGTGGAATTCCAACAGTTTCTTCGATATTCAGATATTCATAGCTGATTGAACTACGATTAAATGACTTCCATAAAAATCTATCTCTAATATTAGTCATCTTTGCAGCTTGTAGTCCATGAAAATATTTTTTTCTAATACATTCTTTAATTTTCTTTGACACACAACACAATCTGCACTGATCTTTAGTTGATAAGTTACTCAGTACTTCCCTCAGTGCATCTAGTGGTAATTTCATCAATTCCATCTGTTGTGATTCTGTATAACATAAACAAAATTTAGCAAAGATAAAATTAACATAGCTACTTACATACCCTTGTGAAGTTAGGTCATAACTCAATGGACTAAGTTCATTGACTTAAGTAATAACTTTACGATACTACTAACTATAATTAAACTTACACATTTTTTTCTTTTTATTTTATATTTTTCTACTTACTATATTATACATAGTTACTTCAGTTATACTGCTTCATTCAGTTCCCCTCTCAAAGGTGGTATCAATTTCATTAACATTTCTATTTATAGGATTAGGCACTACTTGCATTGGCAATCCTTCAATAAGTCTAACTTCTATTGATTCCTTTTGTCTAAGGGGTATATTTCTATTCATATTTTGATTCTAAATGATCACATTTCCAAATACATGATCTAGATGATTGTTTAATTGTTGAATTATCTTTTCTAACTTCTCTATTCTAGATCCTTGTTCAACTAATGCTTCATAACTTATATTTTTGTCCTTTATATTTTCTCCTCCCTAGAAATTGTTATTTCTCCAAGATAGGTTCGGGTGATTTCTCCAATAAGGGTTATAAGAATTTCCCAAATTATCTTTCTGGTTTCTAGCATAAATAATATCTAAGTCATTAATATTTGCATTCTTTTCTGCTAGCTTTTGATTTAATGATAACTCTTCTATTTTCTTTGTTAACTCAGTTAATTTAACTTCAAGCATAGTGCTTGAATCTATTTCATGCATTCCCCTTGGCAATACTCTTTTATCTGTAATAGCTTCCGCCAAGTTTTCCCACTATGTAGTTCTTTTTGCAAAGTTTTCTAAGTATGCCTATGCTTCTTCACTACATAGTTTTAAACATCCATTTTGACAAGTAGATTCTAATAAAGATTTCCTTGAAACATTTATACCTTCATAAATTATACCTATTAATTGTGCTTTACTCATTACATGACGTGGACATCGAGTTAATAAATCTTTAAATCCTTCAAAATATTTCTAGAATGATTCTTCTTGTTTTTAGCTATACATTAATATTTCCTTTTTCTTTTAAATTGTTTAATGTGTTGGATAATATTTTTCCAGAAAAATAGAGCAAAATTTAGTCCATGAAGAAATTGAATTAAGCAACAGAGTATATAACCATCTCTTAGCTATGTCTTTTAAAGAAAAAGAAATATATCTAAGTTTAATAGCATCAATACTCATGCTTGGCATTTTCATCATTTGACAAACTTCATTAAATTCTCTAAGGAAATTATAGGCATCTTCTCTTTCTAATCCATGAAAGTATGGCAATTGACTGATATAATTAGATTTCAATTCAAACCTATCTCCCTCAAAGTTTGGCAATCGAATACATGAAGGTTCATCAACTAATTCAGGATACAGAATTTCCCCTAATGGTTTTTCTACTAGAGCAGCCATATCTTCGTTCTCTTTTAAAGAAAGGTTAACTACACCCTTAAGGATTTCGTTAAAGTCCAATTCAGAAAATATTTCAGTATGCTTCTGTGTTGAATAATCTTGTGTACGTGTTCTTCCTAATCGTTTAGTTCTAGGAGAACGAGTCCATGTGCTCATAAACTCTTAACATAAAGTGAAATAGTAAAAGATTAATTACATACCAGTCTGATGCTTTGTTTTTAGTAAATAGTTGTTGACGGATGAAGTTGAATTAGCTACTTCTCCTTCTAGTTCCCCAATGAATTTTTTTTTCTTTCCTCAAGTGTTAGTAACTCATAAATAACATTTTGTCCTATATTTATCATGCATGTCTATAAGGAAAATGAATCTCGTTGTAAGAATGTGTCTTGTAACATGTAGTATGGTTCTTATTTTTATGGATACATGTTCTACTTATAATTTTTAAATTTCAATAACCACTAAACCCATGAAGTTTCGTTCATGGCTAAAAGAATAATTGTTACTGTTGAGTATTTTGTTTTGATGATATGTGCTGAATGAAAGTAACTATATTTGCTCAATTACTATTGCTTGTGAAAAGAAATTAAAAACATCAATTAATACAGAAAAAACTTACTGATATAAATACTTGTCTGTATTGGATCTAAAATTATACTAAGTTAAATAACTAGTCATTTCATTGCATTAATTTCTCATTTAACTAAACATTAAATTAACGTGTGTTTTTATTGAAAAGCATGATATGTTTTAAAGTTATATCTTCTATATCATGAACAGTGCACATTTAGACAACTCATTAAGTTAGAGTGTTATTTGTATAGAGATCACATGAGAACTCTTTAAGTTAGAGGCTTAAAGGTTAAAATAGGTCACGTGAGAACTTGTTAAGTTAGTGAATAAAAGAAGAGACGAATCCGTTAAGTTAGTGTTGTACACGTGGTGAAATTATAAGTTACGAATGTTATATTGTATCACGTGAGGTGAACATGTTTAACTCGTTAAGTTAACATAACTAAATGTGTTGAGTTACTATATTGAACATTAAGGCAACATGTTAGGTTAACGTTATAAAAACTTAAGTTGTTAGTTTTGCACGTGGTAAAATTCTTATTATAAAAACATTTATTTATTACTGGTTCATTAAGTTATCTGTAACACAATGGGGATGGTTTGTTGAGTTATCGTAACACCACAGAGATGGTTCATTGAGTTAGTATAACACCATGGACTTAGTTCGTTGAGTTAGCTACAGTACTTGTCACGTGAGTTGGCACATGAGTAACTCCTTAAGTTAGAAACGTTAAGTTATATATCTACTTATTTTACTTGTTTAGTTAACATTAAAGTAACGACTTCTTATTACACTTGATGAAAGATTTTGGATGAGAAAGTTTATTTTGCAGGAAATTTTTTAGAGATCCAAGATTGATGATTAAAGAAAATTTGAAATGTAAACGTGGGTTAAAACGTGTGTATTTCGATGAAGGAAAAAGAAAAGACATGAAGAAGTGAAAGATTGATAGTGATTAAACGTAAAGGATATGAATGAAATGAAGATACAGTATAAAAGGCATAGAATTCTCGTTGATTAGTTATCCCTACACATCAAACGAAAAAATTTTTCAGGGATCAAAAACACCTCTTTGAGGAAAAGCTCTCAAGTGGAAGAAAATTCAGTGAAGTAGAAAAAGGTGAGATATATGTCACTAAAGATTTGAAGTCTCAGGTAGAAGAAAATTCAGTGAAGCAGAAAATGTTAGATTTATGTCACTGAAGATTTGAAGTATCAAGTGGAAAAAAATTCAGTGAAGTAGAAAAAGTCAGATTTATGTCACTGAAGATTTAAAGTATTAGAAGAAAGCAAATTCAGTGAAGCAGAGAAAGACTAGATATTCGTCACTGAAGAATTGCTAAAGAAGAAAGAGAAGAAGAAGAAGAAAGATCTCAAACAAGGAGAAATGTTTTAAATTCCGCAAATTAGTTTTCTCTATTTGTAGTTATGAAATTGTATAGATGAAACATGGTATTGATATATAATTGCATCTACAATTTTTTAGGAGAATTGAATTCTATATTATAATTGAAACCTTGAATTAAAAATGATTTTATGAAAATAGTGTCTCGACATGTTTTTGAGTTTTAAAGTTTCAATTATAATCGAAAATGTTGAAAAACACAATTCACCCCCCTCTTGTGTAGCCATACGATCCTACAGTTACACTACCTCCACGAACTCACCTCGTTGAGTTACAAATAACTCAACAGATTACCTCAGCTACTATTCCTAACTCAACGAACTAATCTCATTGAGTTATAGTTAACTCAACGGACTAGCTTCATCGCCCATTTGCTAACTTTACGGACTAACTTTGTTGAGTTATAGATAACTCAACGGAGTGACCTTATATTTTATTATTGACCTCTTGGAGTTAAGGTTAACTCAACAGACTTACTTCGTTGAGTTAACACTTACTAAAAACTTACTCCTCATATTAACTTCAATATATATTTTTTCTATAATTTATCAACTCAAATAAAGTTAAATACATTACATTAATGCAGTGTTCTAATTTAAACTCATTTAAATCTAAACATTATATGCATATTTAACTTACAATTCATTTCCTGTTATGTAGAAATTTACATTTTGCTTTTTAGTATACAAATATATTCAGACATTATCAAATCATCGTGCATTTAACCATGTCATTAATAAAATTGTAAAGCTTTACGATCTCCTAAGATATAAGTCGGTGCTTAGTGAAAATGGCTTCCCTTCCTACGATGCGATCACTACTCACAGTGGTTGTCAATCACCGTGTTTGGCTCGAAATCGACCCAACATCCGAAAAGTATCCTCATAGACCTCCGATGGTTGGTGTTTAGAATGAAAAAGTGCATAATATTAATGGTTAAATAATGGTTAATTGCATAATATTTAGCTTATCATATGAGAATTAAGCCATTATGTTATAATTGCACTGTTATAAGCATTAATGAAGGAATCTGAATAATTTCAGTGAATTAATGTTAATTTAGTACATTTTTGAACTGTTGGTAAATTACAAGCTTCGAAATTCTTAATATCCGAATTTTCTATTATTTCGGAGAGTTATATTGCATGTACCGGACAGTTATGTTTTTAACGATAGAAGAATATTTTATTATTTCCTAGAGTACACATGTTGAAACCATAATGCATGACTTAAGTGGATTTTCGATAAGTTATCTGTTAACTATCCGAAATGCATCTAGGCATAAAATAGTTAGGTGCTTAAGTGTCTAAAATATCTTAACTTGTTAAGTTAGAATTATGCACATGTTGAATTTAAATGCTTTAGTATATCATGTGAGATGCACATGTTTAACTCGTTAAGTTAGCATAACTGTACACGTTGAGTTACATGAATACAAACTAAGGTAACGCGTTATGTTAGCAGCTTATTTCTTTATTGCAAGTGTTTTATAGTAAAATCAACGAAATAAGTCCATTGAGTTATCTGTAACTCAACGGACCATTTATTTTCTAATATGCCACTATAGCAGTTACAGAGACAGGACATTCGAAGGAAAACCACGATTGCACGTATCACGTAGGAATTCACTCGTGGAAGGAAGAAGAAATCACCATTGTTGATATGAATGAAGGAAATCCAACCGATCATCTAAGTAGAAGTAGTTACTACTGAAGAAATATAAAAGAAGAGGAGAAAAAACAAAGAAAGTGTAGTTGGCGGTGGGTGGCAGTGTGCGTAGAGGTGGAAGACCATGCTAACTGCAAGCAGTGTCAGAAGTTCACTGAAGCATCCACATCATCACAAAAAATTCACCAACATCACCATAATCACCAACCATCGGAGGTCTGTGAGGATACTTTCCTAATGTTGAGTTAATTCTGATCCAAACACGGTGCCTGACAACCATTGTGAGGAGTGATCACATCGTAGGAAGAGAAGCCATTTTCACCAAGTACCGACTCATATCTCAGGAGATCGTAAAGCTTCTTGCCTTGGTAAACAAACTGAATGAGTCTAACATTTTATTAGTATAAGTTCTAAAATATTTGCACTTGATTAAATTTACTAGTGTTTTTCTTTGTTTGCTCTCCCTACATAAATGTAGTAAAGAAAAACTATGGCATACTTAATATTAGGTTCCCAAGCCCTAATAGGTTTGTCATTTAAGTTCAAATAGCTGACTTAAGTGGGTTACTAAGCCCTAATAGATTTGTCATTTAAGTTCAAATAGCTAACTTAAGTGGGTTGCTAAGCCCTAATAGATTTGACCTCTCTCCTTCCCTTTTTTTTTAAGGTAAATACAAAAATAAGTAGTACATTTAACAATTTAGACTTTCAGACTTTTATTTTATTCAATTTACAAAAGAAAATTCATAGAGATATACCTTCAAGTAACATAAAAGAATTCAATAATGAGTACACAAACTTAAGAAAATAAATGCATTACTTTATGTGTAAAGAATAGATAATAACAAAGATTATATGCAAAGATTATGGTAGAATTGTTATAACACCTGTAAAATAAACTAAGCTTGAGTGCATTGCCCTCTTTTTTTATTTTTTTTTCAATTTGATATATACATATATATTATGTATTACCTCCCACAATATCATCTTTTTACATGATCACAATCCCTTACTTAGGGGAAAGATAACCAATTACTCATAAGTGAGAAGATATCAGAAAACCTTTTTTTTTAAATAGGATTTGAATTACTTGTAAAATGAGTTTTTAGTCAACATGTTAGGAATTTTGTTTTGATGATGAATGCTTTATTAACATTTTTAAATAAGTCTAAATAATATTTTTTAAGTATAATAGTCACGTAATTAAATGTTGACAAGATATCGGAAAGTTTCATTTAAAATTTCGGATAGTTAAAGTTTTCAGATAGTTAGATTTTTGGATAGTTAAACTTTCAGATAGTTAACGTTTCGATTTAGTCGAAGAATTATGTTAAAAACTCGTATAGTTAAGTTATCTACACGTGTGTTTTTAATGTTTTAAGTTATCACATGTTTTCCATGTGTGTTCGGTAATGAAAATCGAAGAGTTAGATAACTATTCGAGTTTTTATATGCATGGATAGATAACTATTCGAGTTTTATAAAATGACTAACAAACAGATAAGTTTTCTTTGTTCAATCATGTGTTTTGCAAGTGCAAAAACTCAAAGAGTTACAGATAAGTGTTCAAGTTTTTACAGGACTTAAAGGATAAGTGTTCGACTAAAGCGGTGACTTAGAAGATATTCCACAAATCTCTAGGAAGATAAAGTTTTAGTGAATCTACAAGTGGAAATCGTGGAAATTTTAAAATGATAGTGGAGAAAGTGGAAATTCAAAAAGATAGTGGAAATCGTGGATAATTTGAATTAAAAAATTAGTACGTGGATTATGAATTAAGTGGATGAGCATGTTGAACGTGAAGTTAGAATTCGACTACTAAAAATAGAGGATATGAGCTATATTACGATCATCCTAATTACAATCCCTAACAAGATCAAGCCTGAATATTCAATCCCAAATCTCAAATATCTAATCTGAATATTCAACTACATATCAAATCCAAAAAAATTCTCCAACATTAGAAGAAGTTCGAAATTTTTCTAACAGTATGTTAATAACTTTCCTTTAATGAACAATACATATTCTCTATGTATTTTCTAGTTAAAATCTCTATAATGGCAACATAAGTAACAAAAATATAGTTGGTACTCATATTGAATTAAATCAACTTTCCTTAAGTAACCTTTTTTGAATTTTTCCTTAAATAAATTGACTTCAATAAAACTCAAAATTTCATAAATTCTTAACTACCAATAAACAATAATTCTAAAACAGATATCTTTTTTTTTTAATATAAAGAAATTAAATTCTAAACTCCTTTGTAACAAACCAAAATATTATGTAATGAACAAGATAATTTAAACATCAAATAACCTATAGATACTAAGTTCTAATCGTAATTTTGAAAAGGTATTCTCATCTAAGGGTTTTGTAAATAGATCTGCTAATTATTCTATGGTTGGAACAAAATTTAATACTATTTTTCCTTTTATCACATTATCCCTTAGAAAATGATGTCGAACTTCTATATGTTTAGCTCGTGAGTGTAAAACATGATTTTTAGACAAACTTATTGTAGAACTACTATCACAAAAAATCTTAGTTGGTTCATAGGCTAAATTAAAATCTTTTAAAGTTTGTCTGATCCACAGGATCTGAGCACAGTAAAGTGCAGTAGCTATATATTCAGCTTCTGTTGTAGATAATGCTACATAATTTTACTTTTTGCTAAACCATGACACTAAAGAATTTCCTAATAATTGACAAGTACCACTAGTGCTTTTTCTTTCAGACTTACATCCTACAAAATTAGCATCACTATAACCTATTAAATTTAAAGAACTATGTTTAAAGTAAAACAATCCGAAATTGATGGTTCCTAATAGATATTTAAAAATTCATTTAATAGCAAGTAGGTGTGATTCTTTAGGATTAAATTGATATCTAGCACAAGTACACACACTAAACATAATATCTGGTCGGCTAGCTGTTAAATAAAGTAATGAACCAATCATACTTCTATATTGTTTTATATCTATAGTTTTTCTCGAGTCATCTTTATCCAACTTAGTGATAGTACTCATTGGTGTATTTTTCGTTTTAGTATTGTCTAATCCAAACCTCTTTATTAAATCTTGAGTATATTTTTCTTGTGAAATAAAAGTACCATATTCTAACTGCTTAATTTGTAAGCCTAGAAAAAATGATAGTTCACCCATCATACTCATTTCAAATTGATTAGTCATGTCATTTGAAAAAGACTCAACTAATTTTCATTTTTTACTCCAAATATAATGTCATCTACATAAATTTGAACTACCAATATATCATTTTCAACCTTTTTAATAAAAAGAGTGTGATCTGCCTTTCCCATAGAATACCATTTTTCTATAAGAAATTTGGATAATCTCTCATACCAAGACCTAGGGGCTTATTTAAGGCCATATAGTGCCTTTTTAAGCTTGTAAACATACTCAAGTTTTTTTGAATCTTCAATACCTAGAGGTTATTTTACATAAACTTCTTCTCTTATATATCAATTTAAAAAACAGTCTTAACATTCATTTGATATAATTTGAAATCCATATAACAAGCATATGCTAACAAAATTCGTATTGATTCTAGTCTAGCAACAGGAGCAAATGTTTCAACATAGTCAATTCCGAAAGGACCTCTAGATTTTTATAATGCAAAAATCAATGCGAGGAAATAAATTGTATTTCTCAAATTTAACAGTTTAGCAAAAAGTCAAAAGGCAAATAAGTTGATACAGATAGTTCAGATTTTGCTACAAGAGATAAATAGGAAATCGAAAGGTTACCAGGCTTAACTATTCAAAAGAAATGAATCTTCGGTGAGTTACATGCTTAAGTATTCGAAGAGTTAGTTTAAAGCAGTAGAAACACCGTTAGACAGTTAGAAGAATAACTATCCTAAATGGTAACTTACCATATTTGATTTTATGAATTCAGTAAGTATAGCAGAATACATCTGTTAGAGGTGAATATGATCATTATGCTTATGGTTATAAATATAATAAGTAGACAAGAAAGATAAGCAGCTTTTGCATATACGAATCTATACACCAAGCTCCACACATACAGTAGAAAATCTTCAAGATCAAATCTTCTGCAAAAGGAAAATTCAAGTCTAGAGCTCTCCATGCAAATAAACTCTGATTTCTTCAAGGCAGTGGTTTACTGAAGTGCACTAACTGAAAACTTCAGAGATAGGTTGGTTGGAGCTATGACCAGAAAGCTCAATTCGATTGGTTGGTTCTAGCTTTGACTTTAAAGTAAGTGTTTGTAAGTTTTGAAAGTTTAGTGAAGCTCAAGTATCCCTTGGGGGTGGACTAGTTGTTAGTGGTGAATCACCTAAAATCCTTGTGTGCCTTATCTTCTTATGTTATGTGCTTGCTGAATTTAATTGTCATTTAGTCTCTTATTATTAAACTCCTAAAATTTCAATTAACAAATTAAATATTACCATTCACCCCCCCCTCTGGTAAGCCATTAGGTCCTAACAATTGGTATCAGAGCAAGGTTGATCTCATTAATAGATTTAACCATCTGAGATCATGGCTTTCCACACTGTAGAGAGTCAGAATATCCACCGACCTCCCCTCTTTGATGGTAGCAATTATAACTACTAGAAAAATAGGATGGAGTGTTTTCTCAAGAGTACAGATGTAAAACTCTAGAGAATGGTTGTACATGGTACACCACTTCCAATTAGTCATGAAAGTGACTAGACTAAGGAGGATGAAAGAATCATCCAAATGGATGCTCGTGGGCTAAATTCCATTTACTATGCACTAACTAGTGAACAATATAATAAAATATCTGCTTGTAAATCTTCTCATGAGGCTTGGAAGACCCTTCAAATTACATATGAAGGAACCAGCCAAGTAAAAGATACCAAAATCAACATTTTGTTAAGAAAATATGAATTATTCAAAATGCTTGAAAAAGAAAGTATTATTGAAATGTTTTCAAGATTCACTGAAATTATGAATGAACTGAGAGGCCTTGGAAGGGATTTTTCTAATCGTGAATAGGTACAAAAGATTTTGAGAAGCTTGATAGTTGAATGGAAATAGAAGTCTACTTCCATACAAGATTCAAAGGATTTAAACAACTATTCAGTAGAAGATCTGTTGGGAAATCTTCTTGCTCATGAAGTTTAGATGAAGGAATGGAAAGAAGAAGAGGGAGCCACTGAAAGAAAGGCTGAGAAAAAGAAAGAACTAGCATTTCCATCAATAGAAGATTAACCAAGCTCAGATGAACATGAAGTTCTACTATTGGCTAGAAATTTCAGAAAAATGGTGAGACAATGAGGCAAAGCTAGCTCCTCAAGATTGAAAGTCCCCACATGCTATAAGTGCAAAAAATTGGGACACATTCAACTTTACTGTCCTTTCCAGCAAGAGGAGGACAAACAAAATGGAAGAAGAAGAATAAGAAGAAAATGGCATTGAAAGCCACATGGGATGATAGCAGCACATCCAGCAACCCATCAGACTCAGAGGAAGATGTCTTTGCAAATGTGTGCTTTGCTACACAAGGGGTATGCTCTACATCTCCTTACTGTTTAGAAAATGAAAATAATGATTTAGATGTAGATAGTCTTCTCTGTACAATAGACAGTTTATATGTAAAATGTAAAAACTATAAGAAAGAAATTAAAAGTCTAAATTCTTGTTTAGAGAATGCTTTTGCTGAATTAGAAAAAGCTCTAGTTGATAACAAGGAATTGAAAACTAAAATGGATAACTATAACTGTAAAAATTTTGATTTGAAAGAAGAAAACAAAAATTTATTATTTGAAATTACTAATTTGAAAAATATTGTATGTAAGTTCACTAAAGGTGAAAATAGCCTAAATAAAATCATAAGATCTCAAAGAACAGGTACAAGTAAATTTGGCCTAGGGTATGCTGTACCACAGGAAACTCCCTACTATGGTGGAAAAATTAGATCTTACAGAGATGGCATAACTGTTTTTGTCATTAAAAGAATATCTACTCATATATGGCTACCAAGAGGCAACAAGTTTAATATACTAAGGACTAACACTAATGGACCTAAAAAATATGGGTGCCAAAAGCCTTAATTTCAACATAATTTGCTAGACTACAAGGACAAGGAAGCTCAAACGTCAAAGTGGATCATTAATAGTGGATGCTCAAAGCATATGACAGGTACGAAAAGATTTCTAGAATCTATTAAATCCATAAATTCAGGATCTGTTAAGTTTTGTAATAATGAAAAATGTAAAATTACTGTTGTAGGAAATGTTGCATCTAAAAATGGGAAAATAGAAAATGTCTTGCATGTAAATGGTTTAAAACAAAATATGTTAAGTGTAGGTCAATTATGTGACAAAGGTTACAATCTACTATTTACTACTGAAAACTATTTTATTTTACAGCAAGATTCACATGAGATTAAATTTACTAGATATAGGGATAATTCAATTTATGCTTTAGAATTTCCATCAAATAATATGTCTAGTGATGCATGTTTAATTGCTTCTAGTGAAGATGAATGGTTATGGCATAAGAGATTAAACCATGTAAATATGAGAACCTTAAGAAAGTTGACCAAACATGATCTCATTAGAGGTGTACCCAAACTCAAATTCAAAAGGGATAAACTGTATAGTGACTGTATGATTGGAAAACAAAAGAAATCAGTACACAAGAGTATTGAAGATATTACCACAAGTCAGCCACTAGAACTACTGCATATAAACCTATTTGGTCCTACTCAGATAGCCAGCTTAAGAGGAAGAAAACATACCTTAGTGGTAGTTGATGATTACACAAGATTCACTTAGGTTATTTTCTTAGCACACAAGAATGGAGCCTGTGATGAATTCAAACATCTTTGCATTAGAATTCAAAATGAAAAAGAATCAACTGTGAAGAAGATCAGAAGTGATCATGGAGGTGAATTTGAAAATTCTGATTTTGAAGACTTATGTAATTCCTTTGGGGTACTACATGAGTTCTCATGTCCAAGAACTCCTACACAGAATAGAGTTGTAGAAAGAAAAAATAGATCAGTACAAGAAATGGCAAGAACAATCCTTAATGCATCTAGTCTACCAAAATCTTTATAGGTTGAAGTTGTGAATACTGCATGTCATACAATAAACAAAACTCATCTTAGACTTATCTTGTTTAAGACACCATTTGAATTATGGTATGGTAAAACACCAAATGTTGGATACTTCAAAATTTTTGGATCAAAATGCTTTATGCTTAATACAAGGGATCAAAAGGACAAATTTGATGCAAAGTTTGATCCTGCTCTACTAGTTGGATACTCTTCAAGAAGTAAGGCTTACAGGGTCTATTTTGAATATAAAAGAAGAGTAGAAGAATCAATAAATGTATCATTTGATGAAGACTTAGTAGGAAAATTAAAAAACTGAAAATAGACAGTGAGAGTGAAAGTGAATCAGAAAATCAAAAAGGTCTACAAAAAAAAGATAGCACAACACTACCTGCACCTACTGTGACAAAAAAAGCATGGAAGACAAAGTCTAGACATCCCATTGCACAAATTATTAGAAATATAAATCAAGGTGTTCAAACAAATAACAAAATTCAAAATATTTGTAATTATTGTGCATTTGTATCTAAACTTGAACCTACTACAATTGAAGAAGCTTGTAATGATGAATAATGGATTATGGCCATGCAAGAGGAACTGAATTAATTCAAGAAAAATGAAGTCTGGAATTTCATTGAAAGGCCCACTGAAAAATCAATTATTGGAACTAGATGGGTGTTTAAGAACAAATTGGATAATGATGGTAGTATTATCAAAAACAAAGCTAGACTTGTTGCTCAGGGATACAACCAACAAGAAGGAATTGATTATGAAGAAACCTTTGCACCTATTGCAAGACTTGAAGCAATCAAAATGTTGCTTGCCTTTGCAAGCAATATGAAAATAAAGCTTTATCAAATGGATGTTAAAAGTGCTTTTCTTAATGGCATTTTGCAAGAGGAAGTTTATGTAGAATAGCCACCAGGTTTTGAAGATGAAGAAAGACCAAATCATGTCTATAAATTGAATAAAGCTCTTTATGATTTAAAGCAAGCACCACATGCATGATATGATAAGCTGAAGGGTTTCCTACTTGAAAATTAGTTTAACATAGGAACTGCAGATAATACTCTTTTTATGAAGTCAGAAAATTCTCATATGTTGATCATTCAGATTTATGTTAATGATATTATTTTTGGTGCCACAAATGAGAAATTATGTCATGACTTTCAAATTTTAATGAAGAATGAATTCGAAATGAATCTTATGGGAGAATTGAAATTCTTTCTAGGATTACAAATTCATCAATTATAGCATGGCATTTTTCTGAATCAAGAAAAATTCTGCAAAGAGATTCTCTTAAATTTTGGTATGGAAAAATCTAAAGAAGCTAATACACCTATGAACTCAAATAAAAAGCTTGATAAAGATATCTCTAGCACATCTGTAGATCAAAAGAAATACAGAGGCATGATTGGATCACTTCTGTATTTAACAACTAATAGACCAGACATAATGTTCAATGTATGTGTTTGTGCAAGATATCAAGCCTCTACAAAAGCATCACATTTAAAAGCAGTCAAACGTATCTTTAAATATTTACAAGGTACAAAAGACTTTAGCTTATTTTATTCATCACAAAGTCATCTAGTATTAACAAGTTATAGTGATGTAGATTATGCAAGATGCAAATCAGATAGAAAAAGCACTAGTGGTACATGTCAACTACTTGGTCACTCTCTTGTATCTTGGTTCAGTAGAAAATAGAATTCTATAGCACTCTCTACAACTAAAGCTGAATACATGACAACAAGTTTATGCTATGCACAGATTCTATGGATGCAACAAACATTGGCAGATTATAAACTTAAATTTCAGAATACAATTATTTACTGTGATAGTAGTAGTGTCATTAATCTCTCCAAAAATATAGTCCTACACTCTAGAGCAAAACATATCAAGATTAGGCACCACTTTCTAAGAGACCATATTGAAAAAGGTCATATTTCTTTAGAATATGTCTCTACTAAAGAACAATTAGTAGATATTTTCACTAAACCATTGTCTAAATCTACATTTAATCATATTAGGCAAAATTTAGGAATTTGTTCTTTATATGATTTATGATTCAATGCTTATTTACTCTCCAAGCTCACAACTAGGAGCTTGTTCTACTAACCTTTTCTTTTACACCAACTTAGTCCAATTTCAGGATAGCCACAAATTGTCCATATACAACTATTTCAGCATATACTCCTTTTTGACAAGTGGCAAAATAGGGGGAGAAAAACTTAATATTATTTCAGTAGGCTGTAGTAAAATAGGGGGAGCTTTTATTTACAATAATGGGAGCTTACATTAATGGGAGCTTTTATTTCTGTATCCTATTTCCTCTTTGTGCATTTATCTGTATAGCTATATAGGGAGAGAAATACATGTAAAATATTCTAAGGTTTTTGCCATTATCAAAAAGGGGGAGATTGAAATGACCTCTAGATTTTGATAATGCAAAAATCAATGTGAGGAAACAAATTGTATTTCTTAGATTTAACAATTTAGCAAAAAGTTAGAAGGCAGATAAGTCAATATAGATAGTTCAGATTTTGCTGCAAGAGATAAAAAGGAAATTGAAAGGTTACTAGGTTTAACTATCCGAAAGAAATGAATCTTCGGTGAGTTACAGGCTTAAGTATCCGAAGAGTCAATTTAAAGCAGTAGAAACATTGTCGGACAGTTAGAAGAATAACTATCTGAAATTACAAGGCCTTTAGAGAGTTTGGAAGATAACTGGTTGAATGATCAAAGAGTTGAGTCACTAACTTTTTGGAAGATTAAGGAAATCAAAAAGTTAGGAATGCTAACTATCCGAAATTTAAGTCATTCAATTTCCCACGTGCAGAAATCCAGACAAAAGCTTAAAGGGATTTTTCGGAGAGTTAGAAAGTTAGCTATTCGAAAAACAAGAAGTTTCGGAAGGTTACAGATTTAACTATCCGAAACTTATGTCGTCCTATTATGCACGTGAAGAAATAAGAAAGCAGTTGGAAGCTTAGAAGAAGAAAATCGAAGAGTTACTGTAGCTAACTATCCAATAGTCAAGAACATTTCGGTGAGTTACAGTTACAAGTAGCTGAACTTATGACACCTCATGTATACGACTTAAAATCTCACATGGCAAAAGGACTTAAGTGGATTATCAGTAAGTTACAAGCATTCTTCGGAGTGTTACACAGCTAACCATCCAAAAGTCAAAAGAAATTGGAAGGTTATCTTGAAACACCTTCCTAAATGGTAACTTACCATATTTGGTTTTGCGAATTTAGTAAGTACAATAGAATACATCCGTTAGAGGTGCATATGATCGTTATGCTTATGGTTATAAATATAATAAGCAGAGAAGAAAGATAAGTAGCTTTTGCATTTACGAATCTATACACCAAGCTCCACACATACAATAGAAAATCTTCAAGATCAAATCTTCTGCAGAAGGAAAATTCAAGTCTAAAGCTCTCCAGGCAAATAAACTTTGATTTCTTCAAGGTAGTGGTTTACTAAAGTGCACCAATTGAAAACTTCGGAGATAGGTTGGTTGGAGCTACAACTAGAAAGCTTAGTTCGATTGGTTGGTTCTTACTTTGACCTTAAAGCAAGTGTTTGTAAGTTTAGTGAAGCCCAAGTATCCCTTGGGTGTGGACTAGCCGTTAATGGTGAACCACCTAAAATCCTTGTGTGCCTTATCTTCTTATGTTGTATGCTTGATGAATTTAATTGTCATTTAGTCTCCTATTATTAAACTCTTGAAATGTCAATTAACAAATTAAATATTACCATTCACCCCCCCCTCTGGTAAGCCATTAGGTCCTAACAAATTCCTTCCTCTTGCTTGTAACCTTGAGCAACTAACCTAGCTTTATTTTTAACTATATGTCCATCCTGATCTACTTTGTTTCTAAATACCCACCTTGTTCCTATTATAGACTGATTTTCAGGGGGTGGAACTAGATCCCATACCTCATTTCTTATAAATTGATTTAGCTCATCTTGCATAGCTAAACACCAAAATTCATCTTCTAAGGCATCTTCAGTTTTCTTAGGTTCTAGTAATGAAACAAATAAATAAGCACCACAAATGTTGACTACTGATGACCTAGTCCTAACTCCTTGATTAAGATCACCTATTATCTAATCAATAGGATGAGATGAAGCATAACGCCAATTTCTATGTTGTTCCACATTTTCTATAGGCATGACATTATTTTCTTCTAAATCTTCATCATTTAAATTTATATTTCTTAGTCTATCAAATAGTCTCTCAATTTCTTTATCAACATCATTTGATACTATTTTTGGGAGAATTTCTAAATCAATGTTTTCAGCATGTCTAAGATCCAAATGAGAATTTTCATGAAATTTTACATGTAGGGTTTCCTCAATGGTTTATGTTGATTTGTTATATACTCTATATGTCTTACTTCTAATAGAATAACCAACAAAAATACCCTCATCTGATTTAGCTCTAAATTTATCTCTACGTTCCTTAGTGTTCAAAATAAAACACTTGCAACTAAAAGGTTTTAAATAACTTATTTTGGGAGCCCTATTATACCATATCTCATAAGGAGTTTTATCCAAAATTGGTCTTAGATGTACTCTATTTATAACATAACATGTTGTATGAACTGCTTCTACCCAAAGAGATAGGGGTAACTTATTTTCATTTAACATGGTTTTGGACATTTCCTAAAGTAATCTGTTTTTACGTTCTACTATCCCATTTTGTGAAGGAGCTCTTGGAAATGAGTACTTATGATCTATGCCTAATTCTTCACAAAAGGTGTCCATTTGATCATTATCAAATTCTGTACCATGATCACTCTTAAGTTTTTGAATTTTAACATTTTGCTCATTTTGAACTTTATTACAAAATATCTTAAATATTTCAAAAACATTAGTTTTATTAACAATAAAATAAACCTAAGTAAACCTAGAATAATCATCAACTAGTACAAAAGCATAATGTTTACCTCTTAGACTGGTTGTCCTAGTAGGTTGAAATAAATCTATATGCACTAGTTCTAATACTCTTTTGATTGTTATTTCATTTAAACTTTTAAAGGATGTTTTATGTAATTTACCTAGTTGGCATACATCACACATAAACTCTTTCAAGTACTTAATACTAGGTAAACCTCTAACTAGATTCTTTTTAGACGACTTTTATAATAATTTTAAGTTTAAGTATCCTAGCCTTCTATACCATAAAATAACTTCATCTGATTTTGCAATTAAGCAAGCATTGTCTTTAATAATATCAAAAGGCAAATTCAGAATACAAACTGATCCTTTCTTATATGTAGTGAATAAAATTTTGTAGATATGTCCATAATTTTACAGGAATCTTTTTCAAAAATTACTTTGTAATACTTCATTAAGACAAGAACACTCAGTAAATTAAAACCTAAGTTTTCCACTAATAAGACATCATTTATAAAACATTTTTTAGTTACCTAAACCTTGCTAGACCCAAGGATATTTGTTTTGCTTTTATTTCCAAAGGTAACTTTGTTAGTTCAATTATTTATCAATTAATTTTGATGATGAAAAATGTGTGGTTTAATTATTTCTGCCATATTTTAGATGTCTTTTTACTCAAATGAATTTTGGTTAACTACTTTGTACTTAAAGTCTTTTAAATTAGATTTCGGCAGGTTATTTTGTCTACAATGTATTGATCGGAGAGTTATTTTATAAGTCACAGAACAAAACAGGACAAATCAAATGGTTAAGTCTCTCTCTCCTAGCTTGTCGGACATTTATATCAGTAACTATCCGAAAAGTATTTATCTTCTGTGAGTTAAGTCTTTTTATGTTCGGATATGATTTTTATGGTAAGTCTCCGAAATCCCTTTGGTTTTGGATAGTTAACGTTTTTATTTCGAAGAGTTAGCTGTTTCTCTATTTTAATATATTTTCAATTACTTTCTTCTGAAAGACACGTGTTAGTCTCTCATCACTTGACTTAAGTGACTTTTCGAAAGGTTACAATGTAACTATCCGAAAACTCTTAAGAATTGGAGAGTTATCTTCAGTAAGTATCCGAAAACAGTTTTAAGCTTTAGATGGTCGAGTTTTCTATTATTTTCTAACTTAAGTGACTTTTCGGAAGGTTACCTATGTAACTATCCGAAATGACTTAAGGATCAGAGAGTTATCTTTTATAAGTATCTAAAACATGTTCATTCTATCAGATAGTTTATTTTTAATATCTTATAACGTTGTTTCAGAAGGACACGTGTTTCAATTTTAATACATGACTTAAGTGGTCTTTCGAAATGTTAGTTCTATCTATCCGAAATGTTTTTGATTTTTGACAGGTTATCTTTCTAAGTCTCCGATTTTCTGAAAGCCTCCGAAGATTTTATTTTTATAGAAACTACAACTATTATTAATTGGCTAATCTTTGTGGCAAGATATCTTTTGATTGCATATCTCAACTTTATTATGAATGAAGGTTGCCGGAAATGAATTCTTACATAAGGCATCTGACCATTTCAGAATTATTTCCATCTATGCAAATCTTGAAGGAAAAATAAAAAGGATTTTGCAGAAAACTGAAACATACACACACAGAATTTTTTAGCACTTGAAAGGAGAAATTGTCTGCTTAGTAATTTTGCAAACACTTTGAAGATTCGTTTGCAACAAAGTCTAAAAGATCAACAACTGCAGATCAATCAAGAATTCTCCTCAGAGCTTCAATGTCAACTCTTCATAGGAGTTGATCTAGTGTTGTGTGTCATTTTCATTTTGAGTTAGTGACTCCTGAGTTTAAATTGTCTTCTCATTTACTTGAAAACCTGAACTCACAAGGGTGTTGTGAGTATACCTTCACAAGGTCGGGGCCTTGGTGAAGAGAGTGAAGAGTGATACTTCACTTGCTCAAGATTGGGGTCTTGAGTACACAAAGTTGGTGCTTTGTGTGAGGTTTTTGTTTAGCCTTTAGAAACATCTATAAGGTTGTTGCTTAGCCTGCAAAAGCAACTTGTTTAAGGTTGTTGCTTAGCCTACAAAAGCAACTTTGTTGTGTGGAAAGATCAAACAAACGTGGAGCATCTAGGGGTGGCGTGGAGAAGAGATCTATGTGGAAGAGAGAATTGTGAGTGGAGAATTCGAAGAACAACAAATTTACGTGGTTCCCCAACACGGGTACGTCCACGGGTGATCAATCTATCTTGATTGCTTGCTGTATGGTTGCTGGTACAAAGAAGGGGGAGAACGAAATCAAGGGATGATTTGGCATGGCATTCCTTGGACGTGGATGACCCCTTACATATATAGGGGAAATGGTTGGTGATACCCAAAAGACAAGTTTGCCCCTATACAAATTATAAAAGAAATACAACCATATTCAATGACACATACATATACTTGATGGAAGACACACGCATCACAAATCTCCACCTTGTCTTTCATCAATCTTCACCACGAGCAGGTGATGGATCACCAAGACCCAACTTGGGTCAGCAGCAGCAATAGACGTTGAGTAAGTCCAAGTAATGCTTGAACTTGCTTTCAACAACGCCCTTTGTAAACATATCAGCCGGATTGTCCTTTGTGTTGACCTTCATAATCTTTATCCTGTCTTCATTCCTAAGGAAGTGATACTTAACATCAATATGTTTAGTTCTATCATGAAAGACATTATCTTTGGAGAGACAAATAGTGCTAAGACTATCACAAAAGATATCAACTTTATCAATGCGCCAACCAAAGTCTCCAAGTAAGCCTTTCAACCAAATCCCTTCCTTTGCAGCTTCTATCATAGCCACATATTCTGCCTCAATTGTGGACAGAGATACCGTAGGCTGAAGAGTTGATTTCCAACTTACAATAGAACCTGCAAATGTAAAGACATAACCAGATAATGATCTCCTTCTGACAACATCACCTGTATAGTCTAAGTCTGTATAACCAGCCATAGTACAACCCTAATCTGCTACATACATCAAGCCAACACCTGGAGTTCCTTTCAAATATCTGAATATCCTTTTAACTACTTTCCAATGTTCCCTGCCCAGATTGGACATGAACCTACTAACAACACTCATGGGATATGCTAGGTCAGGCCTAGTGCATACCATAGCATACATAAGACTTCCAACTACCTATGCATAAGGAACTCGCTGCATATCAAGCTTTTCAGAATCAGTTTGTGGACACATCGCAAATGACAATTTGACATTTCTGTCATAAGGTGTGCTAATGGCTTTGCATGAAGCCATACCAAATTTGCTAAGGATCTTCTCAATATACTTCTGTTGACTCAAAAATAGCTTACCAGAATTTCTTTCACGCCTAATCTCCATTCCAAGAATTCTGCCAACTGGACCAAGATCCTTCATATTAAATTCTGATTTTAATGTGTCCTTCAGCTCCTGTATCACTTCAATATTCTTCGCAGCTATAAGAATATCATCAACATACAATAACAAATAAACATGTGTACTCTTATCAAGAGTTTTAACATATACACATGAATCATAGTTGCTGCGTCTAAAACCAACTTTAACTATAAATGCATTAAACCTTTTGTACCATTAGCGTGGTGACTGTTTAAGTCCATACAAGGACCTATTTAATTTGCACACCCAATCAGATTTACCTTTCACCACAAACCTTGTTGGTTGTTCCATCCAAATATTTTCTTCCAACTCACCATGCAAGAAGGCCGTCTTTACATCTAGTTGTTCCAATTCTAAATTCTGTGCTGCAATAATGGATAACAAAATTCTAATAGATGTATGACGTACAATAAGAGCAAATACCTCATTGAAGTCAACTCCTTCTCGCTGTGAATAACCTTTGGCGACTAATCTTGCCTTGTGCTGCACACCTACGTTGCCTTGAGTCCCAATCTTCTTCTTATAGACCCATTTGCAACCAACAATATTTGTGTTCTTTGGATGTTTCACCAGTTCCCAAGTCTTGTTCTTATGGAGAGATTGGAGTTCCTCCTCTATAGCAGACATCCAAAGACCAACTTCTGAATCTTTCATTGCAGCTTCATATGTAGGTGGATCAACAGAATCCTCCACCTCAATTGCTACATGTAAGGCATAAGCAACCAAACTGTTGTAGCCATATCTAATCGAAGGTCTAACGTCTCTTCTAGGACAATCTTTGCCAATGGTTCTTGGTGGTGGTTGCTCCACCTCTTCCTCCTCAACTTCATTTTCCTAAGTTTCAGATGAGATTTCTCTAATTTCAACTTGATTAGTGATAGGCAGCTGCTGTGCGTCATCTATCTCCATCTGTTAAGGAAGGGTGTACTCAATTTCTAGTGTTTCACCTACTAATTTATCTATTGCCTGCAAAAGAGAATTCTCATCAAAAGTAACATCACGGCTATATATTACTTTGTGAGATTCAATATCATATATCTTGTATCCCTTTACACCAACACCATAGCCCACAAATATGCCTTTCTTGGCATGTGGTTCCAACTTGCCATTGTTCACATGATAGTAAGCTGGACACCCAAAATTCTAAGCTTTGAATAACTAGCAGATCTTTTCAACCATACCTCAAGAGGTATCTTCCCATCTAAGGCACTAGAAGGGGACCTGTTCACTAGATAGGAAGCTATCTTAACAGCCTCTGCCCAAAACTTCTTGCTTAAACCTACATGTGATAGCATACAACGTGCCTTTTCTAGGAGTGTTCTGTTTAATCTTTCAACCACTCCATTTTGCTGAGGGGTATACCTAACAGTGTTATGCTGTGTAATGCTTTCATCTTTACAAAAGTAAACAAATTCTTGAGAACAAAACTCAAGACCATTATCAGTTCTAAGATATTTTACCTTTCTATCTGTTTGGTTTTCTACCTGCTTCTTCCAATGCTTGAAGCAAGAAAAAGCTTCACTTTTGTGTGTCAAAAAGAAAACCCAGTTCATCCTTGAATGACAACAGTCAATGATAGAAAGAAAATATCTGGAACCTGTAATAGAAGGCTGGCATGAAGGCCCCCAACAATCAGCATGAATATAACCAAGAACTCCCTTAGAGCTATGTTGACTGCGTGCAAATGACACTCTTTTCTGTTTGCCAAAGACACAATGCTTGCACATGTCAATATAAGCAACCTTGTGCCCATCAAACTTGCCCAAACTACTTAGTTTCTGCATTCCTTTCTACCCCAAATGACCCATCCTTGAATGCCACATGACAAAAAAATCCTGTTGACCAGATATAGCTGATGTAGCTGCGCCAACAATTGGAGTGCCCTACAAAATGTATAAGGGACCAGATTTGGTTCCCTTCATAACAACTAACGAGCCTTTCAGTATACTGATCTTCCCCTCACTACTTGTATAACTATAACCCTTAGCATCAAAGGCCATTAGTGACATCAGACTTTTTCCAAGCTTTGGGACGTGCCAAACGTCCTCCAGAATTCTAACTGTGCCATCAGGTAATTTAAATTTTATAGTGCCCACACCAACTCTAGAACACACATCATCATTGGCCAAAGTCACTTGACCACCCTCCACCTACTCGTAGGTGTCAAAATACTCCCTAATAGGAGTCATATGATGTGAAGCTCCTGAGTCTATAATCCACTGATCATCAGAATAGGCACTGCAATAAATTGTAAGAGAAAAGTTATCACCTGACGCAGAACTGGTTTCTACCACAACAGCCTTTCCTTTGTTCATAAGCTTGGGACAATGTGATTTCTAGTGTCCTTTCTCCTTACAGTAATGGCAAGTATCCTTAGAGTACTTGCCCTTCGACTTGCTTCTACTTCTATTCTTCCCTCCACCTTGTCTTTGGCTTCTTCCCCTGTTCTCTTACTACTGAGCTGAGAGGCCAACACCACTTGCCTCATTTCTACCATGCACCATGTGCTTGAGCTCCCTGGAATGAAGGCTGGACCTCACTTCTTCTAGTGTAATTGAATCTCTTCCAACTACACAAGACTGAACAAAGTTTTCATAACTCAATGAGAGTGAACAAAGCAAGATAAGAGCTGCATCTTCATCTTCTATGATTACTCCAATATTCTTGAGTTCCATCAGAATAGCATTTAGCTAATCTAAATGCTGCTTAAGAGGTACACCTTCTATCATCTTTAAAGAGAGCAGTCTCTACTTTAACAACAATTTGTTTGTTAAAGACTTAGTCATATACAATGACTCAAGTTTCTGCCAAAGACCTAACGAGGTAGATTCATCAGCAACTTCTATTATTACTTCATTAGACAAACACAACAAGATGGTGGAGTGAGCTTTCTCCTCCTACAATTCAAACTCTAGCGAATTTCTGTTCAGAGTAGTTTCCTTATTTAAAGGAGCCCAAATACCTTGTTGCTTTAGAAGTACTTTCATCTTAATTTGCCATAAGCTGAAGCTATTCTTACCATTAAACTTTTCTATCTTCAACCCCGAAGTATTCATGTTTTCAAAACAGCAAACAACCAGCAATACACACGAGATATAATGTGATTTCAACAAACACAATTCTACGACAAGGTACACAATAGCAAGCAATATCTTAACAACAATATGCTACTGAAACTACTGATTTCAACAAAATGCAATCAACCACAAGCCTAGCACACTACTTATCACAAAACAGTAGCAAATACTCGCACAAACCAAGCACAAAACCACAATCACAAAATGCCCAAAATCTAACAATCAAAGAGTCACTTATCTAGAAAACTACTATGCCCTAGCCAGACGCCTCTTGCTATATCTCCCTGAATACAAAACTTCTAACCACGAAATTTTAAAGGAAGGAATTTCAAGAAGCTTTCTACACGTCATCAAAATTTGAGACGCAACGGAGCACGGACAAGGAAGGCACACGACTTGGCGTTGGAGTGTGCAGACTAGCGCCAGCGACGACGGTAGTTGCAACAATGGGGGATATCCTTGCGGAAATGGCTTGAACCTTGATCAATCTCTTCGAAATTTTAGATGCAAACCCGAAGATATCCAACCTCGCTCTGATACTAGTTGTTGTGCGGAAAGATCAAACAAACGTGGAGCATCTAGGGGTGGCGTGGAGAAGAGATCTACGTGGAAGAGAGGATTGCAAGTGGAGAATTCGAAGAACAACAAATTTACGTGGTTCCCCAACACGGGTACATCCACGGGTGATCAATCTATCATGATTCCTTGCTATATGGTTGCTGGTACAAAGAAGGGGGAGAACGAAATGAAGGGATGGTTTGGCATGGCATCCCTTGAACGTGGATGACCCCTTACATATATAAGGGCAACAGTTGGTGATACCCAAAAGACAAGTTTGCCCCTATACAAATTATCAAAGAAATACAACCATATTCAATGACACATACATATACTTGATGGAAGACGCATACATCACAAACTTGTTTAAGGTTTGTGCTTAGCCTTAAAAGCACTTAGTGGAATTCTCAAGGTTGTGGCCTTGAGAAGTGGACTACCCAGTTTGGGGAACCATTATAAATCTCTTTGTGTTCCTTACTTTTTGCATTACTAGTTTTAATTCTAAAATCAATTAATTAGGGTTCATTAGTGTCAACAGCTTCCAAATTTTTAAAAGCAAAATAAACTTTATTAGGACACTATTCACCCCCCCTCTAGTGTGTCATTCGATCCTTTCAAGTGGTATCAGAGCAATGTTATCTCTGTAATAGATTTAATCAATCTAAGATCAATGGCAGAGGGTTAGCATGTACACTGACCTCCACTCTTTGATGGCAATAACTATGATTTTTGGAAAAATAAAATGACTAACTTTTTAAAATCTATGGATGTGAAGGTATGGAGAGCAGTGGTTCATGGTATACAACTTCTAGATGTTCCTAAAGACATGTGGAATGATGAAGATGAAAAGAAAATACAAATGGATGCAAGAGGAATGAATGCACTAACTTGTGCAATCACAGCTAATATATACAACAAGATCTCTGCTTGTTCTACTGCACATGAAGTTTGACATGCATTAGAAATTACTTATGAAGGAACAAATGAGGTGAAGGATACAAAAATAAGTATCCTATTGAGGAAATATGAAATGTTTAAAATGGAAGAGAATGAGAGTATCACTGATCTCATTTCTCATTTCATTGAGATCATAAATGGACTGAAGAATCTCGAGAAAGAATTTCCCATGAAAGAAAAGGTTATCAAAATCTTGAGAAGCCTAAATAAAGACTGGAAAGCTAAGGCTACCTCCCTACAAGATTCAAAAGATATGAGGACTTTCACTCTTGAAGATCTCACTAGCAATCTGTTTGCCTATGAGACTCAACTGAAGGATTGGAAAGAAGAGGAAGGAGAAACCTCAAGGAAAGTTGAAAAGAAAAAGAAGCTTGCACTGAAAGCTCAACAACCATCTAAGGAGCCTGTTAATGAGTTTCCAGAAGAATTGGCCTATATTATTAGAAAATATAGAAAATTCTGGAAGAAAGGAAAAAGTCATGATAAAGGAAAGCAATCTGCTACAAAATGCTTCAACTACAATAGATATGGGCATTTTCAGAGTCAATGCACATATCAAAAGAAGGATGAAAGAAAGAATTTTGATAAGAAGAAATCTCATGGAAAATAGAAGTTTCATCAGAAAAGATTTAATAAAGGAAAGAAGAAAGCATTCCAAGCTACTTGGATGATTCTACAGAATCTGAAGTATCTGAGGGTACCAATACTGATGGTACATAGACTGAGTTTGAGTTTGAAGAGCTAGCCAATGTTTGTTTTATGGCTAACACTAATGAGGTACATTCTGATTCTAATATAGTTGAGGAAATTATTTTTGATGATGATTTTGATGTATCTAATATAAATCAAGATGATTATAATGAATTATTGGAAGAATTGAAAAATGTTAGTCTAGAAAATTCTATGTTAAAAAGAAAATTATCAAATAGTAATAAAACTACTATTAAGCTAGAAAAGGAAATTACTACATTAAAAATTGAAAATTCTGCATTAAAGAAGAATAAATGCGTTGTTGATAGTTATGATATGTAGGATAAAATTTCTAAACTTGAAAAATATAATTCAAAACTTATTAAGGAACTGAAGGATAAATTTTTAGAAAACAAAATGTTACAAGATGAAACTAAAAAATTGAATGAAAAACTTAAAAATCAATGTGTAGAAAATTCTAGCTCTAATAATGATATAGAAAAATTAGAACAAGAAATTGGTAGACTGAAATTTAAACTAGGAGCATTTACTAAAGGAGATAAGAAACTGACAAATATTATTAATAGTTATAAAGTTTTTGGTGATAGAACTGGTATAGGTTTTAACTATGAACCACCAAAAACATATGCTTCTGTTAATTTTTCAAATAGCTATAAAATGGATTATGGAAATGGCTATTTGAAAATAATTAATAAAGAGAAAGTTATCTATGTGTTAAAAAGAAATACTGTTAATCGAAATAACACATGGATTTCAAAACAAAATAGATTTCAAATATTCTCCACTAACAAAAATGGACCCAAGAAAATATGAGTACCAAAGGATGTGATTATGACTATCCTTGCAGGTCAAAACTAAAAGATCACGATGGGTGATGGATAGTGGTGCTTCAAAGCATATGACTGGAGATAAATCTATCCTAAAAGACCTAAAGAAGATTGATGGAGGAAATGTCAGATTTGGTAATGATCAAAAAGGTAAGATTATTAGTATCATATCTATTTATGTAAATGATAAAATGGTTATAGATAATGTCTTACTAGTTGAAAATTTAGAGCATAATTTAATTAGTATTACTCAGTTAGAAGATAAAGGTTATATGATTTTGTTTAAATCTAAGAAGTGCCTTATTATTGATGAAAACTCTAATGAAGTTAAATTTACTGCTCATAGAAGAAATGATATATGTTTTCTAAATTTACCTGATGATGTTTCTTCAACTGATTCCTGTTTAATTGCTAATAATTTAGACAATGCATGGTTATGGCATCGTAGACTAGGTCATATTCATATGAAGTAGCTAGATAAGTTAGCTAAGAAGAACCTAGTAGATGGTTTACCCAATTTGAAATTTAAAAAGGATAAAATTTGTGATGCATGTGAATTGGGAAAATAGAAGAAGAGTTCTTTTAAATCAAGAAAGCAAATTATATCTAGAAGAATTTTGGAATTAATTCACATGGATTTATTTGGCCCTACTAGAATAGAAAGTTTAGGTGGTAAGAGATATGTATTTGTTCTAGTTGATGATTTTTCAAGATATACTTGGGTAATATTTCTAAGACATAAGAGTGAAGTATTTGAGGAGTTTAAAATTTTTCTGAATATGATTCAAAATGAAAAGCAATTGAAAGTTCAGAAAATTAAAAGTGATCATGGAGGGGAATTTGAAAATGAAAATATGGAAAAACTTTGCCAAGATCTAGGAATAGAACATAGATTTTCCTTTCCTAGAGTCCCTTCTCAGAATAGAGTTGTATAGAGAAAGAATAGATCTCTTTAAGAAATGGCTAGAACTATGCTGAATGAAAACAAGGTTGCTTATTCTTTTTGGGCTAAGGTAGTTAATACTGCATCTTATATTTTAAATAGAGTAACCCTAAGAAGAGACTTGAATAAGACTCCTTTTGAACTATGGATGGGAAGAATTCCTAAAGTACATTATTTTAAAGCTTTTGGATCTAAATGTTTTATTCTAAATACAAAAGAGAATAAAGATAAATTTGAAGCAAAATCTGATGAATGTATATTTTTGGGATATTCTTCAAGAAGTAAAGCATATAGAATTTATAACAAAATTTCTTTAGTTGTTGAAGAATCTATGCATGTAAATTTTGATGAAGAGCCAAGTAATACTTCAAAAGAAATTGTTGATACTTCAGATTATGAATGTGATGAATCAAATATTGGAGAATCTAGTACCATGGGTCAAGAAAGAAATGATAATCCTTTGACTCATAAATTTTTGCCTCAACACCTTAAGGAGTTTATTATTGGTGATATTTCTAAAGGTGTGCAAACAAGATCTAGGATTAATGTTTCCAGGTGTTATGCATTTCTATCTGTAATAGAACCTAAAAACATTGATGAGGCATTAAATGATGAATTTTGGATTAGTGCCATGCAGGAAGAACTTAATCAATTTAGAAGGAATGAAGTTTGGGACTTAGTTCCTAAACCTTTAGATCATTCAATTATTGGCACTAAATGGATATTTAAGAATAAATCTAATGAATCAGGACAGGTAATTAGAAATAAGGCTAGACTAGTAGCCCAAGGGTATAACCAATAGGAGGGAATAGATTTTGAAGAAACCTTTGCACCTATAGCTAGATTAGAATCTATTAGAATTTTTCTAGCTGTTGCTGCTCATATGAATTTTAAACTATATCAAATGGATGTTAAAAGTACATTTTTAAATGGTTTCATTAAAGAAGAAGTTTATGTTAGGCAACCACCTGGTTTTGCTGATGCTGATTTTCTTGAGCATGTTTTTAAACTGAAGAATGCCTTATATGGTTTGAAACAAGCTTCGAGAAATTGGTATGATTTTTCTTGGTATGATAGGCTGAAATCCTTTCCGTTAGATAATGGTTTTTCTATTGGTAAGGTTGACAATACCTTATTCTTTAAGAAAAATCATCTAGGCTTGTTAATTGTTCAGATTTATGTAGATGATATCATTTTTGGAGCAACTAATGGGATTTTAAGTAATAAGTTTGCAGATCAGATGAAAAATCAGTTTGAGATGAGTCTAATGGGTGAGTTGACATTGTTTCTGGGATTGCAGATTAAACAAGTTGAAAAAAGAATTTTTGTATATCAAGAGAAATATACAAAGCAACTTTTGGAAAAATTTGGAATGAGTAACTGCAAGTCCTCAAGCACTCCTATGAGTTCATCAATTAAATTGGATAAAGATGAATCTGAACTAGCTGTTGATATTACTAAATATAGAGGAATGATAGGTTCTCTTCTTTATTTAACTACTTCTAGACCTAATATCATGTTCAGTGTTTGTGCTTGTGCTTGTTTTCAAGCTCAACCAAAAGAATCTCATCTATCTGCAGTTAAAAGGATAATGAAATACCTACAAGGAACTTCAAATTTTGGTTTAATGTATTTCAAAGATAACAGTGGATCTAATTGAATACAGTAATGCTGATTATGTTGGATGCAAATCTGATAGAAAGAGTACTAGTGGAACTTGCCAACTATTTAGTAGTTCATTAATTTCCTAGTTCAGTAAGAAGCAGAATTGTGTTGCCCTATCAACTATTGAAGCTGAATATGTTGCTGCTGCCCTATGTTGTGCACAAATTCTTTGGATGAAACAAACTATGAAAGATTATGGAATTACATATGGAAAAACACCTATTAATTGTGACAGTAATAATGCAATAAGTTTGTCAAAGAACCCTGTGTTGCACTCTCGAGCAAAACATATTGAGATAAGACACCATTTTTTGAGAGATAATGTTATGAAGGATAACATTGAGCTGAATTTTGTTTTTACTCATGAGTAGTTGGCAGATATTTTTACAAAGCCTCTTGAAGAAAAATAATTTATCAAATTGAAAAGAGATTTAGGAATATGCTGCCTAAATGATTTTTAGCTTTACTTACTATCTTTTATCTTCTATTTCTTTTATATTTACTTCACCATCTTATTTTCTATTATCTGTTTTAATTATATTGAGTTATTTTGATAATCTATTTCTATCTAATTCATATTTTGAGTTATTTCTTAAGAATATTTACAAATTATTATTCTTCAAACTTTAAAAAAAAACAAAACAACTAACACTCTTCATGGGATTTTCTACTGAGTTTATAAATTACAATGATTTCATACATCTATATTAAAATCAACTCAGAATAACTCACAACATTATTGAAGGTTTCTGCTCCACAAATAGAATAATGTCCACATGACACTTAGAATGGGGATCTAAATCTGAAAAATAGCCAAGTTACCTTAATTAATTCAGTGATTGTATTCCTATTTGCTAGACTGAATGGTTCATGATTAGAAAATTTAGAGGTATTTAATATGTGAGGGTGAAAAACAAGGAAAAGTGGCTAGAAGCAATAAGACTCAAGATATTTAACCTGACCTTGTCTAAATGCTTTTAACTTTCTACCCTTTCCATTTTTTAGTACTGTCAAAGTAATTGCTATTGTTAAAAAAAAATAAAAAAATGGAATGTTTGTTGCAAAGAGCAACTAACACCAAATAATAATAAAAAAAACCTTTGATTATTGGTTATGTAGTACTCACCATTTCATAATTCTCAAAGATCTTTTTTTCTTCTTAGTTAATTACATAACAAACATTGTTAAGGGAAAATATACCTTGGGGTTGCTTCATGGAAATTTTAAACTGGCCGGAGAGAACATATTAAATAATTTTGAATTTTTCTATTCTAAAACCATTAAGTTATAGCACTTAAGTTTATGAAAACTGATTTTTTTAAGGTTAATAAGTTGAACTATAGGATCAAGTTCTTATCCTAAGTGAAATGTGTTCTTTACCTTAATGTGGAGTTTTGAATATTTCAATAATTCTCACACAATTAAAATTTAAATAAAACAAAAAAAACAAAAATTTTCTTTTTCTTAGTAAAGAACTACTTATATATATTTTTATATCTATATATGTAATCAAAAAAATAAAAATAAAAATAAAACAAAATAAAATAAAATAAAATAAAAAAATTATAAAAATACAAATACCACAACAATTTTTTTTTTTTGTTGATTTCTTTTATTCAAAAATTTAAGGGGAGTTTATTCTTTTTCATATGTTTGATTTTCTCAATTTTAAGATCTCTTTCTTTCTTAGTCAGCATATCTTTAGGGAGAGTTATTTTCTTTAACTGGTTAGGTGCTGAAAGTTTTCGAAGAGTTAGCATACTATTTTTGTAGGTTTTCAGACAATTTAGTCAGTAACTATCCAAAAATTCCTGTGTTTCAGCAAGTTACTGTCTTTTGGCCTTTGTACCTCTTTTTCAAACAGTTATCCTGTAATTATCTGAAAATTCTTTTCTTTCGATAAGTTAGGCCTCTAACTCATTGATCTCTAGAACTTTCCGATTTTTATATGCTTTCAGAGGGTTGTCTTCTCACTCTATCTCAACCTTTCGATTCTCAAATCTTTCGTCTACTTCATCCCTTTTTTACGCCTTCTCCTTCATGGCTTCATTTAGACATTTTTCTGCCCCTTCTCTGCAAGAGCAAGAATAGCAGATTAAAAGAATGGAACAAGATCTCTAGACAGGTATGGCAGATCTTTCTCCTACAAAAACTCAACTCATTATTTCTGCTGAAGAAGAGGTCATTGATATTGAGTCAATATATGGAACCTCAGAAATTGTCACTCGTTTATTATGTTTGGAGAAACAATTGTCTATTCTTCATAAATTTCGTCCTATTACCACCGTTGTTAAAAGTAGAAAATAGTTGAAAACCAAGAAGCCTTCCTCGAGAAAATACACTAAACCTTCTACTAGTCATAAGAAATAGAAGACCACTTCTACCCGTGCTTCACAGAGTAGTAAAACAGATGGTGTTGATAAGAGGGTTTCTAAGGATTCTTCTTCGGATGATAAAGACATATTTACTGCCAAAGTGAACTCCTTAGAACCTCAATTTAAATCTGTTTATGAGACTTATGTTAGCCAATTTTTGAATACTTCTAAGGATACTAGGGCATTTGAGAAACGAGCATTGCATATGGCCCTACATTTACAACATACTCTAGTCAGGAGGAGAAATCAAGCATTATTACATAAACTCAGTGAGCAACCAGGAATTAAAATTCAAGAGCCTATAGAGCCTGCTTGTCTTCATGATTTTTCTAATATGGCAAAGAAGAAGAAATCAGTGGCTGAACCTGAATTCTTTTTTCCCTAGAAAGGAATTGATTTCAGGCATGTGGCTGGCCATTCATATCCTCCAATTCCTGAGTTATGTATTGGAATTCTACACCAAATTGCTCTTGGTCTTTCTCATTTGATCTCCTCAGCTAGTCCAATTTTGCCTATAGTTGTCTCCTCTCCCCTTCCATCTACTTCATTTACTTACTCTAGGAGAAGAAAGAAAACTCTTTCTTCTTATCCAAGTTTTTCCCAATCTCTACTTGTACATAGAGAAGAATTTACACCTCCTCCTCCTTCATCTGATATAGAATCTCATCCAATTCCTTCTCCTCACACTCAAATGGTGATACAAGGATTGTATGAAGATTCAGGTTTTGTCTCTACTCCTCAATCTCCTCCTTCTACAAACCCTCCAACAAATGAAGATCCAGAGGTTGAAGTCAATTTTTCTTTAAACATCCCTACAGATGTATATTATTTCAGGTCTTCTACAGCTAGGGATCTCTTTTTCAATAAATATCAAGGCATGAAGATCATTTACAATAGACCTGTAAATTTTAAAGGAATGGATTCGATTCATAGTCTGCTAATTCATCAAGGGCTTTTAGGTCTTATTTCTTCCCCCTTAGGGTTATTTGTTTTTAAAGACCTAATTCGCCTTTTCTACTCAAACCTTGAGATTTTTCCACATTTTTGTCTCTTGCACCTACAAAATCAAATAATAAGGATTGACGGAGAGTTTTTGGAGAATCCTTTTGGAATACCATCTATTGGTATAAATATTGCTCTTTCTCCATCAGAGTTTGGGTGGCAAGAATCTGAGATGAATAAATTGATTGGAAAAACTCCTGATAGAAAATTCAAGTTAGTTAAGACTACAGATCTAAATGATTTGGCCTAGATGATTGCTACAATTCTGTCTACCTCTGTATTTCAGAAGATTGGTCATGTAGATGAATTGGAAAGGAAAGTCTACCAAACCACTTATGCTATGATGGCTGGTATCAAGGTTAACTAGGCAAAAGTTATTATTGCTCAGATTTCTCATCTACAAAGTTTTCTGTACTATGGAGATTTTATTTATCATCTGATGGCCAGATACATTGACTTTTTAGGCAAGCCTTTGAAATCCATTAAAAGAAGAGTACTACAACTTAAGGATCTTTAGAGAATGTCATCTTCTGATTCAGTTGAGTTGCCCTCTCATTTTCAACCATCTGCAACTCAGAATTCAGCTTCTCCTTCCGTAGAAAATCCACCTCCTACTGTACCTTCTTCTGTAGAAACTCCACCTCCTGTAGCACCTCCTCTAGCTCTAGTAGCTTCATTTATAGTAGTTGACAGTTCTGAGACCCTCTTAAAATAGAATGAGCTTCTACTTCAGCATAATCAAATGCTTTTGGATCAAGTGGCTCATTTAGAACAACTTCTAAGGGAGAGGGATAACTTAATTCAAGAATTGTTACAGAAAAAGTCAACTGCACCTTAGATTGTCTGTTTTTTTTTTTCCTTTGATGTAATTTTCATTTTTTTATATATCCCTATTGTTCTTACTCTTGAATCAATGAAATTACATTTTATTTATCTCCAAGTATCCTTCAATTAATTGTCTCCACTTTTTAATTTTGACAAAGGGGGAGGATATATCTGTTTACAGTTTTGTCATCATCAAAAAGGGGGAGATTGTTAGTTCAATTATTTATCAGTTAATTTTGATGATGAAAAACATGTGGTTTAATTATTTCTACCATATTTTAGATGTCTTTTTAACTAAATGAATTTTGGCTAACTACTTTGTATTTAAAGCTTTTTAAATTAGATTTTGGTAGGTTATTTTGTCTACAGTGTATTGATCGAAGAGTTATTTTATAAGTCACCGATCAAAACAGGACAAATCGGATGGTTAAGTCTCTCTCTCCTAGCTTTTCAGATAGTTATATCAGTAACTATCTGAAAAGTATTTATCTACGATGAGTTAAGTCTTTTTATGTCCAGATATGATTTTTACGGTAAGTCTCTGAAATCCCTTTGGTTTCGGATAGTTAAGGTTTTTATTCCGGAGAGTTAGCTGTTTCTCTATTTTAATATATTTTCGGTTACTTTCTTCTAAAGGACATGTGTCAGTCTCTCATCGCTTGACTTAAGTAACCTTTCAGAAGGTTATGATGTAGCTATCCGAAAACTCTTAAGAATCGGAGAGTTATCTTCAGTAAGTATTCGAAAACAGTTTTAAGCTTCGGATGGTTGAGTTTTCTATTATTTTCTAACTTAAGTGACTTTTCGGAAGGTTACCTATGTAACTATCTGAAATGACTTAAGGATCGGAGAGTTATCTTTTATAAGTATCCGAAACATGTCCACTCTAACGGATAGTTTATTTTTAATATCTTATAACGCTGTTTCAGAAGGACACGTATTTCAATTTTAATACATGACTTAAGTGGTATTTCGGAATGTTAGTTCTGTCTATCCGAAATGTTTTTGAGTTTCGGTAGGTTATCTTTCTAAGTCTCCGATTTTCTAAAAGCCTCCGAAGATTTTATTTTTATAGAAACTGCAACTATTATTAATTGGCTAATCTTTGTGGCAAGATATCTTTTGATTGCAGATCTCAACTTTATTATGAATGAAGGTTGCTAGAAATGAATTCCTGCATAAGGCATCTGACCATTTCAGAATTCTTTCCATCTATGCAAATCTCGAAGGAAAAATAAAAAGGATTTTGCAAAAAACTGAAACATACACATACAGAATTTTTCAGCACTCGAAAGGAGAAATTGTCTGCTTAGTAATTTTGCAAACACTTTGAAGATTCATTTGCAACAAAGTCCAAAAGATCAACAACTGCAGATCAATCAAGAATTCTCCTTAGAGCTTCTATGTCAACTCTTCATAAGAGTTGATCTAGTGTTGTGTGTCATTTTCATTTTGAGTTAGTGACTCCTGAGTTTAAATTGTCTTCTCATTTACTTGAAAACCTGAACTCACAAGGGTGTTGTGAGTATACCTTCACAAGGTCGGGGCCTTGGTGAAGAGAGTGAAGTGTGATACTTCACTTGCTCAAGATTGGGGTCTTGAGTACACAAAGTTGGTGCTTTGTGTGAGGTTTTTGTTTAGCCTTTAAAAACATCTATAAAGTTGTTGCTTAGCCTACAAAAGCAACTTGTTTAAGGTTTGTGCTTAGCCTTAAAAGCACTTAGTGGAATTCTCGAGGTTGTGGCCTTGAGGTGGACTACCTAGTTTGGGGAACCACTATAAATCTCTTTGTGTTCCTTACTGTTTGCATTACTAATTTTAATTCTAAAATCAATTAATCAGGGTTCATTAGTGTCAATAGCTTCCAAATTTTTAAAAGCAAAATAAACTTTATTAGTACACTATTCACCCCCTCTAGTGTGCCATTCGACCTTTTCAAACTTGTCCATTCTTAGTCTTTGTTACTTCTGTAAGTAATTATATATCTCCAGTCATGTGGCTAGATGCTCCATTGTCTATTATCTATTTTGATTTGTGTACCTGCAAAACAGTTAAGAAGAGACTTTATCTCTTGGAACCTGTTTAGAATAAAAAAGTGCATAATATTAACGGTTAAATGATGATTAATTGCATAATATTTAGCTTATCATATGAGAATTACGTCATTATGTTATAATTGTACTATTATATGCTTTAATGAAAGAATCTACATAAATTCCAGAAATTAACGTTAATTAAGTACATTTCTAAATTATCGATAAATTACAGGCTTTGAAATTCTCTTGTCTCTAAATTTTTTGTTATTTCAGAGAGTTATATTGCATGTACTAGACAGTTATATTTTAAATACTTAAGGAATATTTTATTTCTTGGAGTACACGTGTTGTAACCTTAATGCATGACTTAAGTGAATGTTCGGTAAGTTATTTGGTAACTATCCGAAATGCATCTGAGCATCGGATAGTTAGCTTCGTAAGTATCCGAAATATCTGAACTTGTTAAGTTAGAATTATGCATGTGTTAAAATTAAATGCTTTAGTATATCACGTGAACTGCACATGTATAACTCGTTAAGTTAGCATAACTATATGCATTGAGTTAATTGAATATACACTAAGGTAATGTGTTGTGTTAGTAAGCTTATAAGTTATTTCTTTATTGCACATGTTTTATAATTAAATCAACGAAGTAAGTCTGTTGAGTTATCTATAACTACACAAACCATTTATTTTCTAATATGCCACTATAGCAGTTGTAGAAATAGGAAATTTGAAGGAAAACCACGTTTGCACGTATCACGCAAGAATTTACTCATGGAATAAAGAAGAAATCACCATCATTGATATGAATGAAGGAAATCCAACCAATCATCTAAGTAGAAGCAGTTACTACAGAAAGAAATATAAAAGAAGAGGAGAAAGACGAAGAAGTGTGTGTAGGAGAAGAACCACGCTAACTGCAGGAAGCGTCGGAAGTTTCCTGAAACTCCACACCACCACCAAAATCACCAACCATTAGAGGTCTATGAGGATACTTTCTAGATGTCAGGTCGATTCCAAGCCAAACACGGTGACTGACAATCACTGTAAGGAGTGATCACATCATAAGAAAGGAAGCCGTTTTCACTAAGCATCGACTCATATCTTAGGAGATCGTAAAGCTTCTAGCCTTGTGTTTAGAATGAAAAAGTGCATAATATTAATAGTTAAATGATGGTTATTTACATAATATTTAGCTTATCATATGTGAATTAAGCCATTATGTTATAATTGCACTATTATATGCTTTAATGAAAGAATCTACATAATTTCAGGGAATTAATGTTAATGAAGTACATTTCTGAACTATCGGTAAGTTGTAGGTTTTTAATTCCTAAGTATCTGAATTTTCTGTTATTTTGGAGAGTTATATTGCATGTACCGGACAATTATGTTTTAAATGCTTAAAGAATATATTGTTATTTCCAGAAGTACACATGTTGAAACATCAATGCATGACTTAAGTGGATTTTCGTTAAGTTATCTAGTTACTATCTAAAATGCATCTAGGCATCGGATAGTTAGATTTGTAAGTATCCAAAATATCCTTTTATTCATAAAACTTATTAAGGACACATGTCGTGATTTGAAAACCTGATTTAAGTGTGGTTTTATAATATTAAGCATGATCCATTTTATTTGCATATATTTATATCATGTACAGGTGAACAATAACAACTCATTGAGTTAGTGTTCTTTTTGTTAAAAGATCATGTGCCAACTCATTGAGTTACAAGTTTAAAGGTATAAAAAGATCACATAAGAACTCGTTCAGTTAGCGAGTGAAAACCGTAAGTTATATATCTAAACTCGTTAAGTTAGATTTATGCATGTGTTGAATTTAAATGCTTTATTATGTTACGTGAGATACACATGTATAACTCATTAAGTTAGCATAACTATACGCATTGAGTTACTTGAATATACACTAAGGTAACACGTTATGTTAGTAAGCTTATAAGTTATTTCTTTATTACACATGTTTTATAGTTAAATCAACGAAGTAAGTCTGTTGAGTTATCTATAACTCCATAGACCATTTATTTTCTAATATGCCACTATAGTAGTTGTTGAAACAAGAAATACAAATGAAAACCACAATTGCACATATCACGCAAGAATTTACTCGTGGAATGAAGAAGAAATCACCATCGTTGATATGAAAGAAGAAAATCCAACCAATCATCTAAGTAGAAGTAGTTACTACAAAAAGAAATATAAAAGAAAAAAAAAAAGACGAAGAAAGTGTGTGTGTAAAGGTGGAGAACCACACTAACTACAAGAAGCGTCGGAAGTTCCTTGAAGCTCCACACCACCACCAAAATCACCAACCATCGAAGATCTATGAAGATACTTTCCTGATGTTGGCTCGATTTCGAGCCAAACATGATGACTGACAACCATTGTGAGGAGTGATCGCGTCGCAGGAAAGGAAGCCATTTTCACCAAGCACTAACTCATATCTCAGGAGATCATAAAGTTTCTAGCCTTGGTTTCAAGTTGATGCCATTATGCTAAAGAGGAGATCATCTTACAATTCTTGATTTGTGATTCTATAGGGAGAGGAGGCAAGATTGTAAGTGATTAAGTTTTCAGTGGTGTAATCGTGTCGCATGTAGTGACAGAAGTTTTTACTATCGATAGAGAATTTTACATTTCACCTTTTGTTCATCTTTAGGAACACATCAAAACAAAAAACCAAAAACAACAAATTATCTGTGTTTACATTTAGTATTAAAGTGTTGTATTGTTTGTTTGGTATAGTGATTAATGTTATCATTGTCAATATTGTGAATGTTTTACGTTTGTTTGATTCAAAAGATAGAAAATAGTTTTATTGTTTACTGAAATTGATTCGTTCCAAATACTTAAAGATTTTAATGGTTACTGTTTGAAATATTTGAATGTTAGTGTTGCTTAATGATAAATCTAATATTAGCTAACATTAAAGATCTTAATTGATGTTATTTACAATCTCTGGAATCACCCAATGGTTAGCCGAATTCCATTGTAAATAACAATATTTAACTAGAAAAATAGGCTCGTGGAGTTAACTTAAGTCCACGAGGTTAGTCCGTTGAGTTAACTATAACTCCACGAACTAGGTCCATTGTGTTAACTGTAACTCAATGGAGTGCTTAACTGAACATATATAAACTCCAATATAAAAATCGAAACAATACACAATTCTTACTCAATCTCTATGGGATCGACTTGTACTTGCACACAAATACAATATTCATTGTGCACTTGCAGTTAAAATACAAATTGGAATTAATATCTAATTTGTGTGAAAGGTTTTTTGTTTACTTCTAAAGGTAATTATTGATATAAGCATAAAACCAAATCAATATACCTTGGTTTCGGGTTGATGCTAGTATGTTGAAGAGGAGATCATCTTACAATTCTTAATTCGCAATTCTATAGGGAGAGGAGGCAAGATTGTAAGTGATTAAATTTTCAGTGGTGTAATCATGTCACATGTAGTGACGAAAGTTTTTACTGTCAATAGAGGTTTTTACATTTCACCTTTCGCTCATCTTCAGGAACATATCAAAACAAAAATACCAAAAACAACAAATTATATGTGTTTGCATTTAGTATTAAAGTGTTATATTGTTTGCTTTGTATCGTGATTAATATTATCATTGCCAGTATTGTAAATGTTTTATGTTTGTTTGATTTAGAAAATAGAAAATAGTTTTACAGTTTACTGAAATTGAATTGTCCTAGATACTTAAAGATTTTAAAGGTTACTATTTGAAATATCCGAATGTTAGTGTTGCTTAATGATAAATCTAGTATTAACTAACATTGAAGAGCTTAATTGATGTTATTTACAATCTGTGGAACCGCCCAATAGTTGGCCAAATTCCTCTGTAAATAATAGTATTTAACAAAAATATAGGCTCGTGGAGTTAATTTAAGTCCACGAGGTTAGTCCGTTGAGTAACTGTAACTCTACGAACTAAGTCCATTGTGTTAACTGTAACTCAACGGAGTACTTTACTGAATACATATAAACTCCAATATAAAAATCGAAACAGTACACAATTCTTACTCAATTCCTATAGGATCGACCTATACTTGCACACAAATACAATATACACTATGTACTTGCAATTTAAAACACAAATTGGACTTCATATCTAATTTGTGAGAAAGGTTGTTTGTTTACTTCTAAGAGAATTTATTAACATAGGAAAAAAAAAAATTCAAGCTGATTTTCTGATTTAACCTTTTACAACCCAAACAAGTTTTCTAGCGCCATTGCCGGGGAATTAAGAAGCTAAGCAACTATGAGTGCTGTTTTGTTTTAATATCAGAAGGACTGTTGTGTGTTTTATTTTCTAATTGAGAATATGACATATGCTTATGCTCAAAGATTTCTGAAACCTATAGTTAGCATATGTGAATTCTACAATTTGGAAGGTCATGACATCTCTAATTGTTTGAAACTGAGATGATTGTAGATGGTTAGATCACATGAACAAAAAATGAATTATATTCAATATAATAGAGCTAAGTATGAGAATCCTATAGTTTACCCAACTAATGGTCAGTTTAGAATGTGTAATATGTTGAGAGACAAGGAAGTTTGAGATAGGTATGACAGACTAGAGTGTAGCTTAGAGCAAAACATGGACAAACTGGAACAATACATGTATCAGCAACAAGAAGTCAACCAATTAAACTATAAGGAAGAATATTCAGAACCTAAAATTGATATTATCTATGAAACTGAAAAAACCATAATGAAAATCGATCAAAAATTGAATGCAATGAGATTAGATGATTTAGAAAGAAAATTAAAAGCATTGGATGAATTTACAATGAAATTACAAGTTATGCAACAGGAAAACACAAATGAAAACTTTAATGTTATAGAAGTGCATAATTTGCAAGATATACAGACAAAAGAAAATACTAATGCAATAGAATTTAAAGAATGCAATTTAAAACTAAAAACAGTTGAAGATCGTAACCACGAAAATGAAATACAAGAACATCATGAAAGTAATGAAAATCTGGAAGATGTATGTATAACATTAAGATCTAGAACTGATATACCACCAAGAATTCAAAGAGAAAGTAATATGAAGGTGGAAAAGAACAAAATTCAAAATGATAATGAAAATGTAATATCTGAAAACTTAGAAATCAATGAAGAAAAATCTGAATCTAAAAATGAGAGTAAAAATGATCAACCAAATGAAATGAAAGACAAAGAATCTTGTAAATCACAATCATTAGCACCCAATCCTGAAAGATTACAACAAACATTTCCTAAAAAACAAGAAAGAATTAGAGAAATTTTTGAAAAAGTACAAGTTAACATTCCTTTGTTAGACTTATTGCAGAAAATGCCACCTTGTGCTAAATTTCTTAAGGATTGGTGTACTAAGAAAAGAGAGCAAAACGTTTTAAGGAAAGTCTTTTTAGTTGAGCAAAGTAGTTCCCTATTTCTACCACAAATTCCTAAAAAGTTATCTGATCCTGGAATTCTTGTTATATCATGTACCATAAGAATTACCATTCTAGAAAGAACCTTAATAGACCTAGGTGCAGGTATAAATGTTATGTCGAGTGATATATTTGCATCCATACGATTTGAAGGCTTAATCCCTACTAGGACTGTCATTCAATTAGTTGATAGAAGTATAAGATACCCTAGAGGAAAAATAGAAAATGTCCTAAATAAAATTGAAAATTTCATATATCCTATTGATATTGTGATTTTGGATTCCCAACAAATTAAGCATCAAAATCATGATACATCTTTAGTTTTGGGAAGACCATTCTTAGCAACATCAAGAGTTGTTATAAATTGTAAAACTAAAGTGATGAAGTTAGCATATGGTAATGAGGATACTCAATTAAACATTTTCAAACTAGGAAAGTTTGAGGAGTTAGAAATGTTCTTACATACTATAGACTTTTTAGAGGATGAGGGAGATGTGCTAGATGATGTGATTCAAGAAGAATTAAATAGGCAACTAGATTATGAAACTATAGAAGTAAGTGCAAGCATAGATGTAGAAGGAGACTAAGAAGAGTTTAATATTGAAGATGAGAATGTTCAAATAGAAGCTCTAGCTTCTAATGGTCAACATTTAGAATTGAAACATTTACCTCCTAAATTAACCTATATATTTCTAGAAAAAAAACAAACATGTCCAATCATTATTGCTTCAGATTTAAAAGAGGATCAAATTTTTAAATTAAAAGATGTAGTAAAAACTTATAAAGAAGCAATAGGATGGACTATGGCTGATATAAAAGGGTTAAGTACAACTTTATGATGTCACTATATATATTTAGAAGAAAATGCTAAACTTGTTAGAATTCTTAAGAGGAGATTAAATCTAAACCTTAAAGAAGTATGTTAGGAATTTTGTTTTGATGATAAATGCTTTATTAAAGTTTATAAATAAGTCAAAATAATATTTTCTAAGTATAATAGTCACATAATTAAATGTTGAAATGTTTTTGGATAGTTAACTTTCGAATAGTTAAAGTTTTTGGATAGTTAATGTTTCGATTTAGTCGAAGAGTTATGTTAAAAACTTGTATAGTTAAGTTATCTACACGTGTGTTTTTAATGTTTTAAGTTGTCATATGTTTTCCATGTGCGTTCGGTAATGAAAATCAAAGAGTTAGATAACTGATCGAGTTTTTATACGCATGGATAAATAACTGTTCGAGTTTTATAAAATGACTAACGAACAGATAAGTTTTCTATGTTTAGTCACATATTTTGCAGGTGCAAAAACTTGAAAAGTTATAGATAAGTGTTTGAGTTTTTACAGGACTTAAAGGATAAGTGTTCAACTAAAACGAAGACTTAGATGATATTCTACAAGTCTCTAGGAAGATAAAGTTTTAGCGAATCTAGGAGTGGAAATCATGGAAATTCAAAATGATAGTGGAGAAAGTGGAAATTCAAAATGATAGTGGAGAAAGTGGAAATTCAAAAAGATAGTGGAAATCGAAGAAATTCAAAATGATAATGGAGAAAGTGGAAATTCAAAAAGATAGTGGAAATTGTGGATGATTTGAATTTAAAATTAGTACATGGATTATGGATTAAGTGGATGAACATGATAAACGTGAAGTCAAAGTTTGACTACTAATAGAGAGTACGAGCTACATTACAATGAGGATCTCAATCTCAAAAACCAAGTCTGAATATTCAATCCGGATCTCAAACTGAAAAATCAAGTCAGAATATTCATATCTAGAAAAATTCTCCAACATTAAACCTATTCTAGAACCTAAGAAAATTGAAGATGCCTTAGAAAATGAATTTTGGTATTTAGCTATGCAAGATGAGCTAAATCAATTAATAAGAAATGAGGTATGGGATCTAATTCCACTACCTGAAAATCAATTTATAATAGGAACAAGGTGGGTATTTAGAAATAAAGTAGATCAAGATGGACATATAGTTAAAAATAAAGCTAGGTTAGTTGCTCAAGGTTACAAGCAAGAGGAAGGAATTGACTATGATGAAACATTTGCTCCTTTTGCTAGACTAGAATCAATACGAATTTTGTTAGCATATGCTTGTTACATGGATTTCAAATTATATCAAATGGATGTTAAGATTGCTTTTTTAAATGGATATATAAAAGAAGAAGTTTATGAAAAACAACCTCTAGGTTTTGAAGATTCAAAACATCCTGAGTATGTTTACAAACTTAAAAAGGCATTATATGGCCTTAAACAAGCCCCTAGGTCTTGGTATGAGAGATTATCTAAATTTCTTATGGAAAAAGGGTACTCTATGGGAAAGGTAGATTACACTCTTTTTATCAAGAATGTCGAAAAAGATATATTGGTAGTTCAAATCTATGTAGATGACATCATATTTGGAGCAACAAATGATAAATTAGTTGAGTCTTTTTCGAAAGACATGACTAATCAATTTGAAATGAGTATGATGGGTGAACTATCATTTTCCTAGGCTTACAAATTAAGTAGTTAAATCAAGGTGTTTTTGTTTCACAAAAAAAATATACTCAAGATTTATTAAAGAGGTTTGGGTTAGACAATACTAAAACAAAGAATACACCAATGAGTATTATCACTAAGTTGGATAAAGATGACTCTAGAAAAACTGTAGATATAAAATGTTAGGTATTTAATTTTGATGATATATGTTTTATTAACGTATTTAAATAAGTCTACATAATATTCTCTAAGTATAATAGTTAACAGATTATCGGAAAGTTTCATTTTTATGTCAGATAAATTAAAGATTTCCGAAGAGCTAGATTTGCAATAGTTAAACTTTCGGATAGTTAACATTTCATTTTTGTCGAATACTTTATGTTAAAAACTCATATAGTTAAGTTATCTACATGTATGTTTTTAATGTTTTAAGTTGTCACGTGTTTTCCATGTGCATTTGGTAATGAAAAATCGAATAGTTAGATAACTGTTTGAGTTTTTATACGCATGGATAGATAACTGTTCGAGTTTTATAAAAGGACTAACGAATAGATAAGTTTCTTTGTTTAGTCACATGTTTTGCAGGTGCAAAAACTCGAAGAGTTAAAGGATAAGTGTTTGAGTTTTTACAAGACTTAAAGGATAACTGTTCGACTAAATCGAAGACTTAGAAGATATTCTACAAGACTCCAGGAAGATAAAGCTTCGGTGAATCTACAAAGTGGAGATTGTGGAAATTCAAAATGTTAATGGAGAAAGTGGAAATTTAAATAGAAAGTAATTTGGATTAAAGAGAAAATTAGTACGTGGATTATGGATTATGGATTGTGGATCAAGTGGATGAACATGCTGAACGTGAAAGACAACAGAGTTCGACTACTAATAGAGAGTACGAGCTACATTACAACTAGAGGATCTCAATCTCAAAAACCAAGTCTGAATATTCAATTCGGATCCCTAACTGAAAAGTTAAGTTTGAATATTCATATTTTGAAAAACTCTCCAATATTAGAAGAAATTTGAAATTCCAAGCAATTTCAGAAAATGAGCTGCAAATGTAAGAAGTCTAGAAATTCGACAACTAGAGAAGAAGAGATACAGAAGCTGAGCAAAGAGAAAGAAAGAAGCTGTGTGCATAAAGATCAGGTTATATACAATTCAAAATTAGTTTTAAATAAGAGCTTTATTTTCCTATTTGAATTATATATCGAATATTACTGTATCAAAACCGTCAAGAAGGGAATTGAGTTGAAAAGATATTGCAAATTCTATCTTGAAATAAAAAAATAGAATTTCATTTACGAGTATTTTGTACTCTTGTTTTATCCGTTAGAATTTAATTACTAAAGACACAATTCACCCCACCTCTTGTGATACAAACGATCCTACAACTGGTATTAGAGCATTCATTATTATCATAATTAAAAGCCTTCATTTCTCTATTTAGGAATCAATTTTTCCTGCCATTTACTTTAGATCATCTGTTTAAAATAGATAATTCTGAAATGTTAGTTATGACAGAAAGACAGACCACTAATTGTCCTCCTATGTTCGAAGGTAGCAATTATGGCTATTGGAAATTTAGGATGAAAGTATTCTTTCAGTCAATTGATTTCAAATTATGGCATATAATTAGCAATCCTATAATGTTAGTTACGACTCCCTATGATACTTGGACTTTTGATGAAAAGGAGCGAATGACACTGAATGCTAAAGGTTTAAACATCTTATTTTGTGCTTTATCTCATAATCAATTTAATAAAGTTTCTGCATATCAAACTGCATATGAGATATGGCATGCTTTAGAAGTTGCCAATGAAGGTACTAATCAGGTCAAGGAATCTAAGATCAATATGTTAGTACATAAATATGAGCTTTTTAAAATGCACGAAAATGAATGTATCTCTGACATGTTTTCCTATTTTCTTGAGATTGTAAATTCATTAAAATCTTTAAGCAAGAAATTTGAGGAAAAAGACTTGGTAAGAAAGATCCTTAGATCTTTAACTAAAATTTGGGCTCAAAAGACAACATCTATTGAAGAGTCCAAAGACTTAAATACATATACTCTTGATGATCTCATAGGAAACCTGACTGCCTATGAAGTACAATATTTAGATCCAAAAGGGAAAAATCCTAGAAGGGATCTGGCTTTTGAGGCTGATAAAGTCTCAGAAGTCACTATTGATTCTAACGATGATTTACTGTTGACTAGAAAATTTAGAAATCTGTTGAAGAAATGCAAGAACTTCAGGTAAGCAAAGACATCTGGAGATATGGAGAAGAAGTCATTCACGAAAGACAAAAGTATATGCTACAAGTACAACAGGTTGGGTCACTTTCAAACTGATTGTCCTATCAATAAAGATAAGAAGAATTCAAGGAGGAATTTCAGGAATAAGAAATTTAGAAAGAGAAGGGTGCTTAAAGTGACATGGGATGACTCTTCAGCTTCACAAAGTGAAGAAACAAAGGATTCAACATCAGATAACGAATCCTCATCAACATCAGATTTAGAAGAAAATCTGGCAAATGTATGCTTTATGGCAAAATCTAGTGAGGTATCCTCTGATCAAAATGCAAATTTTGATAGTTTTGATGGATTACTTGTTGAATACAATAGATTGGCTAGAAAATATAAGAAAGTCAAAATAGAAAGAAAGGACACTAGGAAAATGCTAGATGAATATGAAAATAAGATTGATTTTTTGAACTCTACATTGAATAAATTTAAAGAAGAAAATCAAAGGCATGCACAGGAAATTTTAAAGTTCACTGCTATAGAAAGAAAATTGCATGCTGATTGTGAAAATTTAATTGCTGATAAGAAGAAAATGATCTGTGAAATTGAAAAACTAGAACTGACTATTACTAATTTAAATTCAGAATTTGATGTGTTAAAGATTAAAGTCTGCGATCAAAAGGCTATATTAAGTAAATGGAATAATAGTCAAACTATAACAAATGAACTTAGTAGTAAAATATCAAATGTAGAAAAACATGGTATTGGTTTGCACGATGCATCTTCTGAAAATTATATATTGCATGATGGTACTGCTAAAAATAATGTCTTTATTTCCAGTACTAAGAATAGTAAGAGAAAAACTATTCTATGTGTAATCAAAAAGGGAGAAAAATATGTGCAAGTTGATAAAATGTAGCATATAAATGATAGCACATGATGCAAGAATTTCAAAAGAAATCTTTAGAAGAATCAAGCTAAGACATTTGAGAATTTTAATATTCTTGATCAATTTTCTTCATATTTAAAGAATATCAGATATTGGAAATCAAGTAATGTTAGAAATGAAAATTTCAACTTTGGTTTACATAGAGACAAATGTTCTGATAATTATAACACTAAGAGAAAGGAACGCAAGAATAATTATTAGAAAATAGATAAGTTGAAGTCTAAAAATATGGATTATTTTGATATCTCTCTCTAAAATTCTTGGACCCACTCAAAAATGGGTTCCAAGAGATAAAATCTCTTTTTGACTGTTTTGTAGGTACACAAATCAAAATGGATAATAGACAGTGGAGCATCCAGCCACATGACTAGAGATATACGATTACTTACAGAAATAACAAAGACCAAGAACAGGCAAGTTACCTTTGGAAATAAAAGCAAAACAAATATCCTTGGGTCTGGCAAGGTTCAGGTAACTGAGAAATGCTTTATAAATGATGTCTTATTAGTGGAAAACTTAGGTTTTAATTTATTGAGTGTTCCTATTTTAACGAAGTTTTACAAAGTAATTTTTGAAAAAGATTCCTGTAAAATTATGGACATGTCTACAAACAAAATTTTATTCACTACATACAAGAAAGGATCCGTTCGTATTCTGAACTTGCCTTCTGATATTATTAAAGGTAATGCTTGCTTAATTGCAAAAACAGATGAAGTTATTTTATAGCATAGAAGGCTAGGACACTCAAATTTAAAATTATTACAAAAGCTGTCTAAAAAGAATCTAGTTAGAGGTTTACCTAGTATTAAGTACTCGAAAGAGTTTATGTGTAATGCATGTCAACTAGGTAAATTACATAAAACATCCTTTAAAAGTTTAAATGAAATAACAAGCAAAAGAGTATTAGAACTAGTGCATATGGATTTATTTGGACCTACTAGGACAACCAGTCTAGGAGGTAAACATTATGCTTTTGTACTAGTTGATGACTATTCTAGATTTACTTGGGTCTATTTTCTAGCTAATAAAACTGAAGTTTTTGAAATATTTAAGATATTCTGTAATAAAGTTCAGAATGAGCAAAATGTTAGAATTCAAAAACTTAAGAGTGATCATGGTATAGAATTTGATAATGATCAAATGGACACCTTTTGTGAAGAATTAGGCATAGATCATAGGTACTCATTTCCAAGAGCTCCTTCACAAAATGAGATAGTAGAACGTAAAAATAAATCACTTCAGGAAATGTCCAGAACCATGTTAAATGAGAATAAGTTACCTCTATTTCTCTAGGCAGAAGTAGTTCATACAGCATGCTATGTTATAAATAGAGTACATCTAAGACCAATTTTAAATAAAACTCCTTATGAGATATGGTATAACAGGGTTCCCAAAATAAGTTATTTAAAATCCTTTAGCTGTAAGTGTTTTATTTTAAACACTAAGGACCGAAGAGACAATTTAAAGCCAAATCAAATGAAGGTATTTTTGTTGGTTATTCCATTAGAAGTAAAGCATATAGAGTTTATAATAAATCAACAAAAACCATTGAGGAAACCCTACATGTAAAATTTCATGAAAATTCTCATTTGGATTTAAGACATGTTGAAAACTTCGATTCAGAAATTCTCCTAGGAATAATACCAAATGATGTTGACAGAGAAATTGATAGATTATCTGACGGAATAAGAAATCTAAGTTTGAATGATGAAAATTTAGAAGAAAATAATGTCATACCTATAGAAAATATGGAACAACATAGAAATTTGCATTATGCTTCATCTCATCCTATTGATCAGATAATAGGCGATCCTAATCAAGGAGTTAGGACTCGGTCATCAGTAGTCAACATCTATGGTGCTTATTCATTTGTTTCTTTGTTAGAACCTAAGAAAATTGAAGATGCCTTAGAAGATGAATTTTGGTATTTAACTATGCAAGATGAGCTAAATCAATTAATAAAAAATGAGGTATGGGATCTAGTTCCACCACCTGAAAATCAATCCATAATAGGAACAAGGTGGGTATTTAGAAACAAAGTAGATCAATATAGACATATAGTTAAAAATAAAGCTAGATTAGTTGCTCACAGTTACAAGCAAGAGGAAGGAATTGACTATGATGAAACATTTGCTCCTATTGCTAGACTAGAATCAATACGAATTTTGTTAGCTTATGCTTGTTATATGGATTTCAAATTATATCAAATGGATGTTAAGACTGCTTTTTTAAATGGATATATAAAAGAAGAAGTGTATGTAAAACAACCTCCAGGTTTTGAAGATTCAAAACATCATGAGTATGTTTACAGGCTTAAGAAGGCACTATATGGCCTTAAACAAGCTCCTAGGTCTTAGTATGAAAGATTATCTAAATTTCTTATGGAAAAAGGGTATTCTATGGGAAACGTAGATCACACTCTTTTTATCAAGAAGATTGAAAAAGATATATTAGTAGTTCAAATCTATGTAGATGACATCATATTTGGAGCAACAAATGATAAATTAGTTGAGTCCTTTCCGAAAGACATGACTAATCAATTTGAAATGAGTATGATGGGTGAACTATCATTTTTTCTATGCTTACAAATTAAGCAATTAGATCAGGGTACTTTTATTTCACAAGAAAAATATACTCAAGATTTATTAAAGAGGTTTGGTTTAGGCAGCACTAAAACAAAGAATACATCAATGAGTACTATCACCAAGTTGGATAAAGATGACTCTGAAAAAACTATAGATGTAAAACAATATAGAAGTATGATTGGTTCATTACTCTATTTAACAGCTAGCCGACCAGATATTATGTTTAGTGTGTGTTCTTGTGCTAGATATCAATCTAATCCTAAGGAATCACACCTACTTGCTATTAAATGAATTTTTAAATATCTATTAGGAACCATCAATTTCAGACTATTTTACTTTAAACAAAGTTCTTTAAACTTAGTAGTTTATAGTGATGCTGATTTCGCAAGATGTAAGTCTAAAAGAAAAAGCACTAGTGGCACTTGTCAATTGTTAGGTAATTCTTTAGTGTCATGGTTTAGCAAAAAGCAAAATTGTGTAGCATTATCTACAACTGAAGCTAAATATATAGCTGCTGCACTTTGTTGTGCTTAAATCCTGTGGATCAAACAAACCTTAAAAGATTTTAATTTAGACTATGAACCAACTAAGATTTTCTATGATAGTAGTTTTGCAATAAGTTTATCTAAAAATCCTATGTTACATTCACAAGCAAAACATATAGAAGTTTGACATCATTTTCTAAGGGATAATGTTATAAAAGGAAAAATAGTATTAAATTTTGTTCCTACCACAAAACAATTAGCAGATCTATTTACAAAACCCTTAGATGAAAATACTTTCTCAAAATTATGATTAGAACTTGGTATCTATAGGTTATCTGATATTTAAATGGTCCTGTTCATTGTATTTTGGTTTGTTACAAGGTAGTTTTAGAATTTAATGTCTTTATCATTAAAAATTAAAAATAAAAAACAAAACAAAACAAAATATCTATTTTTGAATTACAGTTTTCTAGTAGTTAAGAATTTATGAAATTCTAATTTTTATTGAAGTCAATTTATTTAAGAAAAATTCAGAAAAGATTACTTAAGGATAGTTAAATTGATTCAATATGAGTGCCAACTATATTTTTGTTACTTATGTATATGCTATTACAGAGATTTTAACAAGAAAATACATAGAAAGTATGTACTTTTTATTAAAGGAAAGTTATTAACATTCTGTTAGAAAAATTAAGTCTTGCAGTTGCCTCTAATTTAACTTAATGTCTTGTTTTATTTTTTGTTTGTTTTTGTCTATAATTACTTGAGTAATTAAGTCCGTTGGGGGATCTTAAACCCTAGTCACTTAAACCAACTAGTTTGGGATGTGCTGACTGAAAACTCATCTTGCAAGTAATTCAGATTATATTTAAATAAAAAAAAATTATTACCTGTTCTCACTTGTCATTGAGTAACTGGTTATCTTTCCCCTAAGCAAGGGATTGTGATCACGTAAAAAGATGATATTGTGGGAGGTAATACACAATATATATATATATATGAATATAAAATAAAAAAAAGCGGGTAATGTACTTAAGCTTAATTTATCTTTCAAGGTGTTATAACAATCCTGCCATAATCTATGCATATAATCCTTGTTATTTTTTGTTATTATCTACTCTTTACACATAATGTACGATATTTATTGTCTTAAGTTTGTGTACTCATTATTGAATTCTTTTTAAGTTTCTGCAGGTATATCTTTATGAATTATCTTTTGTAAACTGAATAAGATAAAAGCTAGAAAGTCTAAATTGTTGACTCTACTACTTATTTCTGTATTTAATTCAAATTAAATTTAAAAAAAAAAAGGTGATACTCAAATCTATTTAAGGCTTAGCATCCTCTTTAAGTAAGCTATTTGACCTTTTAAAGCCAAATCTACTTGGGGTTTGGCAACCCACATTAAGTACGCCATAGATTCTTTACACTACATTTATGTAGGGGGAGCAATTTCTCATATAATAATTCATCTCTTATGAACTATTATATGTTTTCATGAAAGAATCTGCATAATTTCAGGAAATACACTATAATTAAGTACATTTCTGAATTGTCGGCGACTTGTAGTTTTTTTTTATTCTTAAGTTTCAGAATTCTCTATTGTTTTGGCAAGTTATATTGCAAGTATCAGACAGTTGTGTTTTAAAACGTTCAATAGACTATTTTATTATTTCTTGAAGTACACGTGTTAAAATCATAATGCATGACTTAAGTGGATTTTCGATAAGTTATCTGTAACTCTCCGAAATGCATCTGGGCATCGGAAAGTTAGATTTGTAACTGTCTGAAACATCTCTTTATTATAAACCACTTAAGTACACATGTCGTGATCTGGAAGATTGACTTAAGTTATCTTTCGGAAGGTTATCTGTAACTCTTCGAAATGCACCTAAGCATCGGATAGTTAGGTTTATAAGTTTTCGAAACTTTCTGAACACCTTAAGTTCAAATTATGCACGTGTTGAATTTCACTACTTTATAATGTCTTAGTTGAAACTCGAACATTTATGTTTAACTCTTCGACTTTTCACACCTATTCCTTTGAGAAACTCGAACAGTTATCATAAGTCTTCGAGTTTTCTCACTTTTCACTTAGCCTGAAGTTATTTTCTTTATATGAACAGTTACGCTAAGTATTCTGCAATTGTTGGTTGTAAAACTTGTACATTTATTGCAAGCACTCGAGTTATTTATCGGTAATGGATCTTATATTTATGATTTCAATGATTGAATCCGTTTATCCACTTATAAACTTGAAGAGTTATAAATGTTTTACTAACAACCTTTCGTGTTTCTACCTTGGTAAAACCCTAGCTTCACAATCTTTACTTCCACTAAGTTCTACAGTGCAAAGCGAAGATTAATCGACAATGTCAGGACGTGGACGAGGATGTGGTAGAATGACAAAAGTGCAGAAAAGAGAGCTGAAACTTTAGAAAATGCAGAATGAAATCAACGACATCTATTCAAGGTACACTTTTTCAAATGAAATACTGCATGAAATAAGAAAAGCTATGCAAGATGAGAAAAATTTTTGTTGGAAATTTATTCGAAATTATGCTGAAACACAGCTTAGACTAAGACAAACTAAACTTTCTGCATTGCATTTATGGAAAAGACATTTACAACCTAACCCTGCGGTCGTAAGTTCTGGACATATACTAGAGACATCGGTACAGTTTATCACTTATTATGAAAATAAGTGGAGACCAATGATCGAAAATGCAAACAGGGAATTACAATCCTTGTATTCCCAACATTATTTTCCCCCAACTGTTTTAGATGATATTAAACTGTATATAGATGAACAGAAAATTGCCATTAGCAAAATGGGCCTACGAAGTGAAGGTCAAAGAGTTTATCAACTCAAAATGGCAGAGGTGGAGAGCTTAAAACTCTATATTCCATTATTACCACCTAGACATCATGGTGAAGGACCATCAAGACCCCAGGTGCCTTTAATAGGAGAAATTAAGACAATTTTAGCACCTCTTGAACAACATGAAACACTGTAGACATATAGTCGGAAAAAGAAAAAGACAATTGAATATTTTGGACTAACTATAGGTGTACAAGGCATATTGCAGCAAAAAGAAGAATCAGTGAAAAATGGAAAACTATGTTCCATTGCAGAAGCTGGATAGACATTTTTGTCAGGAATCCCAACAGATGTGACAAATATTGGCTTACAAGCATACACTCTAAAGTATTGTGTCACATTAGTGCATAATGTATCTTTTAATACAATAGACAGTTTTTCACACAATGCTGCAAGCACACATTCTTTTCCTATGGAAAGAAAGAATGTAAGAAATTTTGATGATACATATACAGATGATATCCAATTTGATGATATTTTTGATAACATAGACACTGAGTTTATGAATTTTGAAGATATTTCATCTGAAGAGGAATGTACAGATATTCTTCCTCTTACTGTATCTCGAATAGAGACTTTTGAATTTTGGTACAATTGCTTATACTACACTTTACATATATGGTTATGTCTATTACAATATATAGTATACTTGTTGATAAATGTATATAATCAACAACATACACAGTTACAAATAGAATATGATACTACCAATGTCTCACGTATACAAATTTCAGAAATACAAGATGATTCTATTCCACAGACAGATATAGAACATTCTTTCATACAGAGACAGTTAAATAGATCAAATATAGATATATATGTTGCTGATATACAGATTGCTATAGAGGTTGTTGTTACTGAAATGTTTCCAGAAGAACAAATAGAAGAAATTCAGCAGATTATTGATACGACAATAACAGATATTTCAGACATTTATACTAGTTTTGATGGCAATTCCACCAGTTCTGAAAGATCTGAAAATATAGATGCTGCTGATAATATTGAAACAAGTCCTAGATCAGAACATCATGACAGGAAAATACCTAGTCCTGAACGGAGTTTAGATGAAAATACATTATTATGGTTCAGAAATAGTTCTTGTTATGACAAATTTCAGACATATAAAACTTTTACAGTTTTATATTCAAGACTAGTTAAGTTTGAAGGAATGGCACACATACGAGAACTATTTGAATTTCAAGGCTTGTTGACTCTACTTCTACAACAGCCAGGCCATCTTGCTATACCCGATCTTATCAATTGTTTTTACTCAAACTTAACAGTGGAAGAAGGTATTTTTGTTTCTAATATACAAGACAATGACATATATTTAACTCCAGATTTACTTTATCAAGTACTTGGTCTGAAAAATGAAGGAGTTAAATTATCAGAAAGAAAACAGGTTTAGTGATTGGGATGGGACATTACAAGTTTAGCCAAAGATCCAATTGCCAACAAACCATTGAGATTACTAAATGACTTAAATGGCCAAGCACGTTTTATTGCAAAAATATTGCATGCTACATTGTTTCAAAGGTTTGGTCATGGGGCAGAAGTTGGCAGATGTTGTCTGTATGCTACATATGCATTAATAAACCATATACAGGTGAACTGGTATAATATTTTTGTTTCTCATATCTTACATTTGCAGAGTAAATTATTTTATGGTGATACGATTTTGAGAATTATAGCAAGTCAAACAGATATTACACCTTGGCCATAAAAAAGATTAAAGTCAAGATCTTTCTCTACAAAGGAACTCCAAAAATACCAGGAAGTAGATACACCTGTCCTCAGACAACAACAACAATAGGATCGGCAAACACAATCACAGCCACAACAGCAACAATCCATACAATTTACAGAAACACAGCAACATACAGATATACAAGGTATACATACAGAAATACATATAGGTATAGATACAGACATACATACTGAATTTTTACAGCAACCATCACAAGTTTCTCAAAATGATTTAGATCAAGCAATACTTGATTAGATAAACAGAGTTAGTACAGAAATTGCAAAGAAAATTTTAGATACTCTGGTTGATATTTTTCGAAGACAAAGAGGCTTGTGATTATACAAATTATGTATTACATGATTTATTTTTTGTAATTTGTAACCAAAAACTATTATGTAAACTATTTACTGATTTTACTGTTATGTGATTATTTTTCACAGTTTATGATATTAAACAATTTATGCTTAATCCATTAATCCTATGTATGTTTGAAATTATCGTTTTGATTAATATATACTTAGTAAGATTTCCTTCCTTACATTTAACTTGCTTAACTTCCTAAAGGGGGAGCAAATAGTTTGTTTACTTTTTTATAATGCCAAAAACGGGGAGATATGTAACTTATTAGGTTTTGACATCATCAAAAAGGGAGAGATTGTTAGGTATTTAATTTTGATGATATATGTTTTATTAACGCATTTAAATAAGTCTACATAATATTCTCTAAGTATAATAGTTAACAGATTATCGGAAAGTTTCATTTTTATGTCGAATAAATTAAAGATTTCCGAAGAGCTAGATTTGCAATAGTTAAACTATCGGATAGTTAACGTTTCATTTTTGTCGAATACTTTATGTTAAAAACTCGTATAGTTAAGTTATCTACACGTATGTTTTTAATGTTTTAAGTTGTCACTTGTTTTCCATGTGCATTCGGTAATGAAAAATCGAATAGTTAGATAACTGTTCAAGTTTTTATACGCATGGATAGATAACTATTTGAGTTTTATAAAAGGACTAACAAACATATAAGTTTCTTTGTTTAGTCACGTGTTTTGCAGGTGCAAAAACTCGAAGAGCTAAAGGATAAGTGTTTGAGTTTTTATAGGACTTAAAGGATAACCGTTCGACTAAATCGAAGACTTAGAAGATATTCTACAAGACTCTAGGAAGATAAAGCTTTGGTGAATCTACAAAGTGGAGATCGTGGAAATTCAAAATGTTAGTGGAGAAAGTTGAAATTAAAATAGAAAGTAATTTGGATTAAAGAGAAAATTAGTACGTGGATTGTGGATCAAGTGGATGAACATGCTGAACATGAAAGACAATAGAGTTTGACTACTAATAGAGAGTACGAGCTACATTACAACTAGAGGATCCCAATCTCAAAAACCAAGTCTAAATATTCAATCCGGATCCCTAACTGAAAAGTTAAGTTTGAATATTCATATTCTAAAAAACTCTCCAACATTAGAAGAAGTTCGAAATTTCAAGCAATTTCAGAAAAGGAGCTGCAAACGTAAGAAGTCTTGAAATTTGACAACTGGAGAAAAAGAGATATAGAAGTTGAGCAAAGAGAAAGAAAGAAGCTGTGTGCATAAAGATCAGGTTATATACAATTCAAAATTAGTTTTAAATAAGAGCTTTGTTTTCCTATTTGAATTGTATATCAAACATTACTGTATCAAAACCGTCAAGAAGGGAATTAAGCTGAAAAGATATTGTAAATTCTGTCTTGAAATAAAAGAATAGAATTTCATTTACGAGTGTTTTGTGCTCTTGTTTTATCCGCTAGAATTTATTACTAAAGACACAATTCACCCCCCCTCTTGTGACATAGACGATCCTACATAAAACAATATAGAAGTATGATTGATTCATTACTTTATTTAATAGCTAGCCAACCAAATATTATGTTTAGTATGTGTACTTATGCTTAGATATCAATCTAATCCTAAAGAATCACACCTACTTACTGTTAAATGAATTTTTGAATATCTATTAGGAACCATCAATTTTGAATTGTTTTACTTTAAACACAGTTCTTTAAATATAATAGGTTGTAGTGATGTTGATTTCGTAGGATGTAAGTCTGAAAGAAAAAGCACTAGTGGCACCTATCAATTATTAGGAAATTCTTTAATGTCATGGTTTAGCAAAAAGCAAAATTGTATAGCATTATCTACAACTGAAGCTAAATATATAGCTACTGCACTTTGCTGTGCTCAAATCCTGTGGATCAGACAAACTTTAAAAGATTTTAATTTAGCCTATGAACCAACTAAGATTTTCTGTGATAGTAGTTCTACAATAAGTTTGTCTAAAAATCCTATCTTACATTCACAAGCTAAACATATAGAAGTTCGACATCATTTTCTAAGGGATAATGTTATAAAAGGAAAAATAGTATTAAATTTTGTTCCTACCACAGAACAATTAGCAAATCTATTTACAAAAACCCTTACATGAGAATACCTTTTCAAAATTACAATTAGAACTTAGTATCTGTAGGTTATCTGATGTTTAAATTGTCTTGTTCATTACATAATATTTTGGTTTGTTACAAAGTAGCTTTAGAATTTAAATTTCTTTATTTAAAAAAAAAAAACTCAAAATATCTGTTTTAGAATTATCATTTACTAGTAGTTAAGAATTTATGAAATTCTAATTTTTATTGAAAAAATATCAATTTATGAATTTATGAAATTCTAATTTTTATTGAAAATATCTGTTTTAGAATTATTAATTTATTTAAGAAAAATTCAAAAAAGGTTACTTAAGGGAAGTTGATTTAGTTCAATATGAGTGTCAACTGTATTTTTGTTACTTATATATATGCCATTATAGAGATTTTAACTAGAAAATACATAGAAAATATGTACCGTTTATTAATGGAAAGTTATTAACATACTGTTAGAAAAATTAAGTCTTGCGGTTGCCTCTTATTCAATTTACTGTCTTGTTTCCTTATTTGTCTGCAATTGCTTGAGTAATTAAGTCTGTTGGGAGATCTTAAACTCTAGTGACTTGAACCAACTAGGTTGGGATGTGCTGACTGAAAACACATTTTACAAGTAATTCAGATTCTATTTAATATAAAAAAAAGGGTTACCTGTTCTCACTTATCATTAAGTAACTAGTTATCTTTCCCCTAAGCAAGGGATTGTGATCACGTAAAAAGATGATATTGTGGGAGGTAATACATAAAATAAAAATAAAAATAAAAAAAAGGGGGGCAATGTACTCAAGCTTAATTTATTTTACAAGTGTTATAACAATTCTACCATAATCTATGCATATAATCTTTATTATTTTTCTTTTTTATTATCTATTCTTTACACATAATGTAATGCATTTATTTTCTTAAATTCGTGTACTCATTATTGAATTCTTTTAAGTTACCTGAAGTTATATCTCTATGAATTTTCTTTTATAAACTGAATAAAATAAAAGTTAGAAGGTCTAAATTGTTAAATCTACTACTTATTTCTGTATTTAAATTTAAAACAAAAATATATATATATAATTATTATTGAGAGACTCAAATCTATAGGGGCTTGGCAACCTAGTTTAAGTGCGCCAAATTTTGAACTTAAATGACAAATCTATTTAAGGCTTAGCAACCAACTTATGTCAGCTAATCTTGGACTTTAATGACAAATCTATTAGGGCTTGGCAACCTAATATTAAATATGCCATAGATTCTCTAGACTACATTTATGTAGGGAGAGCAAACAATGACAACCAATGGTACATTTAATCAAATGTAAATATTCTAGAACTTATATTGATAAAAAGTTAGACTCATTCAGTTAGTTTAACGTACAGTTATGTATTTCACTTGATTTCAGCTATTTTATCTAACCCTCCGAGTTTTTCATATTGTTACATTTTTACTCTTCTACAAACTCGAATAGGTAGATTTCTCTCTAAGTTTCTGTTTTTAATTCTTATATTTTATCCTTTTAAGAAACTTAAACAGTTATGCTTAAATCTTTGACTTTTTCACATATCCATTCGAGAAACACGAACAGCTAACTTAATGTTATTATATTTTTATGAAAGACTTAAAACATGACAATAACTATTCTAGTTTGTCGTATAGTTATGTGCTTTACTACTCATAAAACTCAAATAGTTATCATAAGTCTTCGAGTTTTCTCAATTTTTACGTAGCTAGTAGTTATTTTCTTTACATGAACAATTACGCTAAGTCTTCTGCTTTTGTCGATTGTAAAACTCGTACAGTTATTGTAAGCATTTGAGTTATTTATCAGTAACGGATCTTATATTTATGATTTCAATGATTGAATCCGTTTATAAACTCGAAGAGTTATAAATGTTTTATTGACAACCTTTCGTATTTATACCTTGGTAAAACCCTAGTTTCACAAACTTTACTTCTACTAAGTTCTACAGTGAACAACGAAGATTAATCGACAATGTCAAGATGTGGACGAGGACGTGGTAGAATGACAAAAGTGCAGAAAAGAGAGATGGAACTTCAGAAGACAGAAAATGAGATCAACGACATTTACTCAAGGTATACTTTTTCTAATGAAGTATTACATGAAATTAGAGAAGCTGTTCAAGACGAGAAAAATTTCTATTGTAAATTTATTCAAAATTATGCTAAAACACAGTTTAGACTAAAACAGACCGAACTTTCTGCATTACAAATGTGGAAACAAACTTTACAACCTAACCCTGAGATTATTACAAGTTCTGGACAAGTACCTAAAAAATCGGTACAGTCTATTACTTATTATGAAAAGAAATGGGGACCAATGATAGAAAATGCCAACAAGGAATTAGAATCTTTATATTCCCAACATTATTTTCCTCTAGCTGTTTTAGACGACATTCAACAATTTATTGATGAACAGAAAACTACCATTTGGAAAATGGGCCTTCGAAGTAAAGGACAAAAAGTTTATCAACTAAAAATGGTAGAGGTTGAGAGCTTAAAACTCTATATTCCATTATTCCAACCTAGGCATCATGGTGAAGGACCATCAAGACCATATGTGCCTTTAACAAGAGAAATTAAGAAAACTTTAGAACCTCTTGAACAACTAGAAACACTGCAGACATATAGTTGGAAAAAGAAGAAGACATTAGAATATTTTGGACTAATTGCAGGTGTACAAGGCATATTGCAGCAAAGAGAAGAATCATTGAAAAATGGAAAACTATGTTCCATTGCATAAGCTAGATAGGATTTTGTTTCAAGAATCCCAACAGATGTGACAAATATCAGATTACAAGCATACACTCTAAGGTATTGTGTCATATTAGTGCATAATGTTTCTTTTAATACAATGGACAATTTTTCACATTATGTTACAAGCCAACATTCTTTTCCTACGGAAAGAGAACGTGTAGGAAATTTTGATGATATATATACAAATGATATCAATTTTGATGACATTTTTTATGACATAAACACTGAGTCTATGAATTTTGAAGATATTTCATCTGAAGAGTAATGTACAGATATTCTTTCTCTTACTATATCTCGAATAGAGACTTTTGATTTTTGGTATAGTTGCTTATACTATATTTTATACATGTGGTTGTCTATTATAGTATCGGGTATATTTGTTGATAAATGTATATAATCAACAAACTACACAGTTATCAATAGAATATGACACTACTAATGTCTCAATTATAGAAATTTCAAAATTACAGAATGGCTTTATTACATAGATAGATATAGAACTTTCTTTCATACAGAGACATTTGTTGTATAGACCAATTATAGAACTAAATGTTGTTGATAGATAGAATAGTATAGAGACTATTGATACTGATATGTTTCAAGAATATTACATAAAGGAAATTCAACAGATTATTGATACGACTATAACAGATATTTCAGACATTTATACTAGCTTTGATAGAAATTCCACCAGTTCTGAAAGATTTGAAATTATAGATGCTGCTAATAATATTGAAACAAGTCCTACATCAGAATATCATGACAAGAAAATACCTAATCTTGAACAGAATTTAGACGAAAATACATTGTTATGTTTCAGAAATAGTTCCTGTTATGAAAATTTTGAAAGGTACCTGGTGCATTGCATAATCCAAATGGCATTCTCTTAAAAGCATAAGTTCCATTAGGACATGTGAAAGTTGTTTTCTCTTGATCATCTAATACTACTGGAACTTGGTTATATCTTGAATAACCGTCTAGGAAACAAAAATATTCTTACCTTACTAATTTCTTTAGCATTTGGTCTATAAAAGGTAAGGGAAAATGATATTTCCTAGTCATAGCATTTAACTTTCTATAGTCTATACACACTCTCTAACCTAATTGAATTCTAGTAGGCATCAAGTCCTGACTTTAATTCCTAATAACTGTTAATCCTAATTTCTTTAGAACTACGTGGATTGGACTAACCCATGAGCTATCAGAAATAGGATAAATTATGTCATTATCTAACCATTTCACTATTTCCTTCCTAACTATTTCTTTAAGGTTTGGATTTAATCTCCTCTTAGGAATTCTAACAGGTTTAGCATTTTCTTCTAAATATATGTGGTGACAGTATAAAGTTGCACTTAACCATTTTATATCAGTCATAGTCCATCCTATTGCTTCTTTATAAGTTTTTACTACATCTTTTAATTTAGAAATTTGATCCTCTTTTAAATCTAAAGCAATAATGATTGGATAGGTTCGTTTCTCTTCTAGAAATATATAGGTTAATTCAGGAGGTAAAGGTTTCAATTCTAAATGTTGACCATTAGAAGCTAGAGCTCCTAATTGAACATTTTTATTTTCTATATAAATCTCTTCTTGATCTCCTTCTAAAGTTTCACTTACTTCTAAAGTTTCAAAATTTAGTTGCCTATTCAATTCGTCTTGAATCACATCATCAAGCATTCTCCTTCATCTTCTAAAAAGTTTATAGTATTTAAAGACATTTTTAACTCCTCAAACTTTTCTGGTTTGAAAATGTTTAATTAAGTATCCTCATTACCATATGCTAACTTCATTACTCTAGTTTCACAATTTATAACAGCCCCTAATGTTGCTAAGAATGGTCTTCTCAAAATTAAAGATGTATCATTATTTTGATGCTTAATTTGTTGGGAATCCAAAATCACAATATCAATAGGATATATGAAGTTTTTGATTTTAATTAAGACATCCTCTATTTTTCCTCTAAGGTATCTTATATTTCTATCAACTAATTGAATAACAGTCCTAGTAAGAATTAAGCCTTCTAATCCTAAGGATTCAAATATATCACTCGGCATAACATTTATACCTACACCTAGGTCTATTAAGGTTCTTTCTAAAATAGTATTTCCTATGGTGCATGATATAATAGGGATTCTAGGATCAGATAACTTTTTAGGAATTTGCGACAGGAATAGGAAACTACTTTGCTCAGCTAAAAAAACTTTTCTTAAAACTTTTCGCTCTCTTTTCTTAGTACACCAATCCCTAACAAAACTTAGCACAATGTGGCATTTTCTACAATAAATCTAACAAAGGAATATTAACTTGTACCTTTTCAAAAATTTCTCTAATTTTTTCTTGTTTTAGGAAATGTTTGTTGTAATCTTTTAGGATAGGGTGCTAATGATTGTGATTTACCAGATTCTATCTTTCATTTCATTTGGTTGATCATTTTTAATCTCATTTTTAGATTCAAATTTTTCTTCATTGATTTCTAAGTTTTCAAATATTACATTTTCATTATCATTTTGAATTTTGTTCTTATCCACCTTCATATTACTTTCTTTTTGAATTCTTAGTGGTATATCAGTTCCAAATCTTAATGTTATATATACATCTTCTAGATTTTCATTAATTTCATGATGTTCTTGTATTTCATTTTTGTGCTTATGATCTTCAACTGTTTTAATTCTATTGCATTGGTATTTTCTTTTGTCTGTATATCTTGCAAATTATGCAAATTTGTAACATTAAAATTTTCATTTCTGTTTTCCTATTGCATAACTTGTAATTTCATTGTAAATTCATCCAATGCTTTTAGTTTCCTTTCAAGATCATCTAATTTCATTACATTCAATTTTTGATCAATTTTCATTATGGTTTTTTCAGTTTCGTAGATGATATCAATTTTAGGTTTTGAATATTCTTCCTTATAGTTTAATTGGTTGACTTCTTGTTGCTGACACATATATTGTTCTAGTTTGTCTACGTTTTGCTCTAAACTACGCTCTAGTTTGTCATACCTATCCCAAACTTCCTTGTCTCTCAACATATTACAAATTCTACACTGACCATTAGTTGAGTAAACTATAAGATTCTCATACTCAACTCTATTATATTGAATATAATTCATTTGTTGTTCATGTGATCTAACCATCTACAATCATCTCAGTTTCAAATAATCAGAGATGTCGTGACCTTCCAAATTGCAGAATTCACATATGCTAACTACAGGTTTCAGAAATCTTTGAGCATAAGCATATGCCATATTCTCAATTAGAAAATAAAACACACAACACTCTTCTGCTATTAAAACAAAACAACACTCACAGTTGCTTAGCTTCTCAATTCCTCAACAACGGCACCAGAAAACTTGTTTGGGTTGTTAAGTTAATTCTTACACTTGTTTAATTTGTTTTTATGCTTATATCAATAATTACTTTTAGAAGTAAACAAATAATATTTCACACAAATTAGATATTAATTCCAACTTATATTTTAACTGCAAGTGTACAGTGTATATTGTATTTGTGTGCAAGTATAGGTCGATCCCATAGAGATTGAGTAAGAATTGTGTACTGTTTCGATTTTTATATTGAAGTTTATATATGTTCAATTGAGCACTCTGTTGAGTTACAGTTAATACAATAGACCCAGTTCGTGGAGTTATGGTTAACTCAACGAACTAACCTCGTGGACTTAAGTTAACTCCACAAGCCTATTTTTCCAGTTAAATACTGTTATTTACAGAGGAATTCGGTCAACCATTGGACGGTTCCACAGATTGTAAATAACATCAATTAAGCTCTTTAATGTTAGTTAATATTAGATTTATCATTAAGCAACACTAATGTAAGGTAATTTTTTGTTATTCAATTAAATACACGAAAAACCCAAATTTTACATTTATAAACCGCAAACACATGGTACCTATTGTATTAAGCATATGCAAGAGTGGGTCAATCCACAAGGAGCTTGTCTTAATTGAATTCATGGAAATAATTGTTTAGTAAGACATTTACTTCGTTAAAGTCATCCTAAAATTCTAATTACAAATTAATAAGTAAAAGTTACATAAATACAATGAAGAGTCAAATATCACCCAAAATCTAATAAGTTCCTAAGGTTAACCCTTAGGAAACTCAAGAAAATCAATGAGTTTTGGCTTTGAAATCACAAAAGTGAGGCCCAATTTCTAACTCTCTTTTCCTCCAACTTGGACATTAAAAAATCCAGATAAAATATTGGTTGGAAAGATCCTCAAGTTATCTTTGAAATGAAAGTAATTTCATAGACTAACTCATTATAGAACTCTAGAAATATTGGATTTACTGATAGGGCGCAGAATCATTCTGGAAACTTTCCAAAATTGCACCTTTGGTTTAAAAATCATAACTCAGTCAAAACTTCATGAAATCCTGCAAAATCAAAGGGCTTTGAATGAAGACTTGCATTAATACTAAGGAAAATTAACAGAACTATTTTCATAAAGATTACAGCATAAGCAACACTCAGGCATCAAGCACCAAATCTGGCACCCAAACAGAAATTCCAAACTGCTGCAACCTCTAGAAGAAAAAATCAAAAACTGAAGAAATACATTTCTAAAAATTACGAAACTTGCATAACTATAATATACACAAAATTTCCTACAAAATCGTATCAAGAAACACTAAAAAAATTTATGAAAAACCTACTTTTTGAAAGGAGAAATGGCAGGCACAGATTCTGTTTGCACCAAATCCGGAACTAAAAAAATCCACTCCTTCCTAACTTGGTCATCGAAATCACAAAAAATAGCTCTAATTGTGACAACGATTTCTCCCAAAATAAGGATTGAAAAATTATGCAAAAATATGTTCTGGAAAGGGTTTTAAGTTATCTAAACATACACAGTGATTTTACATTCTCAATTGTTCTCAAGTGAAAATAACATCAAAACCTAGTGAGGTGCACAAAACTATATTGAAATATTATAGAATGCGCACTTCCAATAAAATATCAACAACTTTATCGATGCTTTATGAAATCACCGTTGAATGAAAATAGACTCATCAATCTAATCACACCAAAAGTACTCAAAAAATTAAACAAATTATACAGAAAGAATCATCTTTTATTTCTCTACAAAAACGACATAAGAATCAATGAAAAACATTGAGAAAAACTCGAGATATGAACAAAAAAAATGAACCCTAAATATGAAAACAAGGAAGACGGAATTCTATACAAGCCATTCACAACTATTTGCACCCATTCACAATATAAACATAAAACTAAAGCATTTCCATCCTAAAAATGAGATCTTAACAACAAAAACCAAAGATTACCTACTGTTAGAAGAGTTTTTTACAAACATTCAATCAAGAACAACATAGAAACACAACATAAGAACACAAACAAAACAAAACACTTAAATACAATTGACCTCCTCACCCATATACCTCTTTAAGTGCTACCCAAGACTTGGAACAAGCTTTCCAATGATGAATATTGCTGCACTTCCCCTGAAAAGCTTGGATTTAGGCTGTCACCCCTCCTCCAAGACCTCCAAGAAGTGGAATCCTTCACTGGTTGTTTCAAGACAAAAGGTTACCTTGCCCTAATTCGTCTCCACCTCCAACTACATGGATTTCAAGCTCCCCAAGATGTTGTTGTCACCAACACTCAAGGGAAGGAGCCACACGTCCAAGATGAAGATCTGAACCTCCTCCACATTCCCATGTTGTAGCTCCAAGAGAAGAGATGGTTGACGATCTAAGCTCTCCACACCAAGAAGGGGAAGGAAAAGAGGGAGCCTTGCAATCTAAGCCTCCTTTTGGACCCTAACCTTAGCTTGAAGATGGAAAGGAGCCGTCCTCCTCCTTGGAAGCTTTACACAAGGGAGATGGGGGTGTTGGTTGATGGCTGGAAAATGAGGGATATCTCTTAGACGAGACCTCCATTCCCTTAAATAGAAAAGAAGGGGCTTTTGCATAAAAGCCCTCAAGTTTCTTTAATCTTTTCATCTCTTGATGGTAAATTGCCAAAAGGGTCTTCAACTTTATTTGTACAACCTATAAAACTTAACAAGCATATTAAAACATAACAAGACATGAAATAACATAACATAAAGTATCTAAGTATTAATCAACATTCATTTCCATGATCATTTAAGTCATAATCAAATAAAGGGTTAAATTGTGCAATTTTAAGTCATTTACTTCAATAATCATGCATAATCATATAAAAGCCAAAGTGATGGTATTTCAATTATAAACATGCATTATGTATCATTTAAGCTCTAATAAGTATGAATAATCCTATATAAATTAGCACAATTTTACTCCTTACAACTAACATTCAGATATTTCAAACAGTAACCATTAAAATCTTTAAGTATTTGAAACGAATCAATTTCAGTAAACAATAAAACTATTTTCTATTTTTTGAATCAAACAAACGTAAAACATTCACAATACTGACCATGATAACATTAATCACAATACAAAACAAACAATACAACACTTTAATACTAAATGTAAACACAGATAATTTGTTATTTTTGGTATTTTTGTTTTGATATGTTCCTGAAGATGAACGAAAGGTGAAATGTAAAAATCTCTATCGACAGTAAAAACTTCTGTCACTACATGTGACGCGATTACACCATTGAAAACTTAATCACTTACAATCTTATCTCCTCTCCTTATAGAATTGTAAATCAAGAATTGTAAGATGATCTCCTCTTTAGCATACTGGCATCAACCCAAAACCAAGGCTACAAGTTTTACGATGTCTTGAGATATGAGTCGATGCTTGGTGAAAATGGCTTCCCTTCCCACGACGTGATCACTCCTCACAGTGATTGTTAGTCACCATGTTTGGCTCAGAATCAACCCGACATCAGGAAAGTATCCTCACAGACCTTTGATAGTTAGTAATTGTGGTGGTGGTGTAGAGTTTCAAGGAACTTCTGACGCTTCCTGTAGTTAGCGTGGTTCTCTACCTCTGCACACACACTTTCTTTGTCTTTTTCCTCTTCTTTTATATTTCTTTCTGTAGTAACTACTTCTGCTTAGATGATCAGTTAGATTTCCTTCTTTCATATCAATGATGGTGATTTCTTCTTCATTCCACAAGTGAATTCCTACATGATACGTGCAATCGTGGTTTTCCTTCGTATTGTATCTTCTTGTAACTCTTGTAGTTCTTGTAAGTCTTCATTTTAGTCGAACACTTATCCTTTAAGTCCTATAAAAACTCAAACACTTATCTGTAATTCTTCGAGTTTTTGCACCAGCAAAACACGTGACTGAACGTAGAAAACTTATCTATTCATTAGTCATTTTATAAAACTCAAATAGTTATCTATCCATGTGTATAAAAACTCGAACAATTATCTAACTCTTTGATTTTCATTACCAAACGCACATGGAAAATACGTGAAAACTTAAAACATTAAAACACACGTGTAGATAACTTAACTATACAAGTTTTTAACATAACTCTTCAACTAAAATGAAACGTTAACTATCCGAAAGTTTACTTTTCCTATTTCTGCATAACACTAACACAACGCGTATAGTTATGCTAACTTAACAAGTTATACATCTGCAACTCACGTGATATACTAAAATATTTAATTTCAACACGTGCATAATTCTAACTTAATGAGTTTAGATATTTCGGATACTTATGAACCTAACTATCCAATGCTTAGATGCATTTTGGATAGTTACCAGATAACTTACCGAACATTCACTTAAGTCATGCAATAAGGTTACAACACATGTACTTTAGGAAATAATAAAATATTCTTTAAGCATTTAAAACATAACTGTTTGGTACATGCAATATAACTCTTCGAAATAATAGAAAATTTGAATACTTAGCAATTTCAAAGCCTATAACTTATTGACAATTCAGAAATGTACTTAATTAACATTAATTCCCTGAAATTATGTAGATTCTTTCGTTAAAGCATATAATAGTGCAATTATAACATAATAACTTAATTCTCATATGATAAGCTAAATATTATGCACTTTTTCATTCTAAACAACATAGTTTTCAGAACAATAGTGACATTGTTGAGTATTTTGTTTTGATGATGTGTGCTAAATGAAAATAATCATATTTGCTCAATTACTATTGTTGTGAAAAGAAATTAAAATCATCAATTAATACAAAAAAAGTTTACTAATATAAATACTTGTCTGTATTGGATCTGAAATTATACTAAGTTAATAACTAGTTGTTTCGTTGCATTAATTTCTCATTTAACTAAACGTTAAATTAACGTGTGTTTTTATTGAAAAGCATAATATGTTTTAAAGTTATATTTTCTATATCATGTACAGTGTACATTTAGATAACTCATTAAGTTAGAGTATTATTTGTATAGAGGTCACGTGAGAACTCGTTAAGTTAGAGGCTTAAAGGTTAAATTAGGTCACGTGAGAACTCGTTAAGTTAGTAAGTAAAAGAAGAGACGAACTCATTAAGTTAGTGTTATACACATGGTGAAATTATAAGTTATGAATGTTATATTGTATCACGTGAGGTGCGCATGTTTAACTCCTTAAGTTAACATAACTAAATGTGTTGAGTTGCTATATTGAACACTAAGGCAACGCATTAGGTTAGCATTATAAACTTAAGTTGTTATTTTTGCATGTGGTAAAATTCTTATTATAAAAACATTTGTTTATCACTGGTTTGTTAAGTTATCGTAACACAACGGAGATGGTTCATTGAGTTAGCGTAATACTATAGACTTAGTTTGTTGATTTAGCTACAATACTAGTCACGTGAATTGGCACATGAGGAACTCGTTAAGTTAGAAACGTTACGTTATATATATACTTATGTTACTCATTTAGTTAACATTAAAATAATGACTTCTTATTACACTGATGAAAAATTTTGGATGAGAGTTTATTTTGCAAGAAATTTTTCAAAGATCCAAGACTGATGATTAAAGAAAATTCAAAATGTAAATGTGGGTCAGAACATGTGCATTTCGATGAAGGAAAAAAAAAAGACGTGAAGAAGTGGAAAACTGGTAGTGATTAAACGTGAAGGATATGCATGAAATGAAGATACAGTATAAAAGGCATAGAATTCTCGTTGATCAAATTATCCCTACACATCAAACGAAAAATCTTTTCAGGGATCAAAAACACCTCTTCAGGGAAAATCTCTTAGGTGGAAGAAAATTCAGTGAAGCATAAAAAGGTAAGATATATGTCACTGAAGATTTAAAGTATCAAAAGAAAGTAAATTCGGTGAAGCATAAAAAGACAGGATATTCGTCACTAAAGAATTGTTGAAGAAGAAAGAGAAGAAGAAAAAGAAGAAGAAAGATCTCAAATAGGGAGAAATGTTTTAAATTCTGCAAATTAGTTTTCTCTGTTTGTAGTTATGAAATTGTTTAGATGATACATGGTATCGAGATATAATTGCATCTACAATTTCTGAGGAGAATTGAATTGTATATTGTAATTGAAAACTTGAATAAAAATGATTTTATAAAAACAATGTCTTGACTTGTTTTTGAGTTTTAAAGTTTCAATTATATTCGAAAATATTGAAAAACACAATTTACCCCCTCTTGTGTAGCCATACGATCCTACAAGTGGTATCATAGCTTTGTTAATAATCTTTGATATAAAATCGATACCAACTTATTTAATATCATTGCTTATTCTACCTTCCTTGTTTTTAAATAGACATTAATATTTGAGCATACGTTTAACTTTCTTGATATAAGGCTTAAGTTGTTTTAAAGTTTTTAGACTGTTTAAAATCAAATAGGTTGAAAAATCTAAGGTAAGATGGCTATTGGAAATGGTAATTTTTCTTTACATGAATACCAAAATCTTAATCATCCTCCTTTATTTGATGGAATACATTTTGAATATTGGAAATATAGGATGATTTTTTTCTTCAAAATATAGATCATAAGTTGTGGTTCATGATTTCTAAACCATATACTCTATTATCTACCCCTTATAATTCTTGGACAATTACTAAAAAAGAAAATGAAACTTTGAATGTTAAGGGCTTAAATATTTTATTTTGTGCATTGAGTTATGAACAGTTCAATAAAGTGTCGGCATATAAATCTGCTTATGAGGTGTGGCATGCATTAGAAGTTTCACATGAAGGTACTTCTCTAGTTAAAGAGACTAAAATAAACATGTTGATTCATAAGTATGAACTCTTTAAGATGCATGAAGACGAAAGTATTTCTGAGATATTTTCCAGATTTCTTGATATCATAAACTCTTTAAAATGCTTAGGAAAGAATTTTGAATAGAAGGATTTGGTGAGGAAAATTCCCAGATCCCTAAGTTCTAAATGGTCTTAGAAAGTAACATCAATTGAGGAATCACGAGATTTAAATGTTTATATCATGAATGAACTTATAGGAAACTTAACAGCTTATGAAGTTCAATTAAATGAATCACTGAGTCACAACAAACAAAAATGAAGAAAGAAATAGCTATATGGATGAAACATGTGTCATTAAAAGCACAAGTTTTACATTTATAATTTAACCGCAAGCACACGGTGCCTATTGTATTAAGCGGTGCAAGTACGGGTCATTTCCATAGGGAGTTTGTCTAAATAACTTTTATTAGATTAATTACTTGACTCATGTCGTAATATAACTTGAAAATGTTCTATACATCCTACTCTTATCAAAACAAAAGTTAGCACTATGATGGGTAATTATATTAAAAATTATACATATGTAGTTAACTAGTTAATTTAACTACTCAAAAATCACTTCCATACAATCTCATTCATAACTCTAAAAGAACTCTCGAAATTACAGAATTTGCATCCACTTATGGAAATCATTTCTTCCCAAAATACTCACTGAAAAATCATGTAAAAATATGATTTGGAAAGGATTTTAAAAGATTTAAAAAATCTAGCATAATTTTGAGACCTAATTCAAACCAGAGAATTATTAGTGACGAATCTAACATAGATGTGCAACACATAGAGATCAAAACACAGATTGCGTGACTTTACAAGAAAATTCATATCTGTCAGAAATCTTTATGAAATGATGTGAAACAAAATCTCAATGCAAATTAACTTCGTCATCTCAAAAAACCCATTTTATAGATCATAAAAATACAATTTGTTCTTAGAGAAATTTATAATCAAAGATGCTCAAAACCTCTGCCCAGAACCTGTGTCCAGGTCGGAAGCACCTATCAACACTTAAATCGAAAATACCATTCAAATGATCTCCAAAAATTATGAAACTAAAACCATTGGTAAGTAGACTCGAAAATACATGAGATTGCATCAAAAATTATTCAAAACCGATATCTGAGTTGAGAGAATTGAAATAACAAAAATACCCAAACCTTGTACACGGTTCCCCTTGTTACATAATCAACTATTTCATCAAACACCCTATTTACAGCCATGATATGCACATATAAACAAGATGAAAAACACGTTTAAACTAGAATCCACATCAAGATAACATCTGGAATTAATTATCTATATGAAAACTATACTGAAATGCAATGCCATAACATTTAAACAACACAAATCTTTACAAACATAACATAAAAACATGAAACAACATACCTATGCATACATACACAACATGAACACAAAATATGTATAGGGATCTCTCTCAAAACTCACTCATACCTTAAAGAACACCTCTTCCTCAGCAATGGATCCGTGGTTGGATGAAACCACACTCTTTAGCCACGTTTTCCCAAGGTCTCACCCCTTGGAACGTCACTTATAGCAAGGACCTTCCACAGTTGAAGAGCAAGAGAACACAACCTCCTTCCACTTCCCTTTGACGTCAAAATAGAGTTTCCAGCCCCTCCTTTGCTTCTGAAGATGCTCCTTAGAACCACCCAAATCCATACGTCAAACACCACTCCCACTTGCCATCCAAGCTTCCTCCACCAAGGCAGCCAAAGCTACCCCCCCTTGGAATCCTTTGAGGACATGAATGAAGATGGAAAAAGAGGGATATGATGCTGGTTTGAGTTTCATTTTCTTTTTCAATAATTGTCCAAGTATGATAAGGAGTAGTTAACAGAGTATATGGTTTAGAAATCATGAACCACAACTTATGATCTATACTTTGAAGAAAAGCAGTCATCCTATATTTCCAATATTCAAAATGTATTCCATCAAATAAAGGAAGATGATTAAGATTTTAGCCTTCATATAAAGAAAAATTACCATTTCCAGTAGCCATCTTACCTTAGATTTTTCAACCTATTTGATTTTAAACAGTCTAAAACTTTAAAACAACTTGAGCCTTATATCAAGAAAGTTAAACGTATGCTCAGATATTAATTTCTGTTTAAAAACAAGGAAGGTAGAATAAGCAATGATATTAAATAAGTTGGTATCGATTTTATATCAAAGATTATTAACAAAGCTCTGATACCACTTGTAGGATCATATGGCTACACAAGAGGGGGGTGAATTGTGTATCTTTACTATTTTCTAAAATATAATTGAAACTTTAAAACTCAAAAACAAGTCGAGACATTGTTTTCATAAAATCATTTTTATTCAAGGTTTCAATTACAATATACAATTCAATTCTCCTCAGAAATTGTAGATGCAATTATATCTCGATATCATGTATCATTTAAACAATTTCATAACTACAAATAGAGAAAACTAATTTGTGGAATTTAAAACATTTCTCCCTGTTTTAGATATTTCTTCTTCTTCTTTTTCTTCTACAGCAATTCTTCAATGACGAATATCTTGTCTTTCTCTACTTCACCGAATTTGCTTTCTTTTGATACTTCAAATCTTTAGTGACATAAATCTGACCTTTTCTACTTCACTGAATTTTCTTCCACTTGAGAAATTTTCCCCGAGAAGGTGTTTTTGATCCTTGAAAAAGATTTTTCTTTTGGTGTGCAAGGATGATTTGATCCTTGAAAAGATTTTTCTTTTTGTGTGCAAGGATAGTTTAATCAACGAGAACTCTATGCCTTTTATATTATATTTTCATTTCATACATATCCTCCACATTTAATCACTACCAGTTTTCCACTTCTCCACGTCTTTCCTTTTTCCTTCATCGAAACACACACGTTTATATTTCGAATTTCCTTTAATCATTAGTCTTAGATCTTTGAAAAATTTCCTGCAAAATAAACTTTCTCGTCCAAAATTTTTTTATCAATGTAATAAGAAGTCATTACTTTAATGTTAACTAAACGAGTAACACAGGTATATATATATAACTTAACGTTTCTAACTTAACGAATTCCTCATGTGCCATTTCACGTGACAAGTATTGTAGCTAACTCAACGAACTAAGTCCGTAGTGTTATGCTATCTCAACGAACCAGCTTAACCTTTCTTTTGGAAGGTTAAACGATAGCTCACCGAAAACAGTTTAAGTTTCGGATAGTTACGGATGTAAGTCACCGAAAAACTCTTTATATGATAAAACTAGTGAGGCACGTGTCAAGACCTGAAAACATGACTTAAGTTACCTTTCGGATAGTTACGAATATAAGTCTCCGAAAAAGCTTTAACTCACCGATTCAGTAATAAACAACTATTTTTATAATAAGAATTTTACCACGTGCAAAATTAACAACTTAAGTTTATAACGTTAACCTAACGCGTTGCCTTAGTGTTCAATATGGCAACTCAATGCGTTTAGTTATGTTAACTTAACGAATTAAACATGTGCACCTCACGTGATACAATACAACATTCATAACTTATAATTTCACCACGTGTATAACACTAACATAACGAATTCGTCTCTTCTTTTACTCACTAACTTAACGAGTTATCACATGACCTATTTTAACCTTTAAGCCTCTAACTGAACGAGTTCTCACGTGACCTCTATACAAACAAAACTCTAACTTAACGAGTTGTCTAAACGTGCACTGTTCATGATACAGAAGATATAACTTTAAAACATATCATACTATTCAATAAAAACACACGTTAACTTAACATTTATTTAAATGAGAAATTAATGCAACGAAATGACTAGTTATTAACTTCAGATCCAATATAGATAAATATTTATATCAGTAAGCTTTTTCTGTATTAATTGATGATTTTAATTTCTTTTCACAAGCAATAGTAATTGAGCAAATATGATTATTTTCATTCAGCACACATCATCAAAACAAAAATACTCAACAACCCAGCACAATACCTTGCTGAACCATGAAATGGCATTTTTCCCAATTTAAAACTAATCTCTTCTCTATACACCTTTTTAACAATAATTCCAGATTCTAAAGGCATGAATTAAAAAAAGGTCCAAATATAGAGAAGTCATCCATAAAAATCTCTAAAAATTCATCCACCATGTCCGAAAACATACCAATCATGCACCTTTGAAATGTTGCTGGAGCATTACACAAACCAAAAGGCATGTGTTGGAATGTAAAAGTACCAAATGGACAAGTGAATGTGGTCTTATCCTGATTACAAGGGACGACGGGGATTTGATTGTAGCTAGAGTAACCATCTAAGAAATAGTAATACTCTTGTCCTGCTAGCTTCTCTAACATTTGGTCCATGAAAGGTAAAGGAAAGTGGTCTTTCCTAGTGGCGGTGTTAAGCTTTCTATAATCTATACATACCCGCCATCCCATTTGCACTCTCGTGGGAATGAGCTCATGGCTACTGTTTTCAACTATTGTAATACCCGACTTCTTTGGGACTACCTGTACAAGGCTAACCCAAGAACTATCGGAGATAGGATAAATTATGCCATGATCCAACCACTTAATGATTTTCTTCTTTACAACGTCTTTAATGTTTGGGTTCAGTCGTCTTTGTGGAATTCTAGAAGGAGTACTATCACTCTCTAAATGAATTCTATGTTGACATATGCTCGGATTGATCCCTTTTATGTCAACCATGGTCCAACCAATGGCCTCCTTATGCGATCACAGAACCCCTAATAACTTTGCCTCTTGCTCAATAGAAAGATGGGAAGATAGGATGAATACTGGATGCCATTAGTGGGTTTGATGCCATTAAGACCTAACTCTACATAAATACTGGATGACATTACGTTTACACCAGCTCCTAGATCAATCAATGCCCTCTCAAAATAGGTGTCTCCTATGATACAAGAAATGGTAGGAGTCCCTAGATCACTAAACTTCTTGGGCATACTTTGGCAAAAATAGGCGCCTATAGATTCTGCTAAGCAAGCTTTCCTAGGTAGTTTCCTAGCTCTTTTTCGTGTGCAAACATCCTTTAGGAACTTGGCATAGGTAGGTATCTGTTGAATAGCATCTAATAAAGGAATATTAATCCTTACTTGCTTGAATATTTCCCTCAGCTCACCTAACTATGCTTCTTGATTTTTACTTCTTAGTCTATGGGGAAAAGGAGCAGGAAGAGACTCTAATGAATTTCCCAAGTCATCCACCTTACCCTTGTTCTTCTCCATATGCACAAGTTGCTCAACTTCTCCTGATTTGTTAGGATGGGGATTTCGCTCTTCAGAAGGAGTTAAAGGAACTGGAGAAAGAGCTTCCTTACCCGATCTTAGAGTTACAAAAGCCTCCACCTCCTCATTTTCACATAGAGGCAAGGGCCCTATCCCTACATCCTCATCTAATTCCAATTTCATAGGGGTGCTGGCAATTCTTGTTAACTCTAATAGCTGAATGGATGCATTCAACTCATCCAAAGCCTTGGATAAATCTACCTTTTGTTCACACTTTATTGTGTCAACATTAGATGTCACAACTTGTGGTCTCATTTGACACACACTAGTACTAGCTTCATTTGCATTAATATTCAAACATGGCATGGATAAATCTGAAAAAACATTTGAATGTGCACCTACAGTATCATTTAACATGTAAAATGGACAATCAGAAGCAAGATGACCATTTAACTTGCATTTAAAACATGTAGGTGTGAGGTCAAATTCAAAATTATAATCTTATGATGATTATCCATTAGAATTAAAAATGATATGCAATGTTAGACAAGTGAACTAACCTACTTAGCATGCACTTAGATCCTCAGCAATTTAAAAGAATCTACAATATAATAATAGAATTGGAAAACAATTACTCTTTAATTCCACTTAAGACCTCATTTTCTTTAACTCATTAAATTACAAGATCTTACATTCATGCCACTATGATAATCATAAAAACATAATGTACTTTATCAAATAACCATCAACTTCATCCAAAGTTTTCAATATAACCAGCAAACACAATATTCCAGAAATTAAACTATGCTACTGCAACTTCAAGATTTTCTACAGAAATTTCTATAGCTTAGAAATTCACAAATAAATATTCGCATGAAATATAATTACTTCTAGTTTCTAAGAAAAATAAGAGATAAAAATTTCCAAGACTGAAGTATTATCAAAATCTTGTGAAACTCAGATGGCTTAGAATTCGTAATCTGCAGAACATGCCATTTTAGGAAAATTCTCCAGAAATGTATATAAATCCACATACAACATATAATACTTTGTTGGAAAGGTAAAATACTGTAGTTTCATGGAAAATTTTCAAAAATAAATTTTATTTATACATGTAACTGCAGTTTCAAATATACTAGTGCATGTTATGAATATTCTGCCCAAAAAAATAACTATCCGATAGACATCGGATACTTCACCCTAACTATCCGATTGTTATTTACAATCTGAGAGGTACGGGTGTAACCTTCCATCAGGGAAAAAAAATTGGATAGTTGTGGTTATAACTATCTGATTTTTTCATGAAGGTCGGATAGTTATGCCATTAACCATCCGATCTTCATAACATTGATTAAATCTCATATGTCAACTTTAAAAAATCACACAGAATTCTACATAACTCCTAATGAAACGTGTAAATACTCGTTGGAAAGATAATTTCATCTAGTTTCCGGGAAAAATCACTGAATTAAATTTTAAGTACGCTCATAATAGCGTATTTCAAAAATTCTTTAGCAGAAACCTGCCAAGAATTCTATATAACATCTCTGTATTCTACGATTTTTATCTTTAAACATACTAATCAGAATTTTATGCATAATTACTCAAAAGAAATCTCAGAACCCAAGTATTCATAAAAAAAATTTATAAAAATTAATTCTAATCTCGTGCACATTAAAAATTTAAATTTCCCAGAGATTCTGTCTTAATAATTTGTGCACAAAGATTATCATTACTCCATTAAGCTACTTATCACCAATATGTATAACTAAATAAATATGTGACAAGTCATTCAAACATCAAGAAAGATGAATACATGGATTGTACACTCCTTACACCCATTTCCTTGTAGAAAAAACATGAGAATAAAAATCTAAATAAAACTAGCATCATACAAATGACATTAAATCTAGTACTCATCTAATAAACATTCAAAAACACCAAACCCCCGGCAACGGCGCCAAAAACTTGTATGGATGAAACGTGTGTCATTAAAAGTACAATTTTTACATTTATAATTTAACCGCAAGCACATAGTGCCTATTGTATTAAGCGGTGCAAGTACGGGTCATTTCCATAGGGTGTTTGTCTAAATAACTTTTATTAGATTAATTACTTGATTCATGTCGTAATATAACTTGAAAACGTTCTATACATCCTACTCTCATCAAAACAAAAGTTAGCACTATGATGGGTAATTATATTAGAAATTATACATATGTAGTTAACTAGTTAATTTAACTACTCAAAAATCACTTCCATACAATCTCATTCATAACTCTAAAAGAACTCTCGAAATTATAGAATTTGCATCCACTTATGGAAATCATTTCTTTCCAAAATACTCACTGAAAAATCATGTAAAAATATGATTTGGAAAGGATTTTAAAATATTTAAAAATCTAACACAATTTTGAGACCTAATTCGAACCAGAGAATTATTAGTGACAAATCTAACACAAATGTGCAACACACAGAGATCAAAACACAGATTGCATGACTTTACAAGAAAATTCATATCTGTCAGAAATCTTTATGAAATGATGTGAAACAAAATCTCAATGCAAATTAACTTCGTCATCTCAAAAACCCATTTTATAGATCATTAAAATATAATTTGTACATAGAGAAATTTATAATCAAAGATGCTCAAAACCTCTGCCCAGAACCTGTGTCCAGGTTGGAAACACCTGTCAACACTTAAATCAAAAATACCATTCAAATGATCTCCAAAAATTATGAAACTAAAACCATTGGTAAGTAGACTCAAAAATACATGAGATTGCATCAAAAATTATTCAAAACCGATATCTGAGTTGAGAGAATTGAAATAACAAAAATACCCAAACCTTGTATACGGTTCCCCTTGTTACATAATCAACTATTTCATCAAACACCCTATTTACAGCCATGATATGCACATATAAACAAGATGAAAAACACGTTTAAACTAGAATCCACATCAAGATAACATCTGGAATTAATTATCTATATGGAAACTATACTGAAATGCAATGCAATAACATTTAAACAACACAAATGTATACAAACATAACATAAAAACATGAAACAACATACCTATGCATACATACACAACATGAACACAAAATATGCATAGGGATCTCTCTCAAAACTCACTCATACCTTGAAGAACACCTCTTCCTCAGCAATGGATCCGTGGTTGGATGAAACCACACTCTTCAGCTACGTTTTCCCAAGGTCTCACCCCTTGGAATGTCACCTATAGCAAGGGCCTTCCACGGTTGAAGAGCAAGAGAACACAGCCTCCTTCCACTTCCCTTGGACATCAAAATATAGTTTCCAGCCCCTCCTTTGCTTTTGAAGATGCTCCTTAGAGCCACCCAAATTCACACGTCAAACACCACTCCCACTTGCCGTCCAAGCTTCCTCCACCAAGGCAGCCAAAGCTACCCCCCCTTGGAATCCTTTGAGGACGTGAATCAAGATAAAGAGGGATATGATGTTGGTTTGAGAGGAGGAACGACACCCTTGAGCATCCACCTTCATCCACGAGGAGAGGAGTCCTTGGAGAAGAAACCGTCGGCTGGAATGGAGAAGAATTAAGAGGAGATGCCTTGGACGTGAGGCTTACTCCTATTAATCTTGATGGCTCTTAATCTTCCAAGATTGATCCAATGGCTGAAATTTATCCCAGCCCCTTTTACCTTTTGATACACCATCCAAGGGCTGAGATTTAACCCTCTTATAATTCCATGATGTCACCTATTTTCATCCATAAAAACTCATACACAAATTAAGATTATTCAATCACATGTAGAATTATATCATGAATAATTAAGACAATTATTATAGGTGCATCTATAACAATATTTCATTAAGATGATGAAAGTATAATCTTATATTCTTATCATGCATCACTTTTATATCTTAATACTAAATCTTTGGAAAGCATAAGTGAAATTGATAAATGAAGAACATGCATGCAATAAAATTGTGTTCCATGTAATTTATCCTAAATAACTAAGTTTCTACACATGGGCTATTAAACTTAACATTAGTTCCATTAAAGGTAAATTTGTGCATTATTTCATTTTTAATTCCTAAAAACATGCATAGCCTAAAAATATAACTTTCATGTAATTCAATATAAAAATCATATACTATGCACTTGGAATCCATAAAATGCATGCTTTAACATATAATAAAATGCACAAATCTTAACTTTACAATAGCCTTCGAAATTAATTCAGATTCTGATATATCTTCTAATTCTGACGAGGAATTGATTTTGCTGACTAGGAAATTCAAAAAAGTATGGAAAGTTAGGAAACAGCAAAGGAATAGAAATGACAAACCTTCAACATCAAAATCACTAAATGACAAGAATTCTTCATCAAGAAAGTATGTATGTTACAACTGTAAGAAACCTGGACATCTTTCTCTAGATTGTCTTATAAGGAAAAATGAAAAGCAAAGTAGGACAAATTAGAAGAAGACGATTTAGAAAACTCAAAAAAAGTTTTACAAGAAAAAGGCTTTTAAGGTCACTTGGGATAACACGTCTAAAGAGTCTGAATCTAAGGAATCATCATCAAAATCTTCACATTCAGAAGGAGAACAAGAGTTAGAAGATGTTGCTCATGTCCACTTCATGGCAGATGAGTCTGAGGTAATATCTGATTTTGAAAGTTATTCAGATTTCAACTTTGATGAATTATTATGTGCTTATCATGCATTATTACAAAAACTTAAAGTTTGTAAACTGGAAAATAAGAATATTAGAAACTCTTTATCCATTGTGGAAGAAGAAAATTGTTTCCTATCTACTACTTTAGAAAAGTTTAAATGTGATAATGAAAATCATGCTAGAGATTTGCATAAATTTAGATTTAATAAATGTGTCTTGCATGAACAAATACAGAATACAAATGCTGAAAAATTAAAGATAGAATCTGAAAATGAAATGTTGAGAAACAATATAAATGATCTTGAGGTAGAGATTGATAAATTAAAAATGAGAGAGCTAGATTCAAATTGTACCATTGAGAAATGGAATTTAAGTCAAATTAAGTTAGACAAACTAACTAGTACTCCTGCGGTGTCATATAAATTTGGCCTAGGATTTGATTATCTAGAATATCCTGAATCTCAAGCCAATAAAGGATTTGTTAGTTGTAGTTCAAGTAAATCTAAGACTAAAATTCCTTTTATCATGAAACAAGGTAATAAATATGTAGAAGTAGGTACTTCAAGGGATGAATCATGCAGTAATAATATAAATCAATGTGATTTGTCAAATTGTACTTCTAACATGACTATTAATGTTTCTAAAAATCTTGTTTCTTGTTTTGGAAATTTAGTTTCTAATGTCCCTAAAATTTCAAACAATTGTAGTAAACTGAAAATTTAGAAACCCGAGCATGTAATTCAAAACACTAGTGTTAGACCAATTACTCATTCTGCATGTGATAAATCTGAAAATTCTTGTACAGAAAAAGATTTTGTATGTACGAAAAATGTTAATACTAGTACAAAATCTTGGTATGAACTTACTGAAATGTATGAGTATGACCAAAATAAATTAACATCTGATAAAAATTGGTTTGGTCTTAGTTATACTACATCTGAAAACAAAAAAAATGATTATAAGAGCAATAATGCTATAAGTAAGTATGATGTTAAAAATAAGTCTATAGCACTTACAACTAATAAGAATATAAATGATAATGTTAAACTATTTTTAAACAAAAAGAAGAAATATGTGTTTAATGAACTTGGTCCTCAACAACATTGGGTACCAAGAAAAAGTTTTTCTTAATTTGTTTTGTAGGAGGAAACAACATCAAAATGGATCTTGGACGGTGGAGCATCAAGTCACATGATTGGACAGAAAAGTCTACTACAAAATTTTACAAATACCATGAAAGGAAGTGTAACATTTGGAAACAAAAGCAAAGATAAAATCATAGGTATGGGCAATGTTCAAATAACTCCGACTTGTGATACTTCGAATGTACTATATGTAGAAAACTTAGGATTTAATTTTCTAAGTGTTATAAAACTAACTGAAAATGGATATTATGTAGTGTTTGAAGATAATGTATGCAAAATTATTGATAAAAATACAAATGAAATTAAGTTTATTACTAAAAGAAAAGGTTCTATATGTATTTTATCTTTACCTTCTAGTGTAGTTGATTTAAATTCATGTTTGCTAACTGAAACTAGTGATACATATCTATGACATAGAAGAATTGGGCATATAAATATGAAACTGTTACATAAACTATCTAGAAAACATTTAGTGAGAGGTTTACCAAAGATTAAATACTCAAAGGACTTTATGTGTGATACATGTGAGTTAGGTAAACTTCACAAAAACTCTTTTAAATCCAAAACTAATATTTCAAGCAAGAGAGTCTTAGAACTTATACATATGGATCTATTTGGACCAACAAGAATCATGAGTCCAGGTAGTAAACGGTATGTATTTGTTTTAGTAGATGACTTCTCTAAATACACATAGGTATATTTCTAGCATCTAAGATAGAAGTTTTTGAAAAGTTTAAAATGTTTTGCAATCTTGTTCAAAATGAACAAAGTGTCTCTATTCAAAAACTTAGGAGTGATCATGGTACTGAATTTGATAATGATCAAATGGATAATTATTGTAATAAGCATGGCATTGATCACAGATTTTCTTTTCCAAGAGCATCATGTCAAAATAGTGTTGTTGAGAGAAAGAATAGATCACTTCAAGAATTGGCCAGAACTATGTTGAATGAACATAAGTTACCTCAAAATCTTTGGGGTGAAGCAGTGAATATAGCTTGTTATGTTATTAACAGAAGTCATTTAAGACCTCATGTTAATAAAACTCCTTTTGAAATTATGTTTAATAGGGTTCCAAAAATTTCCTATATGAAACCATTTGGCTGCAAGTATTTTATTCTTAATACTAAGGATAAAAGGGATAAATTTCAAGCCAAAGCAGAAGAAGGAATTTTTGTAGGTTACTCTACTAGAAGTAAAGCCTATAGAGTATATAACAAGACTTCTAGAACTATTGAAGAAACCCTCCATGTAAGCTTCAATGAAAATTCTTTTAAAGAATCTCAATCTAAAGTTGATAATGATGATATGATCAATCTCCCAAAAGAGTTAGAGATCAATAGAGAGATTGAAGATTTATCTGAGAAAATCAAAATATGAACTTAAATGATCAAACTAATGATGAAAGTGATGGACCTTTAGATGTTGATGAGAATATTAAGAAAAATCAGAGAAATTGGTGTTATTCTTCATCACATCCCATTACTCAAGTCATTGGTAATATTAATGACGGAGTTAAAACTAGAGCTTCAATAAATTTAAGTAGTATATGTATGTTTGTTTCTATGGTGGAACCAAGGAATATAGAAGAAGTATTATCTGATGAAAATTGGATAGTAGCAATGCAAGAAGAACTAAATCAATTCATCAGAAATGATGTTTGGGAATTAGTCTCTCCACCCGAAAATCAGTCCATAATAGGTACAAAGTGGATCTTTAGAAACAAAACTAACGAAACTGATCAAGTTATAAGGAACAAAGCTAGATTAGTTACAAAAAGGTATACACAAGAAGGACTAGATTATGATGAAACATTTACTCCTGTGGCTAGGTTAGAAAGTATTAGAATATTATTGCCCTATGCATGTTATATGGATTTTAAATTATTTCAAATGGATGTAAAGAGTGCATTTCTAAATGGTTTAATTAATGAAGAAGTCTATGTAAAACAACCACTTGGATTTGAAGATATTAAAAATCCTAACTTTGTGTATAAATTGAAAAAAGCCTTATATGGTTTGAAGCAAGCACCTAGATCATGGTATGAAAGATTATCTACTTTTTTAATAGAAAAAGGCTATATCATGGGAAAAGTAGATCATGTTGAGTATTTTATTTTGATGATGTGTGCTGAATGAAAATAATCATATTTGCTCAATTACTATTTCTTGTGAAAAGAAATGAAAATCATCAATTAATACAGAAAAAGCTTACTGACATAAATACTTGTCTGTATTGGATCTGAAATTATACCAAGTTAATAACTAGTCATTTCATTGCATTAATTTCTCATTTAACTAAACATTAAGTTAACATGTATTTTTATTGAAAAGCATGATATGTTTTAAAGTTATTTCTGTATCATGTACAATGCACGTTTAGACAACTCGTTAAGTTAGAGTGTTATTTGTATAGAGGTCACGTGAGAACTCGTTAAGTTAGAGGCTTAAAGGTTAAAATATGTCACGTGAGAACTCGTTAAGTTAGTAAGTAAAAGAAGAGACGAACTCGTTAAGTTAGTGTTATACACGTGGTGAAATTATAAGTTACGAATGCTATATTGTATCACGTGAGGTGCACATGTTTAACTCGTTAAGTTAGCATAACTAAATGTGTTGAGTTGCTATATTGAACACTAAGGCAACGCGTTAGGTTAGCGTTATAAAACTTAAGTTGCTATTTTTGCACGTGGTAAAATTCTTAATATAAAAACATTTGTATATTACTGGTTCGTTGAGTTATCGTAACACGACGGAGATGGTTCGTTGAGTTAGCGTAACACTACATACTTAGTTTGTTGAGTTAGCTACAGTACTTGTCACATGAAATGGCACATGAGAAACTCGTTAAGTTAGAAACGTTAAGTTAATATCTACTTGTGTTACTCATTTAGTTAACATTAAAGTAACGACTTCTTATTACACTTGATGAAAAATTTTGGAAGAGAAAGTTTATTTTGCAAGAAATTTTTAAGAGATCCAAGACTAATGATTAAAGAAAATTTGAAATGTAAACGTAGGTCAAAACGTGTGTATTTCGATAAAAGAAAAAGAAAAGACGTGGAGAAGTGGAAAACTGGTAGTGATTAAACGTGGAGGATATACATGAAATGAAGATATAGTATAAAAGGCATAGAGTTCTCGTTGATCAAACTATCATTGCACACAAAACGAAAAATCTTTTCAAGGATCAAACTATCCCTACACACAAAACAAAAAATATTTTTAGGGATCAAAAACACCTCTTCGGGGAAAAGCTCTTAGGTGGAAGAAAGTTCAGTGAAGCATAAAAAGGTAAGATTTACGTCACTGAAGATTTGAAGTATCAGAAGAAAGTAAACTCAATGAAGCATAAAAATACAAGATATTCGTCACTAAAGAATTGCTGAAGAAGAAAGAAGAAGAAGAAGAAGAAAAATCTCAAACAGGGAGAAATGTTTTAAATTCCGCAAATTAGTTTTCTCTGTTTGTAGTTATGAAATTGTTTAGATGATACATGGTATCGATATATAATTGCATCTACAATTTCTGAGGAGAATTGAATTGTGTTTTGTAATTGAAACCTTGAATAAAAATGATTTTATGAAAATAGTGTCTCGACTTATTTTTAAGTATTGAAGTTTCAATTCTTTTCAGAAAAGTTGAAAAACACAATTCACCCCCCTCTTGTGTAGCCATACGATCCTACAAATTATACTCTATTTATCAAGAGAGATGGTAAAGATCAGATTGTTGTTCAAATATACGTGGATAATATTATCTTTGGAGCAACCTCTAATAAGTTGATAAAAATATTCTCTAAAGAGATGACTAATCAGTTTGAAATGAGTATGATTGGAGAACTTTCATATTTTCTAGGACTTCAAATTAAGCAAATGGATAAAGGTATATTTTTAAATCAGGAAAAATATGCAGATGAAATGCTTAAGAAATTTAATTTTAATGATACAAGGATTCAAGGAAGTCCTATGAGTACTTCATTAAAGTTAGATATTGATGACATAGGAAAATCAATAGATCAAAAAATATACAGAAGTATGATTGGTTCTTTACTTTATTTGACTGCTAGTAGACCTGATATTATGTTTGCTGTGTGTGTTTGTGCTAGATTTCAATCTAATCCTAAAGAATCACACTCAATTGCAGTTAAAAGAATATTTAGATATATACAAGGAACTAAAAATTTCATATTGTATTATTCTAAGGATAGTTCAATAGATCTTATAGGATATACTGATATTGATTATGCAGGATCTAAATATGATAGAAAAAGTACAAGTGGCACATGTCAATTATTGGGAAATAATTTGGTATCATGGTTTAGTAAAAAGTAAAACTATATAGCACTTTCTACTACAGAAGCTGAATATGTTGCTGTTGCACTATGTTGCACTCAGATTCTGTGGATAAGGCAAACTTTAGAAGATTTTGGATTATCTTATGATACAACTGAGATTTATTGTGACAATAATTTTGCAATAAATCTTTCCAAAAATCATGTATTACATTCTAGAGCAAAGCATATAGAGGTTAGACATCATTTTCTAAGAGATAACATAATTAAAGGAAAAATTAAATTAGAATTTGTGTCTAGTAAAAATCAATTAGCTAATATATTTACAAAACCTCTACACGAAAATACATTCTACAACATTAGATTAAATTTGGGTTTTTGTAGGCTATGTGATGTGTAAAATGCTTAAACTCCACATAAAAAGATAGATAGTATTGATGATGTTGTTCACCTCATAGATATTATATACTTATCATAAATATCTAAAGTAATATCTAAACTGCTGCTTAAGATATTATGTATTTATTATAAAATCATAGTAGTATCTTATTGATTTTAAGTAGTTTATCAATTTTAATGGTTTTTACGATTTTAAGTGGAAGTGTAAATGAAAAACATTAAATACTTCTGACATTCTGAAATTTTGATTAAGTGTTTTCTTTGAATCAAGGAAAGTGCATATGATCATGAATAAATTTAACTTAATTGATTAAACTTGTAGAATAAGTTATATGTAACTCATCTTAAACTGTTAATCAAAAGTATAAGCTTATTGAAACTGATTCATATTCTCAGTAAAATCATAGAAGTAACAATTATGTGAGATTTGTGTTTTATTGCATCTGTATTAATGGAATACATATATACTATGATTAAAATGAAAAGTGCTTACAAAGTGAAAATCTTTGAGAGTTTATTGATCAGTTTGATCACAAGCCTTTTGTACTTGAGCAGATAGGTATGTAAGGATTGTTGTCCTGAAAAAGGTTTCTTTAAATCTGGTAACCTAAGGTCCTGATCAGATCTGGGATTGTTGACTAAAAGCTCATTACACAGGTACATTAGAAAGCTCTTGTATGATTCAAGCTTTTCAAACTAACTTTCAAAAAAAAAAAAAAGGTGTTTCATTAATTACAGATATCTTTGAATCAAATATAGTTTCTACCAATATGACTACTAAGTTATTGAATCAACATTAGTACTTTTGAAAATGCTTATTTGAAATACATTCTTTTATTCTCCTTGAATTAATCATATTGAGTTCAAAGTTGTGTTTTGATTCATATACAATAGGAATTGATTCTGGAAATCATTTTTGATGAAGTCAGAACAACGAAAGTTTCTGAAAAGAAAATTTAAAAGTATAGTTATACTTAACATCTATTGTTATACAAGTATATTTTGTATGTTATTGAATATATAAGAAGTATATTTGTAGGGGGAGGATTAACAATGTCCAAAACAGATTAATATAATTCAGAATACAAATCTTGGTTAATCTGAATTAATGTCCTCTTAAAAGCTTGATGAAATAATTTACAAAGACAAACAAACTATTTTAGATTCAAAGGACAGGAATGTTAGAATAGTTTACAATGTTCTCAAGAAAATGATAAGGTATAGCTATTGTGATGTGTTCAGAACGTTTTAGTTGGAAGCATCCGAAAATTGTTTTAAGTGTACTAACTAGACGTTATGTTAGATAAGGTAACGTGTAAAACTGCCTCTAGACAACGTTTTACTCGTTAGGTTAGTTAACTCAACAAGTTATACTTGAATATTTCGAGTACTTTGATTGAATAAACTTTATTCAATATTCATTTAATTTCTAAACCTGACTTCTCTTCACGTTGAGTTATTCGCCTAAAACCCTATTTAAACACTTATTACACGGACACTTAGGTTATTTGTAAACTTTGTCAAGAAAATTTTTCCCGCTTATTGTTGTTACAACCTACGATGATGGTTTCCAAGTTCTACAAAGGTTGTGGCAGAGGAAAAGGCAAAAGCAGAGGAAATGCAAAAGGAAAAGAAATAGAGAATGATAAAGTTCCACGTACTTGGTTCAAGAAAATATTTCAAGTGGACAAAAGGTTAGCAAAGATTTATTGAGATTACGTCTTTCCTCAAGGTATACTAGATGAAGTTAGACAAGAGCTTCAAAATACTGATGAAAATATTACATACATAGGTATTCATAGTAAATTTGATAGAGAATACAGAATGAAATGTGCTGAGATTGCATTTCTCGAGCAGTATGCAAAATATTTGGAAAAAGGTGTAGGTACATCAACTAGAATTCCTCAAATACCAATAAACGGTACAAGACTACATGCATTTGAGGAAGAGCATGAATCAGCTATCCCTACCCCTTTATATTCAAAACAAGTAGAATCACATATTGCTGTAGATAAAAGAAAAGTTGAAAGTCTTCGAAAGGCTATAGCAATAGAAAGTGCTTTTGAAGAATTAAAGCAAAAAACTTTTACGGAGCAATTTCAAAAGAAAACAGCAATACTTGAAGAGGAGAAATAGAAATTTTATAGAAGAAGGAAAGTTAGAAAAATTATGTCTAAGGAAACAAAGTATGTTGAAAAAGGAAAATCAGATGAGAATTTATTTCCAAAGGACAATGTATGTCTAGACATTGTACCTTATAGTACATCTGATAAACTCATCAGTTCCAAGCATACTGAAACTGATGATGATAATGAGACTTTATTTTCCATTGCTAGAAAACTTGAGAAGAAATCCAAGTCAAATATAAGCTCAAGTTTTTCTATTGGTACAAGTCTTGATGATGTAGAACTTGAGAAATCAAAGCATCAGGCACCTGACATTGAACAAGTTATTGCAGATATAATTGACAATGTTGAGGCAGTAACTAGTTCACAGGCTAAATTGTCGAGAGTAGCAGATATTGAAAAAGTTAAGACTCCAGAAGAGCTAAACGTTAACCAGCCTTCTTCAGAATCTATAGAAGTAGAGTCTGAGAATTCACAACATGTATCAATAGAGATATCTGTTGAACAAAATGAACAACTACAAACAGATACACCAGCTATAGAATTTATGGAAACATTGAACTCTGATCTTTCTATAGAGATTGATCCAATGAATGTAGAGCATATTGAAAATGTTCCTAACACTATTGAAGCTGAAGAATCAAGCTTACCTGAGCAGCTTCAAGATAATATTTTGATAGAGGAACAACATGGCATTCATTTTGAAGAAAAGGTTCCTGAAGATGAATTAAACTCTGTATCAAGGCTTCAGGTATCACCTTCTTTGTGTACAATATTAAAAATTCAAGGAAATTCAATTCATTTTAGATTTGAAGAAGCATTGCAAAAATATAATAATCTGATTAAATGTCAAATTCTGCATGCTCGACCAATAAAGTTCAAAAATTTAATGGAAATAAGAGATCTATTTGAGTATCAAGGACTCATTCAATTATTGCCAGTTGGAACGAAATGGAAGCAATACACAAAGCTTATTGCAGCTTTTTATAGCAATCTGGTCAAGAATGAAAATTTTATGAAAACTCAAATAAATCAACAAGAGTTTATATTGTCTCCTGAGTTAATTTTTGAAGTTTTAGGATTACGAAATGAAGGTGTTGTTGTTACAAACAGATTTGACATGATTAGACAATTGGAATGGAACATTCAGTCTTTATCAAAAATTCCAGATGTATATTCTGAAATGAGATTAATGGAAAATCTAAATGTAGAGCCAAGGTTCATTGCAAATATATTGCGTACAAATATATTGCATGCAAATTTATTTCAAAGAGTTGGACACAATATGGAAGTTAGCAAAAGCTATTTATATGCAACTTATGGTCTGCTGAATAGAATTCAAATCAATTGGTTTGATATTTTTACTTATCAACTACAGCATATGAGTTCAAAGTTATTTTATGGTGATGTTGTATGTAGAATCTTTGCAAGCCAATTGAATTTATCCAACTGGCCCTCTGAAACTAAAGGCATGAGAGCATTTAGTATAAAAGATTTGCAAAAATACCAAGTCATGCATAAAACTCAACGACAACAACAACAACTTGATTGTACAAAACATATACAACCATAACAACAAAGTTATTCAGTTCAAGTAGAACAGCAACCCTAGCTAACTCCTAACTTAGATGCAGTGCTTAACGATATCAGAAATGATATTAGGCATCTAGGAGATAAAATATGTAATGCTATAAGTGATATACTTAGGAGGGATCGATAACTTTCTGTTTGCTTGTTTTTGAATACAAAATGTAATGTTTGTATTCCTTGTTTAATTCATTGAACAATACATTTTTCTGTAAATGTATTCTATTCTTATTATTGTTTACAGAAAGAGTTGTTGTAAATATATCTCTTATTATATATATTCTCTGTAATTATCTTTTTGATTAATGACAAAAAGGGGGAGAAATGTTATAAAAAGATGATTATGATTTTAATTGCATATAATATAAAGGGAGATGATATTTATGGTTATTGTAATCTGACAGATGATAATTAGAGAAATGATACTTATGTAATTATTGACATTTGAAAGTTTTAATTTTGAGAGGTGAAATTTACACAAACAATAGAAATAAGCTTAAGTGAACTTAAGTCAACAAACTTGTTTGTTGAATTAAAAGTTAACCCAACGAAGGTGCTTTGTTTAGTTAAATATATTTCATAATTGATTTAATATGGTTTTGTCATCATCAAAAAGGGGGAGATTGTTGAGTATTTTGTTTTGATGATGTGTGCTAAATGAAAATAATCGTATTTGCTCAATTACTATTGCTTGTGAAAAGAAATTAAAATCATCAATTAATACAGAAAAAGTTTACTGATATAAATACTTATCTATATTGGATCTAAAATTATACTAAGTTAATAACTAGTCGTTTCGTTGCATTAATTTCTCATTTAACTAAACGTTAAGTTAACGTGTGTTTTTATTGAAAAGCATGATATGTTTTAAAGTTATATTTTCTGTATCATATACAGTGCACGTTTAGACAACTCGTTAAGTTAGAGTATTATTTGTATAGAGGTCACGTGAGAACTCGTTAAGTTAGAGGCTTAAAGGTTAAATTAGGTCAAGTGAGAACTTGTTAAGTTAGAGAGTAAAAGAAGAGACAAACTCGTTAAGTTAGTGTTATACACGTGGTGAAATTATAAGTTACGAATGTTATATTGTATCACATGAGGTACACATGTTTAACTTGTTAAGTTAACATAACTAAACGTATTGAGTTGCTATATTGAATACTAAGGCAACGCGTTAGGTTAGCATTATAAACTTAAGTTGTTATTTTTGCACGTGGTAAAATTCTTATTATGAAAACATTTGTTTATCACTGGTTCATTAAGTTATCGTAACACAACGGAGATGGTTCGTTGAGTTAGCGTAACACCACGAACTTAGTTTGTTGAGTTAGCTACAATACTAGTCACATGAATTGGCACATGAGGAACTCGTTAAGTTAGAAACGTTAAGTTATATATATACTTATGTTACTCGTTTAGTTAACATTAAAGTAACAACTTATTACACTGATGAAAAATTTTGGACGAGAAAGTTTATTTTGTAGGAAATTTTTCAGAGATCCAAGACTAATGATTAAAGAAAATTCGAAATGTAAACATGAGTTTGAACATGTGTATTTCGATGAAGGAAAAAGAAAAGACGAGAAGAAGTGGAAAACTAGTAGTGATTAAACGTGGAGGATATGCATGAAATGAAGATATAGTATAAAAGGCATAGAATTCTCGTTGATCAAATTATCCCTGCACATCAAACGAAAAATCTTTTTAGGGATCAAAAACACCTCTTCGGGGAAAATCTCTCAAGTGGAAGAAAATTCAGTGAAGCATAAAAAGGTAAGATATATGTCACTAAAGATTTAAAGTATCAAAAGAAAGCAAATTCGGTGAAGTATAAAAAGACAAGATATTCGTTACTGAAGAATTGCTGAAGAAGAAAGAGAAGAAGAAGAAGAAGAGAGATCTCAAATAGGGAGAAATGTTTTAAATTCCGCAAATTAGTTTTCTCTGTTTGTAGTTATGAAATTGTTTAGATGATACATGGTATCGAGATATAATTGTATCTACAATTTTTGAGGAGAATTGAATTGTATATTGTAATTGAAAACTTGAATAAAAATGATTTTATGAAAACAATGTCTTGACTTGTTTTTGAGTATTAAAGTTTCAATTATATTCGAAAATATTGAAAAACACAATTCACCCCCCTCTTGTGTAGCCATAAAATCTTACAGACATATAGATACAAATACAGGTATACATACAGATACAAATACAAATATACATACAGATACACATATAGATTTACATACAAACATAAATACTAAATTTTTACAGCAATTGTCACAAGTTTCATAAACTGATTTAGATCAAGCAATAATTGATCAGATAAGTAGAGTAAGTAAAGAAATTGCAAGGCAAATTTCAGATACTCTGATTAATACTTTTTGAAGACAAAGAAGCTTGTGAATATACAAATTATGTATTGCATGATTTATTTATTGTAATTTGTTACCAAAAATTATTTATGTCAAGCAATCGCATTATGTAAACTGTTTATTTCATTTAATGATCATATACTTGTTTTTGACAATTTTTATTTCAAATAATTTTATTTAAACAGTTTATTCTTATCTACGAAAGTTAGACATGTTTAAAAATGTCTTTTTGAACGATATATACTTAGCACGTTTTTCTTCCTTACATTTTATTTACTTTTTTATAATGCCAAAAAGGGGGAGAAGATAGATTATTTGACTTATTAGGTTTTGACATCATCAAAAAGGGGGAGATTATTAGAAATTTTGTTTTGATGATAAATGCTTTATTAAAGTTTATAAATAAGTCTAAAAAATATTTTCTAAGTATAATAGTCATGTAATTAAATGTTGAAATGTTTTTGGATAGTTAACTTTTGGATAGATAAAGTTTTCAGATAATTAAATTTTTTAGATAGTTAACATTTCGATTTAGTCAAAGAGTTATGTTAAAAACTCATATAGTTAAGCTATCTACATGTGTGTTTTTAATGTTTTAAGTTATCACGTGTTTTCCATGTGCATTCGGTAATGAAAATCGAAGAGTTAGATAACTGTTCAAGTTTTTATATGTATGGATAGATAATTGTTTGAGTTTTATAAAATGACAAACAAACAGATAAGTTTTCTATGTTCAGTCACGTGTTTTGTATGTGCAAAAATTCAAAGAGTTATAGATAAGTGTTCGAGTTTTTATAGGACTTAAAGGATAAATGTTCGACTAAAATGAAGACTTAGAAGATATTCTACAAGTCTCCAGGAATATAAAGTTTCGGTGAATCTATGAGTGGAAATCATGGAAATTCAAAATGATAGTGGAGAAAGTGGAAATTCAAAAAGATAGTGAAAATCGTGGATGATTTGAATTTGAAATTATTACGTTGATTATGGATTATGGATTAAGTGGATGAACATGCTGAACATGAAGTCAGAGTTTGACTACTAATAGAGAGTACGAGCTACATTACAATGAGGATCCCAATCTCAAAAACCAAGTCTAAATATTTAATCTAAATCCCAAACTGAAAAATCAAGTCTGAATATTCATATCTAGAAAAATTCTCCAACATCAGAAGAAGTTTGAAATTCCAAGCAATTTCAGAAAAGGAGATGCAAACACAAGAAGTCTAGAAATTCGACAACTGGTGAAGAAGAAATACAGAAGTTGAGCAAAAAGAAGGAAAGAAGCTACATGCATAAAGATCAAGTTTTATACAATTCGAAATTAAATTTGAACAAGGACTTCATTTTCTATTTGAATTGTATATCAAACATTACTGTATCAAAACCATCAAGAAGGGAATTGAGCTGAAAAGATATTGTAAATTCTTTCTTTAAAGTTTATAAAGAATAGAATTTCATTTACGAGTATTTTGTGCTCTTGTTTTATCTGCTGTTAATTTTAATTACTAAAGACACAATTCACCCTCCCTCTTGTGACACAATGATCCTACAAAGTAGTTAGGAAGGAAATAGTTAAAATGGTTAGATAATGACATAATTTATCCAATTTCTGATAGCTCATGGTTTAGTCCAATCGATGTAGTTCAAAAGAAATCAAGATTAATAGTTATTAGGAATAAAAGTTAGAACTTGATACCTACTAGAATTCAATTAGGCTGGAGAGTGTGTATAGACTATAAAAAGTTGAATGCTATGACTAGGAAAGATCATTTTCCCTTACCTTTTATAGACCAAATGTTGGAAAAATTAATAAGGCAAGAATATTTTTGTTTTCTAGACAAGTATTTAGGATATAATCAAGTTCCAGTAGCATTAGAGGATCAAGAGAAGACAACTTTCACACGTCCTAATGGAACTTATGCTTTTAAGAGAATGTCATTCGGATTATACAATGCACTAGCTACCTTTCAAAGGTGTATGCAAGGCATATTCACTAGAATGGCTGAAGATTTTTTAGAAATATTTATGGATGATTTTACTATATATGGAACTTCATATGAAGTGTGTTTAAATAATTTAAACCAAGTATTAAAATGTTGTGTGGAAAAAAATTTGGTTTTAAATTGGGAAAAATGTCACTTCATGGTTAAACAAGGAATAGTCTTGGGACATGTTGTTTCAAAGAAAGGATTGGAAGTAGATAAAGCTAAAATAGAAGTAATTTCTAATCTACCAGAACCTAAATCAGTAAAAAATATTAGATCATTTCTAGGATATGCTAGATTTTATAGAAGATTTATTAAAGATTTTAGCAAAATAGCTAGACCTTTAACTAATCTATTAAAAGATGTCCTATTTAACTTTGATAAAAATTGCAAAGAAGCATTTTTCAAGCTTAAAACTAGCTTAATTTCGACTCCTATAATACAAGCACCTGATTGAAGTCATCCATTTGAATTAATGTGTGATGCATCTGATTTTTCTGTAGGAGTAGTGTTGGGACAAAAGATAGAAAAATCTCCTAGAGTGAGATTCATTATGCAAGAAAAACTTTAAATGATGTTCAAATTAATTACACAACTATTGAAAAAGAACTATTAGCTATTGTGTTTGCCTTAGAAAAGTTTAGATCATATCTTATTGGAGCTAATGTGGTAGTATACACGGATCATTCAACTTTAAAACACCTAATAGCAAAGAAAGAGACTAAACCTAGATTGATCTGATGGATATTATTATTACAAGAATTTGATCTAGAAATTAAAGATAAAAAAGGTTGTGAGAATGTAGTAGCAGATCATTTATCAAGATTACAAATAGAAAAATCAAACATTGAAATTAAGGATAATTTTCTTGATGAACAATTAATGACCATCAACACAATGCCTTGGTACACAGACATAGTTAATTACTTAGTTACTGGTTTAACACCTAAACATTAGAATAGACAGGATAAAAAATTATTCTTTTTAAGAGTAAAATATTACTACTGGGAAGACCTATACTTATTTAAGAAATGTCCTAATCTGGTTTTAAGGAGGTGTATCCCAGAAACTGAATATCAGAGCATATTGTCTTTTTGCCATGACCAAGCATGTGGAGGGCATTTTGGTTTAAAGAAAACTGCTGCCAAAATTCTGCAATGTGAATTTTATTAGCCAACATTATTCAAAGATGCTCATAAATATTGCTTAAGTTGTTTAAGGTGTCAACAAATAGGAAGAATATCAAAGAGGAATATGATGCCTCTAAACCCTATTGTTGATGTTGAAATCTTTGATGTGTGGAGAATAGATTTTATGAGTCTATTTCCTACATCTAATCAATTTAATTATATATTGTTGGGGGTAGATTATGTATCTAAATGGATAGAAGCTATTCTTACAAAAACTAATGACAACAAAGTGATAATACATTTTATAAGAACTAATATAATTGCTAGATTTGGAATACCTAAAGCTATTATTAGTGATAGAGGAACTCATTTTTGTAATAGAAGTTTTGAAGCGCTAATAAAGAAATATAGAGTAAATCACAAAATTGCAACATCATATCATCCACAAACAAGTGGACAAGTAGAAAGTGCAAACAAATAAATTAAGTTAATCTTAGAAAAAGTAGTAAATCCTACTAGAACAGATTAGGCTAATAGATTAATAGATGCACTTTAAGCTTATAGAACTGCTTATAAGACAAGCTTAGGTATGTCACCTTTTAAAATAGTATATGGAAAAAGTTGTCATTTACTAGCTGAAATTGAACATAAAGCTTATTGGGCATTAAAAACTCTGAACACTAATTTGAATCAAGTCATTGAAACAGAAAAATGCAATTGATTAAATTAGAAGTATTTAGGAATGAAGCTTATTCGAAGACTATAAAAGAAAAAGAGAAAATGAAATTCTAGCATGATAAGAAAATTATTCCAAAAATTTTGAAATAGGACAAGAAGTATATCTTTACATGACTAGACTTCATAACTGTTAGGAATTTTGTTTTGATGATGAATGCTTTATTAAATTCTTTAAATAAGTCTAAAAAATATTCTCTAAGTATAATTATCACGTAATTAAATGTTAACAGGTTATCGGAAAGTTTCATTTAAAATTTTGGATAGTTAACTTTCAGATAGTTAGATTTTCGAATAGTTAAAGTTTTCGGATAGTTAGAATTTCGAATAGTTAAACTTTCAGTTAGTTAACGTTTCGACTTAGTCGAAGAGTTATGTAGGATCGTATGGCTACACAAGAGGGGGGTGAATTGTGTTTTTCAACATTTTCGATTATAATTGAAACCTCAAAACTCAAAAACAAGTCGAGACATTGTTTTCATAAAATCATTTTTATTCAAGGTTTCAATTACAATGTACAATTCAATTCTCCTTAGAAATTGTAGATGCAATTATATCTCGATACCATGTATCATCTAAACAATTTCATAACTACAAATAGAGAAAACTAATTTGCAGAATTTAAAACATTTCTCCCTATTTGAGATCTTTCTTCTTCTTCTTCTTCTCTTTCTTCTTTAGCAATTCTTTAGTGACGAATATCTTGTCTTTTTATGCTTCACTGAATTTGCTTTCTTCTAATACTTTAAATCTTCAGTAACGTAAATTTGACCTTTTCTGCTTCACTGAATTTGCTTCCACCTAATACTTCAAATCTTTAGTGACATATATCTTACCTTTTTATGCTTCACTAAATTTTCTTCCACCTGAGAGATTTTCCCCTAAGAGGTGTTTTTGATCCCTGAAAAGATTTTTCGTTTAATGTGTAGGGATAACTTGATCAACAAGAATTCAATGCCTTTTATACTGTATCTTCATTTCGTGCATATCCTCCACGTTTAATCACTACCAGTTTTCCACTTCTTCACATCTTTTCTTTTTCCTTCATTGAAATACACACATTCTGACCCACGTTTACATTTCGAATTTTCTTTAATCATCAGTCTTGGATCTCTGAAAAAATTCCTGCAAAATAGACTATCTCGTCCAAAATTTTTCATCAATGTAATAAGAAGTTGTTACTTTAATGTTAACTAAACGAGTAACATAAGTATATATATAACTTAATGTTTCTAACTTAACGAGTTCCTCATGTGCCAATTCACGTGACTAGTACTGTAACTAACTCAACGAACTAAGTCTGTGGTGTTACACTAACTCAACGAACCATCTCCGTTGTGTTACGATAACTCAACAAACCAGTGATAAACAAATGTTTTTATAATAAGAATTTTACCACGTGCAAAAATAACAACTTAAGTTTATAACGCTAACCTAACACGTTGCCTTAGTGCTCAATATGGCAACTCAACGCATTTAGTTATGTTAACTTAATGAGTTAAACATGTGCACCTCACGTGATACAATAGAACATTCGTAACTTATAATTTCACCATGTGTATAACACTATCTTAACGAGTTATTTAAACGTGCACTATACATGATACAAAAAATATAACTTTAAAATATATCATGCTTTTCAATAAAAACACACGTTAACTTAACTTTTAGTTAAATGAGAAATTAATGCAACGAAACGACTAGTTATTAACTTAGTATAATTTCAGATCCAATACAGACAACTATTTATATCAGTAAACTTTTTCTGTATTAATTGATGATTTTAATTTCTTTTCACAAGCAATAGTAATTGAGCAAATATGATTAATTTCATTCAGCACACATCATCAAAACAAAATACTCAACAAGTTATGTTAAAAACTTGTATAGTTAAGTTATTTGCACGTGTGTTTTTAATGTTTTAAGTTGTCACGTGTTTTCTATGTGCGTTCGGTAATGAAAATGAAAGAGTTAGATAATTGTTTGAGTTTTTATACGCATGGATTGATAACTATTCGAGTTGTTAGGTATTTAATTTTGATGATATATGCTTTATTAACGTTTTTAAATAAGTCTACATAATATTCTCTAAGTATATTTCTCTAAGTATACTAGTTAATAGATTATCAGAAAGTTTCATTTTTATGTTGGATAAATTAAAGATTTACGAAGAGTTAGATTTGCAATAGTTAAACTTTCGGATAGTTAATGTTTCAGATAGTTAACGTCTCATTTTTGTCGAATACTTTATGTTAAAAACTCGTATAGTTACGTTATCTACACGTGTGTTTTTAATGTTTTAAGTTGTCATGTGTTTTCCTTATGCGTTCGGTAATGAAAAATCGAATAGTTAGATAACTGTTCGAGTTTTTATACGTATGGATAGATAATTGTTTGAGTTTTTATACGCATGGATAGATAACTGTTCGAGTTTTATAAAAGGACTAACGAATAGATAAGTTTCCTTATTTAGTCACATGTTTTGCAAGTGCAAAAACTTGAAAAGTTATAGATAAGTGTTCGAGTTTTTACAGGACTTAAAGGATAAGTGTTCGACTAAATCAAAGACTTAGAAGATATTCTACAAGACTCCAGGAAGATAAAAGTCTCGATATATCTACGAGTGGAGATCGTGGAAATTCAAAATGATTGTGGAGAAAGTGGAAACTCAAAAAGATAGTAATTTCGATTAAAGAAAAAATTAGTACGTGGATTATGGATTATGGATTGTGGATTAAGTGGATGAACATGATGAATGTGAAAGACAACAGAGTTCGACTACAAATAGAGAATACGAGCTACATTACAACAGGGAATCCCAATCTCAAAAACCAAGTCTGAATATTCAATCTAGATCCCTAACTAAAAAGTTAAGATTGAATATTCATATTCTGAAAAATTCTCCAACATTAGAAGAAGTTCGAAATTCCAAGCAATTTCAAAAAAGGAGCTGCAAACGTAAGAAGTCTGGAAATTCGACAACTAGAGAAGAAGAGATACAGAAGTTGAGCAAAGAGAAAGAAAGAAGTTGTGTGCATAAAGATCAGGTTTTAAACAATTCAAAATTCGTTTTGAATAAGAGCTTTGTTTTCCTATTTGAATTGTATATCGAACATTACTGTATCAAAACCGTCAAGAAGGGAATTGAGCTGAAAAGATATTGTAAATTCTATCTTGAAATAAAAGAATAGAATTTCATTTACGAGTGTTTTGTGCTCTTGTTTTATCCGCTAGTATTTAATTACTAAAGACACAATTCACCCCCCCTCTTGTGATATAGATGATCCTACAACTAGTATCAGAGCTGTTTTTCACTTATTTTTGTTAGATTTACTACGCTCTACTACAGCTAGTATCAGAGCATTATTATCATAATTAAGAACTTTTATTTCTCTATTTAGGAATCGGTTTTTCCTATCATTTTCTTAGGATTATCTATTTAAAATGGATAATATTGAAATCTTAGTTATGACTGAAGGATAGACCACTAATCGTCCTCCTATGTTCGAAGGTAGCAATTATGGCTATTGGAAATATAGGATGAAAGTATTCTTTCAGTCAATCGATTTCAAATTATGGCATATAATTAGCAATCCTATAGTGTTAGTTACGACTCCATATGATACTTGAACTTTTGATGAAAAGGAGTGAATGACACTGAATGCTAAAGGTTTAAACATCTTGTTTTGTGCTTTATCTCATGATCAATTTAATAAAATTTCTGCATATCAAACTACATATGAGATATGGCATGCATTAGAAGTTGCCAACGAAGGTACTAACCAGGTCAAGGAATCTAAGATTAATATGTTAGTACATAAATATGAGCTTTTTAAAATGCACGAAAATGAATGTATCTCTGACATGTTTTCCCGTTTTCTTGAGATTGTATTGGAGCAACAAATGATAAATTAGTTGAGTCTTTTTCGAAAGACATGACTAATCAATTTGAAATGAGTATGATGGGTGAACTATCATTTTTCCTAGGCTTACAAATTAAGCAGTTAGAGCAGGATACTTTTATTTCACTAGAAAAATATACTCAAGATTTATTAAAGAGGTTTGGGTTCGACAACTCTAAAACAAAGAATACACCAATGAGTACTATCACTAAGTTGGATTAAGATGACTCTAGAAAAACTGTAGATATAAAACAATATAGAAGTATGATTGGTTCATTACTTTATTTAACAGCTAACCAACCAAATATTATGTTTAGTATGTGTACTTGTGCTAAATATCAATCTAATCCTAAAGAATCACATCTACTTGCTGTTAAACAAATTTTTCAGTATATATTAGGAACCATCAATTTCAGATTGTTTTACTTTAAACATAGTTCTTTAAATTTAATAGGTTATAGTGATGCTAATTTTGCAAGATGTAAGTCTGAAAGAAAAAGCACTAATGGCACTTGTCAATTATTAAGAAATTCTTTCGTGTCATGGTTTAGCAAAAAGTAAAATTGTGTAGCATTATCTACAACTGAAGTTGAATATATAGCTACTGCACTTTGCTGTGCTCAAATCCTATGGATCAGACAAACTTTAAAAGATTTTAATTTTGCCTATGAACCAACTAAGATTTTCTATGATAGTAGTTCTACACTAAGTTTGTCTAAAAATTCTGTCTTACATTCACGAGCTAAACATATAGAAGTTCGACATCATTTTCTAAGGGATAATGTTATAAAAGGAAAATAGTATTAAATTTTGTTCCTACCACAGAACAATTAGTAGATCTATTTACAAAACCCTTAAATGAGAATACCTTTTCAAAATTACGATTAGAACTTGGTATCTATAGGTTATATGATGTTTAATTTGTCCTGTTCATTGCATAACATTTTGGTTTGTTATAAAGTAACTTTAGAATTTAATTTCTTTATTAAAAAAAAAAACAAACTCAAAATATCTATTTTAGAATTACTATTTACTAGTAGTTAAGAATTTATGAAATTCTGATTTTTATTGAAGTCAATTTATTTAAGAAAAATTCAGAAAAGATTACTTAAGGAAAGTTAATTTGATTCAATGTGAGTGCCAACTGTATTTTTGTTACTTATGTATATGCTATTATAGAGATTTTAACTAGAAAATATGTACCATTTATTAAAGGAAAGTTATTAACATACTGTTAGAAAAATTAAGTCTTGTGGTTGCCTCTTATTCAATTTATTATCTTGTTTTATTTCTTTTTTTGTTTGTAATTACTTGAGTAATTAAGTCCGTTGGGGGATCTTAAACCCTAGTCACTTGAACCAACTGGTTTGGGATGTGCTAACTAAAAACTCATTTTACAAGTAATTCAAATTCTATTTAAAAAAAAAAAACCTATTCTCACTTACCATTGAGTAACTAGTTATCTTTCCCCTAAGCAAAGGATCGTGATCACGTAAAAAGATGATATTGTGGGAGGTAATACATAAAGTATATATATATATTTTTTTAAAAAAGAAAAAGGGCAATTTACTCAAGCTTAATTTATTTTGCAAATGTTATAACAATCCTGCCATAATCTATGCATATAATCTTTGTCATTTCTCTTTATTATTATCTACTCTTTACACATAATGTACTGTATTTATTTTCTTAAGTTTGTGTACTCATTATTGAATTCTTTTAAGTTCCTGAAGGTATATCTCTATGAATTTTCTTTTGTAAACTGAATAAGATAAAAGCTAGAAAGTCTAAATTGTTAAATCTACTACTTATTTGTGTATTTAAATTAAAAAAAAAAATAGAAAGACTCAAATCTATTTGGGGCTTGGCAACCTAGTTTAAGTACGCCATAGATTCTTTAGACTACATTTATGTAGGGGGAGCAATTTCTCATATAATAATTCAACCATCAATTGAGGAATCACGAGATTTAAATGTTTATACCATGAATAAACTTATAGAAAACTTAACAGCTTATGAAGTTCAATTAAATGAATCACTAAGTCACAACAAACCAAAAATGAAGAAAGAAGTAGCCTTCGAAATTAACTCAGATTCTGATATATCTACTGATTCTGACAAGGATTTGATTTTGCTGACTAGGAAATTCAAGAAAGCATGGAAAGCTAGGAAACAACAAAGGAATAAAGATGACAAACCCTCAACATCAAAATCACTGAACAACAAGAATTCTTCATCCAGAAAGTATGTATGTTACAACTGTAAGAAACCTGGACATCTTTCTCCAGATTGTCCTACAAGGAAAAATGAAAAGCATAGTAGGACAAATCAGAAGAAGACGACTCAGAAAACTCAGAAAAAGTTTTACAAGAAAAAGGCTTTGAAGGTCACTTGGGATGACATGTCTGAAGAGTCTAAATTTGAGGAATCATCATCAAAATCTTCAAATTCAGAAGGAGAACCAGAGTTAGAAGACGTTGCTCATGTGTGCTTCATGCTAGATGAGTCTGAGGTAATATCTGATCCTGAAAATTATTTAGATTTTAACTTTGATGAATTATTATGTGCTTATCATGCATTATTACAAAAACTTAAATTTTGTAAATTGGAAAATAAGAATATGAGAAACTCTTTATCCATTGTGGAAGAAGAAAATTGTTTCCTATATACTACTTTAGAAAAGTTTAAATGTGATAATGAAAATCATGCTAAACATTTGCATAAATTTAGATTTAATGAATGTGTCTTACATGAACAAATACATAATACAAATGCTAAAAAATTAAAGATAGAATCTGAAAATGAAATCTTGAGAAAAAATATAAATGAACTTGAATTAAAGATTGATAAATTAAAACTAAGAGAGCTAAATTTAAATTCTACCATTGAGAAATGGAATTTAAGTCAAATTAAGTTAGACAAACTAACTAGTACCCCTACGGTGTCATATAAATTTAGCTTAGGATTTGATTATCCTAAATCTCAAGCCAATAAAGGATTTATTAGTTGCAATTCAAGTAAATCTAAGACTAAAATTCCTTTTCTCATGAAACAAGGTAATAAATATGTAGAAGTAGGTACTTCAAGGGATGAATCATGTAGTAATAAGATAAATCAATGTGATTTGTCATATTGTACTTCTAACATGACTATTAATGTTTCTAAACATCTTGATTCTTATTTTGGAAATTCAATTTCTAATGTTTCTAAAATTTCAGACAATTGTAGTAAACTGAAAATTCAGAAACCCAAGCATGAAATTCAAAACACTGGTATTAGACCAATCACTCATTCTACATGTGGTAAAACTGAAAATTCTTGTGCAGAAAAAGATTTTGTATGCATTGAAAATTCAAATACATGTACAAAATCTTGGTATGAGCTTACTAAAATGTATGAGCATGACCAAAATAAATTAACATCTGATAAAAATCGGTTTGGTCTTGGTTATACTGCATCTGAAAACAAAAAGAATGATTATAAGAGCAATAATGCTATAAGTAAGTATGATGCAAATGATAAATCAATAGTACTTACAACTAATAAGAATGTAAATGAAAATGTTAAATTGCTTTTAAACAAAAAGAAGAAATATGCATTTAATGAACTTGGTCCTCAACAACATTGGGTACTAAGAAAAAGTTTTTCTTAATTTTTTTTGCAAGAGGAAACAACATCAAAATGGATATTGGACAATGGAGCGTCAAGTCAAATGATTGGATAGAAAAGTCTACTACAAAATTTTACAAATACCATGAAAGGAAGTGTAACATTTGGAAACAAAAGCAAGGATAAAATCATAGGTATGGGTAATGTTCAAATAACTTCGACTTGTGTTATTTTGAATGTACTATATGTAGAAAACCTAGGATTTAATTTACTAAGTGTTATAAAACTAACTGAGAATGGATATTATGTGGTGTTTGAAGATAATGTATGCAAAATTATTGATAAAAATATGTAGATGAAATGCTTAAGAATTTTAATTTTAATGATACAAGGATTTGAGGAACTCCTATGAGTACTTCTTTAAAGTTAGATATTGATGACATAGGAAAATCAATAGATCAAAGAAAATACAGAAGTATGATTGGTTCTTTACTTTATTTGACTGCTAGTAGACCTGATATTATGTTTGTTGTGTGTGTTTGTGCTAGATTTCAATCTAATCCTAAAGAATTACACTCAATTGCAATTAAAAGAATATTTAAATATATACAAGGAACTAAAAATTTTAGACTATATTATTCTAAGGATAGTTCAAATGATCTTATAGGATATACTGATGTTGATTATGCAGGATCTAAATCTAATAGAAAAAGTACTAGTGGCACATGTCAATTATTAGGAAATAATTTGGTGTCATGGTTTAGTAAAAAGCAAAACTATGTAGCACTTTCTACTACAGAAGTTGAATATGTTGCTAATGCACTGTGTTGCACTCAGATTCTGTGGATAAGGCAAACTTTAGAAGATTTTGGATTATCTTATGATGCAACTGAGATTTATTGTGACAGTAATTCTGCAATAAATCTTTCTAAAAATCCTATATTACATTCTAGAGCAAAGCATATAGAGGTTAGACATCATTTTCTAAGAGATAACGTAATTAAAGGAAAAATTAAATTAGAATTTGTGTCTAGTAAGAATCAATTAGCTGATATATTTACAAAACCTCTAGACAAAAATACATTCTGCAACATTAGATTAAATTTGGGTATTTGTAGACTATGTGATGTGTAAAATGCTTAAACTCCACAAAAAGATAAATATTATTGATGATGTTGTTCATCTCATAGATATTATATACTTATCATAAATATCTAAGTAATATCTAAACTGCTGCTTAAGATACTATGTATTTATTGTAAAATCATAGTAGTATCTTATTGATTTTAAGTAGTTTATCAATTTTAATGGATTTTACGATTTTAAGTAGAAGTGTAAATGAGAAACATTAAATACTTCTAAAATTCTAAAATTTTGATTAAGTGTTTTCTTTGAGTCAAGGAAAGTGCATATGATCATGCATAAATTTGACTTAATTGGTTAAACTTGTAGAATAATTTATATGTAACTTATCTTAAACTGTTAATCAAAAGTATGAGCTTATTGAAACTAATTCATATGTTCATTAAAATCATAGAAGTAAAAATTGTATGAGATTTGTGTTTTACTACATCTGTATTAATGGAATACATATATATTGTGCTTAAAATGAAAAGTACTTACAAAGTGAAAATCTTTGAGAGTTTATTGATCAGTTTGATCATGAGCCTTTTGTACTTGAGTTGATAGGTATGTAAGGATTGTTATCCTAAAAAGGGATTCTTTAAATCTGGTAACCTAAGGTCCTGATCAGATCTAGGATTGTTGATTGAAATCTCATTACACGGGTACATAAGAAAGCTCTTGTATGATTCAAGCTTTTCAAACTAACTTTTAAAGAAAATTATCAATATTTACTATTTTGAAAAGAAAAAGTTGTTTCATTAATTACAGATATCTTTGAATCAAATATAGTTTCTACCAATATGACTACTGATTTATTGAATCAACATTAGTACTTTTGAAAATGTTTATTTGAGATACATTCTTTTATTCTCCTTGAGTTAATCATATTAAGTTCAAAGTTGTGTTTTGATTCATATACAGTAGGAATTGATTTTGGAAATCATTCTTGATGAATTCAGGATAATGGAAGTTTCTAAAAAGAAAATTTAAAGTATAGTTATACTTAACATCTATTTTTATACAAGTATATTTTGTATGTTATTGAATATATAAGAAGTATATTTGTAGGGGGAGGATTAACAATGTCCAAAATAGATTAATATAATTTAGAATACAAATCTTAGTTAATCTGACTTAATGTCCTCTTAAAATCTTGATGAAATAATTTAAAAAGACAAACAAACTATTTTAGATTCAAAGGACAGGAATGTTAGAATAGTTTACAATGTTCTCAAGAAAATGTTAAGGTATAGCTATTGTGGTGTGTTCGAAATGTTTCAGTTGGAAGCATCCAAGAATTGTTTGAAGTGTACTAACTGAACATTATGTTATATAAGGTAACGTGTAAAACTACCTCTAGATAGCGTTTTACTCGTTAGGTTAGTTAACTCAACGAGTTATACTTGAATATTTCGAGTACCTTGATTGAATAAACTTTATTCAATATTCATTTAATATCTAAACCCGACTTATATTCACGTTGAGTTATTCACCTAAAACCCTATTTAAACACTTCTTACATGGGCACTTAGGTTATTCCTAAACTTTGTCAAGAAAATATTTCCCGCTTGTTGCTGTTACAACCTACGACGATGGTTTCCAAGTTCTACAAGGTTGTGGTAAAGGAAAAGGCAAAAGTAGAGGAAATAAAGGAAAAGCTATAGAGCATGATGAAGTTCCACATGCTTGGTTTAAGAAAATTTTGCAAGTTGACAAAAGGTTAGTAGAAATTTATAGTGATTATTTCTTTTCTGAAGAGATACTAGATGAAGTTAGACAAGAACTTCAAAATACTGATGCAAGTATTACATACATGGGGATTTGAAGTAAATATGATAGAGAATACCGTATGAAATATACTGAAATTACATTTTTAGAACAGTATGCAAAATATTTGGAAAAAGGTGTAGGTACTTCAACTAGAATTCCTCAAATACCTATAAACGATACAAGACTACATGCATTTGAGGAAGAGCATAAATCAGCTATCCCTACCCCTTTATATTCAAAACAACTAGAATGACATATTGCTATAGATAAAAGAAAAGTTGATAGTCTTCGAAAGGCTATAGCAATAGAAAGTGCTTTTGAAGAATTAAAGTAGAAAACTTTTATGGAACAATTTCAAAAGAAAACAGTAATACTCAAAGAGGAGAAACAAAAATTTTATAGAAGAAGGAAAATCAGAAAAATTATGTCTAAGAAAACAAAGTCTATTGAAGAAGGAAAATCAGATGAAAATTTATTTCCAAAGGACAATGTATGTCTAGACATTGTACCTTATTGTGCATCTAATAAACTCATCAGTTCCGAGCATATTGAAACTGATGATGATATTGAGACTTTATTTTCCCTTACTAAAAAATTTGATAAGAAATACAAGTCAAATATGAGCTCAAGTTTTTCTATTAGTTCAAGTCCTGATGATGCAAAAATTGAAAAATCAAAGCATCAGGCACCTAACATTGAACAAGTTATTGCAGATATAATTAATAATGTTGAGGCAGTAACTAGTTCATAGGCTGAATTGTCTGGAGTAGCAGATATTGAAAACATTAAGACTTGAAAAGAGCAAAACATCAACCAGCCTTCTTCAGAATCTATAGAAGTAGACTATAAGAATTCACAACATGTATCAATGGAGCTAATGAACAATTATAGACAGATATACCGATTGTAGAATTTGTGGAAAAATTGAACTCTGATCATTCTATAGAGACTAAATAGATGAATGTTCCTTACAATGTTGAAGTTGAAGAATCAAGCTTACATACGCAGCTTCAAGAAAATATTTTCACAGAGGAACTACATGACATTCATTTTAAAGAAGAAGTTCTTAAAGATGAATTAAACTCTGAATCACGGCTTCAAGTATCACCTTCTTTGTGTACAGTATTACAAATTCAAGGTAATTCAATTCATTTTAGATCTGAAGAAGCATTGCAGAAATACAATAATCTGATTACATGTTAGATTCTACATGCTCGTCCAATAAAATTCAGAAATTTGATAGAAATAAGAGATCTATTTGAGTTTCAAGGCCTCATTCAATTCTTGCCAGTTGGAACAAAATGGAAGTAATACAAAGAGCTTATTGCAGCTTTCTATAGCAATCTAGTCAAGAATGAAAATTTTCTGACAAATCAAATAAATAAACAGGAGTTCATATTGTCTCCTGAGTTAATTTTGAAGTTTTGGGATTAAAGAATGAAGGTGTTGTTGTTACAAACAGATTTGACATGATTAGACAACTAGAATGGAACATCCAGTCTTTATCAAAAATTCCAGATGTATATTCTGAAATGAGATTAATGGAAAATCTGAATGCAGAGGCAAGGTTTATTGCAAATATATTGCATGCCAATTTATTTTAAAGAGTCAGACACAATATGGAAGTCAGTAGAAGTTGTTTATATGCAACTTATGGCCTACTAAATAGAATTCAAATCAATTGGTTTGATGTTTTTACTTCTCAACTACAGCATATAAGTTCAAAATTATTTTATGGTGATGTTGTATGTAGAATCCTTGCAAGCCAATTGAATTTATCCGACTGGCCCTTTGAAACTAAAGGCATAAGAGCATTTAGTATAAAAGATTTGCAAAAATACCAGGCCATGCATAAAACTCAACGACAACAACAACAACAACCTAATTATATAGAACAGATTCAACCACAACAACAAAGTTATTCAGTTTAAGCAAAACAGCAAACCCAGATACCTCCTGACCTAGATGATGTACTTAATGACATCAGGAATGATAATAGGCATCTAGGAGAAAATATGTAATGCTATAAGTGATATACTTCAAAGAGGTCGATAACTTCTTGTTTGCTTGTATCTGAATACAAAATGAAATGTTTGTATTCATTGTTTGATTCATTGAACAATACATTTTTCTGTAAATGTATTCAATTCTTATTATTGTTTACAAAAAGCGTTGTTGTAAATATATCTCTTACTATATATTTTGTGTAATTATCTTTTTGATTAATGACAAAAAGGGGGAGAAATGTTATAAAAAGATGATTATGATTTTAATTGCATATAGTATAAAGGGAGATGATATTTAATTGGTTATTGTAATCTGACAGATCATAATATAATCTGAAAGGTAGAGAAATGATACTTATGTAATTATTGACATCTAAAAGTTTTATTTCTAAGAGGAGAAATTTACACAAACAATAGAAATAAGCTTAAGTGAACTTAAGTCAACAAATGTGTTTTTTGAATTAAAAGTTAACCCAACGAAGGTGCTTTGTTGAGTTAAATATATATCATAATTGATTTAATATGGTTTTGTCATCATCAAAAAGGGGGAGATTGTTGAGTATTTTGTTTTGATGATGTGTGCTGAATGAAAGTAATCATATTTGCTCAATTACTATTGCTTATGAAAAGAAATTAAAATCATTAATTAATACAAAAAAAGCTTACTGATATAAATACTTGTCTGTATTGGATTTGAAATTATACTAAGTTAATAACTAGTCGTTTCGTTGCATTAATTTCTCATTTAAATAAATGTTAAGTTAACATGTGTTTTTATTGAAAAGCATGATATGTTTTAAAGTTATATCTTCTGTATCATGAACAGTGCACGTTTGGAGAACTCGTTAAGTTAGAGTTTTATTTGTATAGAGATCACCTGAGAACTCATTAAGTTAAAGGCTTAAAGGTTAAAATAGGTCATGTGAGAACTCGTTGAGTTAGTGAGTAAAAGAAGAGACGAACTTGTTAAGTTAGTGTTGTACATGTGGTGAAATTATAAGTTACGAATGTTATATTGTATCATGTGAGGTGCACATGTTTAACTCGTTAAGTTAACATAACTAAACATGTTGAGTTGCTATATTGAATATTAAGGCAACGCGTTAGGTTAGCATTATAAACTTAAGTTGTTATTTTTGCACGTGGTAAAATTCTTATTATAAAAACATTTGTATATTACTGGTTCGTTGAGTTACCGTAACACAACGGAGATAGTTCATTGAGTTATCCATAACACCACGGAGTTAGTTCATTGAGTTAGCTACAGTACTTGTCACATGAGTTGGCATATGAGAAACTCGTTAAGTTAAAACGTTAAGTTATATATATACTTGTGTTACTCGTTTAGTTAACATTAAAGTAACGACTTCTTATTATACTTGATGAAAAAGTTTGGACGATAAAGTTTATTTTGCAGGAAATTTTTCAGAAATTCAGGATTGATGATTAAAGAAAATTCAAAATGTAAGCATGGGTTAGAACATGTGTACTTCGATGAAGAAAAAAGAAAAGACGTGAAGAAGTGGAAAACTGGTAGTGATTAAACGTGGAGGATATGTATGAAATGAAGATACAATATAAAAGGCATAGAATTCTCGTTGATCAATGCATCCTTGCACACCAAAAGAAAAATCTTTTCAGGGATCAAAAACACCTCTTTAGGGAAAAGCTCTCAGGTGGAAGAAAATTCAGTGAAGTAGAAAAAATGTAAGATATATGTCATTGAAGATTTGAAGTATCAAGTGGAAGAAAATTCAGTAAAACAGAAAAGGTCAGATTTACGTCACTGAAGATTTAAAGTGTTAGAAGAAAGCAAGTTCGGTGAAGCATAAAAAGACAAGATATTCATTACTGAAGAATTGCTGAAGAAAAAAGAGAAGAAGAAGAAAGATCTCAAACAGGGAGAAATTTTTTAAATTTCGTAAATTAGTTTTCTCTATTTGTAGTTATGAAATTGTTTAGATGATACATGGTATCGAGATATATGATTGCATCTACAATTTCTAAGGAGAATTGAATTGTATATTGTAATTGAAACCTTGAATAAAAATGATTTTATGAAAACAGTGTCTCGACTTGTTTTTAATTATTGAAGTTTCAATTATAAACGAAAATGTTGAAAAACACAATTCACCCTCCTTTTGTGTAACCATACGATCCTACAAAAAAGAATTGTAAGCATTTACAGAAAAATGTATTATTCAATGAATCAATCAATGAATACAAACATTACATTTTATATTTAGATACAAGCAAACAAATAGTTATCTATTTCTCCTAAGTATATCACTTATAGCATTACAGATTTTATCTCCTAGATGCCTAATATCATTTCTAATGTCGTTAAGCACATTATCTAGGTTAGGAGGTATCTAGGGTTGTTGTTTTGCTTGAACTAAATAACTTGGCTGTTGTGGTGGAATCTATTCTGTACATTCTGTTGGTTGTTATTGTTGTTGTTGAGGTTGATGCATGGCTTGGAATCATTGCAAATCTTTTACACTAAAAGCTCTCATGCCTTTAGTTTCAAAGGGCCAGTTAAATAAATTCAGTTAACTTGCAAGGAGTCTACATACAGCATCACCAAAAAATAACTTTGAACTCATATGCTTTAGTTGAGAAGTAAAAACATCAAACCAATTGATTTGAATTCTATTCAGCAGACCATAAGTTGCACATAAACAGCTTCTACTAACTTCCATATTGTGTTCGACTCTCTGAAATAAATTGGCATGCAATATATTTGCGATAAACCTTGCCTTTACATTCAGAATTTCCATTAATCTCATTTTAGTATATACATCTGGAATTTTTGATAAAGACTGAATGTTCCATTCCAGTTGTTTAATCATGTCAAATCTATTTGTAACAACACCTTCATTCTTTAATCCCAGAACTTCAAAAATTAATTCAGGAGACACTATTAACTCCTGTTTATTTATTTGAGTTTTCAGTATATTTTCATTCTTGACCAGATTGTTATAAAAAGCTACAATAAGCTCTTTGTATTGCTTCCATTTCATTCCAACTAGCAAGAATTGAATGAGGCCTTGATACTCAAATAGATCTCTCATATCAATCAAATTTCTAAATTTTATTGGTCGAACATGTAGAATCTGGCATGCAATCAGATTATTGTATTTCTACAATGCTTCCTCAGATCTAAAATAAATTGAATTACCTTGAATTTGTAATATTATACACAAAGAAGGCAATACCTGAAGCGTTGATTCAGAGTTTAATTCATCTTTAGGAACCTCTTCTTCAAAATGAATGTCATGTTGTTCCTTTAAGAAATTATTTTCTTGAAGCTACGTATGTAAGCTTGATTCTCCAGCTTCAATAGTGTAAGGAACATCTTCATTATGCTCAACATTCATTTGTTCAGTCTCTATAGAATGATTAGAGTTCAATTTTTCCACAAATTCTACAACTGGTGTATCTGTCTGTAATTGTTCATTTTGTTCAACAGATATTTCCATTGATACATGTTGTGAATTCTTAGACTCTGCTTCTATAGATTCTGAAGAAGGATGGTTGACATTTAGCTCTTCTGGAGTCTTAACTTTTTCAATATCCGCTACTCTAGACAATTCAGCCTGTGAACTAGTTACTGCCTCAACATTGTCAATTATATTTGTAATAACTTGTTCAATGTCAATTGTCTGATGCTTTGATTTTTCAATTTCTACATCATCAGGACTTGTATTAATAGAAAAACTTGAGCTCATATTTGACTTGGATTTCTTCTCAAGTTTTCTAGCAAGAGAAAATAAAGTCTCATTATCTTCATCAGTTTCAGTATGCTCGAAACTGATGATTTTATCAGATGCACTATAAGGTACAATGTCTAGACATACATTGTCCTTTGGAAATAAATGCTCATCTAATTTTCCTTTTCCAGCAGACTTTGTTTCCTTAGACATAATTTTTCTGATTTTTCTTCTTCTATAGCACTTTTGTTTCTCCTCTTCAAGTATTGCTATTTTCTTTTCAAATTGCTCTATAAAAGTTTTCTACTTTAATTCTTCGAAGGCACTTTCTATTGCTATGGCCTTTCGAAGTTCTTCAACTTTTCTTTTATCTACAACAATATTTGATTCTACTTCTTTTGAATACAGAGTAGGTATAGCAGATTCATGTTCTTCCTCAAATACATGTAGTCATGTACCACTCAGAGGAGTTTGAGGAATTCTATTTGATGTACCTACACCTTTTTCCATATATTTTGCATACTGTTCGAGAAATGCAATCTCAACATATTTCATTCTGTATTCTCTATCAAACTTGCTTCGAATACCCATGTATTTAATACTTGCATCAGTATTATGAAGCTCTAATCTAACTTCATTTAGTATACCTTCAGGAAAGAAGTATTCATTGTAAATTTTTGCTAACATTTTGTCCACTTGAAGTATTTTCTTAAACCAAGTGCGTGGAACTTCATCAGTATCTATTTCTTTTCCTTTTTCATCTCCTCTGTTTTTGCCTTTTCCTCTGCCACGACCCTTGTAGAACTTTGAGACCATCGTCGTAGGTTGTTACAGCAACAAGCAGGAAAGATTTTCAGACAAAGGTTTATGAATAACCTAAGTGCCCATGTAATAAGTGTTTAAATAGGGTTTTAAGTGAATAACTCAAAGTATATAGAAGTCGGGTTTGGATTTTAAATGAATATTGAATAAAGTTTATTCAATCAAGGTACCTGAAATATTCAAGTATAACTTGTTGAGTTAACTAACCTAACAAGTACAACGATGTCTAAAGGCAGTTTTACACGTTACCTTATATAACATAACGTTCAGTTAATATACTTTACCAAAAACAAACAAGTTTCGGATGCTTTCTATTGAAACCTTTCGAAGGCAACACACATGCTACATTTAATATTATCTTGAGAATATTGTAAACTATTCTAAGATTCTCTTCTTATGAATCTAAAATAGTTAGTTTGTTTCATGAAGATCTTAAGAGGACTTAAATTCAGATTAACCAAGATTTGTATTCTGAATTATATTAATCTGTTATGGACATTGTTAATCCTCCCCCTACAAATATACTTCATAAATATTCAATAACATACAAAATATACTTGTATAACAATAGATGTTAAGTATAACTATACTTTTAAATTTTCTTTTCAAAAACTTCTATTATCCTAAATTCATCAAAAATGATTTCCAGAATCAATTCCTACTTTATATGAATCAAAACACAACTTTGAACTCAATATGATTAATTCGAGAATAAAAGAATGTATCTCAAATAAACGTTTTCAAAACTACTAATTTTGATTCAATAAATCAGCAATCATATTGGTAGAAACTATATTCAATTCAAAGATATATGTAATTAATGAAACAACTTTTTCTTTTCAAAATAGTAAATATTGATAATTTTCTTTAAAAGTTAGTTTGAAAAGCTTGAATCATACAAGAGCTTTCTAATGTACCTGTGTAATGAGCTTTCAGTCAACAATCCCAGATCTGATCAGGACCTTAGGTTGCCAGATTTAAAGAATCTTTTTATCAAGACAAGAATCCTTACATACCTATCTACTCAAATACAAAAGGCTCGTGATCAAACTGATCAATAAACTCTCAAAGATTTTCACTTTGTAAGCACTTTTCATTTTAAGCATAGTATATATGTATTCCATTAATATAGATGCAATAAAACACAAATCTCATACAATTTTTACTTCTATGATTTTACTGAAAATATGAATCAGTTTCAATAAGCTTATACTTTTGATTAATAGTTTAAGATGATTTACATATAAATTATTCTACAAGTTTAATCAATTAAGTCAAATTCATGCATGATCATATGTACTTTCATTGATCCAAAGAAAATTACTTAATCAAAATTTCAAATTTTCAAAAGTATTTAATGTTTTTCATTTACACTTCCACTTAAAATTGTGAAAACCATTAAAATTGATAAACTATGTAAAATCAATAAGATACTACTATGATTTTACAATAAATACATAATATCTTATGCAGCAATTTAAATATTACTTAGATATTTATGATAAGTATATAATATCTATGAGGTGAACAACATCATCAATAATATTTATCTTTTTGTGGAGTTTAAGCATTTTACACATCACATAGCCTACAAATATCTAAATTTAATCTTATGTTGCAGAATGTATTTTCGTCTAGAGGTTTTGTAAATATATCAGCAAATTGATTTTTACTAGACACAAATCCTAATTTAATTTTTCCATTTATTACGTTATCTCTTAGAAAATGATGTCTACCTTCTATATGCTTTGCTCTAGAATGTAATACAGGATTTTTGGAAAGATTTATTGCAGAACTACTATCACAATAAATCTCAATTGTATCATAAGATAATCCAAAGTCTTCTAAAGTTTGCCTTATCCACAGAATCTGAGTGCAACACAGTGCAGCAGCAACATATTTAGCTTCTGTAGTAGAAAGTGCTACACAGTTTTGCTTTTTACTAAACCATGACACCAAATTATTTCCAAATAATTGACATGTGCCACCGGTACTCTTTCTATCAGATGTAGATCCTACATAATCAGCATCAGTATATCCTATAAGATCTATTGTATTATCCTTAGAATAATATAGTCCAAAATTTTTAGTTCCTTGTATATATCTAAATATTCTTTTAACTGCAATTCAGTGTGATTCTTTAGGATTACATTGAAATCTAGCACAAGCACACACAACACACATAATATCAGGTCTACTAGCAATCAAATAAAGTAAAGAACCAATCATACTTCTGTATTTTCTTTGATCTATTAATTTTCCTATGTCATCAATATCTAACTTCAAAGAAGTACTCATAGGAGTTCCTTGAATCCTTGTATCATTAAAATTAAATTTCTTAAGCATTTCATCTGCATATTTTTCCTAATTTAAAAATATACCTTTATCCATTTGCTTAATTTGAAGTCCTAGAAAATATGAAAGTTCTCCTATCACACTCATTTCAAACTGACTAGTCATCTCTTCAGAAAATATTTTTATCAGTTTATCAGAGGTTGCTCCAAAGATTATATCATCCACATATATTTGAACAACAATCTGATCTTTACCATCTCTTTTAATAAATAGAGTATGATCTACTTTTCCCATGATATAACTTTGTTCTATTAAAAAAGTAGATAACCTTTCATACCATGATCTAGGTGCTTGCTTCAAACCATATAAGGTTTTCTTCAATTTATACACAAACTCAGGATTTTTAATATCTTCAAATCCAAGTGGTTGTTTTACGTAGACTTCTTCATTAATTAAACCATTTAGAAATGCACTCTTTACATCCATTTGATATAATTTAAAATCCATATAACAAGCATAGGCCAATAATATTCTAATACTTTCTAACCTAGCCACAAGAGCAAACGTTTCATCATAATCAGTCCTTCTTCCTGTGTATACCCTTGTGCAACTAATCTAGCTTTGTTCCTTATAAATTGACCAATCTCATTAGTTTTGTTTCTAAAGATCCACTTTGTACCTATTATGGACTGATTTTCTAGTGGAGAGACTAATTCCCAAACATCATTTCTAATGAATTCATTTAGTTCTTCTTGCATTGCCACTATCCAATTTTCATCAGATAATACTTCTTGTATATTCCTTGGTTCCACCATAGAAACAAATATACACATACTATTTAAATTTACTGAAGCTCTATTTTTAACTCTCTCATTAATATTACCAATGACTTGAGTAATGGGATGTGATGAAGAATAACGCCAATTTCTCTGATTTTCCTCAATATTCTCATCAACATCTGAAGGTACATCACTTTCATCATTAGTTTGATCATTTAAGTTCATATTTTTGATTTTCTCAAATAAATCATCAATCTCTCTATTGATCTCTAACTCTTTTGGAAGATTGATCAAATCATCATTATCATCTTTAGATTGAGATTCTCTAAAAGAATTTTCATTGAAGCTTACATGTAGGGTTTCTTCAATAGTTCTAGAAATCTTGTTATATACTCTATAGGCTTTACTTCTAGTAGAGTAACCTATAAAAATTCCTTCATCCACTTTTGCTTGAAATTTATCCCTTCTATCCTTAGTATTAAGAATAAAACACTTGTAGCCAAATGGTTCATATAGGAAATTTTTGGAACCCTATTAAACATAATTTCAAAAGGAGTTTTATTAACACGAGGTCTTAAGTAACTTCTGTTAATAACATAACAAGCTGTATTCACTACTTCAACCCAAAGATTTTGAGGTAACTTATGTTCATTCAACATAGTTCTGACCATTTCCTAAAGTGATCTATTCTTTCTCTCAACAACACCATTTTGAGACGGTGCTATTGGAAAAGAAAATTTGTGATCAATACCATGCTCTTTACAATACTTATCCATTTGATCATTATCAAATTTCGTACCATGATCACTCCTAAGTATTTGAACAAAGATACTTTATTCATTTTGAACAAAATTGCAAAACATTTAAACTTTTCAAAAACTTCTGTCTTAGATGCTAGAAAATATACCTGTGTATCTAGAGAAGTCATCTACTAAAACAAATACATACCGTTTACCACCAAGACTCATGATTCTTGTTGGTCCAAATAGATTCATATGTATAAGTTCTAAGACTCTCTTGCTTGATATATCAATTTTGGATTTAAAAGAGTTTTTGTAAAGTTTACCTAACTCACATGCATCACAAATAAAGTCCTTTGAGTATTTAATCTTTGGTAAACCTCTTACTAAAAGTTTTCTAGACAGTTTATGTAACATTTTCATATTTATATGCTCGATCCTTCTATGCCATAGATATGCATCACTAGTTTCAACTAGCAAACATGAATTTAAATCAATTGCACTAGAAGGTAAAGATAAAATACATACAGAACCTTTTCTTTTAGTAATAAACTTAAGTTCATCTGTATTTTTATCAATAATTTTGCATACATTATCTTCAAACACTACATCATATCCATTGTCAGTTAGTTTTATAACACTCAATAAATTAAATCCTAGGTTTTCTACATATAGTACATTCGAAATAACACAAGTCAGAGTTATTTGAACATTGCCTATACCTATGATTTTATCCTTGCTTTTGTTTCCAAATGTTACACTTCCTTTCATGGTATTTGTAAAATTTTTTAGTAGACTTTTTTGTCCAGTCATGTGACTTGATGCTCCACTGTCCAAGATCTATTTTGATGTTGTTTCCTCCTACAAAACAAATTAAGAAAAACATTTTCTTGGTACCCAATGTTGTTGAGGACCAAGTTCATTAAACGCATATTTCTTCCTTTTGTTTAAAAACAGTTTAACATTATCATTTACATTCTTATTAGTTGTAAGTATTATTGACTTATCATTAGCATCATACTTACTTATAGCATTATTACTCTTATCATCACTCTTTTTGTTTTCAGATATAGTACAACCAAGACTAAACCGATTTTTATCAAATGTTAATTTATTTTGGTCATGCTCATACATTTTAGTAAGTTTATACCAAGATTTTGTACCTGTATTAACATTTTCAGTACATACAAAATCTTTTTCTACACAAGAATTTTCAGATAAATCATATGCAGAATGAGTAATTAGTCTAACACCAGTGTTTTGAATTACATGCTTAGGTTTCAGAATTTTCAGTTTACTACAATTGTCTGAAATTTTAGAAACTAAATTTCCAAAACAAGAAACAAGGATTTTAGAAACATTAATAGTCATGTTAGAAGTACATTTAGACAAATCACATTGATTTATATTATTACTACATGATTCATCCCTTGAAGTACCTACTTCTACATATTTATTACCTTGTTTCATGATAAAAGGAATTTTAGTCTTAGATTTACTTGAACTGCAACTAATAAATCCTTTATTGGCTTGAGATTCAAGATATTAAGGATAATCAAATCCTAAGCCATATTTATATGACACTGTAGGAATACTAGTTAGTTTGTCTAACTTAGTTCGACTTAAATTTCATTTCTCAATGGTAGAATTTAAATCTAGCTCTCTCATTTTTAATTTACCAATCTCTACCTCAAGATCATTTATATTTTTTCTCAAGATTTCATTTTCAGATTCTATCTTTAATTTTTCAGCATTTGTATTCTATATTTGTTCATGCAAGACACATTCATTAAATCTAAATTTATGCAAATCTCTAGCATGATTTTCATTATCACATTTAAACTTTTCTAAAGTAGTAGACAAGAAACAATTTTCTTTTTCCATAATGGATAAAGAGTTTATGATATTCTTATTTTCCAGTTTACAACCTTTAAGTTTTTGTAATAATGCATGATAAGCACATAATAATTCATCAAAGTTAAAATCTGAATGACTTTCAGGATCAAATATTACCTTAGACTCATCTGCCATGAAGCACACATGAGCAACGTCTTCTAACTTTGGTTCTCCTTCTGAATGTGAAGATTTTGATGATGATTCCTTAGATTCAGACTCTTCAGACGTGTCATCCCAAGTGACCTTCAAAGCCTTTTTCTTGTAAAACTTTTTCTGAGTTTTCTGAGCCGTCTTCTTCTGATTTGTCCTACTATGCTTTTCATTTTTCCTTATAGGACAATCTGGAGAAAGATGTCCAAGTTTCTTACAATTGTAACATACATACTTTCTAGATGAAAAATTCTTGTCATTAAGTGATTTTGACGTTGAGGGTATATCATTTTTGTTCATTTGCTGTTTCCTAGCTTTCTATGCTTTCTTGAATTTACTAGTCAGCAAAATCAAATCCTCGTCAAAATCAGTAGATATATCAGAATCTGAATTAATTTCGAAGGCTATTTTTTTCTTTATTTTTAGTTTGTTGTGACTTAGTGATTCATTTAATTGAACTTCATAAGCAGTTATGTTTCCTATAAGTTCATTCATGGTATAAACATTTAAATCTCATGATTCCTTAATTGATGTTATTTTCTGAGACCATTTAGAACTTAGGGATCTGAGAATTTTCCTCACCAAATCCTTCTGTTCGAAATTCTTTCCTAAGCATTTTAAAGAGTTTATGATATCAAAAAATCTGGAAAACATCTCAAAAATACTTTCGTCTTCATGCATCTTAAAGAGTTCATACTTATGAATTAACATGTTTATCTTAGTCACTTTAACTTGAGAAGTACCTTCATGTGAAACTTCTAATGCATGCCACACCTCATAAGCATATTTATATGCCGACACTTTACTAAACTGTTCATAACTCAATGCACAAAATAAAATATTTAAGCCCTTAACATTCAGAGTTTCATTTTCTTTTTCAGTAATTATCCACGTATTATAAGGAGTAGTTAACGGAGTATATGATTTAGAAATCATGAACCACAACTTATAATCTATACTTTGAAGAAAAATTGTCATCCTATATTTCCAATATTTAAAATGTATTCCATCAAATAAAGGAGGATGATTAAGATTTTGACCTTCATACAAAGAAAAATTTCCATTTCAGTAGCCATCTTACTTTAGATTTTTCAACCTATTTGATTTTAAATAGTTTAAAACTTTAAAACAACTTGAGCCTTAAATCAAGAAAGTTAAATGTATGCTCAGATATTAATTTTTGTTTAAAAACAAGGAAGGCAGAATAAGCAATGATATTAAATAAGTTGGTATCGATTTTATATCAAAGATTATTAACATAGCTCTAATACCACTTATAGAATCGTATGGCTACACAAAAGGGGGTGAATTGTGTTTTTCAACATTTTCGATTATAATTGAAACTTTAAAACTCAAAAACAAGTCGAGACATTGTTTTCATAAAATCATTTTTATTCAAGGTTTCAATTACAATATATAATTCAATTCTCCTCAGAAATTGTAGATGAAATTATATATCAATACCATGTTTTATCTATACAATTTCATAACTACAAATAGAGAAAACTAATTTGCGGAATTTAAAACATTTATCCCTATTTGAGATCTTTCTTCTTTTTCTTCTCTTTCCTCTTCAACAATTCTTCAGTGACAAATATCTAGTCTTTCTCTACTTCACTAAATTTGTTATCTTCTGATACTATAAATCTTTAGTGACATAAATCTAACATTTTCTACTTCACTAAATTTTCTTCCATCTGATACTTCAAATCTTCAGTGACATATATCTCACCATTTTCTGCTTCATTGAATTTTCTTCCACCTAAGAGCTTTTCCCTGAAGAGGTGTTTTTGATCCCTGAAAAGATTTTTTGTTTGGTGTGCAGGGATAACTGATCAACGAGAATTCTATGCCTTTTATATTGTATCTTCATTTCATGCATATCCTCCACGTTTAATCACTATTAGTCTTCCACTTTTTCACGTCTTTTCTTTTTCCTTCATCGAAATGCACACATTCTAACCTACGTTTACATTTCAAATTTTCTTTAATCATCAATCCTGGATCTCTAAAAAATTTCTTGCAAAATAAACTTTCTTGTCCAAAATCTTTCATCAAGTGTAATAAGAAGTCGTTACTTTAATGTTAACTAAACGAGTAAACAAGTAGATATGTAATTTAACGTTTCTAACTTAATGGGTTCCTCATGTGCCAACTCATGTGACAAGTACTGTAGCTAAACTCAACGAACTAAGTTTGTGGTGTTATGCTAACTCAACAAACCATCTCCATAGTGTTACGATAACTCAATGAACCATCTCAATTATGTTACAGATAACTCAACGAACCAGTAATAAACAAATGTTTTTATAATAAGAATTTTACCAAGTGCAAAAATAACAACTTAAGTTTTATAACGCTAACCTAATGCGTTGCCTCAGTGTTCAATATAGCAACTCAACGCATTTAGTTATGTTAACTTAACGAGTTAAACATGTGCACCTCACATGATACAATATAACATTCGTAACTTATAATTTCACCACGTGTATAACATTAACTTAACGAGTTCATCTCTTCTTTTACTCACTAACTTAATGAGTTATCACGTAACCTATTTTAACCTTTAAGCCTCTAACTTAACGAGTTCTCACGTGATCTCTATACAAATAACACTCTAACTTAACGAGTTCTCACGTGATCTCTATACAAATAACACTCTAACTTAACGAGTTATCTACACGTGCACTGTCCATGATACAGAAGATATAACTTTAAAACATATCATGCTTTTCAATAAAAACACACATTAACTTAACGTTTAGTTAAATGAGAAATTAATGCAATGAAACGACTAGTTATTAACTTAGTATAATTTTAGATCCAATACAAACAAGTACTTATATTAGTAAACTATTTCTGTATTAATTGATGTACCTAATTTCCTTTCACAAGCAATAGTAATTGAGCAAATATGATTATTTTCATTCAGCACACATCATCAAAACAAAATACTCAACACTCATGTGCCAACTCACGTGACAAGTACTATAGTTAACTCAATGAACTAAGTCTGTGGTGTTACGCTAACTCAACAAACCAACTTCTTGGTGTTACGATAACTCAACGAACCAACTCTGTTGTGTTACAGATAACTCAACGAACCAGTAATAAACAAATATTTTTATAATAAGAATTTTACCACATGCAATAATAACAACTTAAGTTTATAACACTAACCTAACACATTACCTTAGTGTTCAATATGGTAACTCAACATGTACAGTTATGTTAACTTAACAAATTAAACATGTGCAATTCACGTGATACAATATAACATTTGTAATCTTTAATTCACCATGTTTTCAACACTAACTTAACAAGTTCATCTCTTCTTTTACTCACTAACTTAACAAGTTCTCACGTGATCTATTTTAACCTTTAAGCCTCTAACTTAACGAGTTCTCACATGACCTCTATACAAATAACACTCTAACTTAACGAGTTGTCTAAACATGCACTATTCATGATATAGAAAATATAACTTTAAAATATATCATGTTTTTCAATAAAAACGCACCTTAACTTAACGTTTAGTTAAATGAGAAATTAATGCAACGAAACGACTAGTTATTTAACTTAGTATAATTTCATATCCAATATAGACAAGTATTTATATCAGTAAACTTTTTCTGTATTAATTGATGTCCTTAATTTCCTTTCACAAGCAATAGTAATTGAGCAAATATGATTACTTACATTCAGCACACATCATCAAAACAAAATACTCAACAATCTCCCCCTTTTTGATGATGACAAAATCATATTAAATCAATTATGAAATATATATAACTCAACAAACCACCTTCGTTGGGTTAATTTTTAATTCAACAAACAAGTTTGTTGACTTAAGTTCACTTAAGCTTATTTCTATTGTTTGTGTAGAATTCACCTCTCAGAAATAAAACTTTTAGATGTCAATAATTACATAAGTATCTTTCAGATTTTAATAAACATATAATTATCTTTCAGATTACATTATCATCTGTCATAACCACTTAAATATCATCTCTCTTTATAATATATGCAATTAAAATCATAATCATCTTCTTCTTATTGAATTTATAACATTTCTCCCCCTTTTTGTCATAATCAAAAAGATGATTACATAGTATATAAATGGAAAGATATAGTTACAGCCAAACTTTTTGTAAACATAAATAAGAATTGAACCATTTACAGAAAAATGTATTATTCAAATAATCAAACAATAAATACAAACATTACATTTTGTATTCAGAAACAAGCAAACAGACAAATGACTTGAAATTTATCTATTCCTCCTAAGGATATCACTAATAGCATTACATATTTTATCTCCTAGATGCCTAATATCATTTCTGATTTCGTTAAGCACATCATCTTTGGAAGGAGGTAGTTGGGGTTGCTGTTCTACTCGAACTAAATAACTTGGTTGTTGTGGTTGTATGTGTTCTATACAGTTAGGTTGTTGTTGTTGTCGTTGAGGTTGATACATGGCCTAGAATTTTTGCAAATCTTTTACACTAAAAGCTCTCATGCCTTTAAGTCAGATAAATTTAATTGGTTTGCAAGGAGTCTACATACAGCATCACCAAAAAATAACTTTGAACTCATATGCTATAGTTGAGAAATGAAAACATCAAACCAATTGATTGAATTCTATTCAACGGGCCATAAATTGCATATAAACAACTTTTGCTGACTTCCATATTATGTCCGACTCTCTAAAAAAATTGGCATGCAATATATTTGCAATAAACCCTACCTCTGCATTTAGATTTTCCATTAATCTCATTTCACTATATACATCTGGAATCTTTGATAGTGAGTGAATGTCCCATTTTAGTTGTCTAATCAGGTCAAATCTATTTGTAACAATAACACATTCATTCTTCAATCCCAAAACTTCAAAAATTAATTCAAGAGATAATGTGAACTCCTATTGATTTATTTGAGTTGTCAGTATATTGTCATTCTTGACCAAATTGCTATAAAAAGCTGCAATAAGCTCTTTATATTGTTTCCATTTTGTTCCAACTGGTAAGAATTGAATTAGGCCTTGAAACTCAAATAGATCTCTTATTTCCATCAAATTTTTGAACTTTATTGGTCGAGCATGTAGAATCTGACATGTAATCAGATTATTGTATTTCTGTAATGCTTCCTCAGATCTAAAATGAATTGAATTACCTTGAATTTGTAATACTCTATACAAAGAAGGTGATACCTGAAGCCTTGATTCAAAATTTAATTCATCTTCAGGAACCTCTTCTTCAAAATGAATGTCATGTTATTCCTCTAAGAAATTATTTTCTTGAAGCTACGTATGTAAGCTTGATTCTTCAACTTCAATAGTGTAAGGAACATCTTTAATATGCTCAACATTCATCTGTTCAGTCTCTATAGAATGTTTAGAGTTTAATTTTTCCACAAATTCTACAACCAGTGTATCTGTCTATAATTGTTCATTTTGTTCAACAGATATCTCCATTGATACATGCTGTGAATTCTTAGACTCTACTTCTATAGATTCTGAAGAAGGTTGATTGACATTAAGCTCTTCTAGAGTCCTAACTTTTTCAATATCCGCTACTCCAGACAATTTAGCTTGTGAACTAGTTACTACCTCAACATTTTCAATTATATCTGCAATAACTTGTTCTATGTCAGTTGCCTGATGCTCTGATTGTTCAATTTCTACATCATTAGAGCTTGAACTAATAGAAAAACTTGAACTAATATTTGACTTGGATTTCTTCTCAAGTTTTCTAGCAAGAGAAAATAAAGTCTCATTATCTTCATCAGTTTCAGTATGCTCGAAACTGATGAGTTTATCAGATGCACTATAAGGAACAATGTCTAGACATACATTATCCTTTGGAAATGAATGCTCATCTAACTTTTCTTTTCCAATAGACTTTGTTTCCTTAGACATAATTTTCCTGATTTTTCTTCGTTTATAATAAGTCAGTCTCTCTTCTTCAAGTATTGTTGTTTTCTTTTGAAATTGTTCCATAAAAGTTTTCTAGTTCAATTCTTCTAAGGCACTTTCTATTGTTATTGCCTTTCAAAAACCTTCAACTTTTCTTTTATCCACAACAATATTTGTTTGTCTTTCTTTTGAATACAAAGGAGTAGGAATAGCAGATTCATGTTCTTCCTCAAATGCATGTAGTCGTGTACCACTGATAGGGGTTTGAGGAATTCTATTTGATGAACCTACGCCTTTTTCCATATATTTTGCATACTGTTCTAAAAATGCAATTTCAGCACACTTCATTCTATATTCTCTATCAAATTTGCTTCTTATACCCATGTATTTAATACTTTCATCAGTATTATGACGTTCTAGTCTAACTTCATTCAATATTCCTTCAGGAAAGAAGTATTCACAATAAATTTTTGCTAACCTTTTGTCCACTTGGAGTATTTTCTTAAACCAAGCTCGTGGAACTTCATCATTATCTATTTCTTTTCCTTTTCCATCTCCTCTGCTTTTGCCTTTTCCTCTGCCATGACCTTTGTAGAACTTGGAGACCATCGTCATAGGTTGTAACAGGAACAAGCAGGAAAGATTTTCAGACAAAGTTTACGAATAACCTAAGTGCCCATGTAATAAGTGTTTAAATAGGGTTTTAGGTGACTAACTCAACGTTTATAGAAGTCAAGTTTGGATTTTAAATAAATATTGAATAAAGTTTATTCTATCAAGGTACCCGAAATATTTAAGCATAACTCATTGAGTTAACTACCATAACAAGTAAAACGCTGTCTAGAGTCAGTTTTACACGTTACCTTACATAATATAACATTTAGTTAGTACACAATTTTGGATGGTTTCTATTGAAACCTACCGAAGACAACACGCAAGCTATAATTAACATATATAAAACATCTTGAGAACATTGTAAACTATTCTAGTATTCCTTTTATGAATCTAAAATAGTTTGTTTGTCTTTTAAATTGTTTCATCAAGATCTTAAGAGGACTAAAATCAGATTAACCAAGATTTATATTCTTATCATAAAAACATTTGTTTATTACTGAATTGGTGAGTTAAAGTTTTTTCGGAGACTTACAGTCGTAACTATCCGAAAGGTAACTTAAGTCATGTTTTCAGGTCTTGACACGTGTCTCACTAGTTTTATGGTATAAAGAGTTTTTCGGTGACTTACAACCGTAACTATCTGAAACTTAAACTATTTTCGATGAGTTATCGTTTAACCTTCCAAAAGAAAAGCAAAGTAGGACAAATTAGAAGAAGACAGCTTAGAAAACTTAGAAAAAGTTTTACAACAAAAAGGCTTTGAAGGTCACTTGGGATGACACGTCTAAAGAGTCTGAATCTGAGGAATCAGCATCAAAATCTTCACATTCAGAAGGAGAACAAGAGTTAGAAGACATTGCTCATGTGTGCTTCATGGCAGATGAGTCTGAGGAGGAAACAACATCAAAATGGATCTTGGACAGTGGAGAACCAAGTCACATGACGGGACAGAAAAGTCTACTACAAAATTTTACAAGTACCATGAAAGGAAGTGTAACATTTAGAAACAAAAGTAAAGATAAAATCATAGGTATGGGCAATGTTCAAATAACTCCAACTTGTGTTATTTTGAATGTACTATATGTAGAAAACCTAGGATTTAATTTGCTGAGTGTCATAAAACTAACTGAAAATGGATATTATGTAGTGTTTGAAGATAATGTATGTAAAATTATTGATAAAAATATAGATGAAATTAAGTTTATTGCTAAAAGAAAAGGTTCTGTATATATTTTATCTTTACCTTATGGTGTAGTTGATTTAAATTCATGTTTGCTAGCTGAAACTAGTGATGCACATCTATAGCATAGAAGGATTGGGCATATAAATATGAAACTGTTACATAATCTATCAAAAAAAAACATTTAGTGAGAGGTTTACCAAAGATTAAATACTCAAAGGACTTTATGTGTGATGCATGTGAGTTAGGAAAACTTCATAAAAACTCTTTTAAATCCAAAACTAATATTTCAAGCAAGAGAGTCTTAGAACTTATACATATGGATCTTTTTGGAACAATAAGAATCATGAGTCTTGGTGGTAAACGGTATGTATTTGTTTTAGTAGATGACTTCTCTAGATACACTTGGGTATATTTTCTAGCATCTAAGACAGAAGTTTTTGAAAAGTTTAAAATGTTTTGCAAGTTTGTTCAAAATGAATAGAGTGTCTCTATTCAAAAACTTAAGAGTGATCATGGAACTGAATTTGATAATGATCAAATAGATAATTATTGTAATGAGCTTGGCATTGATCACAGATTTTCTTTTCCAAGAGCACCGTGTCAAAATGGTGTTGTTGAGAGAAAGAATAGATCACTTCAAGAAATGGCCAGAACTATGTTGAATGAACATAAGTTACCTCAAAATCTTTGGGCTGAAGCAGTAAATACAGCTTGTTATATTATTAACATAAGTCATTTAAGACCTCATGTTAATAAAACTCCTTTTGAAATTAAGTTTAATAAGGTTCCAAAAATTTCCTATATGAAACCATTAGGCTGCAAGTGTTTTATTCTTAATACTAAGCATAAAAGGGATAAATTTCAAGCCAAAGCGGATGAAGGAATTTTTGTAGGTTACTGTACTAGAAGTAAAGCCTATAGAGTATATAACAAGACTTTTAGGACCATTGAAGAAACCCTCCATGTAAGCTTCAATGAAAATTCTTTTAGAGAATCTCAATCTAAAGCTGATAATGATGATTTGATCAATCTTCCAAAAGAGTTAGAGATCAAAAGAGAGATTGATGATTTATCTGAGAAAATCAAAAATATGTACTTAAATGATCAAACTAATGATGAAAGTGATGTAACTTTAGATGTTGATGAGAATATTGAGGAAAATCAGAGAAATTGGCGTTATTCTTCGTCACATCCTATTACTCAAGTCATTGGTAATATTAATGAGGGAGTTAAAACTAGAGCTTCAGTAAATTTAAATAGTATGTGTATGTTTGTTTCTATGGTGGAACCAAGGAATATACAAGAAGCACTATCTGATGAAAATTAGATAGTGGCAATGCAAGAAGAACTAAATCAATTCATCGGAAATGATGTATGAGAATTAGTCTCTCCACCAGAAAATCAGACCATAATAGGTACAAAGTGGATCTTTAGAAACAAAACTAACGAAACTAGTCAAGTTATAAGGAATAAAGCTAGATTAGTTGCACAAGGGTATACACAGGAAGAAGGATTAGATTATAATGAAACATTTACTCCTGTGGCTAGGTTAGAAAGTATTAGAATATTATTGGCCTATGCTTGTTATATGGATTTTAAATTATATCAAATGGATGTTAAGAGTGCATTTTTAAATGGTTGAATTAATGAAGAAGTCTATGTAAAACAACCACCTGGATTTAAAGATATTAAAAATTTTGACTTTGTGTATAAATAGAAGAAAGCCTTATATGGTTTGAAGCAAGCACCTAGATCATGGTATGAAAGATTGTCTACTTTTTTAATAGAAAAAGGCTATATTATGGGAAAAGTGGATCATACTCTATTTATTAAGAGAGATGGTAAAGATTAGATTGTTATTCAAATATACGTGGATGATATAATCTTTGGAGCAACCTCTGATAAGTTGATAAAAATATTCTCTGAAGAGATGACTAATCAGTTTGAAATGAGTATGATAGGAGAACTTTCATATTTTCTAGGACTTCAAATTAAGCAAATGGATAAAGGTATATTTTTAAATCAGGAAAAATATGTAGATGAAATGCTTAAGAAATTTAATTTTAATGATACAAGGATTCGAAGAACTCCTATGAGTACTTCTTTAAAGTTAGATATTGATGACATAGGAAAATCTATAGATCAAAGAAAATACAGAAGTACGATTGGTTCTTTACTTTATTTGACTGCTAGTAGACCTAATATTATGTTTGTTGTGTGTTTTTGTGCTAGATTTCAATCTAATCCTAAAGAATCACACTTAATTGCAATTAAAAGAATATTTAGATATATACAAGGAACTAAAAATTTTGGACTGTATTATTCTAAGGATAGTTCAATAGATCTTATAGGATATACTGATGTTGATTATGCAGGATCTAAATCTGATAGAAAGAGTACCAGTGGCACATGTCAATTATTGGAAAATAATTTGGTGTCATGGTTTAGTAAAAAGCAAAACTGTGTAGTACTTTCTACTACAGAAGCTGAATATGTTGCTGTTGCACTGTGTTGCACTCAGATTCTATGGATAAGGCAAACTTTAGAAGATTTTGGATTATCTTATGATACAACTAAGATTTATTGTGACAGTACTTCTGCAATAAATCTTTCCAAAAATCCTGTATTACATTTAAGAGCAAAGCATATAGAGGTTAGACATCATTTTCTAAGAGATAACGTAATTAAAGGAAAAATTAAATTAGAATTTGTGTCTAGTAAAAATCAATTAGATGATATATTTAGAAAACCTCTAGACGAAAATACATTCTGCAACATTAGATTAAATTTAGGTATTTGTAGGCTATGTGATGTGTAAAATGCTTAAACTCTACATAAAAAGATAAATATTATTGATGATGTTGTTCACCTCATAGATATTATATACTTATTATAAATATCTAAAGTAATATCTAAACTGCTACTTAAGATACTATGTATTTATTGTAAAATCATAGTAGTATCTTATTGATTTTAAGTAGTTTATCAATTTTAATGGTTTTTACGATTTTAAGTGGAAGTGTAAATGAAAAGCATTAAATACTTCTGACATTCTGAAATTTTGATTAAATGTTTTCTTTGAATCAAGGAAAATGCATATGATCATGAATAAATTTGACTTAATTGATTAAACTTGTAGAATAAGTTATATATAACTCATCTTAAACTGTTAATCAAAAGTATAATCTTATTGAAACTGATTCATATTCTCAATACAATCATAGAAGTAAAAATTGTATGAGATTTGTGTTTTATTGCATCTGTATTAATGGAATACATATATACTGTACTTAAAATGAAAAGTACTTACAAAGTGAAAATCTTTGAGAGTTTATTGATCAGTTTGATCACGAGCCTTTTGTACTTGAGCAGATAGGTATGTAAGGATTGTTGTCCTAAAAAAAGATTCTTTAAATCTAGCAACCTAAGGTCCTGATCAGATCTGGGATTGTTGACTGAAAGCTCATTACACGGGTACATTAGAATGCTCTTGTATGATTCAAGCTTTTCAAACTAACTTTTAAAGAAAATTATCAATATATATTATTTTGAAAAAAAAAAAAATGTTGTTTCATTAGTTACAGATATCTTTGAATCACATATAGTTTCTACTAATATGACTACTGATTTATTGAATCAACATTAGTACTTTTGAAAATGTTTATTTGAGATACATTCTTTTATTCTCCTTGAATTAATCATATTGAGTTCAAAATTGTGTTTTGATTCATATACAGTAGGAATTGATTCTGGAAATCATTCTTGATGAAGTCAGAATAATGAAAGTTTCTGAAAAGAAAATTTAAAAGTATAGTTATACTTAACATCTATTGTCACTACAAGTATAGTTTGTATTTTGATTGAATATATTTGAAGTATATTTGTAGGGGGAGAATTACCAATGTCGAAAACAGATTAATATAATTCAGAATACAAATCATGGTTAATCTGAATTAATGTCCTCTTAAAATCTTGATGAAATAATTTAAAAAGACAGACAAACTATTTTAGATTCAAAGGACAAAAATGTTCGAATAGTTTAAAATGTTCTCAAGATAATGTTAAGTTTAGCATGTGTGTTGTTTTCGAAACATTTCAGTTGGAAGCATCCGAAACTTGTTTTAAGTGTACTAACTAGACGTTATGTTAGATAAGGTAATGTGTAAAACTACCTCTAGACAGCGTTTTACTCGTTAGGTTAGTTAACTCAACGAGTTATACTTGAATATTTCGGGTACCTTAATTGAGTAAACCTTATTCAATATTTATTTAATATCTAAACCCAACTTCTCTTCACGTTGAGTTATTTGCCTAAAACCCTATTTAAACACTTATTACACAGGCACTTGGGTTATTTGTAAACTTTGTCAAGAAAATCTTTCCCGCTTGTTGCTGTTACAACCTGTGACAATGGTCTCCAAGTTCTACAATGGTCGTGGCAGAGGAAAAGGCAAAAGCAGAGGACATGCAACAGGAAAAGAAATAGAGAATGATGAAGTTCCATGCACTTGGTTCAAGAAAATATTTTGAGTGTACAAAAGGTTAGCACAAATTTATAGTGAATATTTCTTTCCTGAAGGTATACCGAATGAAGTTAGACAAGAATTCCAAAATACTGATGCAAATATTACATACATGGGTATTCGTAGTAAATTTGATAGAGAATACAAAATGAAATGTGCTAAGATTGCATTTCTCGAGCAGTATGCAAATTATTTGGAAAAAGGTGTAGATTCTTCAACTAAAACTCCTCAAACACTAATAAACAGTACTAGACTACATGCATTTAAGGAAGAGCATGAATCAGCTATCCCTACCCCTTTATATTCAAAACAAGTAGAATCAAATATTGCTGTAGACAAAATAAAAGTTGATAGTCTTCGAAAGGCCGTTACAATAGAAAGTGTCTTAGAAGAATTAAAGCAGAAAACTTTTATGCAGCAAATTGAAAAGAAAACAACAATACTTGAAGAGGAGAAACAGAAATGTTATAGAAGAAGAAAAATCAGAAAAATTATGTCTAAGGAAACAAAGTCTATTGAAAAGGAAAATCAAATGAAAATTTATTTCCAAAGGACAATGTATGTCTAGACATTGTACCTTATTGTGCATCTAATAAACTCATCAGTTCTGAACACACTGAAACTGATGAAGATAATGAGACTTTATTTTCCCTTGCTAGAAAGCTTGAGAAGAAATACAAGTCAAATATGAGTTCAAGTTTTTCTATTAGTACAAGTCCTGATGATGCAGAAATTGACAAATCAGAGAATCAGGCACCTGACATTGAACAAGTTATTGCAGATATAATTGAAAATGTTAAGGTAGTAACTTGTTCACAGACTGAATTGTCTAGAGTAGTAGATATTGAAAATGTTAAGACTCCAAAAGAGCTAAAAATTAACCAGCCTTCTTCAGAATCTATAGAAGCAGAGTTTGAGAATTCACAACATGACTCAATGGAAATATCTGTTGAACAAAATGAACAATTACAGATAGATACATCGACTATAGAATTTATGGAAAAATTGAACTCTGAAGATTCTATAGAGATAGAACAGATGAATGTTGAGCATATTGAAGACGTTCCTAACACTATTGAAGCTGAAGAATCAAGCTTACCTGAGTAGCTTCAAGATAATATTTTGGAAGAGGAACAACATGACATTCATTTTGAAGAAGAGGTTCCTGAAAATGAATTAAACTCTGAATCCCGGCTTCAGGTATCACCTTCTTTGTGTACAAAAATAAATATTCAAGGTAATTCAATTCATTTTAGATCTGAGGAAGCTTTGCAGAAATACAATAATTTGATTACATGTCAAATTCTGCATGCTCGTCCAATAAAGTAAAGAAATTTGATGGAAATGAGAGATCTATTTGAGTTTCAAGGCCTCATTCAATTCTTGCCAGTAGGAACGAAATGGAAGCAATACACAGAGCTTATTGTAGCTTTTTATAGCAATTTGGTCAAGAATGGAAATTTTTTGAAAACTCAAATAAATCAATAGGAGTTTATATTATCTCCTGAGTTAATTTTTGTAGTTTTAGGATTAAAGAATGAAGGTGTTGTTGTTACAAACGGATTTGACATGATTAGACAACTAGAATGGAATATTTAGTCTTTATCAAAAATTCCAAATGTACATTCTGAAATGAGATTAATGGAAAATCCAAATGCAAAGGCAAGGTTTATTGCAAATATATTGCATGCAACTTTATTTCAGAGAGTTGGACACAATTTGGAAGTCAGCAAAAGTTGTTTATATGCAACTTATGGCTTGCTGAATAGAATTCAAATCAATTGGTTTGATGTTTTTACTTCTCAACTATAGCATATGGGTGCAAAGTTATTTTATGGTGATGCTGTATGTAGAATCTTTGCAAGCCAATTGACTTTATCTGATTGGTCCTCTGAAACTAAAGGCATGAGAGCATTTAGTGTTAAAGATTTGCAAAAATTCCAGGCCATGCATAAACCTCAACGACAACAACAACAACAACCTAATTATACAGACCATATACAACAACAAAACCAAAGTTATTCAGTTCAAGCAGAACAGCAAACCCAGCTACCTCCTGACTTAGATGCAGTGCTTAACGACATCAGAAATGATATTAGGCATCTAGGAGATAAAATATGTAATGCTATTAGTGATATACTTAAGAGGGGTTGATAACTATTTTTGTTTGTTTCTGAATACAAAATGTAATGTTTGTATTATTTGTTTGATTCATTGAATAATACATTTTTCTGTAAATGTGTTCAATTATTATTCTTGTTTATAGAAAGAGTTGTTGAAAATATATCTCTTATATATATATATTCTCTGTAATTATCTTTTTGATTAATGACAAAAAGGGGGAGAAATATTATAAAAAGATGATTATGATCTTAATTGCATATATATTATAAAAGGAGATGATATTTAAATGGTTATTGTAATCTAACAGATGATAATTAGAAAACTAATACTTATATAATTATTGACATCTGAGAATTTTAGTTCACAAAGGTAAAATTTACACAAACAATAGAAATAAGCTTAAGTGAACTTAAGTCAACAAACAAGTTTGTTGAATTAAAAGTTAACCCAACAAAGGTGCTTTGTTGAGTTAAACATATTTCATAATTGATTTAATATGGTTTTGTCATCATCAAAAAGGGGGAGATTGTTGAGTATTTTGTTTTGATGATGTGTGCTAAAGGAAAAATAATCATATTTGCTCAATTACTATTGCTTGTGAAAAGAAATTAAAATCATCAATTAATACAGAAAAAGCTTACTGGCATAAATACTTGTCTGTATTGGATCTAAAGTTAATAACTAGTCGTTTCGTTGCATTAATTTCTCATTTAACTAAACGTTAAGTTAACGTGTGTTTTTATTGAAAAGCATGATATGGTTTAAATTTATATCTTCTGTATCATGTACAGTGCACGTTTAGACAACTCGTTAAGTTAGAGTTTTGTTTGTATAGAGATCACGTGACAACTCGTTTAGTTAGAGGCTTAAAGGTTAAAATAAGTCACGTGAGAACTCGTTAAGTTAATGAGTAAAAGAAGAGACGAACTCGTTAAGTTAGTATTATACATGTGGTGAAATTATAAGTTACGAATGTTGTATTGTATCATGTGAGGTGCACATGTTTAACTCGTTAAGTTAACATAACTAAATGCATTGAGTTGCTATATTGAACACTAAGGCAACGCGCTAGGTTAGCGTTATAAACTTAAGTTGTTATTTTTGCACGTGGTAAAATTCTTATTATAAAAACATTTGTTTATTACTGAATCGGTGAGTTAAAGTTTTTTCGGAGACTTACAGTCGTAACTATACGAAAGGTAACTTAAGTCATGTTTTCAAGTCTTGGTATGTCTCACTAGTTTTATGGTATAAAGAGTTTTTCGGTGACTTACAACCGTAACTATCTGAAACTTAAACTGTTTTCGGTGAGTTATCATTTAACCTTCCGAAAGAAAGGTTAAGTTGGTTCGTTGAGTTAGCATAACACCACGGACTTAGTTTGTTGAGTTAGCTACAGTAATTGTCACGTGAAATAGCACATAAGGAACTCGTTAAGTTAGAAACGTTAAGTTATATATACTTGTGTTACTCGTTTAGTTAACATTAAGGTAACGACTTATTATTACACTTGATGGAAAATTCTTTAGACGAGAAAGTTTATTTTGCAGGAAATTTTTCAGAGATCCAGGACTGATGATTAAAGAAAATTCGAAATATAAACGTGGGTCAGAACGTGTGTATTTCGATGAAGGAAAAAGAAAAGACGTGAAGAATTGGAAAACTAGTAGTGATTAAATGTGGAGGATATGCATGAAGTTAACATACATTATAAAAGGCATAGAATTCTCGTTGATCAAACTATCCCTGCACACCAAAAGAAAAATCTTTTTCAGGGATCAAAAACACCTCTTCGGGGAAAATCTCTCAGGTGGAAGAAAATTCAGTGAAGTAGAAAAGGTTAAATTTATGTCGCTGAAGATTTGAAGTATCAGGTGGAAAAAAATTCAGTGAAGCAAAACAAGGTATTATTTATGTCACTGAAGATTTAAAGTATCAGAAGAAAGCAAATTCGGTGAAGCAGAGAAAGACAAGATATTTGTCACTAAAGAATTGCTAAAGAAGAAAAAGAAGAAGAAGAAATATCTCACACAGGGAGAAATGTTTTAAATTCCGTAAATTAGTTTTCTCTGTTTGTAGTTATGAAATTGTTTAGTTGATACATGGTATCGAGTTATAATTGCATCTACAATTTCTGAGGAGAATTGAATTGTATATTGTAATTGAAACCTTGTATAAAAATGATTTTATGAAAACAATGTCTCGACTTGTTTTTGAGTTTTAAAGTTTCAATTATATTTCAGAAAATATTAAAAATACATAATTCACCCCCCCTCTTGTGTAGCCATACAATCCTACAACAGTAAATATTGATAATTTTCTTTAAAAGTTAGTTTGAAAAGCTTGAATCATACAAGAGCTTTCTAATGTACCTGTGTAATGAGCTTTCAATCAACAATCCTAGATCTGATCAGAACCTTTGGTTGCTAGATTTAAAGAATCCTTTTATCAGGACAACAATCCTTACATACCTATCTGCTCAACTACAAAAGGCTCGTGATCAAACTTATCAATAAACTCTCAAACATTTTCACTTTGTAAGTACTTTTCATTTTAAGCACAGTATACATATATGTATTCCATTATTACAAATGCAATAAAACACAAATCTCATACAATTTTTACGTCTATGATTTTACTAAAAATATAAATCAGTTTCAATAAGCTCATACTTTTGATTAGTAGTTTAATATGATTTACATATAAATTATTCTACAAGTTTAATCAATCAAGTTAAACTCATCCTTGATCATATGCACTTTCATTGATCCAATGAAAATCATTTAATCAAAATTTCAGGATTTCAAAGGAATTTAATGTCTTTCATTGACACTTCCACTTAAAATTGTGAAAACCATTAAAATTGATAAACTATGTAAAATCAATAAGATACTACTATAATTTTATAATAAATACATAGTATCTTACGCAGCAATATAGATATTACTCAGATATTTATAATAACTATATAATATCTATGAGGTAAACAACATCACCAACAAAATTTATCTTTTTGTGGAGTTTAAGCATTTTACACATCACATAGCCTACAAATACCTAAATTTAATCTTATGTTGCAGAAAGAAGTTTCTTCTAAAGGTTTTGTAAAAATATCAGCTAATTGATTTTTACTAGACACAAATCCTAATTTAATTTTTCCTTTAATTACGTTATCTCTTAGAAAATGATATCTAACTTCTATATGCTTTGCTCTAGAATGCAATACAGGTTTTTTGGAAAGATTTATTGCAGAACTACTGTCACAATAAATCTCAGTTGTATCATAAGATAATCCAAAATCTTCTAAAGTTTGCCTTATCCACAGAATCTAAGTGCAACACATTGCAGCAGCAACATATTCAGCTTTAGTGGTTGAAAGTGCTACATAGTTTTGCTTTTTACTAAACCATGACACTAAATTATTTCCCAATAATTGACATGTGCCACTAGTACTTTTTCTATCTGACTTAGATCCTACGTAATCAGCATTAGTATATCTCATAAGATCTATTGAACTATCCTTAGAATAATACAATCCAAAATTTTTAGTTCCTTGTATATATCTAAATATTCTTTTAACTACAATTAAGTGTGATTCTTTAGGATTAGATTGAAATCTAGCACAAACACACACAGCAAACATAATATCAAGTCTACTAGCAGTCAAATAAAGTAAAGAACCAATCATACTTCTGTATTTTCTTTGATCTATTGATCTTCCTATGTCATTAATATCTAACTTTAAAGAAGTACTCTTAGGAGTTCCTCGAATCCTTGTATCACTAAAATTAAATTTCTTAAGCATTTCATCTACATATTTTTCTTGATTTAAAAATATACCTTTATCCATTTGCTTAATTTGAAGTCCTAGAAAATATGAAAGTTCTCCTATCATACTCATTTCAAACTGACTAGGCATCCCTTTAGAAAATATTTTTATCAGTTTATCAGAAGTTGCTCTAAAGATTATATCATCCACATATATTTGAACAACAATCTGATCTTTATCATCTCTCTTGATAAATAGAGTATGGTCTACTTTTCCCATGATATATACATGTTCTATTAAAAAGGTAAATAACCTTTTATACCACGATCTAGGTACTTGCTTCAAACCATAAAACGCTTTCTTTAATTTATACACAAAGTCAAGATTTTTAATATCTTCAAATCTAGGTGATTGTTTTATATAAACTTCTTCATTAATTAAACCATTTAAAAATGCACTCTTGACATCCATTTGATATAGTTTAAAATCCATATAACAAGCATAGACCAATAATATTTTAATGCTTTCTAACCTAGCCATAGGAGCAAATGTTTCATCATAATCTAGTCCTTCTTCTTGTGTATACCCTTGTGCAACTAATCTAGCTTTATTTCTTATAACTTGACCAGTCTCATTAGTTTTGTTTCTAAAGATCCACTTTGTACCTATTATGGATTGATTTTTGGGTGGAGAAACTAATTCCCAAACATCATTCCTAATGAATTGATTTAGTTCTTCTTGCATTACCACTATCTAATTTTCATTAGATAATGCTTCTTCTATATTCTTTAGTTCCACCATAGAAACAAACATACACATACTATTTAAATTTACTAAAGCTCTAGTTTTAACTCCCTCATTAATATTACCAATGACTTGAGTGATGGGATGTGATGAAGAATAACGCCAAGTTTCTAATTTTCCTCAATATTCTCATTAACATTGGGAGGTACCTCACTTTCATTAGTAGTTTGATCATTTAAGTTCATATTTTTCATTTTCTTAGATAAATCTTCAATCTCTCTATTGATCTCTAATTCTTTTGGGAAATTGATCATATCATCATTATCAGCTTTAGATTGAGATTCTCTAAAAGAATTTTCATTGAAGCTTACATAGAGGGTTTCTTCAATAGTTCTAGAAGTCTTGTCATATACTCTATAGGCTTTACTTCTAGTAGAGTAACCTATAACAATTCCTTCATCTGCTTTGGCTTAACATTTATCCCTTTTATCCTTAGTATTAAGAATAAAACACTTGCAGCCAAATGGTTTCATATAGGAAATTTTTGGAACCCTATCAAACATAATTTCAAAAGGAGTTTTATTAACAAGAGGTCTTAAGTGACTTCTATTAATGATATAACAAGTTGTATTGACTACTTCAGCCCAAAGATTTTAAGGTAAATTATGTTCATTTAACATAATTCTAGCCATTTCCTGAAGTGATCTATTCTTTCTCTCAACAACACCATTTTGAGACGGTGTTCTTGGAAAAGAAAAGCTATGATCAATGCCATGATCTATACAGTAATTATCCATTTGATCATTATCAAATTCAGTACCATGATTACTCCTAAGTTTTTGAATAGAGACACTTTGTTCATTTTAAACAAGATTGCAAAACATTTTAAACTTTTCAAAAACTTTTGTCTTAGATGTTAGAAAGTATACCCAAGTGTATCTAGAGAAGTCATCTACTAAAACAAATACATACCGTTTACCACTAAGACTCATGATTCTTGTTGGTCCAAATAGATCCATATGTATAAGTTCTATGACTCTCTTGCTTGAAATATCAGTTTTGGATTTAAAAGAGTTTTTATGAAGTTTACCTAACTCACATGCATCACACATAAAGTCCTTTGAGTATTTAATCTTTTGTAAACCTCTCACTAAATGTTTTCTAGATAATTTATGCAACAATTTCATATTTATATGCCCGATCCTTTTATGCCACAAATATGCATCACTAGTTTCAACTAGCAAACATGAATTTAAATCAACTGCATCAGAAGGTAAAGATAAAATACATACAGAACCTTTTCTTTTAGTAATAAACTTAAGTTCATCTATACTTTTATCAATAATTTTGCATACATCATATTCAAATAATACATAATATCCATTATCAATTAGTTTTATAACACTCAGCAAATTAAATTCTAGGTTTTCTACATATAGTACATTCGAAATAACACAAGTAGGAGTTATTTGAACATTGCCCATACCTATGATTTTATCCTTGCTTTTGTTTCCAAATGTAACATTTCCTTTCTTGGTATTTGTAAAATTTTTCAGTAAACTTTTCTGTCTGGTCATGTGACTTGATGCTCCACTATCCAAGATCCATTTTGATGTTGTTTCCTACTGCAAAACAAATTAAGAAGAATTGTTCATTGGTACCCAATGTTGTTGAGGACCAAGTTCATTAAACGCATATTTCTTCTTTTTGTTTACAAACAGTTTAACATTATCATTTACATTCTTATTAATTGTAAGTACTAATGATTTATCATTATCATCATACTTATAGCATTATTGCTCTTATAATCATTCTTTTTGTTTTCAGATGTAGTATAACCAAGACCAAACCGATTTTTATTAGATGTTAATTTATTTTGATCATACTCATACATTTCAGTAAGTTCGTACCAAAATTTTGTACTCGTATTTGAATTTTCAGTACATACAAAATCTTTTTCTACACAAGAATTTTCAGATAAAGAACATACAGAATGAGTAATTGGTCTAACACCAAAGTTTTCAATTTCATGCTCAGGTTTCTGAATTTTCAATTTACTACAATTGTTTGACATTTTTGAAACATTAGTGACTGAATTTCTAGAATAAGAAACAAGATTTTTAGAAACATTAATAGTCATGTTAGAAGTACATTTAGATAAATCACATTTGTTTATATTATTGCTGCATGATTCATCCCTTGAATTACCTACTTCTAAATATTTATTACCTTGTTTCATGATAAAAGGAATTTTAGTCTTAGATTTACTTGAACTACAACTAATAAATCTTTTATTGGCTTGAGATTCAAGGTATTCAGGATAATCAAATCCTAAGCCAAATTTATATGACACCCCAGGGGTACTAGTTAGTTTGTCTAACTTAGTTTGACTTAAATTCCATTTCTCAATGGTGGAATTTAAATCTAGCTCTCTCATTTTTAATCTATCAATCTCTAATTCAAGATCATTTATGTTGATTCTCAATTTTTCATTTTCAGATTCTATTTTTAATTTTTCAGTGTTTATATTCTGTATTTGTTCATGCAAGACACATTCATTAAATCTAAATTTATGCAAATCTCTAGCATGATTTTCATTATCACATTTTAACTTTTCTAAAGTAGTAGACAAGAAACAATTTTCTTCTTTCATTATGGTCAAAGAGTTTCTAATATTCTTATTGTCCAGTTTACAACCTTTAAGTTTTTGTAATAATGCACGATAAGCACGTAATAATTCATCAAAGTTAAAATCTGAATGACTTTCAGGATCAGATATTACCTCAGACTCATCTACCATGAAGCACACATGAGCAACGTCTTCTAACTCTTGTTCTTCTTCTGAATGTGAAGATTTTGATGATAATTCCTTAGATTCAGACTCTTCTAACGTGTCATCCCAAGTGGCCTTCAAAGCCTTTTTCTTGTAAAACTTTTTTTGAGTTTTCTGAGCTATCTTCTTCTGATTTGTCCTACTATGCTTTTCATTTTTCCTTATAGGACAATCTAGAGAAAGATGTCTAGGTTTTTTACAATTGTAACATACATACTTTCTAGATGAAGAATTCTTGTCATTCAGTGATTTTGACGTTGAGGGTTTATCATTTCTGTTCCTTTGCTGTTTCCTAACTTTTCATGCTTTCTTGAATTTCCTAGTCAGCAAAATCTAATCCTCATCAGAATCAGTAGATATATAAGAATCTGAATTAATTTCGAAGGCTATTTCTTTCTTCATTTTTAGTTTGTTTTGACTAAGTGATTCATTTAATTGAACTTCATATGTTGTTAAATTTTTTATAAGTTCATTTATAGTATAAACATTTAAATCTCGTGATTCCTCAATTGATGTCACTTTTTGAGACCATTTAGAACTTAGGGATCTGAGAATTTTCCTCACCAAATCCTTCTGTTCGAAATTCTTTCCTAAGCATTTTAAAGAGTTTATGATATCAAGGAATCTGGAAAGCATCTCAGAAATACTTTCATCTTCATGCATCTTAAAGAGTTCATACTTATGAATTAACATATTAATCTTAGTCTCTTTAACTTGAGAAGTACCTTCATGTGAAACTTCTAATACATGCCACACCTCATAAGCAGATTTATATGCCAACACTTTACTCAACTCTTCATAACTCAATGCACAAAATAAAATATTTAAGTCTTTAGTATTCAGAGTTTCATTTTCTTTTTCAGTAATTGTCCAAGTATTATAAGGGGTAGTTAACAGAGTATATGGTTTAAAAATCATGAACCACAACTTATGATCTATACTTTGAAGAAAGACTGTCATCCTATATTTCCAATATTCAAAATGGATTCCATCAAATAAAGGAGGATGATTAAGATTTTGGCCTTCATACAAAGAAAAATTACCATTTCCAGTAGCCATCTTACCTTAGATTTTTCAACCTATTTGATTTTAAACAATTTAACAACTTTAAAACAACTTGAGCCTTAAATCAAGAAGGTTAAATGTATGGTCAGATATCAATTTCTGTTTAAAAACAAGGAAGGCAAAATAAGCAATGATATTTAATAAGTTGGTATCCTTTTCATATCAATGATTATTAACAAGCTTTGATACCACTTGCAGAATTGTATGGCCACACAAGAGGGGGGTGAATTGTGTTTTTCAACATTTTTGAATATAATTGAAACTTCAAAACTCAAAAACAAGTCGAGACAATATTTTCACAAAATTGTTTTTATTCAAGGTTTCAATTACAATATATAATTCAATTCTCCTCAGAAATTGTAGATGCAATTATATATCGATACCATGTTTCATCTATACAATTTCATAACTACAAATACAGAAAACTAATTTACAGAATTTAAAATATTTCTCCCTATTTAAGATCTTTCTTCTTCTTCTTCTTCTTTTTTTTCAGTAATTCTTTAGTGACGAATATCTGACTTTCTTTGCTTCACCGAATTTGCTTTCTTCTGATACTTCAGATCTTCAGTGACATAAATCTAATCTTTTTTGCTTCACTAAATTTTCTTCCATCTAAGAGTTTTTCCCTGAAGAAGTGTTTTTGATCCCTGAAAAGATTTTTCGTTTAGTGTGCAGGGACAACTGATCAACGAGAATTCTATGCCTTTTATACTATATTTTTACTTCACGCATATCCTCCACGTTTAATCACTACCAGTTTTCCACTTCTTTACATCTTCTCTTTTTCCTTCATCGAAATACACACATTCTGACCCACGTTTACATTTCGAATTTTCTTTAATCATCAATCCTAGATCTTTGAAAAATTTCCTACAAAATAAACTTTCTCGTCCAAAATTTTTCATCAAGTGTAATAAGAAGTCGTTACTTTAATGTTAACTAAATGAATAACACAAGTAGATATATAACTTAACATTTCTAACTAAAAGAGTTCTTCATGTGCCAACTCACGTGACAAGTACTGTAGCTAACTCAATGAACTAAGTCTGTGGTGTTACGCTAACTCAACGAACCAACTTCGTGGTACTACGATAACTCAACGAACCAACTCCATTGTGTTACAGATAACTCAACAAACTAGTAATAAACAAATGTTTTTATAATAGGAATTTTACCACGTGCAATAATAACAACTTAAGTTTATGTAGGATCGTATGGCAACACAAGAGGGGGGTGAATTGTGTATTTTTAATATTTTCTAAAATATAATTGAAACTTTAAAACTCAAAAACAAGTCGAGACAGTGTTTTCATAAAATCATTTTTATTCAAAGTTTCAATTACAATATACAATTCAATTCTCCTCAGAAATTGTAGATGCAATTATATTTCGATACCATGTTTCATCTATACAATTTCATAACTACAAATAGAGAAAACTAATTTGCGGAATTTAAAACATTTCTCCTTGTTTGAGATCTTTCTTCTTCTTCTTTCTTCTTCCTTCTTCAGCAATTCTTCAGTGACGAATATCTTGTCTTTTTATGCTTCACCGAATTTGCTTTCCTCTGATACTTCAAATCTTCAGTGACGAAAATCTTACCTTTTTATGCTTCACGAAATTTTCTTCCACTTGAGAGATTTTGCCCAAAGAAGTGTTTTTGATCCTTGAAAAAGATTTTTCTTTGGGTGTGTAGGGATGGTTTGATCCTTGAAAAGATTTTTCTTTTTGGTGTGCAAGGATGGTTTGATCAACGAGAACTCTATGCCTTTTATACTGTATCTTCATTTCATGCATATCCTCCACATTTAATCACTACCAGTTTTCCACTTCTCCACGTCTTTTCTTTTTCTTTAATCGAAATACACACGTTCCAACCCACGTTTATATTTCAAATTTCTTTTAATCATCAGTCCTTGATCTTTGAAAAATTTCCTACAAAATAAACTTTCTCGTCCAAAAATTTATCATCAGTGTAATAAGAAGTCGTTACTTTAATATTAACTAAACGAGTAACACAAGTATATATATATAACTTAATATTTCTAACTTAACGAGTTCCTCATGTGCCATTTCACATGACAAGTACTATAGCTATCTCAACGAACTAAGTCTGTGGTGTTATGCTAACTCAACGAACCAGCTTAACCTTTCTTTCGGAAGGTTAAACGATAACTCACCGATTCAGTAATAAACAAATGTTTTTATAATAAGAATTTTACCACGTGCAAAAATAACAACTTAAGTTTATAATGCTAACCTAACGTGTTGCCTTAGTGTTCAATATAGAAACTCAATGCGTTTAGTTATGTTAACTTAACGAGTTAAACATGTGCACCTCACATGATACAATACAACATTCGTAACTTACAATTTCACCACATGTATAACACTAACTTAATGAGTTCGTCTCTTCTTTTACTCACTAACTTAACAAGTTATCACGTGACCTATTTTAACCTTTAAGCCTCTAACTTAATGAGTTCTCACGTGACCTCTATAAAAAACAAAACTCTAACTTAACGAGTTGTCTAAACATGCACTATTCATGATACAGAAGATATAACTTTAAAACATATCATGCTTTTCAATAAAACCACACGTTAACTTAACGTTTAATTAAATGAGAAATTAATGCAACGAAACGACTAGTTATTAACTTCAGATCCAATACAGACAAGTATTTATATCAGTAAACTTTTTCTATATTAATTGATGATTTTAATTTCTTTTCACAAGCAATAGTAATTGAGCAAATATGATTATTTTCATTCAGCACACATCATCAAAACAAAAATACTCAACAGTCTCCCTCTTTTTGATGATGACAAAACCATATTAAATCAATTATGAAATATGTTTAACTCAACAAAGCACCTTCGTTGGGTTAACTTTTAATTCAACAAACTTGTTTGTTGACTTAAGTTCACTTAAGCTTATTTCTATTGTTTGTGTAAATTTTACCTCTCAGAACTAAAACGTCTCAGATGTCAATAATTATATAAGTATCAGTTTTCTAATTATCTTCTATCAGATTACAATAACCATTAAATAGCATCTCCTTTTATAATATATATATGCAATTAAGATCATAATCATCTTTTTATAATATTTCTCCCCCTTTTTGTCATTAATCAAAAAGATAATTACAGAGAATATATATATATATATAAGAGAATTACAACAACGATTTTTGTAAACAAGAATAATAATTGAACACATTTACAGAAAAATGTATTGTTCAATGAATCAAACAAGTAATACAAACATTACATTTTGTATTCACAAACAAACAAAAATAGTTATCGTCCCCTCCTAAGTATATCACTTATAGCATTACATATTTTATCTCCTAGATGCCTAATATCATTTCTGATGTCGTTAAGCACTACATCTATGTCAAGAGGTAGCTGGGTTTGCTGTTCTGCTTGAACTGAATAACTTTGTTGTTGTTGTATATGGTCTATATCAGGTTGTTGTTATTGTTGTCGTTGAGGTTTATGCATGGTCTGGAATTTTTGCAAATCTTTGACACTAAATGCTCTCATGCCTTTAGTTTCAGAGGGCCAGTCGGATAAAGTCAATTGGCTTGCAAGGATTCTACATACAGCATCACCATAAAATAACTTTGAACTCATATGCTATAGTTGAGACATAAATACATCAAACCAATTTATTTGAATTCTATTCAACAGGCCATAAGTTGCATATAAACAGCTTCTGCTGACTGCCAAATTGTGTCCAACTCTCTGAAATAAATTTACATGCAATATATTTGCAATAAATCTTGCCTCTGCATTCAGATTTTCCATTAATCTCATTTCAGAATATACATCTGGAATTTTTGATAAGGATTGAATGTTCCATTCCAATTGTCTTATCATGTCAAATCTGTTGGTAACAACAACACCTTCATTCTTTAATCCTAAAACTTCAAAAATTAACTCAGGAGACAATATAAACTTCTGTTCATTTATTTGAGTTTTCAGAAAATTTCCATTCTTGACCAGATTGCTACAATAAGTTGCAATAAGCTTTGTGTATTGCTTCCATTTCGTTCCTACAAGCAAGAATTTAATGAGGCCATGAAACTCAAACAGATCTCTTATTTTCCATTAATCTCTTATTAAAGGAACAACATGACATTCATTGTGTATAATTTCCATTTTCTTTTTTTTTCTTTTTTTTCAAAATAGTGAATATTGATAATTTTCTTTTAAAGTTAGTTTGAAAAGCTTGAATCATATAAGAGCTTTCTAATGTACCTGTGTAATGAGCTTTCAGTTAACAATCCCAGATCTAATCAAGACCTTAGGTTGCCAGATTTAAAGAATCCTTTTTCAGGACAACAATCCTTACATACCTATCTACTCAAGTACAAAAGGCTCGTGATCAAACTGATCAATAAACTCTCAAAGATTTTCACTTTGTAAGCACTTTTCATTTTAAGCACAGTATATATGTATTCCATTAATACAGATGCAATAAAACACAAATCTCATACAATTTTTACTTCTATGATTGTACTGAGAATATGAATCAGTTTCAATAAGCTTATACTTTTGATTAACAGTTTAAGATGAGTTACATATAACTTATTCTACAATTTTAATCAATTAAGTCAAATTTATGCATGATCATATGCATTTTCCTTGATTCAAAGAAAACATTTCATCAAAATTTTAGAATGTCAGAAGTATTTAATGTTTTTCATTTACACTTCCACTTAAAATCGTAAAAACCATTAAAATTGATAAACTACTTAAAATCAATAAGATACTACTATGATTTTACAATAAATACATAGTATCTTAAGCAGCACTTTAGATATTTATAATAAGTATATAATATCTATGAGGTGAACAACATCATCAATAATATTTATCTTTTTATGTGGAGTTTAAGCATTTTACACATCACATAGCCTACAAATACCTAAATTTAATCTAATGTTGCAGAATGTATTTTCGTCTAGAGGTTTTGCAAATATATCAGCTAATTGATTTTTACTAGACACAAATTCTAATTTAATTTTTCCTTTAATTACGTTATCTCTTAGAAAATGATGTCTAACCTCTATATGCTTTGCTCTTGAATGTAATACAGGATTTTTGGAAAGATTTATTGCAGAACTACTATCACAATAAATTTTAGTTGTATCATAAGATAATCCAAAATCTTCTAAAGTTTGCCTTATCCACAGAATCTAAGTGCAACACAGTGCAACAGCAACATATTCAGCTTCTCTAATAGAAAGTGCTACACAATTTTGCTTTTTACTAAACCATGACACCAAATTATTTCCCAATAATTGACATGTGCCACTGGTACTCTTTCTATCAGATTTAGATCTGCATAATCAGCATCAGTATATCCTATAATATCTATTGAACTATCCTAAGAATAATACAGTCTGAAATTTTTAGTTCCTTGTATATATCTAAATATTCTTTTAAATGCAATTAAGTGTGATTCTTTAGGATTAGATTGAAATCTAGCACAAACACACACAGCAAACATAATATCAGGTCTACTAGCAGTCAAATAAAGTAAAGAACCAATCATACTTCTGTATTTTCTTTGATCTATAGATTTTCCTATGTCATCAATATCTAACTTTAAAGTAGTACTCATAGGAGTTCCTCAAATCCTTGTATCATTAAAATTAAATTTCTTAAGCATTTCATCTACATATTTTTCCTAATTTAAAAATATACCTTTATCCATTTGCTTAATTTGAAGTCCTAGAAAATATGAAAGTTCTCCTATCATACTCATTTCAAACTGATTAGTCATCTCTTTAGAGAATATTTCTATCAACTTATCAGAGGTTGCTCCAAAGATTATATCATCCAAGTATATTTGAACAACAATCTGATATTTACCATCTCTCTTAATAAATAGAGTATGATCCACTTTTCCCATGATATAGCTTTTTCCTATTAAAAAAGTAGACAATCTTTCATACCATGATCTAGGTGCTTGCTTCAAACCATATAAGGCTTTCTTCAATTAATACACAAAGTCAGGATTTTTAATATCTTCAAATCCAGGTGGTTGTTTTACATAGACTTCTTTATTAATTAAACCATTTAGAAATGCACTCTTTACATCCATTTCATATAATTTAAAATCCATATAACAAGCATAGGCCAATAATATTCTAATACTTTCTAACCTAGCCACAGGAGCAAATGTTTCATCATAATCTAATCCATCTTCCTGTGTATACCCTTGTGCAACTAATCTAGCTTTATTCCTTATAATTTGACCAGTTTCGTTAGTTTTGTTTCTAAAGATCCACTTTGTACCTATTATGGACTGATTTTCTAGTGGAGAGACTAATTCTCATACATCATTTCTAATGAATTATTTAGTTTTTCTTGCATTGCCACTATCCAATTTTTATCAGATAATACTTCTTGTATATTCCTTGGTTCCACCATAGAAACAAACATACACATACTATTTAAATTTACTGAAGCTCTAGTTTTAACGACCTCATTAATATCACCAATGACTTGAGTAATGGGATGTGATGAAGAATAACGCCAATTTCTCTGATTTTCCTCAATATTCTCATCAATATCTGAAAGTCCATCACTTCCATCATTAGTTTGATCATTTAAGTTCATATTTTTGATTTTCTCAGATAAATCATCAATCTCTCTATTGATCTCTAACTCATTTGGAAAATTGATCATATCATCATTATCAGCTTTAGATTGAGATTCTCTAAGAGAATTTTCATTGAAGCTTACATGGAGGGTTTCTTCAATAGTCCTAGAAGTCTTGTTATATACACTATAGGCTTTACTTCTAGTAGAGTAACCTACAAAAATTCCTTCATCCGATTTGGCTTGAAATTTATCCCTTTTATCCTTAGTATTAAGAATAAAACACTTGCAGCCAAATGGTTTCATATTGGAAATTTTTGGAACCCTATTAAACATAATTTCAAAAGAAGTTTTATTAACATGAGGTCTTAAATGACTTCTGTTAATAACATAACAAGCTGTATTTACTGCTTCAGCCCATAGATTTTGAGGTAACTTATTTTCATTCAACATAGTTCTGACCATTTCTTGAAGTGATCTATTCTTTCTCTCAACAACACCATTTTCACACGATGCTCTTGGAAAAGAAAATCTGTGATCAATGCCATGCTCATTACAATAGTTAGCCATTTGATCATTATCAAATTCAATTTCATGATCACTCCTAAGTTTTTGAATAGAGACACTCTGCTCATTTTGAACAAAATTGCAAAACATTTTAAATTTTTCAAAAACTTCTGTCTTAGATGCTAGAAAATATACCCAAGTGTATCTAGAGAAGTCATCTACTAAAACAAATACATACCATTTACCACCAAGACTCATGATTCTTGTTGGTCCAAATAGATCCATATGTATAAGTTCTAAGACTCTCTTGCTTGAAATATCAGTTTTGGATTTAAAAGAGTTTTTGTGAAGTTTACCTAACTCACATGCATCACACATAAAGTTCTTTGAGTATTTAATTTTTGGTAAACCTCTCACTAAATGTTTTCTAGATAATTTATGTAACAGTTTCATATTTATATGCCCAATCCTTCTATGCCATAGATATGCATCACTAGTTTCAGCTAGCAAACATGAATTTAAATCAACTGCACCAGAAGGTAAAGATAAAATACATACAAAACCTTTTCTTTTAGCAATAAACTTAATTTCATCTGTATTTTTATCAATTATTTTGCATACATTATCTTCAAACACTACATAATATCCATTTTCAGTTAGTTTTATAACACTCAGCAAATTAAATCCTAGGTTTTCTACATATAGTACATTCAAAATAACACAAGTAGGAGTTATTTGAACATTGCCCATACCTATGATTTTTTCTTTGCTTTTGTTTCCAAATGTTACACTTCCTTTCATGGTATTTGTAAAATTTTGTAATAGACTTTTCTGTCTGGTCATGTGACTTGACGCTCCACTGTCCAAGATCCATTTTGATGTTGTTTCCTCCTGCAACACAAATTAAGAAAAACATTTTCTTGGTACCCAATGTTGTTGAGGACCAAGTTCATTAAACGCATATTTCTTCTTTTTGTTTAAAAATAGTTTAACATTATCATTTATATTCTTATTAGTTGTAAGTACTATTGATTTATCATTAGCTTCATACTGACATATAGCATTACTACTTTTACAATCATTCTTTTTGTTTTTAGATGTAGTATAATCAAGACCAAACAGATTTTTATCAGATGTTAATTTATTTTGGTCATGCTTATACATTTTAGTAAGTTCATACCAAGATTTTGTACTTGTATTAACATTTTCCGTACATACAAAATCTTTTTCTACACAAGAATTTTTAGTTTTATCACATGCAGAATGAGTAATTGGTCTAATACCAGTGTATTGAATTACATGCTCAGGTTTCTAAATTTTCAGTTTACTACAATTGTCTGAAATTTTAGAAACATTAGAAACTGAATTTCCAGAACAAGAAACAAGATTTTTAGAAATATTTATAGTCATGTTAAAAGTACAATTTGACAAATCACATTGATTTATATTATTACTGCATGATTCATCCCTTGAAGTACCTACTTCTACAGATTTATTACCTTGTTTCATAATAAAAGGAATTTTAGTCTTAGATTTACTTGAACTGCAACTAATAAATCCTTTATTGGCTTGAGATTCAGGATATTCAGGATAATCAAATCCTAAGCCAAATTTATAAGACACCGCAGGGGTACTAGTTAGTTTGTCTAACTTAGTTTGACTTAAATTCCATTTCTCAATTGTAGAATTTAAATCTTGCTCTCTCAGTTTTAATTTATCTATCTCTAATTCAAGTTCATTTATATTGTTTCTCAATATTTCATTTTCAGATTTTATCTTTAATTTTTCAGCATTTATATTCTGTATTTGTTCATGCAAGATACATTCATTAAATCTAAATTTTTGCAAATCTCTAGCATGATTTTCATTATCACATTTAAACTTTTCTAATGTAGTAGACAAGAAACAATTTTCTTCTTCCATAATGAATGAAGATTTTCTAATATTTTTATTTTCCAGTTTACATACTTTAAGTTTTTGTAATAATGCATGATAAGCACATAATAATTCATCAAAGTTGAAATCTGAATGACTTTCAAGATCAGATATTACCTCAGACTCATCTGCCATGAAGCACACATGAGCAACGTCTTCTAACTCTTATTCTCCTTTTGAATGTAAAGATTTTGATACTGATTCCTCAGATTCAGACTCTTCAGACGTGTCATCCCAAGTGACCTTCAAAGCCTTTTTCTTGTAAAACTTTTTCTGAGTTTTCTGAGCCGTCTTCTTCTGATTTGTCCTACTTTGCTTTTCATTTTTCCTCATAGGACAATCTGGAGAAATATGTCCAGGTTTCTTATAGTTGTAACATACATACTTTCTAAATGAAGAATTCTTGTCATTTAGTGATTTTGACGTTGAGGGTTTATCATTTTTGTTCCTTTGCTATTTCCTAGCTTTCCATGCTTTCTTGAATTTCCTAGTCAGCAAAATCAAATCCTCATCAAAATCAGTAGATATATCAGAATCGGAATTAATTTTGAAGGCTATTTCTTTCTTCATTTTTAGTTTGTTGTGACTCAGTGATTCATTTAATTGAACTTCATAAGCTATTAAATTTCCTATAAGTTCATTCATAGTATAAACATTTAAATCTCGTGATTCCTCAATTGATGTTACTTTCTGAGACCATTTAGAACTTAGGGATCTGAGAATTTTCCTCACCAAATCTTTATGTTCAATATTCTTTCCTAAACATTTTAAAGAGTTTATGATATCAAGAAATCTGGAAAACATCTTAGAAACATTTTCGTCTTCATGCATCTTAAAGAGTTCATACTTATGAATCAACATGTTTATTTTAGTCTCTTTAACTTGAGAAGTACCTTCATGTGAAACTTCTAATCCATGCCACACCTCATAAGCAGATTTATATGCCGACACTTTACTGAACTGTTCATAACTCAATGCACAAAATAAAATATTTAAGCCTTTAGCATTCAGAGTTTCATTTTCTTTTTTAGTAATTGTCCAAGTATTATAAGGAGTAGTTAATGGAGTATATGGTTTTGAAATCATAAACCACAACTTATGATCTATACTTTGAAGAAAAACAGTCATCCTATATTTCCAATATTCAAAATGTATTCCATCAAATAAGGAGGACGATTAAGATTTTGGCCTTCATATAAAGAAAAATTACCATTTCCAGTAGCCATCTTACCTTAGATTTTTCAACCTATTTGATTTTAAATAGTCTAAAAGCTTTAAAATAACTTGAGCCTTAAATCAAGAAAGTTAAACGTATGCTCAGATATTAATTTCTGTTTAAAAACAAGGAAGGTAGAATAAGCAATGATATTAAATAAGTTGGTATAGATTTTATATCAAAGATTATTAACAAAGCTCTGATACCACTTGTAGGATTGTATGGCTACACAAGAGGGGGGTGAATTGTGTATTTTTAATATTTTCTGAAATATAATTGAAACTTTAAAACTCAAAAACAAGTCGAGACAGTGTTTTCATAAAATTATTTTTATTCAAGGTTTCAATTACAATATACAATTCAATTCTCCTCAGAAATTGTAGATGCAATTATATTTCGATACCATGTTTCATCTATACAATTTCATAACTACAAACAGAGAAAACTAATTTGCGGAATTTAAAACATTTCTCCCTATTTGAGATCTTTCTTCTTCTTCTTTCTTCTTCCTTCTTCAGCAATTCTTCAGTGATGAATATCTTGTCTTTTTATGCTTCACCAAATTTGCTTTCTTCTGATACTTCAAATCTTTAGTGACGAAAATCTTACCTTTTTATGCTTCACGGAATTTTCTTCCACTTGAGAGATTTTGCCTGAAAATGTGTTTTTGATCCCTGAAAAAGATTTTTCTTTTGGTGTGCAGGGATGGTTTGATCCTTGAAAAGATTTTTCTTTTTGGTGTGCAAGGATGGTTTGATCAACGAGAACTCTATGCCTTTTATATTGTATCTTCATTTCATGCATATTCTCCACGTTTAATCACTACCAGTTTTCCACTTCTCCACGTCTTTTCTTTTTCTTTCATCGAAACACACACGTTCCAACCCACGTTTATATTTCGAATTTCCTTTAATCATCAGTCCTTGATCTCTGAAAATTTTCTTGCAAAATAAACTTTCTCATCCAAAAATTTTTCATCAATGTAATAAGAAGTCGTTACTTTAATGTTAACTAAACGAGTAACACAAGTATATATATATAACTTAACATTTCTAACTTAACGAGTTCCTCATGTGCCATTTCACGTGACAAGTACTGTAGCTAACTCAACGAACCAGCTTAACCTTTCTTTCGGAAGGTTAAACGATAACTCACCGATTCAGTAATAAACAAATGTTTTTATAATAAGAATTTTACCTCGTGCAAAAATAATAACTTAAGTTTATAATGCTAACCTAACGTGTTGCCTTAGTGTTCAATATAACAACTCAACGCGTTTAGTTATGTTAACTTAACGAGTTAAACATGTGCACCTCACGTGATACAATACAACATTCGTAACTTATAATTTCACCACGTGTATAACACTAACTTAACGAGTTCGTCTCTTCTTTTATTCACTAACTTAACAAGTTATCACGTGACCTATTTTAACCTTTAAGCCTCTAACTTAACGAGTTCTCACGTGACCTCTATACAAACAAAACTCTAACTTAACGATTTGTCTAAACGTGCACTGTTCATGATACAGAAGATATAACTTTAAAACATATCATGCTTTTCAATAAAACCACACGTTAACTTAATGTTTAGTTAAATGAGAAATTAATGCAACGAAATGACTAGTTATTAACTTCAGATCTAATACAGACAAGTATTTATATCAGTAAGCTTTTTCTGTATTAATTGATGATTTTAATTTCTTTTCACAAGAAATAGTAATTGAGCAAATATGATTATTTTCATTCAGCACACATCATCAAAACAAAAATACTCAATAGAAGGCCTAATAGATTTGAAGTACCAATAGAAAATTTTGGGTTAACATTAATCTTTTTTGATAAAAATTCAACAATTCTTGAAAAATTGTATTATTGGAGACCAATTGGAAATTGAGATGAAGATTTATGTTTAAGTGTGTATAATTTTCTAAATAGATCTTGGACTTAAAATACTAGGATATATCTAGGACAAAAAACATTAATTAACATACATGTCATACTTGATGGATATATATATTTAGTGTCAGATATATTAGTTGCATTTAGATTTGATTTATACATAGTAAGCATAGATAGTTATGATAATGACTTTATAGAAATATTGCATATACCTAGTGATATAGTTGAACCACCATCTATGGAACATGATAAAATTCAATTAGGAATGTGGTATAATGAATATGATGATCCTACTTTATGTCTGATAAGATGGTGGGATGAACTAATGAAATTTCAAATATGGATTATGAAAGACCTAAATGAATGGAAATGGGAAGAGGAATATATTGAAATATCTGTAGAAATAGAAACAACTTCGTTATCTTGAAACAAAAAAGGATCCCTTTCTGCATTTCAATTCATTAATGGAAATACACTTATATTTAGTATTGATAACATGTTGCAAGTTTACAAGTTAAAAAAGAGAGCGGACTACATTAAAACAGAATTAATAGCAAGGAGAATTATGCCTAAAAAGTTTGCTTGGACTAACACGTTTATTCCATTTGTCACAACTTTTCAATCATGTTCTTAAACTGTGATTCTATACTCTTAATGTTTTGTGTTTATGTTTAAAAAAAAAAGTAAAGTATCAATCCAGTTTGTTGGTATCTATTCTGGGACACCAGCTGGCTTGCTTGTGAGCCACCAAAGGCATAGGAGTCTAGGTTCCACACAAGACACTAATTTAACAATTTATGTTTTGTTATTTTGTTATATATTCTACTTTTACTTGTGAATGAAAAGTTTTTCAAAATCAAAAGTTGGAAGATATCAAAAGAGATACAAAAAAGTAAGGTATGTAATTAATTACTTAGCCTGAATTTACATTTAAACTTAGTTCATGGAGTTATTCATTAACTCAATGAATTAAGTTTGTTGAGTTAGGTGCTAAATCAACGAAATAATATTCATGCCTACTAACAATTATTGTATTTACTATAAGATCTTTTACATTGAGGACAATGCAAAATGTAGGTATGGGGGGAGGTAATTAGATTAAATCCAAGTAATTTTGTTTATTAAAGGAACTTAGATGGTACCACAAAATTCTGTGAAAATTGAAAATTTTTTATGAATTTGCTATAACTAACTCCAATTTCCTATAACTATCTGATGATTGAAACTATTAAAAAAAAAACAACAACAACACTGTAACTACTTGAATGTTATTTCATATAAGATGCTACAAAATTTTACTATTATACATATCTAGATATAGTATCTTATGTTTTTGCTGAATTTTAAGAGTTTAACAGTTTCACGATTTTAAAAGAAATCAGAATGCTTAACTAAAACTCAGTAAATGATCTAAAATCCTAAAAGAGTTGAAATGTTGATTTTTGGATTAAATGAAATACATATGATCAAGGATACATTTAATTTAATTGATTAAACTCGTAGAATGATTTATGTGTAAATCTTATTAAACTACAGAAAAAGTATGAGCTTATTGATATGAATTCATGTTTTCAGTAAATTATAGAAGCAAGATTATATGAGATATGTGTTTTATTACATCTATATTAATGAAATATGTATATATATTGTGTTGAAAAGAAAAGGAAAGAAAAAAGAGAAAAACTTTGAGAGTTTATTGACTTATTTGATCATGAGCATTTTGTACTTGAGCAGATAGGTATGTAAGGATTGTTGACCTAAAAAATGACTCTTTAAATCTGGTAACATAAGATCCTGATCAGATCTAGGATTGTTGACTGAAAGCTCGATACATGGGTACTTCATTTTAATTAAACACTTATCCTTTATGTCATGTAAAAACTCGATCACTTATCTATAACTCTTCAAGTTCTTGCACTTGCAAAACACGTGATTGAACAAAGAAAACTTATTTGTTCGTTAGTCATTTTATAAAACTCGAACAGTTATCTATCCATGCGTATAAAAACTCGAATAGTTATCTAACTCTTCAATTTTCATTATCGAATGTACATGGAAAACACGTGAAAACTTAAAACATTAAAAATACACGTGTAGATAACTTAAATATACGAGTTTTTCTAACATAACTCTTCAACTAAATTGAAACGTTAACTATCCAAAAATCTAATTATTCGAAAACTTTAACTATCCGAAAATCTAACTATCCAAAAGTTAACTATCTAAAATTTTAAATGAAACTTTTCGATAACTTGTTAATATTTAATTACATGACTATTATATTTAGAAAATATTATTTAGACTTATTTATAAACTTTAATAATGCATTCATCATCAAAACAAAATTCCTAATAATCGTAATCTGGAAATTTGACTTAAGTTATCTTTCGGAAGGTTAGGTGTTAACTATCCAAAATGCATATAAGTTTCGGATACTTATAATTTGTAACTATCCGAAACATTTGAACTCATTAGGTTAGAATTATGCACGTGTTGAAATTAAATGTTTTATTATGTCATGTGAGCTACACATGTTTAACTCATTAAGTTAGCATAATTATATGCATTAAGTTACTTGAATATACACTAAGGTAATGCATTGTGTTAGTGTTATAAGTTTATAAGTTATTTCTTTATTACACGTGTTTTATAGTTAAGTCAATGAAGTAAGTCCGTTGAGTTATACTAACTCCATGAACCATTTATTTTCTAACATGCCACTATAACACTTGCAGAAACAAGAAATTCGAAGGAAAACAATGATTGCATGTATCACGCAAGAATTAACTCGTGAAATGAAGAAGAAATCACCATCGTTGATATGAATGAAGGAAATCTAACCGATCATTTAAGCAAAAGCAGTTACTACTAAAAGAAATATAAAAGAAGAGGAGAGAGACGAAGAAAGTGTGTGTGAAGGTGGAGGATCGTACTAACTGCAGGAAGCGTTGGAAGTTCCCTAAAGCTCCACAACACCACTAAAATCACCAACCATCGGAGGTCTATGAGGATACTTTCCAAATGTCAGGTCAATTCTGAGTCAAACATGATGACTCACAACCACTATGAGGAGTGATCGCGTCATAAGAAAGGAAGTCATTTTCACCAAGCACCAACTCATATCTCAAGAGATCATAAAGCTTCTAGCCTTGGTTTTGAGTTGATGCTAGTATACTAAAGAGGAAATCAACTTACAAGTCTTGGTTCACAATTCTATAGGGAGAGGAGGCAAGATTGTAAGTGATTAAGTTTTCAGTGGTGTTGTTTAGAATGAAAAAGTGCATAATATTAATGGTTAAATGATGGTTAATTGCATAATATTTAGCTTATCATATAAGAATTACGCCATTATGTTATAATTGCACTGTTATATGTGTTTGGATCTCTAGCACGGCACTAGAAAACTTGTTCGATTACCCAGCAATGCGCCTGAAAAACTTGGATTTGTTAACTTCTGTTTTTACTTAGTTAATTTATCTTTATGCCTATTCCTTTTTAGAAGTAAACAAACAACCTTTCACACAAATTAGATATTAATTCCAATTTGTATTTTAACTGCAAGTGCACAGTGTCTATTGTATTAGTGTGCAAGTACAGGTCGATCCCACAGGGAATTTGTAGGATCGTATGGCTACACAAGAGGGGGGTGAATTGTGTATTTTTAATATTTTCTGAAATATAATTGAAACTTTAAAACTCAAAAACAAGTCGAGACATTGTTTTCATAAAATCATTTTTATTCAAGGTTTCAATTACAATATACAATTCAATTCTCCTTAGAAATTGTAGATGCAATTATATTTCGATACCATGTATCATCTAAACAATTTCATAACTACAAACAGAGAAAACAAATTTACGGAATTTAAAACTTTTCTCCCTGTTTGAGATCTTTCTTCTTCTTCTTTTTCTTCTTCAGTAATTCTTCAGTGAGGAATATCTTGTCTTTTCATGCTTCACCGAATTCGCTTTCTTCTAATACTTCAAATCTTCAGTGACGAAAATCTTACCTTTTTATGCTTCACTGAACTTTCTTCCACTTGAGAGATTTTTCCCGAAGAGGTGTTTTTGATCCTTGAAAAAAAATTTTCTTTTGGTGTGCAGATGGTTTGATCCTTGAAAAGATTTTTCGTTTTGTGTGCAAGGATAAATTGATCAACGAGAATTCTATGCCTTTTATACTGTATCTTCATTTCATGCATATCCTTCACGTTTAACCACTACCAGTTTTCCACTTCTCCACGTCTTTTCTTTTTCCTTCATCGAAACACACACGTTCTAACCCACGTTTATATTTCGAATTTTCTTTAATCATCAGTCCTGGATCTCTGAAAAATTTCCTGAAAATAAACTTTCTCGTCCAAAAATTTCTCATTAGTGTAATAAGAAGTCGTTACTTTAAAGTTAACTAAACGAGTAACACAAGTATATATATATAACTTAACGTTTCTAACTTAACAAGTTCACCATGTCCTATTTCACATGACAAGTACTGTAGCTAACTCAACGAACTAAGTCCGTGGTGTTATGCTATCTCAACGAACCATCTCCGTTGTGTTATGATAACTCAACAAACCAGTAATAAACAAATGTTTTTATAATAAGAATTTTACCACGTGCAAAAATAACAACTTAAGTTTATAACGTTAACCTAACGCGTTGCCTTAGTGTTCAATATAGCAACTCAACGCGTTTAGTTATGTTAACTTATCGAGTTAAACATGTGCACCTCACGTGATACAATACAACATTCGTAACATATAATTCCACCACGTGTATAACACTAACTTAACGAGTTCGTCTCTTCTTTTACTCACTAACTTAACAAGTTATCACGTGACCTATTTTAACCTTTAAGCCTCTAACTTAACGAGTTCTCACGTGATCTCTATACAAATAAAACTCTAACTTAACGAGTTGTCTAAACGTGCACTGTTCATGATACAGAAGATATAACATTAAAGCATATCATGCTTTTCAATAAAAACACACGTTAATTTAACGTTTAGCTAAATGAGAAATTAATACAACAAAATGACTAGTTATTAACTTCAGATCCAATACAGACAATTATTTATATCAGTAAGCTTTTTCTATATTAATTGATGATTTTAATTTCTTTTCACAAGCAATAGTAATTGAGCAAATATGATTATTTTCATTCAACACACATCATCAAAACAAAAATACTCAACAGAATTGCTTAAGAATTGCGAACTGTTCCGTTTTTAACGATCAAATTTATATTCAATAAGCTCTCCATTGAGTTACAATTAACTCAACGGACTAAGTTCGTTGAATTATGGCTAACTCAACGGACTAACCTCATGAACTTAAGTTAACTCCACAAGCCTACCTTTCCTATTTAATACTGCTATTTACAAAGGAATTCAGTCAACCATTGGGCGGTTCCACAGATTGTAAATAACATCAATTAAGCTCTTTAATGTTAGTAAACACTGGATTTATCATTAGGCAATACTAACATTCAGATAATTCAAACAATAACCATTAAAATCTTTAAGTCTTTTGAACGAACCAATTTCAGTAAACTGTAAAACTAAAATAAACATAAAACAATCACAACACTAACAAAGATAACATTAATCACTATACAAAACAAACAATACAACACTCAAATACAAAATATAAACACAAATAAGTTGTTTTTGGTATTTTTGTTTTGATATGAGCATGGAAATGGGCGAAAGGTGAAATGTAAAGTAATCTCAGTCGACAGTAAATACTTTTGTCACTACATGTGACGCGATTACACCACTGAAAATTAAACCACTTATAATTCTGTCTCCTCTCTCTATAGAATCGCGAGTCCAAAATTACAAAATGATCTCCTCTTCAGCATACAGGCATCAACCTGAAGCCAATGCTAGAATCTTTATGATCTCCTAAGATATGAGTCGGCGCTTGGTGAAAATGGCTTCCCTCCCGCGACGCGATCACTCCTCACAATGGTTGTCAAGTACTATGTTTGGCTCGGAATCGACCCGACATTAGGAAAGTATCCTCACAGACCTCTAATGGTTGGTGATTATGGTGGTGGTGGAGATGGTTAGTGTGGTACTTCAGAGAATTGCCGACGCTGCCTGTAGAAAGCTCGGTGATCCTCCTTTGCACACACTGGCCACACCCATCGGCCACCACACCGCTACTTTTTTTCTTCTTTTCTTTTATATTTCTTCAATGGTAACTACTTCTACTTGAATAATCGGTTGGATTTCCTTCATTCATATCAACGACGATGATTACTTCTCCCTGTGTGATACGTGCGATCGTGGTTTTTCCTTCCAACTGTCATGTTTCTGCAACCGCTACAGTGGCATATTAGAAAATAAATGGTCTGTGGAGTTACAGATAACTCAACGGACTTGCTTCGTTGATTTAACTATAAAACACGTGCATAAATTTAACTATCCGATGCTCAGGTGCATTTCGGATACTTACAAACTTAACTATCCGATGCTCAGGTGCATTTCGGATACTTATAGACTTAATTATCCGATGCTCAGATGCATTTCGGATAGTTACAAATAACTCACCGATATATAACTTAAGTCAATCTTCCATATCACGACATGTGTCATCAGTAGTTTTATAATAAAAGAAACATTTTGAAGAGTTATTGGTCTAACTATCTGATGCCCAGATGCATTTCGAATAGTTAAAGATAACTCACCGAAAATCCACTTAAGTCATTCTCCCAAAACATGACACGTGTCATCAGTAATTTTATAATAAAAGGAGATTTCGGAGAGTTACACATATAACTATCTGATGCCCAACTGCAATTTCGGATACTTAGAGATAACTCATCGAAAGTCCACTTAAGTCATGCATTATGGTTTCGACACGTGTACTTCAGGAAATAATAAAATATTCTTTTAAAACATAATTATTCGGTAATTTAAACATAACTCTTCGATACATTAAGCATAACTGTCCAGTACGTTAAACACAATTGTCCAAAATAACAGAAAATTCAGATATTTAAGACTTTCACAGCCTGCAATTTACCAATAGTTCAGAAATGTACTAAATTAACATTAATTCCCCAAAATTAAGTAGATTCTTTCATTAAAGCATATAATAGTGCAATTATAACATAATGGCTTAATTCTCATATGATAAGCTAAATATTATGCAATTAACCATCCTTTAACTGTTAATATTATGCACTTTTTCATTCTAAACAATATGCTTTAATGAAGGAATCTACATAATTTCAAGGAATTAGCGTTAATTAAGTACATTTCTGAACTGTCAGTGAATTACAAGCTTTGAAATTCCTTAGTATCTGAATTTTCTATTCTTTCAGAGAGTTATATTGCATGTACTAGACAATTATGTTTTTAAACGCTTAAAGAATATTTGATTATTTCCTGGAGTACATGTGTTGAAACATTAATGCATGACTTAAGTGAATTTTCAATAAGTTATCTGGTAACTATCTGAAATGCATCTGAGCATCGAATAGTTAGGTTTGTAAGTATCTAAAATATCTGAACTCGTTAAGTTAGAATTATGCACGTGTTGAATTTAAATGCTTTAGTATATCACGTGAATTGTACATGTTTAACTCGTTAAGTTAGCATAACTATACGTGTTGAGTTACTTGAATATACACTAAAGTAACGCATTGTGTTAGTGTTATGCAGAAATAGGAAAAGTAAACTTTCGGATAGTTAACGTTTCATTTTAGTCAAAGAGTTATGTTAAAAACACGTATAGTTAAGTTATCTGCACGTATGTTTTTAATATTTTAAGTTGTCACATGTTTTCCATGTGCATTCGGTAATGAAAATCGAAGACTTAGATAACTGTTCGAGTTTTTATATGCATGGATAGATAAGTATTCAAGTTTTATAAAATGACTAACAAACATATAAGTTTTCTATGTTCAGTCACATGTTTTGTAGGTGCAAAAACTCGAAGAGTTACAGATAAGTGTTCGAGTTTTTACAGGACTTAAAGGATAAGTGTTCGACTAAAACGAAGACTTACAAGAACTAGAAGAGTTACAAGAAGATACAATACGAAGGAAAACCATGATTGCACGTATCACGCAAGAATTCACTCGTGGAATGAAGAAGAAATCACCATCATTGATATGAATGAAGGAAATCCAACCGATCATCTAAGCAGAAGTAGTTACTATAGAAAGAACTATAAAAGAAGAGGAGAAAGACGAAGAAAATGTATGTGCAGAGGTGGCGAATCATGCTAACTACAGGAAACATCGGAAGTTCCCTAAAGCTCCACACCACCACCAAAATCACCAACCATCGGAGGTCTGTGAGGATACTTTCCTGATGTCAGGTCAATTCCGAGCCAAACACAATGACTGACAACTATTGTGAGGAGTGATCGCATCGTAGGAAAGGAAGCCATTTTCACCAAGCACCGACTCATATCTAAGGAGATCGTAAAACTTCTAGCCTTGATTTCAGGTTGATGCCAATATGCTGAAGAGGAGGTCATCTTACAATTCTATAGGTAGAGGAGGCAAGATTGTAAGTGATTAAGTTTTCAGTGGTGTAATCGTGTTGCATGTAGTGACGAAAGTTTTTACTATTGACAGAGATTTTTACATTTCACCTTTCGTTCATCTTCAAGAACATATCAAAACAAAAATACCAAAAACAACAAATTATCTGTGTTTACATGTAGTATTAAAGTGTTGTATTGTTTGTTTTATGTCGTGATTAATATTATCAATGTCAATATTGTGAATGTTTTACATTTGTTTAATTCAGAAAATAGAAAATAGTTTTATTGTTTACTGAAATTGATTCGTTCCAAATACTTAAAGATTTTAATGATTACTGTTTGAAATATTTGAATGTTAGTGTTGCTTAATGATAAATCTAATATTAACTAACATTAAAGAGCTTAATTGATGTTATTTACAATCTATGAAACTGCCCAATGATTGGCTAAATTCCTCTATAAATAGCAGTATTTAATTGGAAAAATAGACTCGTGAAGTTAACTTAAGTCCACGAGGTTAGTCCACTAAGTTAACCATAACACCACAAACTAGGTCTGTTGTGTTAACTTTAACTCAACGGAGTGCTTAACTGAACACATATAAACTCCAATATAAAAATCAAAACAGTACATAATTCTTACTCAATCTCTGTGGGATCGACCTGTACTTACACACAAATACAATATACACTGTGCACTTGTAATTAAAAATATAAATTAGAATTAATATCTAATTTGTGTGAAAGATTATTTATTTACTTCTAAAAGTAATTATTGATATAAGCATAAAAACAAATTAAACAAGTTTAAGATTTAACTTAACAACCCAAACAAGTGTAATCGCGTCGCATGTAGTGATGGAAGTTTTTATTGTAAATAGAGATTTATTTTTACATTTCACATTTTGTTCATCTTCAGGAACATATCAAAACAAAAATAACTAATTATCTATGTTTATAGTTAGTATTAATGTATTGTATTATTTGTTTTGTATCGTAATTAATATCATCATTGTTAGTATTATAAATGTTTTATGTTTGTTTGATTCAAAAAATAGAAAATAGTTTTACTGTTTACTAAACTTGATTCATACAAAACACTAAAAAAATCTTAATGGTTATTGTTTTAAATATCTAAATGTTAGTAGTAATTAATGACAAAACTCGTATTAACTAACATTAAAAAGCTTAATTGATATTATTTACATTCTGTGGAACTACCTAATGGATGGCTAAATTCCTTTGTAAAAAGTAATATTTAATTGGAAAGGTAGGCTTGTGGAGTCTGTTGAGTTAACTATAACTCAACAAAGTGCTTAACTGAACACATATAAACTCCAATATAAAAATAAAAAAAGTACACAATTCTTACTCAATCTTTGTGGGATCAACTTGTACTTACACACTAATATAATATATACTGTGCACTTGTAGTTAAGAATAAATTAGATTTAATATCTAATTTATGAAAATTGTTTGTTTACTTTTAGCAGAACTTATAAATATACATTTAAAAGTAATTGAACAAAAGAAGATAAACTTCTTCTTAAACGACACTCACCATTCACCCCCCCTCAGTTAAGTCCATATGATCCTAACATCTACGATAGGGGAATGTGAAAATTCAAAAAGGAATTGGAGAACATGGATAACTCAAATTGGAAAAAGTGCGTGGAATCATGGATTATGGATTAAGTGGATGAACGTGTTGAATGAGAAACTTCAATTCTACCACTATAAAGAAAGGGTATGAGTTGCACTTCATTTATCCCTACATAGAAAAGAGAAATCCCATCAAAGTTTATCAAATCCCAACATCAAATAGAGTAATCCCAACCGAGAGAAAGAGATATCCAACCTATATAGAGAAATACCATTAAATACAAAGAAAAGTGTTATATCAAAGAAAGTCTCAGAAATTCAAAGAAAGAAGTAAGGAGATACAGAAGTAGAGAAAAAAGTAAGAAGAATTAGAAACTGTGTGCAAAAGCTTAGGTTTGATTATTCAATTCAATCAATATTAGAATAAGGTAGATTTTTAAAGTATTGAATTGTATTCAAAAAAAATTTGTATTAAAACCGACAAGTAGGGAATTATGCTTAAGTTTTTGTAAATCATTACATTATAAATAAAAATTTTCGATTTACAAAAATTATGAGTATTTTATACTCTTGTCTTATCTGTTAGAATTAAATATTCTAAAGACATAATTTACCTCTCCTTTTGTGATACTTACGATCTTATAACCTCTTTCATATATATGAAGTATTTGTTTAGATCTTATGACTAAAATAAAAGTTGTTAGAAAATTAATAATTATAATACAAAATTATTTAAATGTAGAATTTAATATAACAATTGAAAATATTAAAGAAAATTTAAACATATTTGATTTATATATTACAAGATATGAAACACAATATACATTTTATATACCACAACCATTATCATTATCATCAGTTTATGATTTTAGTATATTTATTTATGATTATAATGATTTTAACTCAACAAATAGACAATAATTAATTAATTTTAATAATACTAATCATAACTATTTAATAAGAGAAAATTCTAATTTTCTAGATTTTGATGTAATTAATTAATAAAAAAATAAAAAGATACATTTCCTATGTATTCTTAATGAGTAAAGACTTACTAACAATTTTAACTTCTTTTGTAATATGTGAACAAACATTTAATACTAATGATAACATATTAGATGATAAAAGAGTAAGGTTAGAAGATGATATTTTCAAAGTTTTAATATGCGTTAAAGACTAGAAGCTTACGTTTGTAGACAACAACAAGATGACTTTGTGGATGAATTTGAAAATTTAAACATTTGAATGTAAATGTAAATTAAATGTAAAAATATTTGATGTAATATTTATGCCATAACAAGTATAATGTAATTTTAATTTCAATTCATAAATAAAATAATTTATTTTAACTTTATGACCTAAGTTTGAAATATTGATGAATGATGACTTGATGTTAATGTGTTATATATTTATAAATGAAATAATTTATTTCTTTTATATTAATTTATTTAAATATTATGATTTAATAATACTTATATTTAATTTAATATATTTATTAAAAAAAGGTTGCACGTTCCAAACGTTAAACGTTCAGAAATTTCGAACATAACATACGAATTCTAATGTTTTTTCAAACGTATGGAAATTTCCGAACAGATGACGGATCGACAACCCGCCCACGAGCCGGCCCAAAAAAATATTTTATTTTCAGGCCGACCTAATCTGGCCCGTAAATTTTTGGACCAACCTGGCCCACTAACATTAGACAGTTGCTAAGGGGCAGCATTGACAAGTGCGATGAGTGTCGCCACTCACTTTTGGAGGTATTCTTCCTTCAAAGGTAAATCATAAAGATCATCAAAACTGATGAAGGCATTGAAACGAAGGGGTTTGCCATTAATTGAGCATCTATTTTTTTGAGTTCTTGAAGTTGATCTCATAGCATGTGGGTGTGGGTTTTGGGTACCATCGATAGCCATTTGGCAAGCAGTTGCCATGCTTCTCTTATAAAGGTACATGATAGGATGATTGTCTGAACAGTTGGGGTGACTATGGCCTTGATCCAACCGAGAACAAGACAATTTGTATGATTTCAAGTAGGGGTGTATTCAAACGTAGGAGCAATTCTATCCTCTGGTAGCAATGGTGGTTGTAAGTCATCCGATCAGATTATATGTTTAAGTTCAGGAATATTAAGAATGTTGATGAACCGTGACCCCCAACATTGGCAGGTGGATTTCTACGTAGGGTTGGGGAATTAAAGTAATGGGAAATGTTAAAAGAGATGGGTATTGTAAACCAATAGGTGGTGGCGGGTTATGAAGATGACATTTTCAAGGCCAAGATTGGGACCGCATTTGATATCAAGTGAGGAATTAAGTAAGAGAGAGTTGTAAATGTTTGGCCTATGCGGCTTAGCGAAACATACCTTGTATATATAATTGTATGAATACATGAAGGGGTGTCTCCAACAAGAGAGGGGAGAGGAAACACCAAAACACGATAAACATTGGGTTAGGAGGAGTCCTTTGTCCAGCCATGGCAACAAGAAGGAGAATCAACCTTAGGTAGTGGTGGCGGTGAGGAAAGAGTGCAAGAACTTCATCACCATGACCATTTCGTTTGCTTCCAAGAAGAAGAAATTTTTTTTCTACAAAACCCAGCATACCCAAAAGTTTGGTATGGTGGTGGAGTGCATTGGGTTTCTGTAGAAGACTCGACACTGACTTCTTTGGATAGAGTGCTGTAGAGGGAAACAAAGAAATGGTGGTTTCTGATATGGGTGGAAGACCGAAGAATTGGAAAATTCCCATCAACTTAAGCTTATATAATGATAGATTCTTCTACTCAATGTTAATTAGTTTTAAATTAAAATTTCGCATGATATTAAAATAGGTTTGTGCACATTTACTTATGAATATTTATAGGCATATAAATAAACCACAAGAAAAATATTAAAAAAGTCTCACGTTAATAAGATAGAAATGAACCTGAACTTATATGATAATAAATTCTTTTACTTATTATTGACTAATTTTGAATTAAAATTTCACGTAGAGTTGAGGAATTACAAAGAGAAATTAAGATAACAAGCAAAGAGATCAGGTGTTACAACATGATGAGAATGGAAATGATGGTTTCAGCTTGAAGAAAAGGTGAGACCACAGTTGTTTGTACTTCAGAAAAGAAGAAGACTCCTGGCTATTTCTGCTACTGCTACTGCATGGTGTTGTAGCAGTGGTAATTTCCATTACGACAATTCTCTCTAGGGTTTGGCATTTTTTCCACAAGAATATGGTATCTGCCAAAATGAAATCTGTGGAATCCAATGCCTTGGCATGACATTGAAGTCCTTCCATGAACACGTTGGATCTCTTGGAACTGGAACCAATGCATTAGTGATGAGGTTCCTTGCCCAATATTCTCTGGCAATTAGGGCTCGCACTAGTGATTCTAATGTAATCTAAATAAATTATATTATAAAATAATAAAAATCAAATTTCCCTGTTTGGAAATTAATTATATAAATAAAAAATTTACAATTTAAGCACGTATTTACATAGAACATAAGTAACTTATTACATATGGTTAACCAAGTGTAAATAAAAGGTACAAATGCAACTGTATATGTAATGATGCAAGTGAAAGTTGATCCGGTACATATATTGAGTTTATTTTAGAGGTGAATTTTCTAGTTTTTTTTTAGCTCATAAACATCTTTTTATTTTATTTTATTTTTATTTCTCCATGGGGATTTCTGTTACAAGCCATTGCATTTGTGCTAAAACTAGGGTGGTGCTGCTGCTGCTGAGAATCAAGTTATTTGCTCTTAATTTGCTAGCTACGATGTGATATTTCTGATTCCAACTTTCATCTTGGATTGTCTGTGATCTTTAGCTGAAGTTGCTCTGCTCATGTTGATCTTTGAATTTTGACAAAACTAGTTAAGTAGGTTATTTTGATTCCAATTAAACCTCACCTTTTAATTCGTGCAACAAATAATTATATTTAATTAATATAATAATAATTAATAAAATAAATTTTATTTATATTATTAAATACCTATTTAAATTTAATCTGTACTTCATTGTTATTCAAGCAAAGAAATATATCTTAATATGTATTTTTCATATCAAAATTTTAAAAAAAACACAAAAGCCCAGCCCATAACGAAACGGAAGAGAAATGCAAAGACCATGGGCCGAGCCCATACAATCAGGTGCTGCTCCGGCTTAAATTTTTAAAGCCCATGAACAGCAGAAGTGATGAAGACAAAAAAAAGCTTACGCGAGCTTATCTAATCGTTTGAGTTATACCATTTTTAACGATTTGGTTTAGTTCGGTTTAGTTTCTCAATGCTCGATTTCAATGGTCTGGTTTAGGAAACTTGGGCGTTTCATAGATTACAGTAACCTGAATTATTATAGATGCCGAGTTGTATTGATTTTTGATGACTCAATAATAAAAAATTTAATGCTGATCAGCCTACCATCCATTCGTTAGCACATAAAAACGTAACGATTCTGATGTACTGTGATTTCATCATATGTTCAAGAACAACTAAGATCGAACTTGAAGATGCTACACATAAGTTCTCCGGCCACGGCAGAGCTCCTTCCTCAGCCTCTTCGAGAAGAGTCTGCAAGCGTCCATGCTCAGGTCCACGGCGGCGGAAAGGGCCACGAAGACGGCGGCGTCCGCCACGCACCTCACGTGATGCGCTCCCACCTGGACCGTTGGACGGCTCACCTTTCCCTCCCCCTCCACCGTCGACACCATCACGAAGCCTAAGCGATCCTTGCCACCATCGACGATGCGGAACTCGCCACCTTTCCTAACGTTCAGCTTCGACTCGACGATTGGAATGCCGGCGGCGGCGTTCGGGTCCACGACGAGCTCCAGTCTGAACCAACTCAAGCACGTAACTCACTAACCACGTTGCCATGCATACCGCCCCACCGAATTCTCAAGGGACAAGGTTGGTTGGCATACCTGCATCCGAGGGCGTGGCCGCCGGGGACCCTCTCCCTCCAGGCCTCGAGGCGTCCCCAGGGATTCCAGGCGTTGGCGGCGGCGGGGAGGCCTGCGATCGGCCGGAGGATGAGCCAGGCACCGGGGTTGGACCGAGAGACACTGCTCGACCCGGGGGACGGAACGAAGGGCGTAATCATGGACGCGGCGGCCACCGGAGAGCCGGAGAGGTCGTGGATGGTCACCGTCCAGCCCTTCCTCGGCTCCCTCCTCATCCTCAGGTACCGTCCTCCGCCACCATGCGAGAAGAAGCAGCAGCAACCATGGCTCATGAATCCGCTCCTGCATGCCAAGTCTGATGGCAACCTCCTGCTTTCAACCATTAAATAATTCTAGAAATTTGTGACATTAAAGGAGAAAAAAAAAACTCTAATATAATCAACAATTAACTCTCTTATTTATAAATATGTAGCCAACACTTATCGGGTAATTATAAATCATCTGGAATAATTTAATTATTCGAATGTTCTACGTACTCAGATTAATCGTACACGTATATAAAACACTAACATTAATTATCGAAAACAATACAAAAATAATATTTTTTATTGAAATCAGGGGTGTTCTGTAAAATTAAAATTTTCTTAGATGTTATAAGAAAGAGAGATTAATTATATCGCTCACTAGTACAGGTTTATAAAATTTAAATTTAAAAGGAAAAGAAAATGCGGAGAACAATTCAAATTCACAGCTGTCATCACCAATGAAAGCCGTAACCCTACCGAATCCAAATCTAAACCAGGTTGGCTGTTGTTGATCACCCACGATCCTATGTTAGCAAACTGAACCCGCTTACGCTAGCGTGTTCTTCGGAAGGCAACCGAAACAACAAACTCCGCTCCACTCACCCGTTGGATCCGGTGCTCCGGCGATCGGCGTTGAAACGACAGCTGAACACCGGCTGCAACCGAGCACCGCTGGTGCGACCGGCTCCACCGCCCTCCTGGACCTGGTACACGACCGGGCTGCACTCCGGCTCGCCACCGAACTGGAACACGTACCGCGGATCTGGCTCTGACCGCACCACCACGTGAAGTCGGGTCCGGCCTTTCCCGACTGCCGTCCACCCCGTCCGACATACGGACGTCTTGTCGACCTTCAGGTGGATGGGGATCTTGACCTTCCCGATCAACGACCCCTTGGATCCACCCGTGCACATAGTGGAGGCGCCTCCTCCCACGTGCACGGAGAGTACCAAGATTACTGGGTTGCTCGTCCCCGTCTTTGATGGTTTATGTAAGGAAGATGGGTCGATGTGGAAAGTGAGTTTGGTTTTGGATGGAGATGGGGAGATGGAGTCGTCGGAGACGACGGGGATTGGGCTTGTTTGGGGATTGAGCGAAGCGAGACGGGGGTGGACGGTGCAGAAGCATCCGGCTTCGCGGCCTGTGGTCGCCGGGGGTGGAAGTTTCAGGGCTAGTGATTCAACTATCAGGCGGACAAATGGACAGGTATTCATCTCTCGCTCTTATCTTAATCTTGCCTCTTCCTTCTTCCCTCTTCTTCTTCTTCTTCTTCTTCTTCTTCTTCTTCTTTCAATGTGAGAGAGGAGTGTGGAAGGAAGGGTGGGGTGGGACTGCTTTATCGATCGTCGCGGGAAGAGTGGGCGTTAGTTTTGGGTTGTGGAGATCGTGGCCATTGGAGTGGTTGAGATGGGAGAATATGGAGCATTGGATGAGTGAAGCGGGGGTGCTGCAGTGGAAGATTTTGGAGTCGGAAAACTTGGTTTTTGTTACAACAGACGCATTGATCCGTTTTGTGGGGTATCTTGTGGTTGTTTGTCGACCGTGGTGGGCCCCAATTTTCTACGTACACATTGGATTCCAAACAACACATCCTCGAATAACCTCATATTTTCTTGCTTGATGAAAAATATATATATAAATTTTCTAAATTAAAATTAAATAGATTTAAGATTAATGATAGAGAAAACAGGGGCAACATGGGAGAGAGAAAGAGAGAACGTGTGTGATATCGAAGAAATTAAGGACAAAAAAGCGATAAAAATGTGAAAGAGTGTGTATTTTGCATATGTCAAATGGGTCAACTCTAGGAATATATTAAGTACTGCAATTTTTATGGAAAACACTAGTTTATTTTCATGTATCGATTCTCAATATATATATAATCGTCAACAAATATATAGCTAGCTAGTGACAGTAAGTTGACCTTACCCATTCCACAAGAAGCTTAAAGTTAGTAGGCTGACATGAAAGTCCATACACAACATACGTTACATACGAATTAGGTATGATGCAATAAAAAACATGAGTTCTTGAATTTTGATTTGATCTCTGACTTGTTGACATGGTAATCAAACAGAATTTCAAAAATTCATGTGACAATATCTGTATATCCTCAACCGTATTTTTAAGTTTTTTATTTTTTGAGAATGGGAATATATATTTCGCTAATATGGTAAAAAGGAAGGTCGAGTGGTTTTATTAGAGATCAGAAGAACCCTAGCTTAATTATATGATCATATATACAATTGTTATGCTAAAAATAATTAATAAAATATATCGATGCATAATCTTCGGTAGATGGGAATATATCTAGGTAGATTAATTTAGACGCTGGCCACATCCTTCGAACATAATAAAATGGAAAATGAACATCCACCAGTTTCTTTTCAATCATGCATTTTAATGGCACTAGTATTTAATTTTGGTGTTGAATTATTCTTTGAGTAAAGTAGGGCAAATGATGGCTGAAACCACTAGGGCATTGTTGTTTGATTACCAGCTGGAGGTGTGACAGCATGAGACGCTGGCAACTTCCTCCTCCTTTATATGTAATCGTTTAGAAGAAAAGGAAGAATCTGTTTCTGTTTATTATATAATCCTTTCGAAACATGACACAGCATGACACAGCAGTAGACTGAGGAAAATATCCAATACAATACGTACGTCGTAGGAGCATGGATTCCTTTGACACTTGTCTTTTACACTTGAGAATTCAAAAAATATTCCACATTTATTTATTTCAGCAACAAGAAAAAGACGTTACACGCCACAACACAAGAATATGGATGCTACATTTTTTTTCTAATCTGTTTGACTAGAATATGAAATTTTAACTTCAAATCAATTGTTTTTTTTTGAGTGGAGAAATACATGTCGTATTGTAAAGTTCAATTCAAGTTCAGTCTCTACTTATTTGACGTGAGATTAGTCAACACTTTTCTAAATTTACTTTGATATTATACCAAATTTAAATGAAGGAATCCATCATTATATAAGTTCAAATTTAGTTTTCAATATTTTTTTCATTTGAGATTTACCTTACGACTATAAATGTCTATAGGTGAATATATATAAACTTATTTTGATATTATATTAAATTTCAACTGAAAATCAACCGACTTTAAATGAGTGAATCTATCATTGTATAGGTTCAAGCTTAATTTATCTTATTTGATGTAAAACTATCAACATAAAAAAAATCCAATTGCAATACACAAATGCATATAACCAGCAACAGCAACGTCTGGACAACACAGTTGACCTGCCATCCACTTCATTAGAAAAGAGTCTGAATTCAGATTAATCCCAACGAAAACGCCATATTTGTATAATATATATATATATATATATATAAACCCACGCACATGCAACAGGATCTAACCGGAGAGATCTACCAGCACATGTGAGCGTGAGCTGGTGGGATCGGTAGATGTGCGAATTGATCATTGATCATGGCAGAATCTGCATGTCATCTGTGTCCATGTGCCGGTCCGGCCAACGTATGGGGACAGATTTTTCTCGGGCGACGGCAACCAGAGAGCCCGGCTTGATTGGTCTAATCCCCCCAAGTGATGCGATCGTACGCATGCCTGATACTGCCTCCCCCATCTTTAACTTCTTGTTCTCACCTTCCTATGGGCGTTTTCGGTGCAGGAACGAACCGCCGCTCGTCACTCATGGCATGCAGCATACATCTATAAATATATAAAGGGCATGCACACAGGAATACCATTGAAGAGTAACTAGCTTGTTTAAGGTTACCTTTTGTTTAAACTTTCCGGTAGACCAACAGAGAGAGATATGGTATTGCTACCGTGAAGATAGCTCTTATTTTACAGTACATATACTTTGAGTCATCTAACAATACCTTAATCTGCACGGTTAATTTCACTTCTTTATATATGTGGTATTCATAAAAAGATACAAGTGGGCCTTTGAAAGATCTTTCTGTGTCTCTGAAGAAACTAGAGACCATAATTCTTGTTATTTTACTATACTAATTACTGAAAATCACATTGAAATACATACATCAACCACAGCATTGGAATCACCAACTACCACTCATGTGGCAGTTTCTTTTCATGGTATACTACTGGATTCTCTCTTCTAGTGACCATCTTGACTGACAGAAGTGAAAAAGGGCTACCACTTTCTTCACTGGAAATGTTTCTAGCAAAGATATGATAACCAGCAGATCTTCAACACTGCTAGTTTATTCTGAGTAGGGAGTCAAAACTTTAATATGATATGTACTTGATTGGAATTGGACAGGTAACCCATTTTTCACATTTTCAACAGTACATATGTGGTTGATCCTTCACTTCAATGTAGGGGAGAAGGCGGTTTGGATTCAAGTTCATATAAAAACACTGCCATTATAATCAAAACTTGAAGTGAAAGCATCTAAATGTGCCTTGAGTCCTAATGTGATAGACAGAAACACAAGTTGTCCCACCAACATATGACCTTCTCTAGTAATTTAAATTTATTCCCCTTCTTGTAAAATTATTAACATTAGTAGCAAGGAAGGAAGAGAGGGAAGAGATGTATTGGATCTAAACCTTTCACATTTAGTTATTAAAAACTGAAAAATGATTATTTAAGATTGAAGGAAGGGAAAATAGTAAAGAGTAAAAGATCGAAATAGAAGAGAACATAGGACACAGAAAAGGAGGAAAAAAGATATATAAAAAACGTATTATTTACATGAAATATTTCATATACACTTTTACTTGAAGATACAGAAAATTGAGCAGCAATTGCTTCCAAAAAATCACATCACTCGCGGGAAAGTTAAGATTAATCAATTGTAATAACTTAATTAATTAATTAAAAATAATTATTAATCCTAATTTTTATTAAAATATAACTTTTTGATAAATACAAAATACATTACCATTATAAAAAAAAGTCAGTATCAGACAATTAAGTTGAGACAATTGCACGTGAATTGAATGAACACAACAGACACTTATTCTGGCATGTCACTGCTTGAACATTTTGGATGTGGCATGGAAGAAGTGACAAGGCTGGAAAGGCATGAAATGGCTTAAAAGAAGAGAATGAAATCCCTGGTCCAAAGGCTAGAAAGGCATGACTCGTTGGCAGCAACTTTGACGTCAGTCAAGAGGCAAATGTTTCAACTACTGACCACCACCAACCTTCTTCTTAATTTTTCTTAAGATAAAGATTTTGATGGACATAAAAGATATCATTATTGCAAGTTCATCTAAGTTAAGAAGGAGAGCATTCAATGAATTTTTAAGATGATGGGTCAATGGAGATTAAGAATTTTAAGTACAGGATAACTAAACAAATAAAAAAAATTAGTATAGAAAGGACTTACTATAAATACTCATTATTTTCAAATACATAAAAATTGTATAACTAAAACTAAAAATATTTCTTAATCACTAGCTAGGCTGAAGGATTTCAAATTATGAACATGAAACTGCCTCATCCTATATATATATATATATATATATATATATATATATATATATAAATTATGTATCATTTTAATCTTTTATGGCTTTATTTTCTATTTTAATCTTTTATGGGTTACATTTATCGATTTAATCCTTTATTTTCATATTGGTTTTTCATTTTTGGATCTACCTCTATTTTTTAGATGCAGGGCTCATTTTGTGTTTACGGATTTGATTTTTTTCCTCCCTCAAAATCAAAGGAACGTCTTTATTACTCGAATTCTGATCATTTGGTTATGAATGCCTTGAATCGGAATTCTTGCACATAAATAAAATATCTACATTTGGATATGCATTATGATTTACATGTCTGAATTTTTTTTTATATTTTATTAATTAGGCAAAAAGAATGAATGCAGTGAATATTAATGTTCCTACTGCTGTGCCGTGGTTAATGAAGTAATTAATGATTGCTGAACCGTGTGAGAAACAAAAAATGCAAAATATTAGATGTTTGGAAATATTTCTATATCTTAGTGTTGAGTAACAACAACAACAACAATCTATATCATAATCTCATTATGTAAGATCAACTAGATTAATCCTTTTCATTCAAGTAATTAAGAAACACCATGCAGGAAGAAAAAAAACACATGACTGGTAAACAAGCATGAATCTTCAAAACATACAAGTATGGGAAAAAATATTGTCAAACATACAAGAAAGTTGATGGACCAATGGAGATTAACAGTTTTAAATTTGATCAAAACAATAGAAGGAATCAGCTCCCATGAACATACTTTATGAGGATCCTTTCTCAATTGTGACTCATTCGAGAAGATAGCAAGAATCTTCAACCATCTTTTAAAATGGCCGGCCGCCTCCAACATAATTAAGAGAGCGATTTTTTGAAAATTTATGAAGATAGAGAAATTACATGCAATCCTTGATGCAACTTTTTGCCATGTTGGTCTTACATGTGACACGTAGACACCCATCCAAAATTAATCTTCTATTAATTTATAATTGCTTATTAATTATTATCGTACAAAATTAATAATATTCTGAAAAGTATTAAGACATCAAACATAATCTATAATGTAAGGCAATACAAAGTTAAAGTGGACCCATCAGATCCCAGACCCAAACACAAACCTGCCAAATTCAAGAGTCCAGGTCAAGATTCTGAATTAATAATATTCTGAAAAGTATTAAGACATCAAACATAATCTATAATGTAAGGTAATACAAAGTTAAAGTGGACCCATCATATCCCAGACCCAAACACAAACCTACCAAATTCAAGAGTCTAGGTCAAGATTCTGAATTAAGACTCTAGACCAGTGAAAAATAATAGGTCTGAGTCCCATTGGACCCAACACAGACCTGACCCATTGCCAATCTTAGTTGGTAACTAATGTATCTGAAATCTGAAAATAACAAAAAGGTCATTTTTCCTAAAGTTACTTTTAATAAATTCTCTTAGAGATGCCTCTATAATACCTCCTTATAAATACATGGGAGAGTAAAAATAACTGCATAGCTTTTAACATTATATGATTATAAATAAATGATAAAAATTTTACCTAAATTTGAATACCATATGGTCTTCATCTAAATGTTTTAAAATTGATCAATTTTTGTTCAATTTCAATCATTTTTTTCAAATCAAAAAATCTTAATGAATATAACTTAGAACAAGTTAAAGTTATAATACATAATAGATTATACTATGGATTAACTAATTATATAATTACATTTTAATTTAAAATAATAATAATAAATGTCACTAGGAAAATTTACTAGAGGCATGTTTGGGAATACTTCTCTCAAAAAACAAATCTATCATTTCCTTTGCAAGCCATTCCTTGTTCTTCATTTTGTGAATAAAAACCAGGGTACAAAGATTCTGCAGACTTGAACAAGGTTAAAAAAATTAATGAGAATTACTCTTGCTGAATAAATCATTAATTAAAGTAGTTGGTCGTCTTAAATATCAGATTTCACAAGTAAATTTGGATTCTACAACAGAAACATGATTTTAAGAAGAGGATGATACTTAAAAAGATACAGATATTTCATAATTCAACATGTAATGATGTCCAGCAAAAATTACCAGAATCTGAAGATGAAAAGAACATGCTCAAGAACTTCTGATTTGTTTTCTCTAATCCCTTGGATTTGAGCAAAAACTTGTGCTGCTCCTGTGACAAAGATGGGTAATGTGTTAACAATAAACACAAATGAATCAAATTCACAAGAAGAAAACTCCACCACCATTGGAAAAACTCCCATTTCTCTGAAACCTTCAATCCTTCACTCCCATTCCTCATCTTGCAGCTGATCATCCTCATCGTCTCTTGGCTGCCGAGCAAATAGAACCACTGTTCCCAACACCATGTCCACCCCCGATTGCTGTAAGTTTTTCCCCTTCTCCAACTTCAAGTCGTCATTACCACCAACCAAATAGAACTCATACTCCTCTACAACCTCCTTCCTCCCTCTATCGGCAACCACCATCACTGTCTCATCCTTCTCCCACCGGTTCACCCTCCATGGAAAAATTCTTGGGTCTGCAAATTCAACAGCAATCCCATCAATGACACCCCTTACTGCCTCCCACCCTGGTAGTACCACCCATCTATCCCACCCAGCCTCTGCCACCACCACCCGAAACTCACCCTCTGGCTGACATTGAGGTGCTGCGAGCACCCCTTGCTCCCCATCTCTTGCCAAGCACACAGGTAGCATGGCTACACTTGTTGCCTCTGCCACCTCTCCATATCTAAGTCGTACAACTGGAACCACCATCTTGGTTATCTCCTCATCTTCCTCCTTCTCTCCTCTGCACTCCAATTCCTTCAAAATTTTTTCTTTGGCCTTTTCAGTTTCTGCCGACTGCAATGCCCGTTCAAGTGCTGACATTCTTTCTTCACTTGAGATCACCTCCATACCAAGCCGAAATTGGGAGTATGCAAGGCAATCACCAGGGGATGATTCTGAGAAGAATTCCCAACCTTTTTCTCCCCTTCGACGAGGAAAATCCTTTATGGCACGTGCAAGCTGTTGAGCTGACTTTGCATCAAGCTGCTGCTCCACAATGTATCGAGCAGAGGCCACACGAAAGGAGACAGATAGGAGGCGGATTTCATAGAGGAGTTCAGCACCACCAGTATCAAAGTAAGCAAGGATATCAGCTTCAAGATTGGTGGATACAAGTGAGTCACGAACCTGAAAACAATGGGAACGTGTTGGTACCTTAATGTACCACAAATGGAAGGAATTTCTGGCATTCACATCTAAATCATGTTTCCATGAGCACATTTATCAATTCCACCCCAATGCCATCTTTGTTTCTATCACCAATATTTAAAGCTACAAGTTAACACCAATCAATAATAATTCTCATGTTGAACCAGAATATTAACCTAAAGATAGCTATCAACCCCAACTCTACATGGTGGGGATCCCACTAGAATAACCCAAAAGTTGGTAACATTCCCTATTTTACATTAATATGGCTAAAATCCAAACTTGACAGTTGACTTACCAATGAACTATTACTACACTTCGCGTATGATTTAAACTTCATCAACAAGCTCAAAACAAACAAAAAACCGATCTCTAAACAAGGCGAAAATAAAACCCAATTCTAAACCCAAGACACAGAAACAGAGTAGGAAGAGAAACCAACACGTCACCTGAGAAGCAACTGCAAGGCGGTTCTGCTCGACACCGGTGATCCCAGTGGCCTCCTCGATCGATGGCGGGGTGAACCCTTCCTGAGACAGGGATTTTATGAGCGGGGCGTACTGGTACCACAGCCCCATCCGGTTCCGGAGGAGGTCGAGCTTCTCATTTGCGGAGAGGGACCGATAGTGTTCCGGGAGAGGGGAAGGCGGAGGTCTGAACGGCTGGTAAACCTCGCCGGAGGGTGGGGGTGGCTGGGAAGGGAGGCGGAAGGCGCAGGCCGGGCGGAGGTGCAGGGGAAGGTTCCTGGGTTTAATGGGTAGGGAGGAAACATGGTGGTGATGGTGAGGCGACGATTGTGGTGTCGTGGTGGTGAGGTGGAAGGTGAGGTTTGTTGGGGCGGTGGAGAGCACGGCCATGGTCGGAAAGCGTAGAAGCGGAGAAGAGGAGAGGGAAGGTGACATAATCTTATCTTCGGGTGGACAATGGAGATTGTTCTCGGTCTTCGCCGTTCTTCCACCAAAAAAATACAGAAAGTCCCAAACTATTGTTGGTCAAGATTAAAGAATCACGAAAAAATTTTAAATTTATACAATTATTAATCATAAATAAAAGTATATAAAAGAAAAAAAAAAATTTCGATCAGTATAAATCCCTGAAAGTGGATGAATAACAATAACTTCACGATCTCAGTAATATCAAATAATTTCAACACTTGTTACAGACAATCGCAAAGTATGATATTTAGTAGGTTTAATAGCAA